>OW285239.1:83233511-84433511 GCA_935421215.2 Melolontha melolontha | reverse complement strand
GCGAGTACTTCTTAACGTCGAATAATTGGAATATTTTTCGCCGATTGTATCAACTCTTGCTTTAGTGCTATTGTAATACAATTTTATTTCGGTTTTTTTGCTATTATCATCTACGAAATTATTGTGGTGTATACTAGAGACTAGGATAACTGATTTTCCTCGTTTTGCTACGTGAGAAACAACATTGGTTTACGCTAAAAACCCAAGTAATGAAGATTGTACAATACGGTTTCGATTTGGTTGGAACTGTGGGGGGCTCTATCTGTTATTCTTTCGCATTATACCCACAAACGTTGTATTTCTTTTAGTTCATCAATCAACTCAATGGAAGAGTACCAGGCGTCTCCTGTAATATTACGATTATTATTTGCAACAGACGTAATAAAACGTAACACTACCTGCATAGGATGGCACAATTTACTGTTTACACTCTTCTTAGTGTTTGGATCTTTACCGGTATAAAGTTCGGCATTTACCATATAGTGGGTTTTACTGTCAGCTAATATTTGCACTTTTATTCCGTACTTAGCGGGGATGTTGGGATGTACATGCGAAAAATACGCCTACCCCTAAACGGAACTAGCATCTCGTATCTGATGAAATTAGATCCCGGAGCATAATTTTATTTGGAATTAATTACGAGCTATTCAAGTAAATCGTAGATTGCAGCCAGGTTGTTGTTTTTGACCCTTTCAGGTCTAGTTGTAGCATCACCAAAACGAAGACAGGCCAACAAAAATCAAAACTGCGCCAATGACATAATGTGTCGAAATAGTGACCTACCGGTTTCATCCGTAGCCCACATGGATCTCAGATCTTCATGGCCTGACTTGAACAGTCCTTGCAAATATAAAAGCCGTATAAAACCTCTTATTTCTTATTCGTCCGCGTTAGGTACAAACGTAGGCAAAAATGTCTGTCTGCTGTTTCTGCGTGTTTTAAATTTAGTGTAATGAAGTCTCATCTCGTCGATTTTTAAGTTAGTATTTCGAACAATAATTTGAATCATATTATCGGTAATTAGTAATTTCCAAGCTTCCAACGGAGTTGTCTGACGATTTTCAGGAGCTGGGCCTTTGAGACCAGATAACATATTTTTCATATTTATTGTGCTGTAATGTAAAGGTTTTTAGGAGAAGGAGCTTCTTTAGACCATTTAGTTCTATCCTTTCTGTACCACGCTTTTTGAGATGCTAAAACGTTCAAAGGAGTCGAAGCGATGTCACTATCAGTAGAATAATTTATTAGATGTTTTTCTTGGTTACTATCTTCTCTTAGATCAGCTTTAACTTCGCTTTTTGAATCACGGTCACTAAAAATTTCATAATATTCTTCTTCCTTATCACTTTTGTCGCCGCCACTCAATATTTCACCAAAAGTCCTGTCTTTTTCCTCCTCCGGTATGAGTACGCCTTCTACGTTCTATCATTTATCATTGTCCAGCTCTGTCCATAAATCGTCATCTTCTAATAATTCAGCAAACTCTCGATCAGAAACTGGTTCGATTGAGACGCATTTAACTATAAAAATCAGGTAGAATGAGTATTTATTATAACTAGTTAGTGATGCACATAAATTTATATGCTTACTTAGCTAAGCTATCGTCGTCTACATACTAACAATTATGCTATTATCGGGTCCCACGGGCCCAAGTTATCGTATTGCTTTGTAGGTAAACAATATGGACAACCACTGATAACAGCATTCCACAAAGAACTACTTGACTGGAGAATAACTAGAAGCACGATTCCCCCACTCTAATATATCTGGCACTATTTAAGAATTTAGATCTTCGCTGGGTCCCTAGGATCTGACAGTAATAGTTACGGGTTAAGGAGAAACAAGAACACAACCAACTGCAAAAAAAACTAGTTCAGGTGCACTTATAATCTGATAGATTACTCCAAAGGCTACATCCTAGTGCAGATTTGACTTATTTTTAAATATATTGCACAATTTCATAAGGCGTAAACTATGTC
This sequence comes from Melolontha melolontha, assembly GCA_935421215.2. Taxonomy (NCBI): domain Eukaryota; kingdom Metazoa; phylum Arthropoda; class Insecta; order Coleoptera; family Scarabaeidae; genus Melolontha; species Melolontha melolontha. The sequence goes on along the minus strand of OW285239.1, from coordinate 84,431,532 downwards.
AAGTGCAGATTTAAATAGTATATAAACGTAATTCTTAGGGATTTTTACCAAAAAATATTTTTTCTTATTATTGATGACCATTTGAGACAAAAGCTTATTCATAAAACTTGCAAATGGTAGTTATACATTAAGAATATTATTGATATAGCACTTACTAAATATCTTTAATAGCAAGGAACAATCTTGTGGTCATGACCTTCCATATCACACGAGGCAGAAACCACACTCTTATTACTGAAAAAAAATTCTTGAAAATTGTTAAAGCGATGCGAGACTGTTTACTTAACTAATATTTTATTTTGGATGGAAAAGGTCAACCATTACGAACTTGTATTGTGTTCTCCGCACCCGTCGGTTAATAATATTTTGATGTTTTTTGTTTTACACAAAATAAGGCGAGATATTATCAACTTAAGAATGTTTCAAATTATTTTGTTAAATAAGTATAACAAAATAATTTGGACATATTTGAGTAGGTAAAACCTTACCAATTTTTTATAAAACAAGAGTCTCTCCAGCAGTGGAGTACCGAGGATTCTGTGGAAAGATGAAGTACGTAGTCTCTGGAGAGATAACTTTACAAATATATGAACTTATATGTGTTATTTACAAAGCATTCTTAATAATATTTTATATGATTCAAAAGACTTTTGTTTTATACAAAATAAGTATAAGCAAGATTTTCTCATAGAAGGAGGTCACTCCTTGTGTCATGACACCAGAATAGCAGCTCTGTTCAAAATAGCAATAAGAGCCTTTGACTTATGCAGTGAAAGATTGGTTCTAATCTCTTGTGGATTGATTTCAGAGATTTTTTACAAAATCATTCAATTTTTTGCATATTCTGTTAAGAAATCGAACAGTGTTCTTTAACTTAGACGCATACGTAAATTTCATTACGTTATTGGCAAATTGATTGCTATGTACTATGCGTAATTATATTAATCCGAATAATGTATTGTAAACATATGTTCGGTTCTTATAATTGTTAAAATGCTTAGATTTCCTATCAAAATCTCCGAATTACCTATTCATCTCACTCTCTACCTATAATTAAATTTTTAATCTTATTTGTGGCCTTGTTTATAATCATAGGCTTGGATATTTTGAGCCACCCCAAAAATAGCCGGTCCTCCTAAACACCTCCTCCTGAAAGTCACTTTCACGCGTTTTTTCATTTATCCTCACAACCAGGGAAGTTGAAGTAACGGGTTGCGTTCTGCATTCTGGTACAAACTTATTGTTAGTTTATCAAATTGCAGAAATTAATCGAACAATTTGAATATTGATATGAACTGAAAATGCAGTTTATCAAATCAAATTAATTTTACTTCTAATACAAACAAAATTTGTATAAATCGGTAATACAATTAATATTAATTAAATGCAAAAAAATGCGTGTTTCAAAAATGGATTACATCAATTAATATTATAAATTAAATGTTATCAGGATGGCAACGTGGTATAAGTATTTGGACATGGACAAAAATATAGCCCGTCATGCATCACGATGCGGAAAACTGCAATTAAAGCTCGTTTTGGCTTTTGTTGATTACGGGATGGCTTGGTTCAACGGATATGGTGAATTGACGCAATCGAGAGTCGCAGAGCTAGCACCTGAATCGAGCGGTAAGGAAAACAATAAAATTGCTTACAGAAATCGTAAAAAGACATTCCTACGAGGCGACCTTTGTTTCATCATGCAACGGGCGCTTCTCATGACGTCGGAAGCTGCCAAGGACACATCATGGCATCTTACTGTAGATGCAACAAGGGGCCCACACGACTACACAATAGGGCACCAAGACAAATTTCGCGTACAGGAGGAGACGCAGTCAGACCATGGGTGCTGACTTTAAGGCGCTGTGGTGTTTTACTACGGGTACAACAGTGTAATCCCTCCTACAAGGTGTAAGTCGATGACAAACCTTAGGTGCAGGTGAAAACGCAAGCCATCAGCGGAACGACAGACTCTCTGATTTAACAGATCTGGGACTGTATTTGTGTCAGCCGAACACCACATAACATACACAAAGGACTCGGAGAATGCGTACGTCAATATGATACAGTTTTTTTTATGTCGTCGTGGACTGTAGTGAGAAAAACTCGCGCAACATTGCTACCCTCATGAATAATACATTAAAATAACCGTCTATCAAAAGCATCGCATTATCTTTGCTGAAATGTTTTGAAGCATTCGTGCGTGGAGAGCTTAGAGGTTTTCAGACAGAGTTAGTCAAAGTTTGTTAAAGGACTTGTGTAACCATATCTCAAAAATGCCTCGCCATCTAGGTTTTTTTGTTAACCGTTCTAAAACATCTTAAATTTTACCTTTTTTCTATAACCAATAAGTTCAATTTCTTGTTTCAGCCAAATTAAAACCTAACATAACGGTTCTCCTTTCTTTTCTATGTTTGCCTTCAAAATGTTTATCGTCTTTAAAATTCCATGTTTTCTTTGTCAAACTCTTAAGAAAGAGTTGATAATTTTGCAAGATTTACTTTGAGGAGCTCTCGACTGATCACAATTCACTTCCACTAACATCTGCACTTTCCCCTGAAATAACCTTTTGTACTATACCGTGAAGTTTTTTGTAATCGTTCAACCAACCATTACTCGCTTTAAATTTTGAGTAACTTAAAGTCTTGGCATATTTCATAGTTTTTTTTTATTTAATGATTGGACCCAATGTCATCAACTCACGAATCAGTTTCATCCACTTTAGAAGTTCGTCGTCTAAATCCTCGTAAGAAGAAAATTTAATTTTTTTCTCACACGACCAATTTCTTCATTGTATTTTGAAATTCTTTCAATATGCTTTAAAATTATTGAAAGGCTAGCCGGTGTACTGAATTTAAAACACAATATTCTTTTTTTAACACCTTTTTAAACTCGTTGAAGATTTTTTATTTTTCGTCATTATCTTTTAGCACGACTGTTAAACCGCTTCTATTTACTCTAAATAACAGACTGATATCTAAAGAAAAATTGGGCTACATCAAGATTTAGTTCATTAATTCATGACAGAAATACATACATACTGACTTTTATTAGAAGCAATGTTTTAGAAAATAGTAAAATGAATAGCTTTTTTAAAACAAAGTTCGTTATATAAAGGTTCCACTTATTTCAGGAGGGTAATGGTAATCATTAAATGGCAAGCTTCTTAACTGAAGAAATATATTTAATTCTTATCTAGAATTCGAATACTTCACTTCCGATGCCAAATACCATCATATTCAATAATAAAAATATGTTGAGTGCAAATGCAAGTTTCATTTTATTTTTAGTATGCAATACAAGAGCGGAATTAGAGGTCGCTTTAGTTTCTCTAACATAACTTAGTGTCCGTGAATTTTCAAACCGCGGACCACATTAATCCGCACAGATTTGTAAAATATAGCGCCATTAAGTTCACTAGAAACCAAGAACAAAAATTATTGGGCGAAGGCGCTAAAAATTGGCCAATGCCTTGTGTTCATTTGGGAAATGTGTCCAGACTACAAGTTCGTAAGCCCCAAGATAAAGCACTGTGTACTTCTAACATTAATGATGTTTTTTCGGTCTCAGATCCACTTAGACTGTGGTAAGATACGCATCTGGAAATAATTTTTCGGTTAGTAGCTAGTGGTCAATGCCTAGCCCCAGTCACATTATCATCTTAGGGCTCTCTACTTGTAATGGACTTGCCCGATTACACAGATCTTTATTGGTGTTTTTATTGCTATAAATACTTCGCATTCGGAAGCACATGGCCTAGTTCTGCATTTGTTATTGACACAGTGTTAGTTGTTTCGGCGTCAATTAGCAGCCCTGAATGTTTTCCTGCGCGACTCTCTTAATAACGTCTGTAAAATGGCAAGGTTGTTGTTTTGTGAAACGTACTCTCCAGTGAGGCATACCATTCTTTAGAAAAATGACACGTCTTTGAAGAGATACTTTTACAAATATATGAACTTGCATTGTGTTCTTCACACCCGATTGTTAACAAATATTAAAAATGTTTTTGTTTTAGAAATTCTTCTTTTCGACAAGTGATCCTTTCTCGAAAAGTGCGCGAAAATGTTTATGATGTTAATTCTTAAATTGTATTAATATGATGTAATTTACCTTTTTATGGAATTGAGGAAGAATGGTCAAGTTAATACTTGAATTACCAGAATACGTAATAGAAAGAATGACGTTTGTTTGTGTTATAATTTTAAGTACAAGAGGTTACGTGAATAATTCAATTAGGTGAAAATGTGCGGGAAAATTATTGAAGATAATTATGTATATATATACGTTAAGATGTATACAAAAGATACACATCAACCACAACTAGAAAAATAACACAGCACAAAAATGAAAATAGAACTTGGTGTTGTAAACCCTAATTAAGTAAACGAAGATATATATTTCTAAACATGTTAATACCTGATCTGGAACTCATTGACGCTTCTATACAAAAAGTAATACATTTTCAGAAACAAACTTTTTTTGTTCATTTATTATTTATTTCGATTAAATTGGTAATATTCTTAAAGCCACCATGATCTTCTCGAGTTCATAGATTAATATTCAGTTGTAGAAGTCTATTTTTGTAAGAAAAATTTATTTATTTATAAATAGCGAAAGAACTTTTGTTTAATAAACATGAAAATTATCAAGATAATAACAGCAAGTTGTAAAAGTTGCGCGGCCTATGTGAATCTGTCAAAATGGATCAAATGTTTACCGTGAATTGTAATGTAGAAAGGTCAACTGGCACAAAAATGCATAATCTGTTCAAAGAAATGTCGTAAATGTGTAGCTATAAGAAAAAGAAGCGAAGAAATAAGGAAATGTAAATTGGTAATGCATTGGGAAATAATACTATCACAGAAAGACCAAAAGAAAGCTAAAAATGATTTAAGTAAATATGATAAACAGCACAAATAGAATAAGTAATATATATAAAGAAAATGCGACAATTTCTAGAACATTATTTTTGCGTGCTTATAATTACTGAGTCTGTTTATGTGAAATATGTATTATATGTGCGTTTAAGCAGCCAATATTATGTGTTTGATGAATCAGTATCATGGAAATTTTATCTAAACAAGTGATTTTTAGCAACCGGAAAACAATTGGTCACCACCTAATGACATATATAGGCAAGAAAAAGAACAAATCTCGGTTTATGTTGTATAAATATCAAATCCTGTCAGTGTTCAACAAGCGAGGGACATTTTTCTGACTGCCCGTAAGAATAAAAATTACGTGATCTCCATTGTTACGGAAGACAAAATTTGATGTTTTTGCAGTAATCTGACAATTAAACGCCAAGCTGCGAAATAGGAGTCATCATCATTAACAAACAATTTCTCGTTGGTATGGAGAATTCAAACGTAGAGGGATTAGTCATAGTGACCATCTAACAGCAGGTGCACCAAGACGGCACCCAGGAAAACGTCGATGCTGTGCGCAAGCTCATCAACGAAGATCCATATGTAACATATCGCGAAACTGAGGCATCAATGGGAATTTCAAAGACGTCAATTTAAAAAATTTTGCACGAAGAAGAATTGTGTATAAAAAGTTAGTTTTCCATTGGATATCGCAAGAACAGAAAACAGTTAGGGTGAATTGGTGTTAAAAAACTGTATACCGCTTCAACGCGGGAAGCTCTAAAAACGTGTACAACATCGTGAGTGGTGATTAATCTTGGATTTACTAATACGAGCCAGAAAATAAATGCCAGTCGTCTGTTTGGGTGTTCCAAAGTGACGAAAAGCCAAGAAAAGTCATCCGTTCTTGAAGTGTCTCCAAAAATATGGTTGTGACATTTACCTCGAAAGCAGGTCATGTAGCAACAATTTTTCTACAAGTGCAAAGAACTGTTACTGGCGATTGGTATACAATCATATTTTTGCCACAACGACGAATTATCCTCCATTAAGACAATGCAAGTGCGCATACAGCTCCCAAGACAATTGAATTTTTAACGCAAGAAAACGTCAAATTGTTAGTACAGCCCCGATCTAGGTCAAAACGATTTGTTTATCCCTCCGAAAATCGAGGACGGACTGCGTGGTCAAAGGTTCCAGTAGTTAGGAGGAGTCATCGATGCCTTCAAAACGCAATTTTTACTGTACCAACAAACAAGTGGAATAACTGCTTCCAAAGTTTGGTTCGAGCGCACGCAAAAGTGCATTAATCTTCGTGGAGAATACTTCGAAAAACATAAATTCTTTAAAAGTTATCTACTGTTTTATTTTAGTTCTATATGCAAAATATAAAACACTACCCTCTATGTGCAAACTAGGCAATATTTTAAAAGTACTAAATAGTTTCAAATTTATTATATCCTATATCAGAAAAAAATAAATAGTGGCAATATTTGGACCGACAAATAACCTAATTTAAGTACGAACTTAAATTACCACTTATTTGTTAATATGCACTTTAAAATATTTTAGTTATATTTTAATTAGATAGAAACCTGTAAGTGTTTTAATTTAAATTCGTATATGTAAACTGAGTATATTCAGTAACATGTTTTCGCATAATATTCTTTCCTTTCAAAATTAAACGTCCGTTTTAATAACGTGCATATGTTAAATTACATCAATTATATAACTCAAACCCATGTTACTGTAATTCATATTTCAAATTTTGCACAGACAGCGCTGTTATAAACAGCGTTCAGTTCTAATGAAAAAAATTCAGAAAAATAATTCATGGACACATATGACAGCTGTGTGATTGTACATTGAAAAAATACAGAAATTTATTGTGTTATAAATATTTGAGGCACACGTTTCGTCCCAACTAGTAGCATATTTTTGAAGTTATCAGGACGAATATAGTGCATGATATATACGTTATGTATAGTAATAAACTATTGTGGCGGTTAAAACCATTCCTTTTAAAAAGGGAAATAGATAGATTCCATAGTCAAACATAAAAAAAATATAAGAAAACCAGATATTTTATCATAGAAATGAAACAGTTGCAAACGAAGAAAAGAGAATATAATAATAATGAGAGCATAGTCAAGTTCATAATTTGAAAGAATGTTTGGAACAGAAGAGAAATAAAGAAAACCTAAAGAAAATAATCAACTAAACGTAAGACTGACAAAAGATAAATCACACAAGCAAGTATAAAGGAACACTGTCAGATAAAAAATAGATTATAAATGTTATAAATCTTCCAATAAATATAATATTACATTAATGTAACGCTTGATGTAAAATATTATTTTACTTGTGTGTACACAATTTTTACGCATTAAAACTTTCTAATATTTGAAGACATTTGTTCTATATTTCTAAGAATTTTTGCCGTTCTTCATTTGCCGTTAAGGCTTTCCAACTAACTATTGTAAACATTTTTTACCCTCAGCCGCACAAAAAAATACATTTTTTAATATACATGTCTCTGTACATTTTTATATTTTTATTTGTTCGGAGAATCGGCCTTTGTCCAGGAACGCGTCAGTACTGCACTTTCTACAAATTCGTAGAAAAGTGCGCACCCCTAAAGTGAACTACCGATGCTACTTGTTACTGGAAGTTACTGGAAAAAGGATGAGTTCTTCGTTACATTTGAAACAAGCATCACGTAATGTATATTAAATATCAACAAAGTGTTCAATCGCCAGCACAGTTTTTATAATAAAAATAAATTTGTAAATAGTAAAAGTGAGTTTTATTTGTATAAGTGTCCCTACAGTAGGGCTGGGCGAAGTATCGATACATCGTCCAATACCCGATACCATAACTGGAATCGGGTACCCGATACCTGATATAACGAAGGTATCGATTCTAAGGTATCGATTCCAAAGCATCGATTCCAAGGTATCGATTCCAAGGTATCGATTCCAAGGTATCGATTCCAAGGTATCGATTCCAAGGTATCGATTCCAAGGTATCGATTCCAAAGCATCGATACCTATCGATACTTTACCGATTCCAGTACTCGCTAAGTATCGATGTATCGGGTAGCGATGTATCGGGTAGCAATGTATCGGGTAGCGATGTATCGGATAGCGAGGTATCGGGTAGCGAGGTATCGATTCCAAAGCATCGATACCTATCGATACTTTAGCGATTCCAGTACTCGCTAAGTATCGATGTATCGGGTAGCGATGTATCGGGTAGCCATGTATCGGGTAGCCATGTATCGGGTAGCTTACCTTTGTGCATTTTTTTAAATGAGTATGCGTACATCATAGGTATATAAGTTGTTGTTTTATGCAAAATGACAATTTAGAATTTTCTTATTTTTCATGCAAGGATTAAAAAAGAACTACATACATAAGTCTGCAGCTAGTATAATTATAATTTTACCTTTCGGAGGCCAATATTTCAACGTCAGTAACTTCACTTCACCGTCTCTTTTGTCTTTCTTTTCAATAATATTAAAATATGTAAAAGGATGAACACATTTTATATGCTTTAGCATATTTGTAGTATTACCAGTATAATTGAATTGATTCGGCATTTACTTGATGAAGATCCATAATTAAGAATAGAAATAAAACTACAGTTTTAATCATCTTTTCTTTAAAATATTTTAAATACCATCCTCCTTGATTTTATAGATATATTATTTATTTTTTATTTAGTTTGTAACGTACTGTTTAGAGGTAAACACCTGAGGAAGCCACTGTGTTGGCGAAACAATTGTCGTTTTACGAGTAATGATTAAAAGTGAAGATTAAAACTGTAGTTTTATTTCTATTCTTAATTACCAGTATACTTATATTCTTTTTTACATACATTACAAATCACGCCCTGGTCGTTAATTTTGTCAAAGTATTTCCAAACTACACTATCTTTTTTCAACATTTTGGTACGTACGTATCCACTTATTACACCAAGTTATAAGAACAAAGTGATGAAGCTTAAAATGATATGAAATATAAGTGCTTATATTAAACTTTAGACGACGGATAAAGGTAGTAATTATAATAAATCAAAACTAGGGAACAGCAAAAATTTGTTGACACATAATTTCTATAAAGCAGTGTTGAGAGAAATATAGGTGATATTCATATTCATATAAATATAAAACACTTTCCTGTTCTATAGAATGCACAATACACAATACACGACTGTAAATTGGAACTAAAACAAACAAAATATAATACAAATATGTAGTATTAATTAATATAATAAGGTAAAAAAAGTTGGGTCAAGAATTCTTATCAAGCTATTGTAGGTATAAAACGTGCTTGGTTTGTTTCTATTTTGAAATGAATATTTTAGGCTTTTTGTATAATTTTGTAATAGCACGCATATTTGCCTATATTATTTTATCTTTCTGCGTTTTTTAAATGTATATAAAAATAACTTTTTAAGTAAAGAATTTTTAAGTATGTATGCATAATATATATGTATTTAAAAGACGTTGGTTATTATGCGTAGCAAATTCCATATTATGACATAACTTTAATTATTACAAAAAAAAAAACATAATATCACAATATTGCAAATTTCATACCGTAGTTATGGTAGAATCGGTAAATTAATTTTACATCTCTTGAAACCGATATCAAACAATCGACACCTAGAAAACGGGTTATGAATACTAATTCCTAGGTATCGAATCAAGGTATCGATTCCAAGGTATCGATTCAAGGTATCGATTCCAAGGTATCGATTCCAAGGTATCGATTCCAAGGTATCGATTCCAAGGTATCGATTCCAAGGTATCGATTCCAAAGCATCGATACTTTACCGATTCCAGTACTCGCTAAGTATCGATGTATCGGGTAGCGATGTATCGGGTAGCGATGTATCGGGTAGCGAGGTATCGATTCCAAAGCATCGATACCTATCGATACTTTACCGATTCCAGTACTCACTAAGTATCGATGAATCGGGTAGCGATGTATCGGGTAGCTTACCTTTGTGCATTTTTTTAAATGTACATAAAGGATGCAATCACTTTTTAAGTATGTATGCATTATATATTTTAAAAGAATGTTATTATTATGCGCATCAAATATCCTTATTATGACATATCTATAATTATTAAAAAACAAAATATCACAATATTGCAAATTTCATACCGTAGTTATGGTAGAATCGATAAATTAATTTTATATCTCTTGAAATCGATATCAAACAATCGACACCTAGAAAACGGGTTATGAATATTGATTTCTAGGTATCGAATTAAGGTATCGATTCCAAAGTATCGATTCCAAGGTATCGATTCCAAGGTATCGATTCCAAGGTATCGATTCCAAGGTATCGATTCCAAGGTATCGATTCCAAGGTATCGATTCCAAGGTATCGATACTTTACCGATTCCAGTACTCAGAATCGATACCGTGCACAGACCCGATACATCGCTAAGTATCGATACCTCGATTGGTATCGGTACCCGATACCGAAAACGCCGGTATCGCCCAGCCCTACCCTACAGACTTACAACCTGTGGTTCGAAAATAAGTGGCAAACGGCAGCGCACAAACTACTTTACACTTGACTAATAGATATATATTCGTACTTACATCATATGTGTAAGTAAGTACAGCTGACTGAATTTCGTTGTCCTGAAAACCACATCAAGGTCAATGTCATTTCCAATGTCAGTCAAAGTCATGAGAAGGTCAAGGTCGAACCAAGGTCAGTCAAGGTCACGAGAAGGTCAAGGTCGCAACAAGGTCAATCAAGGTTATTGGAAGGTTATGTCAAGGTCAAAACCATATCAAATGTCAATCAAGGTTACGTGAAGGACAAGGTCGTATCAAGGTCAAGGACAATTGAAGGTCAAGGGCATTCAAAGATCACTGACATCTGAATGTCAATGGCATTTGAAGGTCGATGGCATTTGAAGGTCTATGACATTTGAAGTTCAAGAACATTTGAAGGTTAATGGCATTTGAAAGTCAAGGACATTTGAAGGTCAAGGACATTTGATCTCAAGGTCATCACTTAAAGATTACATCGAGGTAGGGGTTCAATCGTTAATATATAAATAATAACTAATGAATTTTTCTATCATAAAGTGTTAAGTTTTCGTAATATTTGTTAGAGCATATAAGTGGATATGAGTGCTGCACACGAAAGAAAAAATAGAGTGATTATAGTGGAATTAGAATGGAGTAGTGATGATGAGTTAAGTGAAGCTGAAGACGATATCGAGGACGATATTGAGGAGGAGCAAGGAGATGATATAGACGAGGTAGATATTGAGGAGGGAGAAATTGAGCTGGACATATTTCAAATAGAGACGATTATTTTAATCGATGATATGGACAGTAGAATGCATGACTTTTATTAATTGGATTGATTTTTTAATTATACATATAATGCTAAGATGTTTATTGTTACTAGTATAAATAAGTAAATGTAATTTATAAGTTTGAAATGATTTCACACATAAAATAGTATAATTTAAGCATGACCTTCGATGCATTCCAGCAACAGTTAAGCCGGTACAGTGGAGGTATTGTTTCTATTCAGTGCATATTTGGAAAATAATAAGTTAATATGTTTGAATGTGAATACTGTGGGAAGACGTTTGCTCGAAGAGATAACAGAAGTCGCCACATGTTAACTTCTTGTAAAGGGAAGAGAATGAAATTTAGCGATAACGAAGTAGAATTAATGAAATGTGATATCTGTGATGTATATGTAGAAACAAATTGTTATACTGCACATATCCGCAGTACTTTACATCGAACTAAAGCTAGTTAATTGACGAAGGAAATACTTGTTAAAACTGCATTATAACACTAAGAAATAAGTAATTAAACTTCTAGTTTCAAAAAATTCTTTTATTATAAATATCACTACAATATTGTTTCGCCATACAATGGCTTCATCAGGTGGATGAATAATGTATTATCCACCTGATGAAGCCATTGTATGGTGAAACAATATTGTAGTGATATTTATAATAAAAGAATTTTTTGAAACAAGAAGTTTAATTACTTATTTCTTAGCGTTATAATGCAGTTTCAACAAGTATCTCCTTCGTCAATTAACTATTTAAAATTAGCCAGTGATGGTGAACAGGAGAAGTGGTTCTTTAAACTACGGTTAAAATACAAGATCAATGAACAGAATATTTGGTTCCTACACCAGTGCAAGAAACATAATGTCACACCTAAACACATAAGTATTCATTCACCTGATGAATCCATTGTATGGCGAAACAATATTGTAGTGATATTTATAATAAAAGAATTTTTTGAAACTAGAAGTTTAATTACTTATTTCTTCTTATTTCTGCGTTCGAACTAAAGCGTTCGTAATAATCGATAATGGTGTAAAGAAGAGTGTTGGCACGTTCGGGGATAGAATAGTAACATATCAAGTATGTGATTCGTTTCGCATATACGTTGATGTGGAAGAATTACTTATGGATAGTATTCTAAGTATACATACTTCTATGAAAGTGAATTTGGAATTGTATGGTTTATATTATTTATTGACGAAGGAAAATGTAGAAATAAAATCGTTTAATACTCGAAATAAAGTCATAATCCATGGAAGTAATTTATATAAGCTATACGCAGATTTTATTGATAAGATTAAGAATAAAATGAGTGAATTTCAGGAGCGCGATTCAGGTAAAATAAGATTATTGTTAATTCCTCACAGTGTTATAAATTACTGTTTTTATTATATTCCAGGGTGGACATTGAGCAACGTTTTATATTTGGAAATAAATATGAATAAGTTTAGTCCATTGAGAGGTTCCACTTATATTGATTTACCACCATCAATAAAGAAAAAGAAGGTTATAATAAATGTTCAAAATTCTGACAACAAATGTTTCGCTTGGGCCGTTACTTCTGCTTTAAGGGAACCAGTAGTACTCCCGCAAAGAGTTTCATCGTATCCACATTGTAGTACAGTTGAAGATTTTACTGATATAGATTTCCCTGTAAATTTAAAAGATATCCATAAGTTTGAAGAGCAAAATAATATATCCATTAATGCATATGGTATAGAAGAATGTTTTCAGAATAATGTGAGAGCTCAAGAAGTAGTGGGCCATTATATTTTACGAAGCGGAGAAGAATAGCTCATATTAGTTTATTACTTGTTACCTCAGAAAATGTAAATTCACATTACTGTTGGATAAAGAATTTGTCGCGGCTAGTTTCGTCACAGAAATCTTTATCAGGGCATCAAAAATACATATGTGAAGGCCGATTAATTTTCTTCACATGCGAAGATAAATTACGAAGACATGAAAATGAAGATTATAAGCAGGTGAAGGCAGTGTTTCTCGGCACAGAATTAAAATAAATAAGTTCGGAGAGGAACTACCAGAATATGTGTTAAAATTTGATAAATTTGAAAGACAATTAAGAGTTCCTTTTGTGGTTTATGCTGATTTCGAAGCAATATTAAAACCTATTGATACGTCAGAACCGGATCCTTCCAAACCATTTACTGTAAAATGTTTCGAACATGAACCATATTCTTTTGCCTATTATGTGAAATGTAGTTTTGATAATAATCTGAGTCAATTGCGTTTATATCGTGGACAAAATGCAGCCACATCTTTTATTAGAGAGCTAGAAACTGATGTTACTTTTTTATATAAAAATTATTTAAGTAAAGAAATGAAACCTTTAACTGATGAGGAGCGTGATAAATATGAGCAAGAGACAATGTGTCATATTTGTGAAAAAGCAATAGCAGTCCCTGAAGAAAAAGTTCGTGACCATGATCATATGACAGGATTTTATCGGGGTGCAGCACATGTGGTATGTAATATAAATTATAAAGAGCCCCGATATATACCTATTATCTTTCATAATTTGTCAAATTATGATACACATTTGTTTGTAAAAGTGCTGGCACTGGAAAAGGAAGATGTAGATGTTATTGCACAAAATAAAGAGAAATATATTTCATTTTCCAAAAAGTTCACGTGGGAGATATAATAGATTGTAATGGTAAGAAAAGAAACGTGTTCTACAAGTTGAGATTTATAGACTCATTTCGATTTATGAATTCCTCTTTGACGAAATTATGATCTTATTTAGACAATGAACAATGTGAGGAAATTAGAAGATATTATATGGGTGAAAAATTTGAATTAATCCGACAGAAGGGTGTATTCCCATATAACTATGTTACGTCTTATGAAACTCTTTCATTCTCGGAATTACCCAAAAAGAGTGCTTTTATGATATACTATCAGATAGTGACATAAGTGATGAAGACTATTGCAGAGCTCAAAAGTTTGGAATGGACAATATAGTGATATATATATATATATATATATACAATCAGATGTATTATTACTAGCAGATGTATTTGAAAATTCTCGAAACATTTGCTTGCACAATTACAAATTAGATCCTGCACATTATTTTACTTCTCCAGGATTAAGCTGGGCTGCTATGCTGCGTATGATGGGTATTAGTTTGGAATTATTAACAGATGCAGATATGCTTCACTTTTTTTAAAGCGGTATACGTGGAGGTGTGAGCATGTGTTGCAAAAGAATGGAAAAACTAACAACGAATTCTTACCGGATTTTGATTCATCCGAAGCGAAAAAATATATTCTATATTTAGATGCAATGAATTTATATGGTTATGCCATGTCATTCAGTTTACCAGTTAGTGATTTTCAATCGTTAGAAAATGATGAACTACCGACGATGGATATACAAGCCTTAGAAGACGATGGAGATTATGATTATGTTTTCGAAGTAGATTTAGAATATCGTGCAAATCCTCACGAACAGCACAATGACTTTCCTTTTTGCCCCGAACATGTTATTCTACCTAATTCAAAATATGGGAAATTGATTCCAAACCTTGTCGATAAATCAAATTACGTCATATATTACTTAACTTTGAAATAATGTCTTAATAATGGTTTGATATTATGAGGAATACGTCGAGGAATTAGATTTAAACAAAGTACTTGGTTAAAGAAATATATTGATTTCAATACAAAAAAAACGAAATGAATCCACCAACGAGTTTTTTAAACAGTTTTATTAATTAATGGTGAATAGTATATTTGGAAAGACGATGAAAAATGTAGAAAATTGAGTATGTATAAAATTGGTTTCACATTGGGAAACTATTTATAAAAGGCTTGGCGCTGAGGCGTATATAGCAAAACCAAATTTTAAATCTTGTAAAATCTTTTGTGACTCTTATAGCCATCGAATTAACAAAGGTACGTGTAGATTACGTAAAACCTATATATGTGGGATTCACAATTTTGGAACTAGCTAAGATGGTAATGTATAGTTTTTTCTATGGTTTCTTAAAACCTTTGTATGATACAGACGATTCATTATTGTATACAGATACAGATTCATTGATTATAAGTGTGCAAAATTATAATGTATATAATGATATAAAAGAACATTTACATACGTTTGATACATCGAATTTTACTGTCGATAATATTCATGGAATACCTCCCACTTCACCCAGGTTGGGGAAAATGAAGGATGAATATGCTGGAAAAATTATTGAGTATTTTTATGGAACAGGTGCTAAAGCTTATTATCTAAAATTACTTGATAAAACTGTAGAAACTGCAAAGGGAGTAAAGAAATACGTTATTGATAAAAATGTATCAGTAACTGATTATAAAACTGTGGTGGAGATGATGGAAATATAATGAGGAAAATGTACATATTTCGTTCTGAATTACACACACAATATATACGGAATTGAGGAATAAAGTTGCTCTCTCATCTAAAGATGATAAACGATATATTCTCCCTGATAAAAGCAATACTTTGGCGTGGGGTCATTATAAAATAGAAGGTATTACACGGGAAGAAAACTTACAAAATATTCTTTTAGAACTAAATGCTATGACATAGATATCTAATTATTTTTTGTAAATGTATTAGTCATTAATGTATTTTAGCAATGCAATGATATAAATTATAAGTAAGTTATTTAATCCAAGTTGATATTAGTTAATTCTACTTATTTGTATTAATTATTTATAAAATAAAAAACATTTCAAACTTATTTAGTACTTTTTATTTTAAATTATATGAACAGCTAAACCTCTACAACACATTATCCTTAGAAATCCAAGAGTTGTGTGATGAATGCAAGCCAAGCCACTTTACGAGAACTTTACCCTTCTGTCGTCGTATAATTTTTTCAACAAGATATACATCCGGATGCTTCACTTTCAGCAACGCTGATTCGTAAAACCCCCCTGAAATATTCTGTTTTTGTGAATTTTGTAGTAGATAGGTACTTGGGAAGGTGTTTTGAACTTTTCTTACTGTGAATATCTCATTCGACCAATTTGGCGTATACATTTTTGAAAACACGTGCCTGTATTTACTGATACGAACAGAGTCTCCCACCTTAAAATTTGAAATTCCTGGATCACCTACTTTAATATTACTATAAACTGAATACAAAATACTTCTAACATTTCTTTGATTAACTGCTACAGGTTTGTATCTTGTTGTTCGATGTACGGTGTTATTATAATCTTTAACTAATCCTTGCAACATATCTATCCAACGATAATTCCCATTGAAGCTGAATTCCTTCCACTTATATTCAATTTTACTTTTAGGTACAACCATCTTTTGCATGGATACCTTATTTGACAAACCTAAGCCAGTCTTCCAAGTTCGACTCCACCAAACTTCAGGTTTCTTCCCTTGTATAATAGGTTTTATAATTGATTTGTATTTAAAACCGTTACTGGCTGCAAACTTCCTGTCAGGATCGTAATCAACTCGATGAGAGTTTTTATTACTGAGAATGAATTTATAATTCTTTGCATCAGCATATAAAAATTTCCCTGGTTTTTTCTTAAAAAGCAATTCTAGTAAACCTTTTGTTGCCTTATAAGTGAATTGACCGATGATAATGTTGGGTCCATCAAATCTAACATCAGCGCTTCCCATTTTTAAATCCCCACCGACTTCGTGAACACCATATTTTTCATCAAATTCATTGTTTTCATCGGTCATTAAACCGATAAGATATGACCGTATAGTACGATCATAATCTCCCAATGATTCTTTAACTTCATCCGTTTCTAGAAGGGTTTCATTCATCGATTTGTTGGCAATTATCGACTTAGTTGGACGCGTACTTAATACGGTATGATACGGGATGCGCCATTGATTTATCTAAATCCATACTTCCACTTGTATCTGTTTCGTCTTCTTTACTTTCATCTCCTTCCCTTCCTTCTGGCGTTTCTGGCAACAGGTGACCTATGTATTCATCTTCTAAGAATGTAGGTTGTGTGAATGACGTTGACAGCTTAGGTGTTGGGGCATCTGGTTCAGAGTCCAGTGTTGCTAGAACTTTAGATGTTCGAGGTGTAGTACCAACTCCTTCCAATTTGCGCTTGGTCGGGGAAGAATGAGTGTATGGGCTAAACCAGGACACATGTTTTCGTGAAGGTGTCCTTTGCCGTATAATAGACGTTCCTTGTACTGCTGCACAAGATTTTTCTGGAAATATTGCAGACCATGTGTCTGCTGTATCCTCCATAGCGTCCTTTGAGTGAGTTCTACTTTGCTTCGGAATGGTACTACCTAATTTCATGGCAATTTCTGGCAAATGTTTTGGATATAGGTGCATACTGTATAACAATATCTCTTTGAGACTTCGCGATATCAGCCCTTAGTGTTCTCAATTTTTCTTTTAAAATTGTGCGAGCTTTTACTAAATTATTTATTAATTTATCTTCCTTCTCTCTTTACTGTTTAACGAATACTTACATACTGATGTAGATTTACTAAAGTAGGATCCTTTTAATGGTGTTTTTAGAGGAACTTATGTAAATGTATGTGAGTATCAAAATCTAAACGGTATCTTCCTTTATTATACTTACAGTCAGTATCGATAAATAATACTAATAAACTAATAATAAGAACCAAATAATTTCTTCCTACACATTCTGCATACGTTTAAAAACTCTTCAAAACTTAGGTCATAAATGTGATCGTTAAATATATGTTTCAAATTAGTACCATCTTGTTGAAATAAAATTAAAAGGTTTGTATTATCCCTCAACAATTGTTTAGGAACAGCACTATATGTTTGAATTAAATAAAAACAATCTAAATTCCGATGCCTACCGAAAGAGAAAAACTGCTTGACAATATTCAAATTAATAGTGGGTATATCGTCAAATATAACGACTGAATACTCGGCAACTTGGCCTGGTGTTATCATATCAATCGGATCCGTATATTCAAAACAACCTATCTCTGGAATAGTTCCATTACATGTTTAAGATATTCATATTTCTGTTGATGAAGAGATCCACAGCAGATGTAAATATTTTTGAAGCGTAACCCATTAGGATGTAATAATAAAGTAAGGACGGCATTCGTTTTACCACATACTGAAGGACCCACTATTAGTGCTCTCTTACAAGTACCACAAAATAGATTGCTTTGTCGGTTAAAATTCTTCTCTTTAAATATGAAATCGTAGTTGTATAAAGGTAACGATAATGGTTGTGCTTCTAACTGCATACTGCACTTCATGAATTCACGATGTATACTGAACCATATTAGTTTTAGACGCTTCTAATTAATTGAAAAACAAATGCAGATCTTTCCTAATTTATTAAATATAAATTTCTACATATTAAATGACATTAAATTTTATTATATTTATTTGTTTCAAATTTGTGCAATATTTGCTTTATTATTTTTGAAGGTACTAGCTGTACACAAGCTTTGGCGTCGGTAATATTCCTGATGGAAATGGTAGGTCATATCCTGATGGAAATGGTAAAGGTGTCGGTGGAGGTGTTGAAAATGGTGAAGTACAAACGTTGGAAATGGTGAAGAACAAACGTTGGAAATGGCGAATGACAAAAGTTTGAAATTATAGGAAGTTATTGAAGAGAGGAAATTATTGAAGAGAAAATTGTTGAAGAGAAATGAAAATAATAAACAAAATGAATACAAAATTAATATTAATTTTGTTTATTATTTTCATACCTCTTCAGCAGTTCTTTGATGATCCTCTGTGGGGCCATCGGCACCGGTTTCGGCACCGGTTGGTCAGGTGTGTGAACAACTTGCTGTTCATCATCGGAGGATGATCCCCAAGAGGATTCATCTGCTATTTGTGAATACGGCGGCGGCTGAGGTGATGATGTTTGTGGCTGCGGTGTTGATGTTTGTGGATTTTGTGGCTGTGGTGTCGGCGGTGGTGGCGTTGATGCTGTAGGTGGTGGTGTTGGTGGCATCGCTGCCGATCCCGATACTTTGAGTATCGGTGAACGGCGGCCAGGTGTCGTTGTCACCGTCACCAGCACTTTAGTCGCTGTAGATGTATTTAGCTTGAATTCCTGTAAATGTAATCGCTGTAGATGTATCTGTAGATGTATTTAGCTTGAATTCCTGTAAATGTAATATCTTTATATTGAGCTCCATGAAAAAAGCTTAAAATCAACAAACAAACGATAATCAATCCGATAACACTATTTCTTCTGACGAATATCACCCCATGGAAAAGATAATGTAAATATTCCCAAATCCATACTTCCTTACCAGA
Organism: Melolontha melolontha; assembly: GCA_935421215.2. Classification (NCBI taxonomy): domain Eukaryota; kingdom Metazoa; phylum Arthropoda; class Insecta; order Coleoptera; family Scarabaeidae; genus Melolontha; species Melolontha melolontha. The sequence continues at coordinate 84,412,049 of OW285239.1, read as the reverse complement.
TGTCACCCCAGGATATTGACAGTAAGACAGTTATCCTTACAGTAATATACAGTGATATATTAACTGTAAGGGTGACTGTAAGGATGTTGACAGTTATATTTACTACAAATATTACTACTATAAGGATGACTGGAAGGATGGACAGTTATATTTACTGTAAATATTACTACAAATATTACTGTAAATATTTCCAAATCATTATTCCCAAATCATACTATTACGGTCTGTGTCTACGTCCGAGGGTCTAACTTCGTTATTGAACATATCAATAAATCAAAGTCTGCAGTGCAAAATTTAAAAGCATGTAATTAGTTTGATTTATAATACCAATAAATCAATCTCAATAAATCAAAGTCCGCAGTGCAAAGTTTAAAAACATGTAATTAGTTTAAAGTGCTAATAAATCAATCTGTAGTTTTACAGTACCAATAAATCAATCTGTAGTGCAAAGTTTAAAAGCATGTAATTAATTTAACTTTCAATTCCAATAAATTATCCATCATCACTGTCGTCATCATTACTATTGATATGTTCAACTATCAAAGTTTTGAATTGTCCGAATCGATTTTTCTTCCTCCGGTAAGATTGAACTTTCTCATTAATATGAACATTTGGGATGTTCGTATTAATGTCACCATTATGGAGTTGAAGATACAAGTCGAGGTCTGCGATCCAATCGGATACCTGCTCATTCATATGGGCAAGGGACGCATCTCTAACTGACGAATTTCTCTCAAGGTGCGACATAATTTTGTCAAAAGTTCTTTAAAATCCGCAGCGAGAGTGTTGCGTGGTTGACGTTGATGTGATGGAAATGGTTGGGGTTCTGATAGGGGTGGTTGTGTTTGAGGTGCTTGATATTCTGGTTCAAATGGCTGATATTGAGGTGGATGATATTCTTGTTCTAATGGAGGTGGTTGTAGTTGAGTTTCTAATGGAAGTGGTTGAGGTTCTCCATTTGAACTAGGTTCGGAAGCTTGTTTTTGTCTTTGGCAGGGGGTAATCAAAGGCGAAGGGGTAGGCGAAGGGGTAATCAAAGGCGAAGGATGGGACAGTGATGGTTGAGGATCTGATTGAGGATGATCTCGAGAGGGATCAGGTTGAAGCGGTGGATTTCCAGGTGAATGAGCAGATTGAAATATAACCGATGATGACTCATGTGCCACTACTGGTTTTTCTATAGGTGATAGGTCCACCGGTGGTGGTACTGCAACTGACACCATTACAGTACCAGAGTGTACCTGTCTACCCAGAAGTAATCCCTTGAGAGTACTACTATTCTTTCTTACACAAGAAATGGGTGTAGAAGCAATTGCATGCGTCCAAGCAACTGTGTGCGTCTGTGTATTTGTCAGTTGTCGTCGTTTTTGTTCTCGTTGTTGTTCTCGTCGCGTCTGTGTATTTGTCAGTTGTCGTCGTTTTTGTTCTAGTTGTTGTTCTCGTAGTTGTTTTTGTTCTAGTTTTCGTTGTTCTCGTTGTCGTTGTTTTTCTCGTCGTCGTTGTTGTTGGTACTGTTCGTAGTGTAGTTCCAACTACATCAACAGGGGCAACGGTAGATAGTGCCGTCGATGGAGGAAAAGGTTTCATCGATGATAGAGGTATCATCGATGGTGGGGAGGTGGTGGAGGTATTACAATTGATGTTGAAACACCTCCAATATTTTCAGTTCCAATTCTATCTACCGCGCTATCTACCGCCATCGACAGTATTTCATCATCCATTTTTTCAAATTCCAGTTGCTCTAGTTCTTGCATAAAAGAATCTGAATTGGAAATATTAATATTGGAAATATTTATGAGGCTTCCAGGGTTGTCAGTATCAAGGGGAAACACCTGTTGCTGTGAAGTGTGTTGTGAATGCGTGAAATTTGGTGTTTCCTAAAGAATAATCAAAATGAGGGAAGGAATCAAATTAATTCGAATTAAATGGAAATAGACAAAAAGAAAATCAATTTGATGACAATATATTATTAGAAAATATTAATTTCTTAATTTAATTTCGACAATACATTATTAAGAAAATATCGATTTCTTAATTTCGATAATATTTTCTTTCTATCTTTTCGATAATTAAACTGAATTATACTGAATAATTTAAAATTTTTAAAATTATAATTTTAAAATTTAAAATTTCAAATAATGAATTATAATTATAAAATTTCGAATACTGTTCAAAATTACTTTCGAAATACAATTTAATTACTTAGTACTTATTAAGTAATTATCTTATAATTATCAATTGACAGTAAAGTAATTATTTTACTGTAAATTGATTAATATATAATTACACTGAATTATAAATAAGCAGTCTAAATAAAGAAATTATTCAAATACTGATACTAAACTTTCAATTCAAATATTGAATTTTTATTTTATTTTTATTACTTTTCAGGATACATAAAAGGAGTTAATTACTTTCCTACTTTTAGAAAACAAAGGAAAAATATTTTCAAAATTAATGTATTATAAATGTAATACATTAATTTTGAAAATGCTACATTTAAAATTTTATTCCGATATAAGAAATTTATTACATGAATTATAAATAATTGAATAAACAAATACAAGAAAAAACAAATATAAATATAGTAATAATATTCATAATAAAGATGTTTACTTACCATTGTATAACTTGTTATGTCTATCCCAGTAAAACTAACTCGTATTTATATGAAAATAGTGCCAATTAATAATGTATATTAACATTTTAGAAATTTCCATTGACGTCAATTTTGACCTATTACATAATACGTACAAATTTACATTATAAATTTGCATATGTTAATCAAAGTCAAGTTGACATTTTACATATTAGGTGTAACCTTGAACACCAGGAAAATTCCCAAATTCTTCAGTTCTTCATCGAAAAGTGGAGGAGGGGGTATTTTCGAATGTAGGTCACGGGGGGGGGGGGGAGACCCCTGCCCCAATCCCAATGTGGATTGGTTCGGGGGCTCGCCCAACCCCCCATGTTCTCTCTCTTTTTCCTTTTTTTCCCTTTTTTTCCTTTTTCCTTTTTCTCTCTTTTTTCCTTTCCCTCTTTTTCTCCTTTCCCTTTTTTTCCTTTGTTTCTAGAAAACCCTGCCACACCCCCCCGTCTACATTCAATACCCAACATTGTATTAATAAAAATAAAAAAAATTAAACTCAAATATTTATTTATAACTACATACATAAATAAATTACAAACATTAATACGCTATATTAATACAAAAACTATAAATAATTCTGTCTACACATATAACAATTTCTTCTCCTAACAAGCCCATCAACAACATCACCGTCAATTACATAATGACTTACTCATGGTCTACATCCAATTAAATCAAAATCTTCTAGATAACTTCTAGGTAATCGACGCCAAACAAATTCTAAACTCAAACATCCTATATCGCTCATTAAATATGTCTTAGGCACATAAAATAAATCATCATCATCCACCCCAGAAAAATTTCCATCAATTTCAAGTCGTGGCAACACATTACCAACCCTCTCCACAACATAACTCCTCAAAGCACTCCACGCATAACCCATTACAACAATAATTAAATATAGCCAACTTTATTACCTTTCAACTTTATTTCTAACAAAAACTTATACAATCGTTCCACATTAGACAAAGCACAAACAACATAATTACTAACATGAAAACTACAACTTGACTGTCTTTTTCTAATTTTTTCCGCATATACTAAATCTATTATTCGTCGATCTATAATACGTTTCAAAAAATTCAATTTTCCTCTAGCCTTAACAAACACTACATCAACACCTCGACACAATCGTTTAATTATATCATCAAACTCACTTGCAGCTAAATAACCATCTTCCCACTTCAAACCATGATGACAACTAAAGGCAAATCTTGCAACTTGCCGATCTTCTTCTGCCAATTCACAAAACTCAAAACCGGTTTGAATATAAAATGACTCCTCTTAAATTCACTATCACAAGTAGTCAACTCTTTAGGCATCAAACTATAACTATTAAATCGATACCATTGAAAATCTATAATTATATATTTCTTTCCACTTAAATCCAACATCTTTAACCTAACAACCTTCTCACCCAATCAGTAACCATACACTACATAACCACATTCCATAAAATATATTTACCATATCTCCCACCACCCATCTTACTCCTCAAACAAACAAAAAATACTAATACTGTCGCTGTACCACCTTATTAAATGGTGAATATTGATACAATTTATTATATAATATAAAACAATACATAACCGTATCTTTTGGAATATTATCTTTCGCCGTAAATTCAATTCTAATCTCCACACCACTTCTATGTATAGCACCTTCCTGATGTGAACAATCAATACCAATTAATAGACACAATTTAAATTGACTTAATTTTAACATCGGCTCAGTATATTCATGACCGTAATAAACTTATTGAAATCTAGCATACATATTATATAAAATAGCTACACGATTTTCATCAAAATCCACCCGAACATTTTCATATGGATATTTTTTACCATTTAAATAAGCTGTCACATTACTTAAATTAATTGCATCAAATCTACTCATATTTTGATCCACTTTCCCTTTCTTCCCAGTCTGAAAACCCAAAATAATATATCTAGGTGTCTCTAAATTTGGAGCTGCCTTAATAGCTTAACTATGTTTTGTTTTTTCTGGAATTCCCGGATTTTCATGAATTTCCCATCCTCTAAAAAACATTTCCATTATAGTATTTTTCGTTGTTAATTTAGTTAACGCCAAATCCTGACTTAAACCAACTTTAACATGTGTTACCCGCCATACAATAGCATCAATAGTTAACCTAACACCCTCATTAACAGCAGCATTTGAATTATGTATTCATCATTATCATCAGCACATCTCTTCAACACAAGCTCTTGAGACATATTTAAAATAACAGACTTAAAATCTTCTGCGAAACCCATTAACATCTTCAATGGTAGACATATACTAAAGTTACCTTTATTATCTAAAACCGGAGCCCTTCCAGTAGAAAATTTCCAACCACAATTTTCCAATTTATTTATATAACTTCTAATATCCTTTCATAGTAGATGTAATACCTACATTTATTACTTCATCCACCTCCACTCCACTAATCACGTATCTGATATTGCTCAACATAAAAGCTACCGCATTATTAATTAAAAACGCTGTAGCACTAGCCTTACTTTCATCACTATACAATCGTAACTTCCCCTCAATTAATAATTCTGACTCCGAGAGGCATCATCTCGTGCAAAATTCTTTGTAGGTACATCTATATGTTCCCAAAATTTATTTGATTCATTCATTTTAGTAAAAAATTCTTCAATACCCAAGTCTACCTCAATATCTCCAACAACTTGTAAACCTCTATCAATGCTATTATCTTTAACCAATTCACTTTCTTCCACTACCAAGGGACCACTATTATCTTTTTCCAATTCACTTTCTTCCACTATTAAAGAACATAAAGAACTCTGTGGTACTTCCTTAAACTTCCGCTTCAACATATTCTCTAATACTAGCATCTATTTAACATAAGCAAACTTTATATACCCATTGTCCCAACCCTAACATTCTTCTTTATTCTTTAAACTTCAAAGGACCTTGATCACCCTCAACCAATTTTAAAATCTCCCCATCGATCTTGATCACTAATATTATTCTGAAACCTCCTAATTAACCTTCACCTCAGATATACCACGTATTCCCCTCGCCCTATATAAGAAGGTCGATTATCCTCAGCCGATTCTAACACCTCCTCATTGACCTTGATCGCCAATATATATGCGATCAAGGTCAATGAGGAGGTGTTAGAATCGGCTGAGATATTCTACTAAGATGCAGAATATTGTTCACGGATAGTTAACTTATCGTTAGAGAGGTCTATTCGAGTAAGATCACACGGGTACGCGTATATATATTTTGTCAATCGCCGGCGGACAACAGTGAATGCACTTCGCTTGTGGGATGTTACGCCGATGGGATGTTACTCGAATGAACCTCTCTAATCATCATCAAATTCGGAGGTAATTTCTTGAAATAATCAACTGGAACGTAGTTTATTATTTAGAGATTCAATAAAAAACTGTGGAATTGCGATACTTATTCGATTGCTATTAGGATATTCACAAGGCTACAGGCCGGAAATGATCATTTAACACATTACGCAATATACTGTAATAATATCAAGCGAGACACAAAATTTGTATCCTAGGTATGCCATGTACGACTGAGATAGACATTTACGTCATCTCTGAGCTTAGAGAATTGACGAAGTGTCATTTGTAAACATCATAAGTCAAATTTACAATTTGGAAGATAAGTTTGCAATTTATTAGCTATTTAATAATGGCTTTTGTATTTAACGAGCAACAGAAACGGCACATGGTTGAAATTTATTTTATAAATGGTAGTAAACTTAATGGTGAATGGGTTTATTCCATCAGAAATGCATAACAGGGTTTTTTAGAAGAATTTCCAAATATTGCTATTCCATATAATTAGGTTTCCACATGCATTCGCCGTTTTGTGCAATTATTCAGGAAAACAGGAAACGTGGATCCCAAAAAGAGCAGTGGTAGGCCAACAGTTAAAAATAAGGAAAACGTTGAAGCGATAAGGCAATTTTTAGAAGAACGTCCTCAGCTTTATATGCGACATTTACACCAAGAATTAGATCTTTCTTACAGCATTTGCAGGCGTCTCCTTAAGCATGATCTACATTTACACCTCTGCCGCTTGCAAGCGACTCATGAAATACTTCCTGTGGACAGACTGAAATAACAGGAATTTTGTCAAAGATTTATTGACCATTTTGTTGTTAATGATGGAGGCATTGAAGGGGTTACGTTTACTGATAAAACCTGGTTTCATCTTTCTGGCTATGTAAATTCTCAAAACATGAGGATGTGGAGCGCAAATAATCCGAACTTTTTTTTTGGAAGCACCACTGCATCCACAGAAAATTGGAGTTTGGACAACTGTTTGTCAGAGAAGGATTATTGGACCTATATTTTTTAAAGTATGTTAATTAAAAATACAAAATTTTAAACACTAACCAAAAAATGCTTACACTTTTCAGGAATATTAAACGCTGCGCGTTACAGGCTGGAATTACCATTTGTAAATATGTTACACGATGATGAATTACATGAAGGTTTCATCCAATAAGATGGAGCTCGTGTACATTTACCAATGAAAATATTGTTTTTCTGAGAGAATTTCTTTGAGATCCAATTAATAGTTTAAATACAAACACAATTTGTTCGCCTCGTTCCTGCGATTTAACACCATGCAAAAGAAATCGCATGTACGCATGTATCGCCATACTTAAAAAATTATATTTTTGTAACACCTGTTTTTGATCTTAATGACCTGCAACGGATTTATCACTAATAAGATCCTAAAAATTAATAATTCACCTTAGATCCTAGAAAATGTTACTAACTCTGTTAATCGAAGAACTTTACACTGTAGGGATAAAGGCGGTGGCCATATTACGCACCTTATTTATTGAATATTGTTAGGTAATAGTTTTGTTCTTCTTTTGATTTAAACGATAGGGTAAACGAATCATCAAAACCCTACACGATAACCTCCAAAGGATGACTTTATACAGATGACGAAGATTAATTTCTCCAATAAAATAAACGTTTCTTTCCAGAACCAACATATTTGTATTAGAAGAAAAAATTAATGATTGCTTAGATGTCATATTTGCTTGTTTTGCATACTGCATTAATAAATTGCTGGGCTTACTTTAATTATTAATTCATCTTTATTCTGAATATTATGAGATTTTACATACATAATATTTAATCTGATTTGGTTTTTGATGTTAGTTTCAAAATTTTATTTTTCGAACAGCACTAAAAAAAGCTACATTTTTATAATAAATCATTGTAATTTACACATTTCAACAACCAAAACTTTCAGATAACGGTCTTTTCCCTGAAATTCCGTATACTTAAATATTAAGTTAGATTAATAAATGTCACTTGGTAATTCTCATTTAACGATTACAAGTATTACTAATAGTACAACATGTAGGATAAATCACTTAATCAATCCAGGACATAACTGATTTAATCCATGGCATACTCCGAAACCTTTTTTTGTGGCTCACTCAACATAGTCCAGTACAAACATGTAGGTATACCAGATTATATGAATATAAGAATATATGATGTTTTAGAATTCATAAAAAAAAAATTATGACATTTTGACTGAAATAGTTATAAATCACAATAATTGTGCTAAAAATAAAGACCGAGAATTTAACGTTTCTTCGCCAATTTTGTATTTAATGCAAGGAGCTTGAAAAGAGAGAGTATTTTGAATAATCTAGATAAATTTAGTTAATTATTAATAATAAACCATTTTCTGTTTCCCTTATATATTTTTATTAGATAGACAATCACTTTGCAATAATGTTGAGTGTTAAAAAATTGTGTTGAATCATTTCGCTGGAGTTTTTAAGTAAATTAAAATCCATTATGTGATAAAACAGTTATTATTCAAATGAAGTGAGAACCTTCCATTAAAAATCAATTACGAACTCGATGGATATAAATATTTTATTTTAGTAATTCACTTCTATAGAATTATAAATACATTCACGAATTTCGATGATAAAAGCCTTCCAAAATTAACATTACATTTTACAATGGTACGAAAGATAACAGAAATACGTATAAAGCCTGGGTAAATTTATATAATCCATTGCCAAATCACATTTTAACATTTCGAGATTGAACTCTGGCTCGAAAAGAGCCATCTCTAACTCATAATTGAATGTTCCTATCCGCGCATTTTCGGCAATTATAGGGAATGTAAATGTTATACAGACTATGAGGGATTTTAATGGCATCTTGATTATCACACATTTACCCTAAGATGAGGTAGACCTAGATGTTTAATTAAAGGAAATTGCCTTAGTAACATATATATAGCATTCCTGATATACACTGTCAAGTATTTCAATTGTTACGAAGAAACTTGGATAGGGGATGTTGTGCTGTAGTAACAGTATTAGAATTTATAGTAGCAGAAACTAAAATTAGTTTAATCTTCCGTAATATCTAATGCATACAGTTTATAAATTAGCAGTGATTTAAACAAAAAGTTAAATCTAATCTTAATTTCATGCGCAACAAACGTGTTTTAATCTAATACACTCTAATATGTTCCTGTCTATTTAAAAAGATTGTTCCAAAGTTTTTAGTTTAGTATATTTATCACTAATTGGGAGTTATTCTTTTGCTATCGGTGTATGTTAATGATTTACCTTTAATATTAATTTTTTGTAAGATCCTAACGTGATATAAATCCTCAACCATAAAGCCAAGCGAAGTGGTTACATCTGTGCTTCGCGTCTAGAACTCAGAAATATTCAAACTCTTTTAAACTACAAATCTTAAGGTAAAAATCAAGTTCGTTTAAACTTAAAGTTTAAAAATAATTATAATAGTTTCCTAAATAAACGCTTTGCTTGTAGACAAATTTTGATTAATGTTGTGTGACCTGTTCCCTACTGTTTACATGAAAGAGGACTAAACATTATTAATATTTGTAAGTTTTTGGTCGAAAGTACTGATTAGGTCGATGTACATGGAATGTTGTGGTTTTTTTGCCATGGAGATATTGTATGGCAATAATATAGAATATCTTTGATGAAAAGTAAAATTTGTAGTTAATCAATTTTACTTTATACTGTGTGGAATTAACATCTATTGCATTCAATTAATGGCTTACTTAACTTATTTCCCCGACATTAGCTATAGGCCCGAGGTATCGGCCCACACAAACAAATAGAATCACGTTGGTTTGAGATTTTTCGTTCACATGAAAGCGACCATTGCAGTAATCCCGAAACCATTATCGACAATGAAGCTTTCAGGATTTTAGTGAATCAAATTCCAAGTTCAAAAAAAATGTTTACCATGCCGCAACTTTACGCTACCTTTCTGCAATAGGTAAAGTTAAACAGTTATTAACTTTTCCAGGGAAAACCAAATATCCTTTGCATTTGACAAGAAACAATCACGAACTATTCGACAATCTAAAATTTGATTTAGATTTGCAGAACATGCTTCAAAGTCTCTGCAAGTCTCTACAAATTTGGAATAGGTCAGACCAAAAACTGTAGTGTAGGTAACAAACCATCAACACAAATACTTTGAAAGGTTTTGTTTTACACTGTTAAAAGCCTGCGACGGTTTATTTTTGTGTCAGTTAGTTGTCATCGAACCGCATCTCATAAGGCTGAATTTCACAATTTTCCCATTTTGTTTTTTTTGAGGATATTCATAGTTAATCAAAGAATTCTTGACTTATAGGTTTATAAATTCTAATTTTTGTTTTCGATAAGTCATATAGAGCATATTCAAGTTCATAATTAATTTTGAGATGAACGTTATATTAAAAAATAGTTCTTATATTTCTAAAATGCTGCGGCAATCTAATTTTCAATTTGAAACATCACTTATTATACCGGGTGTCCTTGGAATAAAAAGACAACGTATGAGAAAGGGAAAAAAGTAATTAATAGAATATGAATCCAAAAGTCAATTACGTTGCGAACCCCAAAATTAAAAACCCTCTGAAAATTTTAAATTATTTCGAATATTTTCATCTGAATTGAAAATATTCCGAATGTAACTATGTACCTCTATTGAAGTTACACACACACCTATGTTTACATACTAACAGCTGTCGATGTTATAAAAGGTATAATATCCTGTATGCTAAGGTCAACACCTCGTACAAAATCAGATTTTTAATACATTCAAGTAAACATGTAATTAAAAATTAAGATGTTTGTAAGATTTATTTACAAACCTATTTTAAAATCATATTAAAATTTCATGTGTATTACGAGAATGTAAAAGAATAATTTGAAACATTCATGAGTGGGTAAAACGTCACCAGTGTTGTATAATACAAAAGTATTTTTATTAATACAAATAATTTCTGTGAGATAGCAAAGTTGTTCTTTTTTGTGAATGTGTCTGAATATATTCTTCTTCATCAGGGGCGTACTGACGAATCTGTAGAAATATGAAATACGTATCTGCGTCTCTGGCGAGAGATATGTTCAGATACGTTCACAAAATGTTACGCTAACAAATGCACTTTTCTGCAAGCGACCTATTTTAGTGCAGGTTTTCTCTATTATTACTCTTAAAACCCTCGTAGTTTTATCTTCTGAATAAATTTCTACTAATGCTATTTAATTCGCTTTCAGACTCCTTATATCGAACAGTTGGACCCTTCAACTACAGTATTGTCAATCCTTTACATTCTTTCAAATCATTCTGAAAGCCTATGTATTAAGTCATATGGCTTCCATCTTGGAATATTTTCCGCTTAGTCATTTCGGTTGTAATCCGCCTTAACCTATTAATTAGTAACTTCGTTAACCTTTTGTTGCTGTAGTAATTTTTGCTTTAAATTGTAAGTCATTCTGGTCGTCTTTTTTTTTTGCAATTAGACAATCTTCTGAGAAGATGCCGTAATTATATCCTAACTAAGAAAGCGCCCTCTTTCCGCAACTGTTGATACTGCCTATTACAGAGTGCCGTGTGTGGAATTTTGCATTGTTTATTTAATTAAAAGCTTCCGCTTTTGATTTTAGTTGATTTAATGTATCGGTTTGAGCTTATGTCACTGCCTGCTTCGTTTGCGGGATTTTGTACATTAGCTTTTCGACTTTTGTTTCGTAGTATGCTGCTATATTAATTCGTATCTCTGACGTGGTCAGACATCTTGTCGTTTTCACGTTGCACGTGTAGTGGAGACTTCATCTTGAGACAGATTAGCGCTTGCCTGTGTTTTCCTTGTGAAAAGCTGTGTCTGCGGTAAGGGAATTTGTGTTTTATTAGATACGTTACTTATTTCAACTTTCGATCTTAGGATTTATTATTAAATATCCACGGAAAATTGCAAATCCGGTTGGATGGCTTCCATGTGAAAACTAATACTTTTTACTGAAAATTTTCCTACCACGTGGCTGTAGCTGCACCAAATTTTGTGGTCTAGGACCTCCGTTTGGCGAACAAACTCCTCCTCGACTTCCACGGAAGCAATTCCACGAAGAAGGGGGCCCGGGAGATCAAGGCCGACGTATCGAGTTTTTGTACTAAGCTAAGTGTGGTTATTATATTTGATAATGTCAAAGTTTCACGATTAATTTTATCATTATATTTTAAATTTCTCCGATAATAAGAGATACAGCTTTGGCGTGACTTGATAAGCACCCGTTAAATTCAGTTCACATATTTACGTTTATATTTTTTTCTAAACTTTGTTTTGTATTATTTTACTCTAATCTAGATTTCATTTCTTAAGATAACTAAATTCATTCGAGATCCATTTTAGTGTGTGACACGGAATTATAGTTAATTACGCCTTTTGTTAAAATTTCATTGTTGATTAATTCATACCCAATATAACTAATTTCATTTTTATTCTATTATTCTATTGTAAGCTTTATTAACTGTATGCATTGTGAAGCGCAAGGTATGATATCATACAGTCGCTCGACTGAGTACCTGTATTGCTTAGTGTCGAATTAGCTTCCGATAATTTACTTATATTTTCTCCTGTGTATACAGGGTGGTGCGAAGTGACTGTAATTCATTTTAATTTTGACTCTTTACGATCACCTTTAGATGCTACAATCAGTAGCGACACCGAATCGTACTTGAGTTTTTTTTATTTCCATAACATATTTAGAACTGTCATTAGTGTTATTTTTGTGACCCAAAGCAATTTTTGAACCTTTTATTAAAGCTTGTTACCGTTGACGTGGTTGTTTTAATTTCCCCTTCCTGCGAGTGGTGAGAAGAGCAAGCCTTTGTATTTACTTTTTTTATTGGACTCGAGCAAAAGGGAGCTGACCCTCTGGTTGTGGGGCTACCTAGGTCCCGCCACTTCCGCTTTCGGGTTATCTGCGGGCCGAGAAAGTGGTGGCGCTTTTTCTATTTTTTTTAAATCTTTTGCGACGTTGTTCTCGCGACGCTCTACCATCTTGGGCTGGGTTAGCCGGCAGAGACGCCCCTGGGACGATTTCCAGCAGGTAGGTCCAGGCCAGAAGAGTCAACCTAGCAGTCCATCGCGCTAGCCCCTGTTTGCTCGACGTCCACCGTATTTTGAGTTTTGTCGCGTTTTAGGTTATAAATTTTGGCGCCTCACGCGTGGGCTTTTTTTTTTTTTTTTTTTTTTTTTTTAAGTTTTTGGTAGATCTTGCTTTCTCACACTTGTGGGGGGGAAGTTGGTCAACTCATAGGTCACTGTTTGTGAAGTTCTTCCTTTTTGGGAGTACTTGTGTATTTTTTTTTTTGATAGACCACACTTTGTTTTGTTGACATAATTTTGGAGTGAACTGGTAACGTTCTGAAGTTTAGTTTTTTTTTGAGATTTGTCGTATTTTGGGTATTTTGGAAGTATAGATTTCGTTATTAAAGTGTGTCGATACCTTTTGCAGTACAATGGAGGGTAAGTTCGAAATTAATAGGCTGGAGAGGGACGAGCTGGTGTACGAACTGAAGGTTCGCGGGGCCGAAGTCAACGTGCCGGTGAAAACAATGAGAGCTACTCTGCGAAGTTTCCTCCAATTAGAGTCTGGTGGTGTAGAGGTTTCTAGACCTGCTAATCCCTTCACTGTGGAAGAAGATATTGTTGAGGTTCAAAGGAAAGTTTCTGAAATTAAGGTTCTTTTGGAACAATTTGCTGATGTTGAGACGAGCTTGAAGTTTCGTAAAATTTATTCCAAACTCATCCATGCTTTTTCACGTATTAGGCGAGCAAAGCCAGAGACACCCGAGGCTGAGGAGGAAGTAGCAGGTTTTCTTGTTGAGTTGGTAACCCTTCAGACAACTCTTAAGTCTAAGGCCCGGAAGGCTAGGAAGTCAGCTTTGGCAGGTACCGTTCCTGCAGATATGTCGTTTGTGTTCGCATCCACTAGTGTAGCACAAGGTCCTACTGCTTCTGATAGCGAAATTTCCGATTCCGAAGAATCTGTGGGAGAACCGATTCTGTCACCTGTTCGTGCGACTGCGTCACATGCGGTGAGTTCGGCAGCTGTTTCTGCGTCATCTCCGTCGTGTAAGGTTGTTCCGGTGTCAAGGTGGAACTTCTCCAAATTTGATGGAGAAAATTCGCGTCAATCCTTGAGTGCATTTCTCGAAACCATCGAAGACAAATGCATAGCTAATAATCTCGCTAAGGAACAGTTAATAAGATCCGCGACAGAGTTGTTTTCGGGAAAGGCTTTGGTTTGGTGGCGTTCCACTCGCCATAAGGTAACGACTTGGGTCGATTTTGTACGAGAACTTCGTCTTCAATTTCAACCTCCCAACTATAATGACAAATTGTTTCAGGAAATAAAGAGGCGTACTCAAGGGCCGAATGAGACGATAGGTATGTACGTGGCGGTAATGAATGGTATGTTTGGGCGTTTGACTGTGCCAGTTGCCGAGGGACTTAGGTTGGACGTTCTGTTGCAAAACATTGCTCCGTTCTATCAGAGTCAATTAGGGCTTACAGAAATTAAATCCGTAGACCAGCTTTTAGAATTATGTCGAAAACTAGAAGCTTGTAAGATCTCGATAGAAGCTTTCGCACCTCCACCTCGCAATAAGTCTTCTTTATGCGAACCAGACTTAGCTTATGCTTATTCTCCTTCAACATCTAGTGTAGCAGCAGTTTCGGTACCTTTATCCAGCAATAGTCCGAAATGTTGGAATTGTAATGTTCCAGGTCATTTGGTTAGAGATTGTCCGAATCCTCGTCAATCCCGTTATTGTTTTAGATGTGGTGCTCGTGGACATACCGTAAACTCTTGCCCTCGTTGTCAATCTTCTAATTTTTCTAGGAAACGACAGCAGGAAACGTCGTTGAGATTGTGTCCGTATCCTACTTCCGTTTTACATCGTAACAGTGATTTCCGTGAGCCGATTAACGCTCAAGCTCAAGTTTGTTCAATAAGGGCCATGTCCAATACTTCTGACAAATGGTATAATCGACTTTTACATCATGTTAGGGAATCTCCTGAAAGATATTCAGCGTTTCAGATTTTTGATGGTAAGCTTTTTAAGTTTGTACGCCCTTGGCGTGGTAGTTTTGGTACCGTAAGCGATTCTTGGAGGGAGTTGGTCCCTAAAGATCGTCGTTCCGATTTATTAAAAGCATATCATAAACCATCCACTGGTGGACATCTGAATATCTCGAACACTTTAGGACGCATTTCTCAGACATATTATTGGCCCAAAATGTCAGCTGATGTTATTCGCTATGTTAATCGCTGTCACACTTGTTTGAATACGAAACCCGAGCAACGCAAACCTGTTAGCCGTATGGTGGACCACTCTCGTAGTGTTAAGTCTTTGGAAGAACCTCGTATCGATAACATTGATTCCCAACCGAAATCTAAATCTCGATGTGACATGAGACATCGAGCAGTAGAGTTCTTGCCGAATCAGATAGTCTGGCGTAGGAACTTCGTTCGTCCTTATAGAATACATCGTCGACTATCTTCCGATTTCTATGAACTCAAAACTTGCGAAGGCGAACTTCTGCCTGGAACTTGGAATAGCTCACACCTAAAAGCGCAACCTGGAGTTGTTTAGTATTTTGTATTGGCCTGTTTGGGGGCTGGACGAATACCCAGACTGGTGTAATCCGCCATGTCGTAAAAGGCGACAGAAAGGAGACATGCTCAGCTCTGATCGTTACATCTTGAATCTTTTTTATTATTGGCCTGTTTGAGGGCTGGACGAATACTCAAACTGGTGTAATCCACCATGTCGTAAAAGGCGACTAAACGGAGTCTCTGTCTGTTTGTTCATACCTTCTGTAACATGTTGTATATTTCAGGTTGAAGTTAGTTCTCAATTATTTATCGTACTGTATACCGTCTTGGACTTGACTTATTTACCGTGACATTCATTTGTCTGTTCTGGAACGATTGTTCGTGTTGACAAGTTTACGTATCGCAGATCCTTTAATTTTGGTATGTTTTGATTCTAGCTGTCTGTGCTAGGTTTTGTTGTACTTATTTTGAGTTAAGTTTGTTATATCAAGTTTGGATCGGACTGCGTTTGGTTGTTGATACATTTATCGATTCTTGATTCTGACAATGTTGGTTTAATATGGTGACTTTTAAATTCTATGTAAGCTTATGCTTTCGAGTTGACTCAGTAAACAATCTTGTAGATTGTTATACTAATAATATGAGTATGGACGTTAAAAGGTTTAGAACTGTTGATAGTGTTGTTCTGTTTGCTGTTTTGCATCTCTATCTAGAGGATTTGGAGATCACACTTATACACAGATCTTACCAGCTTGAATTGTTCCTGTCGTATAGAGTTTTATTGTACCGTGTAGGTTTTCCTCGAGTGAGGGTTTTGTAAACTCTTATACGTACTGGACGTTTGATATTGACTTTTGGATTTTATACATTCCAATTTTATATACCGATTTTGACTAGTGTTTAATTTTCTTATGGAAGTCTTCACTTTAGGTTAATATTTGGCATATGGGTTGTTATTTTACCTGCATATTTGCTGTTTACCGTTTTCTCCTTGACCTTTGTGAATGATTCTTTAAGATATTAGTATGTGGACTTTTGGATACATCTTGTTGTGTTCTATATATCTACCGATTTTGACTCTTTCGCTTTAAGAAGCGGGATGGACGTCAATAAATTCCGTCGTCCATTCCCGTTAGCTTCTTATAGGGCTGAGACCGACACCCCTCGTTTGTAATCGCGATTTTTCTTTTATCGGTCATGGACGTGTCTATGTTTGTTTACTTTTTTCTGTGTATTGGTCCTCAACCGTATCAGTGTGGTGGTAGGCCGCCGCTGCACTTTAAACATTTGTTGTAACGTAATCCCTTATTTTGTTTGGCCAGTTTAAGATTCTTTATGTTGTTGTTTCTATCGCATGGCGTAACGTTTGTAAGATTGTTGGAACTCGTAAGTACACAGTGTCACAGTTACTCATATCCTACCTTTTAGATTCTTACCTACTTATCCTTAACCATTTGCTTCCTATACAGTAGTAATAAACCTTTTTAGTTAATCCTGTTTTTTTTTGAGCTGCTACTGCTTCACGGTAGTTAGTCTCTTTAGAGCTGTCGGAAGTTGTTCCCTAGTTTTGGTTGTGACGCAACGATTCTCGTGACTTGTGTTCATAGCGCAGCTTTCTATCTTCTTTCGCCGCTAGGAGTAATGATCCCCTTCTAGTCTGTGCTTTTTTCGGTGCTATATGCAGCTTTTCCTTCCCCTTTCTTGTTTTCTTCGTGGCGCATGAACACTCGGCATGATATCGGCTGTTGCACATTCTGATGCTGGGGTGACGACCGTTCAGTACTGTTTGTTTTGTTGTTTTATGTTCTCGTTATTTGTAATCCTCGTACCGGCTGAATGTCGAAGGGCCTTTGTGGTGGTTTAGGCCGAGCTAACTGTTGTCATGGTGTGTTGGTTTGGTTATTGATGTGCTAATGAGTTTCTGCCGTCGAACAATCTGTGCGTCGATAGTTTTGCTGACCTTGTGTCATTATCGCCTTCTGCGTTTTACTTTTCTTCTTTCTAGATTTGGATAGATAGATGACTTTGAGTCAGTTTCGCTTTCTGCGTATTACCTGGTTCTTATCTAGTTTAAGTTAGTTTTGCTTGACTTTGTGTCAATTTCGCTTTCTGCGTAATATTTTGCTCCTATCTTCTTTAAGATAGTTTTGCCTGACTTAGTGTCGTTTTCGCCTTTTTCGTTTAGTTTCGCTCCTATCTAGTGAAAGATAGTTTATGCTTGACTTTGTGTCGATTTCGCCTTCTGCGTTTCGTTTTGCTTCTATCCGTTTTAGATAGTTTTGATTGAGGTGTATTTCTGATTCATGTTCCTAGGTCGCTCTTCAGTGCTACCTTTTGTTTACGACTAGTGTCGTGTTATAACTCAGCTTACGTTTATATTTGATTTTACCGCAATTCTCTGTATTGTTTCATCAGATTCTTGCGTTTCGCTTTTGTGACTTTAGGTCACTATAGTTTCAGAATTTAAATTTATTTACGTTCCGTCGATTCTTATCAAATGTTTTGCTAGATACCGTCGTTTATGGACACCGCTCCGCCGAACTTTTGTTCAGTTTTTTTTTAAATTAAGGCTCACGTTTTCACTTTTCTGGTTTTCTTTAGGAGACTTACCTTCTACTTCTGGAGAAATTTACAAGTAAATTTCTGTTGTGAAAGGGGGGAAATTGTTACGCTAACAAATGCACTTTTCTGCAAGCGACCTATTTTAGTGCAGGTTTTCTCTATTATTACTCTTAAAACCCTCGTAGTTTTATCTTCTGAATAAATTTCTACTAATGCTATTTAATTCGCTTTCAGACTCCTTATATCGAACAGTTGGACCCTTCAACTACAGTATTGTCAATCCTTTACATTCTTTCAAATCATTCTGAAAGCCTATGTATTAAGTCATATGGCTTCCATCTTGGAATATTTTCCGCTTAGTCATTTCGGTTGTAATCCGCCTTAACCTATTAATTAGTAACTTCGTTAACCTTTTGTTGCTGTAGTAATTTTTGCTTTAAATTGTAAGTCATTCTGGTCGTCTTTTTTTTTGCAATTAGACAATCTTCTGAGAAGATGCCGTAATTATATCCTAACTAAGAAAGCGCCCTCTTTCCGCAACTGTTGATACTGCCTATTACAGAGTGCCGTGTGTGGAATTTTGCATTGTTTATTTAATTAAAAGCTTCCGCTTTTGATTTTAGTTGATTTAATGTATCGGTTTGAGCTTATGTCACTGCCTGCTTCGTTTGCGGGATTTTGTACATTAGCTTTTCGACTTTTGTTTCGTAGTATGCTGCTATATTAATTCGTATCTCTGACGTGGTCAGACATCTTGTCGTTTTCACGTTGCACGTGTAGTGGAGACTTCATCTTGAGACAGATTAGCGCTTGCCTGTGTTTTCCTTGTGAAAAGCTGTGTCTGCGGTAAGGGAATTTGTGTTTTATTAGATACGTTACTTATTTCAACTTTCGATCTTAGGATTTATTATTAAATATCCACGGAAAATTGCAAATCCGGTTGGATGGCTTCCATGTGAAAACTAATACTTTTTACTGAAAATTTTCCTACCACGTGGCTGTAGCTGCACCAAATTTTGTGGTCTAGGACCTCCGTTTGGCGAACAAACTCCTCCTCGACTTCCACGGAAGCAATTCCACGAAGAAGGGGGCCCGGGAGATCAAGGCCGACGTATCGAGTTTTTGTACTAAGCTAAGTGTGGTTATTATATTTGATAATGTCAAAGTTTCACGATTAATTTTATCATTATATTTTAAATTTCTCCGATAATAAGAGATACAGCTTTGGCGTGACTTGATAAGCACCCGTTAAATTCAGTTCACATATTTACGTTTATATTTTTTTCTAAACTTTGTTTTGTATTATTTTACTCTAATCTAGATTTCATTTCTTAAGATAACTAAATTCATTCGAGATCCATTTTAGTGTGTGACACGGAATTATAGTTAATTACGCCTTTTGTTAAAATTTCATTGTTGATTAATTCATACCCAATATAACTAATTTCATTTTTATTCTATTATTCTATTGTAAGCTTTATTAACTGTATGCATTGTGAAGCGCAAGGTATGATATCATACAGTCGCTCGACTGAGTACCTGTATTGCTTAGTGTCGAATTAGCTTCCGATAATTTACTTATATTTTCTCCTGTGTATACAGGGTGGTGCGAAGTGACTGTAATTCATTTTAATTTTGACTCTTTACGATCACCTTTAGATGCTACAATCAGTAGCGACACCGAATCGTACTTGAGTTTTTTTTATTTCCATAACATATTTAGAACTGTCATTAGTGTTATTTTTGTGACCCAAAGCAATTTTTGAACCTTTTATTAAAGCTTGTTACCGTTGACGTGGTTGTTTTAATTTCCCCTTCCTGCGAGTGGTGAGAAGAGCAAGCCTTTGTATTTACTTTTTTTATTGGACTCGAGCAAAAGGGAGCTGACCCTCTGGTTGTGGGGCTACCTAGGTCCCGCCACTTCCGCTTTCGGGTTATCTGCGGGCCGAGAAAGTGGTGGCGCTTTTTCTATTTTTTTTAAATCTTTTGCGACGTTGTTCTCGCGACGCTCTACCATCTTGGGCTGGGTCAGCCGGCAGAGACGCCCCTGGGACGATTTCCAGCAGGTAGGTCCAGGCCAGAAGAGTCAACCTAGCAGTCCATCGCGCTAGCCCCTGTTTGCTCGACGTCCACCGTATTTTGAGTTTTGTCGCGTTTTAGGTTATAAAAAATATTAGTAATGAACTTGTATTGTGTTTTCACACCAGATTTTTAATAATATTTTATATTATTTGCCATGAAGATATTCGAGAAAATTTTAGATGGAAGAATTAGAAATATAGTGGAGAGTACATTAAATGAAGCGCAAAGTGGATTCAGAAAAGGGAGAAGTGCGCAAGATCACGTTTTCACGTTGAAACAGATAACCCAGAAAGCCATATGTGAGAAAAAAAACCGTATTTCTAGGGTTCATAGACCTGGAGAAAGCGTTCGACAAAACACCGAGGGAAAAAGTATTAAATATTTTGAAAGAAAGAGGAGTAAGTGTTAAAATAATAAGATTGATACGAAAAATTTACAGTAACAACGTTAACACTATCATAAATAATAATATAGAATCTGAAACATTTACAACTGAAAACGGTCTGAGACAAGGAGGCAGTTTAAGCCCAACGCTTTTCGTAACATATATGGATGACATAATAAAGAAATGTACCACAAAAACTAGCAAGTACAATGTTGGACACTTACAACTACAAAGAGTAGATATCTCGGAGGGAGTTTTCGCAGATGATGTCGTTATAATCGCTAAAAGTGAAAAATAATTACAACAGAATCTAGAAATATGGAACACAGAGCTGGAAAACCACAGAATGAAAATAAACAGAAAAAAAACAAAAGTGATGACGATAGGAGATGCACCAAAAAGCATAAATATAGAAATAGACGGGGTAAAAATAGAGCAAGTGAAGACTTTCCAATATCTTGGAGTCCCAATAGACGAAAAGGACACACAAGAAGTAGAAATAAACCAGAGAATAGAGAAAACGTTAAAGCTCTATTATATGATGAACAATAAATTCATAAACAATAAAGAAATTTCGCGAGACACAAAAATGAAAATATTTAAAGCGATATTTAGACCCATACTAACATTTGGCTGCGAATCCTGGGTTTTAAGCGAGGGGCAAAAAAGCAAATTACAGGCTGTCGAGATGAAATACCTGAGAAGAGTCCGAGGAGTTACCAAACTAGATAAAATAAGAAGCATGAAAATACGAGAAGACCTGGAAATAGAATCAACACTCAAATTCACAGAAAAGAGACAGTTGGGTTGGTGGGGCCACTTGCAAAGAATGGAAGGCGTAAGACCAGCTAAAAGAGTGTGGGAGGCAAAAATACTGAAAAACAAAAGGAGGGGTAGGCCAAAAACGCAATGGGATGGAGTAATAGCGAAAATACTGGAGACAAAGGAAAGAACATGGACAGAAGCAAAAAAAATGGCGGAAGAAAGAAAAGGATGGAAAGAATTTGTAGACGCCTAGAATAAAAAATACAGTTTCGTCCCGACACCATTATATGGTAGAAGGGAATTTAGATTAATTATTATAATTATATTATTTGAAATACTCTTGTATTACGAGAATGTTTTTTTTTTGTTAGAAAAATATAAATACGAACGTCGGCATCAGAATACCCCATTGTATTTAAAGGCGGCAATATTAAAAATACAAGCGGTAATTTTTGTTATAGCAAGAGATCGATAACCTTAGTCAGCTATTTATTTATATAAATTTATACTTGTACATTCTTAAAGCTAATATATTGAAAGAACATGTAAGATGTGTGCTTTACGTGCTTTTAAAATATAATCAGTTACCTTTAATCGAAAAATTGTAGATCGACAACAGAACGAACTTAAAGCGAGATATACAATAACAAGGCTGTTAATTTTGTTATTGTGGGTCACCTTTAAGTTTTGTCTCCGATAGTATTTATGAAATATTCAGAAACGCAACACCATTTTTTTAATTTTTACTGATTATTCTTTCCATGAAAATAAATGCCTGTGCTTTTGCTGGAGTCTGCAAGTAAAAATTGTCCTAGAGAAAAGTGGGTAAAGATTAGAATATAATTGTTAACTCCATGAAGAACTACGTTATAAATTTAATTCGGAATAATTTAAATTTTAATTATATTTTGTTACCTTAGTAGTACTAGCAAAAGAATCTCTAATTGCTTTAAAAAAAAATAGAATTATGCTTGTTTTTGGAAATTGGATAACTTATCTTGTAGCGCAAGAAAAAACACATTTTTACTAATACTAACTTTCATCTCAGATGCCTAGGGGAAAATAACACTTAAAGTGCTTGCGGAAAGCCAATATAGCTCGTAAAATTTCTATGTGTATTGGTAGATAAATGAAGAAGCTTTCCCACATATTTTAGTGTCTTACATGTTTACAGGTATTAGTAGAGATCAAACGTAAAAAAATACTTTTGCCCACGGTTTTCCCAATGCTTCGCAATTTTTTAAAAATTATCGCGCACTCTGAGTTTATAAATTTTCAAAATGTTATCTTCTCTGATTCTGGGTTAAAATTACGTCCTCGGTACTGCTACTTCCTTGACGACGTTTCGTCCATTCTTGCAACGTACATCCTTAAGACTGCTACTACTGTTGACGTTTCTGCAATAAAATTAGAGGTGTGTTGGTCAGTTTCAGTGCAGCAATATTAACAGTAGTACTAACTGTTAGGATGTCTCACAAAAGTGAACGAAACTTCGGCAAAGGAAGTAGCAGTGCTAAAGACACAGTTCTAGCCCGGAATCCCAGACAATAAGGGCATAAGTTTACAAGTCATATTTCAAAACGTTCTTTTGGTATAAATTAACCATAGTAATTAATATTTATTTAATTATATATATATTATTATATAAAAAAATAAATACAATTCGAGGACTTTTATAGCACCTCATTTAAATGCTATTCAAGTCGTAAAATAACCTGAACGTTTAATGCGCATTATAATACACATTAAACGTTATACCGCACAATAATTATAATTACTGTTCGGGATAACTATATTATATTTCACAATTTTATATTCCTTAAAATGGCATAAAATAGAAATATAGTGAGTTATTTATATCGTCAAACAAGGAGCTTTTAAAATAAATAGAGCGACATAGAGATAATTCGCTCTGATGAAATTTTTACTTTTCTCGAGCCAATAACTTCTAAAGTTTTTATTATTGTGAACAGCGATCTAGAATCAAAGATTTATTAGTGAATGCAGACAAATTAGTTGAATGTAGTTTCAAAAAGTAAAGTAACTTGTAAGGGATAGTTCTTTCTAACGAATTTATATATTTCTTGTAGGTGTATATCTGATGAACCATTAAATTGGCGCTAAAGAGCAGACAACAGAAAATAAATCCTCTTTCTTTAAGACTAATTAATTCGGTTGCACCGCCTAATAAATTTTTATTTTAGTTCCCAATATCGAGAACAGTTTTCATATTACGAAACTTGGTTAATTATCTCGCTCATTGAACTACCTAAAATTATTCTAAAAATTAATGGAAGTTTAATATTATCTTTTGAAAAATAACGTGTATAATAACCAAACAATTATACTTGTTTTATATAATCGAACTTAATGAATTTTACATTATTCTCTAATTTCTCCATTACAAAATTAATTATATGTGTATATATAAATATGTTCTTAGATTTGTCGAAATATTTGTCATTAATATTTTAGTTCTGTTTTTTTTAACATTCTATTCGTTCAAAATATGGTGCAATTATATTTTCCAACTTACAATGAAAAACTATTAAAATCAACATATTGCTATGAATAGTGGTTTGTAGATTTGATGTGCCACCATCCACAACTAGTCTTCCCAACTAGGTTACTCAGCCGGTTGATTTCCAAATATGAGACTTCTAACTTCTC
Source organism: Melolontha melolontha (assembly GCA_935421215.2). Lineage (NCBI taxonomy): Eukaryota > Metazoa > Arthropoda > Insecta > Coleoptera > Scarabaeidae > Melolontha > Melolontha melolontha. The sequence goes on along the minus strand of OW285239.1, from coordinate 84,388,004 downwards.
GGGTTCCAATCGGAAATCCGTGTTAAAACTAAAATAAGTCTGGCGCCAGTGAATAGTTCCCGATATTTATATACTTATTTAAGAGTTACTTATCTTTATCTTAAACAGTATTAACGTTATAGGAAAAATAAAACACAAGATAAAATTTAAACTGAATATTTAATACAAAAAATAAAAAAGAAAAAAAAACTATCTTTATGAAGTATAAAGATATTGTATCTTTCAATAATACATGAGGTAAAAGATATCCACTGTACATTTGACCGCTAAGTGGATTAAAAAACTTCCTCTTAATTCCGAACAAACTTATCTAAAAATAATAAAGTTTATTTTTAATTCCTCCCTAGAGAACCACACGGTATAATTAAAGCTGATACACGATCAAAATTTACACATGCACAAACTAACATGTACAAAAAAAACCTTTAATTCTCTCGAACAAACTTTTCAATTATAATATTAACATAGAAATGTTAATAATAATCTTTATTATTTATCTTTCTAATAATAAATCTCTTAGATAACAATCTTGAATACAATAGAAATATTCTTATAATTTTAATTAAAATTTTATGAATTCATAAAAAAAATATTCTACTTACAATACTGGAGACTTACGAGAACAGTTGTTTAATCTTTAAAAAACATCATATCACGAGAATAAAAATCTCGTAGAAATATCGGGAATTAAATAACAAAATGCAAACAACTATGGACACTATTAAAAAACAACCCGAACTAATTTATATATAATATACTTCAATAAACACAACGTTCTCCTGTTATAGCAGATCTTCGTCTCTAATCTCATAGAATATGAACATTTTTATTTTCAATATTTAAAATATTATTTAGGAAAAATCCATAGCAATATGTATATTTTTTCATTATATTGAGTTTTAAATTAGGATTAGGTTTTTAGCAAAAAAAGGCTTTCCTTTAACTTCTATAGTAATTTTTTTTATATTGCGTACTAGGTTAGCGTCATATGTTCTTGTCCTGACATACTTATACATATTCAAACGTCTTCAAAGCATACTCTTTCATAGCTGCACATGCGATAAGCCTACCCTATTAATAGTAAAGTTCTATAAGCAACAGTTATCAATATGCTATAAAGTAATGTGACTAGTGCATAAAATGTCTTTTGAATATCTCGCGGTGATTTATAACAGAGGAGAAGAATACACATAATCACATTAAACCACAGTTAAACGGTGCTTATGGTAAATTTTCTCCTTCATATCCTACTGTGAACTAGTGCAGACACGAATCACTTGAAGATAACACGCGTCTCGGTTAGCCAACTGATGTGGTAACACCACCAAAGATCCAGTTTTTTTAAGAATCAGTATTAGAAGATCGCCTTTTGAAAGTGAAGGAATTGTCAGCAATGCATCGCATTTTTTAATCAAGTGCTTGCCCAATTCTGCATCACCATTTGGGCATAAATAAGATTAATGCTTCTTCACGTCAACGTTAAATTTGCTCTCTTGTTTTAAACATGGAGATCACCCAAAATGGATGTTGGCGTAAACTGTTATAAACGATAAAATAATGGTTTTGTCTTATAAACCTTTCCAGATAAACGTCGTCCCATGACACCAAAAGTCATTCAATAAACGAGGAAAATTATGGTCACAATATTTAGAATCTAGATATATCCGTAAAATCCGTTTACAATCTGTAAACGGATTTTGCGGATTGAAGAATGCAATACAACTGTCAACAGCACATATTGTGCTTGTTTTTTCCATAAATTGAAAGACAATATTCGTGAAGGACATGGAGAAAATTGTCAAAAGGGGTTAGATTACGACATGATCACGTTCCTGTTTGTGCTACTTCAACTTCACATACTGAAATTCGCGAACGTGGCTTTCAGGAAGTTGAAGTTCTACATAGCTCTTAGTGACCATTATTTATTTGCCTATTTAACAAAATCCTAGAGGAGGTTATTTTTATGGCGATATTACTTTGCAAACCAGCGTAGTGCATCATTTTGATGGGGGAAATATGAGATAATTCTTACAGGAGTATAGAATTATTAATTAATATAAAAAGTGCTTTCAAATTATTGAAAATTATTTTAAAAAGTAAAAATTATAAAATTTTGAAAACCTTTTATGTCCGTCCGAGAACTTATAGCGCTTCTCTTGTATTTACAATTTAGATTTCTACACTCTCAATATTTGTTACGGTAAACACATTTTACCAAGTAGCCGTAATTTTGGCAAAGCCAATAATGCTCTTAGATGCTTAGTTCTACAGATGGATGGTACCCTTTCTCTAGCTAATAAATAATGTTTGCAATAGTTGTGTTTATTTGAATTATTTACTTCAAAATCTTTACACAACTGTGGCAAAAGGTATTAACTACTAAGAAACAAAATTACTTTTAGAACGATATTTTGCGTGTTTTAGTAAAGCGATATGTGTACATAGGAAGTAACGCAATAACTCATACTCAGACCGAAACAAGAATCACTTTGTATCCACATTGCTGGATTCGAATAGACAAATGGATAATTTATACCTATAGCTTTAAGGCATTTGATTATATAAGTCATTCTATCACTTATGTATAAGTTGCCTTGCATTGGCTTCTGTATAGAAATGTGTTGTTCGTGACTGTACTATTAAAACGAGCAATTACCAACCTAGAACTAAATGAGGTTCGCATACATGCAATGAACTAGTTCTCGATGAACTTTACTATAAATTCTAAAGGCATCATCGGTTGATTATTTATTAGTCGACAATAGTAGAACTGTAACGATCTTTGCTATATTTTCATTTAAATAATATATTTTTATAGATGTGAATACATATGTTTTGTGTTTAAATATCAGATACATATGTGTTTAAATATCAGATGTGCTCGTATATACATTATAATATTTAGCGCAAATGATGAGTTTAAGGGGCCAAGCAATTTTCAATCTAATTACAAATTCGATATAAGGATTTTGAAGATAATCTATATATAGGTATGGACGGTTATTATTCCATTCTATTTTTTCTTTAATAATTTAGTTAATAATTTGCTTAGAACTAGTTCAGCGAACTAATTCGTTATTGTAACTTATTATGTCCATCTATAGTTCCGTAACTCCGTAATATCTTTCATATGGCGTTCAAAAAATAGATGTAAAGGTGCTTCCTACAATTATTTTCCGTCTCTTCACTTTGAGGCAACATTAAGTACTCCCTGGATTTAACCTAAGTCCCTTATTGTTAAATATATCATGATACAGTTTTCGTCAGTTACAGCTGTGACTGTCTGATGGACACCATTTGCTTTGCTATATACTAGCCATTTGGGCGGCAATGGTTGATTTGGTGTTCGTGATCTTGACATTAGTCAATGAGCGACCCTAAGTATCCTTCCTTCCATGCTGTTTTTTGTAAAATTTTTAGTATATAGTTTTAAAAAGAACGCTAGTTTGGTTTGCTGCATTTGACCACTTGGGAGCGCCAAATTGTTAAATGATGGACGCTTGTGCCTTGTGTCGATACGTTCCGGGCAAGCTGTAGTATCCTAACAATACTATAAATGATAAAAAATGCTGTAGATCTGGGCCGTGTCCAATCTGAAATAGATATATTACAACTTATTACATATTAAATAAAACACAACGTTGTCCTTAAAATTTTTTATTTAGTATATACAAAAGAAAGAATTTACGAGTTGAAATGCATTATAAGTGATTAAATAAAAGTAATATATATATATATATATATATATATATATATATATATATATAACAATTTGATAAATTATTGGAGTTTTTCGGCTTTTATATGAAATATTTACAAATATCAAATTGCCGGCAAACTGTAGACTGGGGTTCAAGGCCCAACATAGACAATATTTTTCAATTAAAAATTTCGTATGATTTACTTTGTAATTTGTAGACAGCAATGTTTACATCCCCACTTACTTTGCAATTACATACATACTAATTTGATATTTGTAAATATTTCATATAAAAGCCGAAAAACTCCAATAATTTGTCAATTATTATATTTAATAAACGGCTAAGAAATTATCTAAACATATATATATATATATATATATATATATATATATATATATATATATATAATATTTTCGTGACCTTGGTATGATATGGTAAACTCAATCAGTCGGCGATTAAAGGTCTGGTTTATTACTTCAAAAAATATATATTTAAAATAACCCTACATGTTTCGGCAATTATGCCTTTATCAAGGATACAAAAAATATAAATGACAGAATATAAATGTCAAGTAATTAAGTTGCTATGGTTTAAATTATTCAAAGATACATTCTAATAGTAACAATAAATCATGCCTTAGTATTCCAAAAAATAGATAGCAAGGTGTGAATTATGTGTTGTTCGCTGCTAGCAACTTGTGTCTCTTTCTGGGCATAATTGCCGAAACATGTAGGGTTATTTTAAATATATATTCTTTGAAGTAATAAACCAGACCTTTAATCGCCGACTGATTGAGTTTACCATATATATATATACATATATATATATATATACAGTGTGTATAAGCCAAATGGAATAAATTCATTATTTCGGTTACTGTACATATTTATAAAAAACCCCGAAACATGTCATATTTAATTTATAAATTAACATTCTTTAAAGTGAAAATGCGATCCCTACTTTCAACCCCCTTCGAATGACAGGTACAACCCCCATTTTTTTAAATGAGAAGTATAGGCTTGTGATATATCGTTGTACTAATTAAGACATAATAATTAGAAGAGGAGTAGTACGTAATTAATTAATAACTAAATTAAAATTAAATGTATTATAGAAATACTAAGAAACATTTCAGAATATGGATTTGGATAGAATATTTCTTGGAAGGGTCGTTTTGACTAGAGCGATACAAAAGAAAGGTTTTCCGTTGAAAACACGGAAAACAAAAAATGGCTAAATGAATTAATATTTTAAATTCGAAATATATTTGTAAAGAATATAATTTAAATTTAGAATCGGAGACATCCTTGATATATACGGAGTGTAACAATTGCAAAGAGTTTTGTTGTGAAATTTGTCTTTTCCAGTAACATACACTGACAAGTCTATAGAAAGACGAAACAAGTCTCATCATGTGTGAAAAGTAATTTTCACTTACTTTTCACACAAATATTAATTTGTATTGCGTTTTTCACACCTGGTGTTTAATAATATTTCAAGATTATTAAAAATCTTTTTGTTTTATATAAAAATTGTGAGGTTTTACCCACTCAAGCATGTTTAAAATTGTTTTTGTAATAATTAATGTAATTTATTATTATTATCATGTTAGTAACTACTAAAGTTTGAAAAGAAAAAGTATGTTTCAAATACACAATACAAACAAAATATTATGTTAATCACATGAAACAAATGGAATTGATAGATTTACGGTCTCTTCTTAAACATTTCATAGCTACCCTATGACTTCAATTGCTATCGTAATCTACTTGAATTGCGGCTAAGAAAACTATACCTTAAATTGTTTGTGGTAGAGTTTCCACCACGCATTTCGATTTTGTCGAATACTTATTGTTTATTCCGACTTAAAACCATTCCTATCCATACTTGAGTCCTCAAGAGCAAATATTAAACAACAGTTTCTAAAAGAAATTACAATTCAATAACGGCTCCGTAAATAAGTCCACTTTCTTTTTTTTTAGTTTTTTCTCGCCACTTTAAGCGACACAATGTTTATCAATAGAATACTCATGGGAAAAGCCAAAGTGAGTCGTCGCTCATGCCACACGTGACGAAGCCAGAGACGTGACACACTACGTATAAAACTATATCTTGAGGCTTCCGCATGGAACAGAATTTCGCGTTCTGAAACGCTATTATACAAACTGAGATTATAAAATAAAATATGACGGTTCACATTTACATTCAAATAAAAGTATTTTTCTCTTTTTGTGTTCCTTTTTTTACTAATATACACTTACTTATTATTGAAGTTGTTATGTTTTTCTTTCGCGAAAGTATTTAGTTATGAATCTGTATGCAAACTATTTATCTATCAGAAATTATATCCTTACAGACAAATAAAGTTTGAAGTAAAAGGGCTATTTGATAGGTTATATTAAAATCACATACATCTTATAATACCCATTTTTTCATATTTTGAATATCATCAGTAGATTATTATTAATAAGGATAATCTAAAGATATTTTATTTTCACCTATACCACCAACAAGAGAAATGTAACCATTAATTAAATATAATTCTCCTTGCTACATTCAGGAGAGAATTAGTTATATTTTTACTCTAACTGTTTAAGAATCGAAATTAATTTTTCCTCGATTATATTTACATATTTATTATAATCGATTACCCTTAATTTCTAATAAAATTATTTGTTATTTTATTTCCTGCTTCTGGTAGATCTCTAATGTCATTTTTGCATATATCTGTCTAATGTCATTGAATTTGTCGACTATTAATAATTTTGGAAAATTTTAAAAATTTATCTGCTGAATATACATAGTATTTTATTTATTAAGAATAAAAAGTGACATTTTAAAAGACTAAAAGACGAGAGAGTTGTTTATGGCCGAGGCGTCAGCCGAGGATGTAATTAATTGCGAGGAGCTTTAACAACACTTTTAGTTCGTGGTGAATACAATGGTTTATTTCATACTGCAAGTTTATGAATTTTAAATAAAAAGAAATTAATTTACTTCATACTGATGTCAAAAATGAAATTCATATCTCGCAGAAATTATTCTCACAAATTATTATTAGCAATGTATTAGCAAGTAGTTAATGAAGTAATGTTGTTATTGTTATTAAATTAAATCATTTCTTGAAATTTGAATTATACCTGTCAAGAACTAACGTATAATTTTAAAGTACCAAGACTTTAATATTTCATTTTTTGTACCATAAATAATCCGAAAACTGTCACTTTTGACATGAGTATGAAATAATAGTAGGTACCACGTGACGAAAAATTATTTAGATAAGAGATGAAAATAGTATATTAGAGAACTAGTGTCATAAGACGATGTTTTGTTTTACGAGGCCAAGTTTGGAAAACGAGCCGAAGGCGAGTTTTCCAAAGGACGAGAACAACAAAACGTCTTATGAAACGAGTTTTCTATACTATTTTTTCTGTTTCGCATTTCCATAACTTTTAAAATTTGTATTTTTCACAGTATACAATTTGTATAAAATAAGTGACATTTACTTTTTTGAAATGTAAACGTTGGTCAAACTGATATTCCCTATTTTTAAATAGCGAATGTCATTTAAAATTTATTTTTATTATAATTCAAACAGAAACTATAAAGAAATGATATATAATTCTAATTACCTAAGCGGGACACCACCGAATCTCCGTGAAATAGCAGTAAATACATCTGGAAATTTATTGCCAGAAAAATCTCGTGTAGTATATGAAAAAAATTATCAGCAATTTGAATCTTGGTGTATTGAAAATGAAGTTCACATACTATCAGAAAATGTTTATTGGCATATTTTAAGCTACAAAGTGAAATAGAAAAGCCCTCGACACTATGGGCATTATATTCTATGTTGCGTTCTTGTTTAAATATCTATAAGAACTTAGATATATCAAAATATTCTAAACTACAAGCATTCTTAAAACCTTGTGGACAAGGATATCTGCCAAAGAAATCTAAAATATTAGATATGGAAACAAATTGATCATTTTATAGAAAATGCTGATGATAAATTGTACCTTGCAATAAAGGTACTTCTGTTTCTCTATTAAAACACAATTTCTATAGCATTTTCATTTTAGGTTGCATTATTAATAGGTTATGTTGGAGCTTGTAGACGAGATGAATTAGTAAATATGTCAATCAATGGTATTGAATATAAGGATGATTTCATTGTTTTTTCGATACCTAAAACAAAAAATTATTTACCTAGAAGTTTTGCAATCACAACCCCTAAATGGATTGATTTAATAAAAAAATATATAAGTTTAAGACCAAAAAACACAACCATTGAACGTTTCTTTCTTACCTATCGCAATGGATATTGTTTATCATGTCCAATTGGAATTCATACAATAGGCAAGATGCCTAAACTTATTGCGGTCTTTCTTAAATTACCAAATCCTGAATTATTTGGTGGACACTGTTTTAGACGTTCCATTATAACTGTGGCAATGAAAATATGTCGATATGAATACGAGGTAGGTATAATTTCGGCATGTCGAGAAAATAGCTCGACAGTAAAATTAACTTACTAATTATGACATAATAATTAGAAGAGGAGTCGTACGTAATTAATAAATTACCAAATCCTGAATTATTTAGTGGACACTGTTTTAAGGGTGGTGATTTGATTACAATTAAGCAACATGCAGGATGGAAATCGTCAGCTGTAGCTGAGGGTTATATTGATACATCCATGAAAAGAAAAATTGAGGTTGCTCAAATGTTCTCGTCTGAACAAAATACATCAAGTGGGTATTCAAGCGTTTCACAGCCACAATCTTCAAATAAAAAATCTAAAGTTATTGTTGAAACAAATACTACAAGAAAAACGTTAGTTTCCAATCAAAACCTACCTGGCATTAGTATAAATGCTTATGATTCATCGCAAGTTAATGTACAGGTTTATACTAATTACAATAACTAAAATAAAATACATTAACATAATTATATTTTTATATTGAGTTTTGTGCTTCATTATTACCTTGTTTAAGTACTAAAATATAATAATAAATAGTCGTTATTCTACATTCATGTATTATCTTTTGTATTCTGGTAGGTACATAACCTATATTAAGCAGCGTGTCAAATATTATTCCAAATTGAACAGGAAACCGACACTGAATAATGAAAGGTTGCGTCTCGAAGTAAGGTTTATTTCGAGTCGCGAATGCGTATCAAAATGAGATCATTGTGTGTGCGAAATAGAAAAAGTATAGTATGCAACTCGTTTTATAAACTTGTTAGTCACTCATTTAACCAAGCAGTCGCTCCGCTATGTTTCGCTCATGATTAAGAAAACTCGTGACTAAAATTGAATTTATAAAACTTGATACATAATATACCATATGAGCAAAAATTGTTTAGATAGGGGATGGCAATGGTTGGGAGGATCACTCTCTTTGATAGGCTCAGCCTATTATTGATTGTACATGTTGGTTGAATGTCAGTTTAGGTTGGGAGGATCGCTGCCTTTGATAGGTTCAGCTCGTTGTTGACAATTACATGCCAGTTTTGTTTTGAAATAGTTGTAATTATACTGGTTATGTTAGCTAATCAGCGTGTCACATAAAACTATGTTATTGAAGTATGGGTTTATTAAACTTCAAATCGAAACTGACATTCAACCAACATGTACAATCAACAATAGGCTGAGCCTATCAAAGCGAGTGATCCTCCCAACCATTGTCATCCCTTATCTAAACAATTTTTGCTCATGTGGTATATTATGCATCAAGTTTCATAATCCAATTTTAGTCACGAGTCTTCTTAATCACGAGCGAAACATAGCGGAGCGAGTGTTTTTCTATGCCCGCAAATATGTAAAAAAATATTTGGAAATTAGATTATTTTATTTATTATCATATCAATAAACATGGAAACAGTACAGATAATGAATTTGTTTGGCTTTCTTGACGCCAATCTTGGAAAAGTTTATATACACGTTCGTACCGACTTTTTGATTTCTTCGGCAGCAAACTAGCAGTTGTCGATGCCGCTGCTTGAGTAATTTTGGATGGAGTACCTTTTAATTCTTGTTAATTTTTTCCACAAAATACAAAATTACTTGTCTCTTGTCACGTCGCGTCGTGTTATTTTGACAGATTAATGACAAGTGACACGGATAACTAGTTTTGTATTTTGCAATTGAAAAACTAACTTCAGTCCATAACTAAAGCGCTCAAGCGCTTTGCTCATGTGGTATATTATGTATCAAGTTTCATAATCCAATTTTAGTCACGAGTCTTCTTAATCACGAGCGAAACAAAGCGGAGCGAGTGTTTTTCTATGCCCGCAAATATGTAAAAAAATATTTGGAAATTAGATTATTTTATTTATTATCATATCAATAAACATGGAAACAGTACAGATAATGAATTTGTCTGGCTTTCTTGACGCCAATCTTGGAAAAGTTTATATACACGTTCGTACCGGCTTTTTGATTTCTTCGGCAGCAAACTAGCAGTTGTCGATGCCGCTGCTTGAGTAATTTTGGATGGAGTACCTTTTAATTCTTGTTAATTTTTTCCACAAAATACAAAATTACTTGTCTCTTGTCACGTCGCGTCGTGTTATTTTGACAGATTAATGACAAGTGACACGGATAACTAGTTTTGTATTTTGCAATTGAAAAACTAACTTCTGTCCATAACTAAAGCGCCCGTTGTACAACTTGTACTAGAAGAACTAGAACAAAACATAATTTCAAAATTAAATTTTAAACCCACATTTTTTAAAAGATATGTGGATGACGGCATTACTAAATAAATTTAATTCATTTAATTCAAAACTACAGTTCACTATAAAAAGAGAAAATATTTCTAAAATAAACTTCTTAGATCTAACGTTAATACGCACAGGAAAAAAGATACTAACAAAATTATACCACAAACCAACTGCATCTGATCGTTTTCTGAACTTCGATTCATACCAATCAATATCACACAAAAAGAATGTAGCAATGGGATTGATTAATAGACTTAAACTAGCAAGACCAGACTTCAGACCAGAAATTTTAGCACAAACAAAATATACTCTAGAAAAAAATTATTATCCCCTGTCATTCATTAACAAAATCATAAGACAAAAATTATATCAACACTACAACATAAATAAAACAAATATCACCAAAACCCAAACTATTTATAAATATATCCTAATACCTAATAATAATTAAGAATATCTTAACACCATATAACATAAAAGTTGCCCATAAAAACCTCAATAATCTCAAAAACTTACACTCTAAATTAAAAGACATAATACCATCATTAAAGAAAACACACGTTATTTATGAAATTCCATGCAACGACTGCAAAGGCGTATACATCGGCCAAACAACGCAATATCTACAAGAACGCTTAAATGGACACAAATTTTCAAGTAATAGTACAGACCTAAAAAAACATATAACACAAACAAAACACACTTTCAATTTCGATAAAACTTCAATAATTACATCAGAAAAAAGTAACAAAGCAAGAAGTATATTAGAAAGCATCCATATACAAAAAAATACTAAAATTACATTAACGACTGAACATATATAAACAACCTCTCGACAATATATCTGCCATTATATAAACACAATATGAACACAAAAGTAAATATATATAAAACGAAACACATGTCCGAGAACAGATTAAACTACATATAGGACACTACCTACAAAAAACGATAATCAAAAACGTTCCACACACGGTCACCAAGAACTTTAGTTTTATTTTGAAATGAAAACTACACAATAAGTATAACACAATTAGTCATAGTAAACAATACAATATAATGTAAATACATTTAATATAACACCAAAGTAGTGTTATATTATGAAACCGTATCGGAGGAGTTCAAGACAATCGGAAGCTATTTCGACTATCTACAGAGAGATTTTTCCAGCTAACTCCCAAGAATTTGTAATAATTACATTATGCAGGAATTTAAATACAGAAAAGAAGACATATAGTAAACGCAATGTTGGTGTATCATTCATTTATATTAGAAATAACTACATTATAGTAAACAAAATTGATTCATAAGATTTTCTTTTGAGATTTCTAAATTTAAACAAATGTTCACCATTTATTGTTAGAAAAATCTGAATGCTCGTCCAAATAATAAGTTACACAAGAATCTATGATTCTATACATACCTATAAGATTTCTTGTCATTTTTATGTTTACGGGAAGCCTTCATTTTGAATTACAATTTTAAAAACTTTCCATAATTTTCTCTTCTTAACTAATTGTAACTATAATAAATTATACTAGAAACATAATAATAATATTGTCAAAAATAAACACGAATACAAACAAGTATCAATATGTTTTCAAAATAATAAATTTATATACAAAACCATCATTTTTTCATAGTTATACATAACTAGAATGATTAGTTAATACTTATTTAAAAAGGATAACTTACCTGTTTATTAGGTTTTAAAATTGTTGTGTGTATCTTCTTTGAGATTAAGTGAAAGATCTATGCATCATCCATTGAGTTCAGACCCAGGTCATATTTGTTATAAAAGATAAACATTAAGTATAAACATAGCTACCATCTTTAAAAATCAATGGAATAGACAAATGAGCAATATATCCTATCTCTGCAAGATTATTGGAGCGCGAAAATTAAAAAAATTGCAGCTTATTCCAATATCAATACAAGTTAGTATTTTTAATTTATAATTCATTGAGGGGTACTGGTATTATTATAATTTATACATATATATATATATATATATATATATATATATATATATTTATATATATATATATATATATATATATATATATATATAGTATTTTCGTGACCTTGGTATGATAAGGTAAACTTAATTAGTCGGCGATTAAAGGTCTGGTTATTACTTCAAAGTGTATATATTTAAAATAATCCTACATGTTTCGGCAATGATGCCTTTGTCAAGGATATAAAAAATATAAATACCATTTATATTTTTTATATCCTGTCATTCATATTTTGTATTCTCTTGATAAAGGCGTACACAGCCGAAACATGTAGAGTTTTTTAAATACATATATTTTGAAGTAATATACAGACCTTTAATCGCCTACTGATTAGGTTTACCATATATATATATATATATATATAAATATAATAACTTCGTGACCTTGGTATGATATGGTAAACCTAATCAGTAGGCGATTAAAGGTCTGTATATTACTTCAAAATATATGTATTTAAAAAACTCTACATGTTTCGGCTGTATACGCCTTTATCAAGAGAATACAAAATATGAATGACAGGATATAACTTAATTACTTGACATTTATATCCTGTCATTCATATTTTGTATTCTCTTGATAAAGGCGTATACAGCCGAAACATGTAGAGTTTTTTAAATACATATATTTTGAAGTAATATACAGACCTTTAATCGCCTACTGATTAGGTTTACCATATGTATATATATATATATATATATATATATATATATATATATATACATATATATATAAATAGCTTGAGCCTGGGCCTATTGTGGTTTAGTGGTAAAAACGACAGCCTGGCAAGCTGTAGACTTGGGTACGAGTCCCAACGTAGACCATATTTTTCAAATAAAAAATTTCGTATGATTTGCTTTGTAATTTGTAGACAGCAATGTTTACATCCCCACTTACTCTGCAATTACATACATTCTAATTTGATATTTGTAAATATTTCATATAAAAGATAATTTAGATAATTTCTTAGCCGTTTATTAAATATAACAAATGATAAATTATTGGAGTTTTTGGGCTTTTATATGAAATATTTACAAATATCAAATTAGAATGTATGTAATTGCAGAGTAAGTGGGGATGTAAACATTGCTGTCTACAAATTACAAAGCAAATCATACGAAATTTTTTATTTGAAAAATATGGTCTACGTTGGAACTCGTACCCAAGTCTACAGCTTGCCGGGCTGTCGTTTTTACCACTAAACCACAATAGGCCCAGGCTCAAGCTATTTAGAAATGCATTATAAAGTAACAGTGTTAATGAATCAGATGTCAGTTATTGAATGTAGATGTCACGTTGAAAGCAGAAGTCAGTTTTGAAACCTCATGTCAGTTTTGATAGCAGATGTCAGATAGTGAAAGCAAATGTCAGTTAATGAAAGCAGATGTCTGATTTGACAGCAGGTGTCAGTTATGAAAGCTAACGTCAGATTAGAAAGCAGATGCCTATTTTGAACGTAGATGTGAGTTATTGAAAGCAGATGTCAGTATTTTGAGAGCAGATGTCAGATTTGAATGTTGTAAATGCTAATTATTACTCCATAGCTATATGAGTGTTTAGATAATTTCTTAGCCGTTTATTAAATATAACAAATGATAAATTATTGGAGTTTTTCTGCTTTTATATGAAATATTTACAAATATCAAATTAGAATATGTATATGTAATTGCAGAGTAAGTGGGGATGTAAACATTGCTGTCTACAAATTACAAATTACGTAGACCATATTTTTCAAATAAAAAATTTCGTATGATTTGCTTTGTAATTTGTAGACAGCAATGTTTACATCCCCACTTACTCTGCAATTACATACATTCTAATTTGATATTTGTAAATATTTCATATAAAAGCCGAAAAACTCCAATAATTTATCATTTGTTATATATATATATATATATATATATATATATAATAACTTCGTGACCTTGGTATGATATGGTAAACCTAATCAGTAGGCGATTAAAGGTCTGTATATTACTTCAAAATATATGTATTTAAAAAACTCTACATGTTTCGGCTATATACGCCTTTTTCAAGAGAATACAAAATATGAATGACAGGATATAAATGTCAAGTAATTAAGTTGCTAAGTTGCTAGCATATGCGCTACAAAACTCTAGGGAGGTCTGCCCGTTGGGCAGTCAGGTGCCATTCCGCCTTTCCAGCAAGAGTGAGGAACCATGCTACGCGGCGGTATCTCGTCGCCGCGCAATGCACACACCACTAGGACCGGTCCTGGGCGACAACCTGGCTAGGCTGCCGTTAACAGCACACACACGTTCGACGTGTGTGCTATGCCCCCGCTTCGGCGGAAAACGTTAAGATGGCATAAGTGTGACCATCGTCGACCGAGGTAGCCACTAAGAGTGTTCCCTTAGTTGCGATGAGCAACCCCGTACAGGGTGCGCTTCGCCTGTCTGCGCCTTGCCTCGTTGGGGCGGGGGTCAGACCGTCGAAGTACTGCACGGAATTGTAAAGAAGTTGTCGGGAAAGGGTTGGCGGCCCTACGCAACGGCTGGTTATCCGACCTCTCTAAATTCATGCGACCGATCACTAAACACACGCACGAACGAACCGACATACAAAACCCTACACTTACGCTCTCACACAAAACCACACACCCATAGAGAGACGCAAGCTGCCAGCAGCAACCAACACACAAGTTCATACCCAGAAGGAGACACAAATTGCTAGCAGCGAACAACACATATTTTCACACCTTGTTATCTATTTTTTGGAATACTAAGGCATGATTTATTATTATTACTAGAATGTATCTTTGAATAATTTAAACCATAGCAACTTAATTACTTGACATTTATATCCTGTCATTCATATTTTGTATTCTCTTGAAAAAGGCGTATATAGCCGAAACATGTAGAGTTTTTTAAATACATATATTTTGGCAGCAAATGATGCCTTTTTCAAGGAATATAAAATATATATTTATATTTTATATTCCTTGAAAAAGGCATCATTGGCGAAACATGTAGGATTGTTTTAAATATATACATTTTGAAGTAAAACCAGACCTTAAATCGCCAACAAATTGAATTTACCATATATATATATATATTTAAATAATTTAACGGAGTTATAAGAGAATAAGATTTCAAAAATCAATTAATGTAAAATCTTATTACATTGTGTATTAATATAAGTATTTATCCTAAAATAATGAGAGAATAGAGAAATTCAATTGTTTTGAACTGATGACTTATTCGTATTAATCTATACGAGCTAGTTGTATATAGAAAAGTACTGGAATATTGTTTTATGAAACCTATGTTCTATCGCTGCTTAACCATTGCATTCCACCCATTTGTCCTTGTTTGGACATTGTCTTCTGAAAATGTATTTCCAAAGTTGGAAACTCGTTCGTGATATATTTGTGGTATTTCGAAGTACTATAACAAAATATCGTATAAATTGCTGGGAATTGCCTGGTTCAAGGCGTTTTAACTTTGACTCTACAATCGTCGTCATAAACATATTTTATTTCACGAAATATTGGTTTAAATTATTAATAAGCTTCCGTTCTTGGTTTTTTTATGTATCAAATTGATTTATGAAATTAGAAAAATATTTTATTTTTAATCACAAGATGGATAAAAGGGAGTTTTGCAAAGTTTTCGTTTCAGTATACACTCGAAATAGGCATTAATCAAGTAAATGAGTAAATAATTCCCATTATTATACTCAGTAAATTAAATGGTGTATATACACATATATATATATATATATATATATATATATATATATATATAATATTTTCGTGACCTTGGTATGATATGGTAAATTCAATCAGTTGGCGATTTAAGGTCTGGCCAGACTTTAAATCGCCAACTGATTGAATTTACCATATATGTGTGTATATATATATATAGGGTTAGTTAAAAGTATGGAGACGGTGATTTATTGTCGTTAATATTCATTTTAGGGATTTATGTTCAATATAAAAGTTTGTTAGGATATTTTGATCTACATTTGAGAATATTTGAATTTTTTTTTCCTTAAATTGTTTTTTAGTTACGCCTGTCCGCGCATTTTTTTAAATGGGAACTAGTAAATTTTACTCTACCATTCGATAGAGAATTTTTTCTCTTTACAAAAATATTTTTGTTTTTTTAAAATTCATTTTAATAACTTTTTTATAAGAAAAAGCCGGTTCATGTATTTAACAGATGTTCGGTACATCGTAGATAGACAGAAGCGTAGCGATAAGCAAACTTGAGCGACATAATTTTATCAGTGGTTATTGTGTACGTCAAATCGTTGACAGAAATAATTCATTTGTGCGGTTTGTTGCTGTTAATATTAACAATGGCGAGTTTAAGTGAACATGAACGAATTGAAATACTTATGATGAAGGGTTATGGAGATAGACGCAGAAGTTTACAAGACGTTAGTAATTTATTTAATGATACGCATCCAAATAGAAATCCAATTTCTAAATCCGTCGTTGGTAAAACGTTAAGACGCTTTGAACAAACGTGTAGCGTTAAAGATTTGCCAAGGAGTGGTAGACCTAGAACAGCAAAAAGCGATGATAACAAACTGGATATTTTATTGGCTGTATCTGAATATCCCCATTTATCAACCAATCAATTAGCGGCCAATTTCAATATTTCACAGTCATCGATCGTGTCATTTTTAAAAAGTGAAAAGTATAAACCTTATAAGGTACACCTTGTACACGAGTTAACGGAAGATGATTTTTCTAGGAGATTACAATTTTCTGAAGAAATGTTAAATATTTGCAATAATAATGAAAATTTTGTCTACAATATTATTTTCTCAGACGAAGCTACTTTTTGCCTTACCGGTGAAGTAAACAGACATAACTGCAGATACTGGTCATCGGAAAATCCCTCTTGGTTTTTGGAGCACCATACGCAGTACCCCCAAAAGGTTAATGTTTGGGTTGGCATTCTAGGCGGTCATATTATGGGTCCCTTTTTCATCAATGGCAATTTAACTTCGGCTCTGTATTTGCAGTTATTGCAAAATTAAATAATACCTGCTAGAGCTACGCTCTATCCTCATGAAAACAATGAACACCTGCCCAATGATAGTATCTGGTTCCAGCAAGATGGCGCCCCACCACATTAAGTTGTAAATGTTCGTCAATATCTGGACAACGTTTTCCCCACAGATGGA
Organism: Melolontha melolontha; assembly: GCA_935421215.2. Lineage (NCBI taxonomy): Eukaryota > Metazoa > Arthropoda > Insecta > Coleoptera > Scarabaeidae > Melolontha > Melolontha melolontha. Next base: position 84,370,399 of record OW285239.1, on the reverse strand, counting down.
TTGGGAGACGAGGAACCATTGAATGGCCAGCCCGTTCGCCAGATTTAAGTCCTTTAGATTTTTTTCTTTGGGGATACGTAAAAAACAAAGTTTACAAAGATAAGCCCGATAACGTCGAAGATTTACAAATCCGAATTACCAGAACGATACAAGAAATTCCCCGAGATTTTTTACAGAACTCTGTTCGGGGTTTTGTAAATCGATTGGGTCATTGTCAAATTATTAATGGACGAGAATTTGAACACTTACTTTAATTTACTTTGTTATTAATTTGTTTAATTTTTCTTGTAAAAAAGTTATTAAAATGAATTTAAGAGAAAAAAAAACCTCTATCGAATGGAAGAGCAACATTTATCAGTTCCCATTAAAAAAAAAATGCGCGAACAGGCGTATCTAAAAAAACAATTCAAGAAAAAAAAATCGAATAACCTCAAATGTAGATCAAAATATCTTAACTAACTTTTATATTGAACATAATTCCCTAAAATGAATATTAACGACAATAAATCGCCGTCTCCATACTTTTAACTAACCCTGTATATATTTCTTTGTAATTTGTAGACAGCAATGTTTACATCCCCCCTTACTTTGCAATTACATACATACTAACTTGATATTTGTAAATATTTCATATAAAAGCCGAGAAGCTCCAATAATTTATCAATTGTCATATATACAGTGTGGTCATAAAGTTTGGAACAACGCTTATAACCGCATTATTTTTCATTTTTAGGAAAAACACTAGGACAGGTAAATTTTCTTTTTTAAATCGCCATCTTTTGACATACAATTTTTTTCTATGCCGTCATTGGTTTTCGAGTGATGACGTTATCAACACTTTCTTTAAATGGCAACCATATTATTTTTTTCTCGTTTTTGGTAGATCTTTATATCCGCCAAACAGTGATATAAAACAGTTGGTATGTTGCATCACATTTTTTTTTTAAAAATGATATAAATTTAGAAAAAAATACGAAAATTTTATTTTTGTACAAAATTAAAATTAAATTTAAAAAAATACATCTGAACATAAATTTATTGTAACAGTTAACGTAAATTTTCAAAATGGACCCCACCAACCAACTGACACTGTCCCAGCCGAGTGTAAACACTTCGTATACTCGCCTCAATTATGTCTGGGGATATTTGTGTAAGTTCTACGCGAATTCGTTCTTTTAAATCTTCTAAATTATTCGGTTTGTTAAAATACACTTTCGATTTCAAATAACCCCACAAAAAAAGTCTAACGGAGTCAGGTCAGGAGAACGAGGTGGCTATTCTATGGCGCCTCTCCGTCCAATCCATTTATTGGGCAATATTTCGTCAAAATAGTGGCGAACCTCTACACCATAATGGGGAGGCGCCCCATCTTGTTGAAACCAAATATTTGGATGGGGTACAACACCATCCTCGTGATTTGGGAAAATAACAGCGAGCGCTGGAACCAGTTCAAATCTTAAAAATTCTAAATATTGCACAGAAGTCAAATTTCCTTCAAAAAAATATGGTCCTAAAATGCGTCGCCCAATCATTCCAACCCATACGTTAACTTTTCCTCTGCGCTGAGTATGACACGCTTGAGTCCAATGCGGATTGTTCTGCGACCAATATCTGCAATTATGGCGGTGAACAGATCCATTTAGGCAGAACGTAGCTTCAACTGAGAAGACGATGTTTTCCAAGAAATTTGGATTTTGGTCACAACGTAACATTACGTCTTCACAGAACTGCAATCGACGATCTTCGTCATCCTCATGAAATTCCTGTACAAGTTGAACTTTGTAAGGACGATAGTGTTCTTTTTTAAATAAGTTGACTACAAATGAGTGAGCCACCTGATTGGCTAACGCAAGTTGTCTGGTGGAAACATGATGCCTTTCTTCTGCTTCTAGAAGCACATTTAATTTCACTCCTACTTGAGGTCTACCTTGCCGTGGTCGATCTTTTACGGATCCAGTTTCGGTAAACTTTCCAACTAGTTTTGTCACCGTAGACCTGGTAATTGGAGGTCTATCAGGGTGTTCATGGTTAAACAAATCGCATGCTTCTGCATGCGTTCTTTGTCTGTCCCCATACCCAACCATAATTAAAATTTCGATTCTTTCTCGCTCAGATAAATGTGCCATTTTTTATATTAGCGAAAATGAACAATTTTTACGCAATATCTCAAAAATTTAGCGTCAAAAATAGAAGTAAATAATTCAACAATGTTGTCGCCATAGAAACAATTTCAAACTAAAATTTTTGTACATAAATTGTATAAAAAGAAGCAAGAATGTCATAAAGAAATATCTTGCCGAAAAGTGCGTGTTTTTGTTTTTGTAAATTTTTTGCATAGTAAGATGAGTACATGTGCTTTTGACGATCGGGTTTGTTCAAGAGGAATATTTCAGTAAATTTTGTAAGCTTAATTAGTTCTTGAAATCTTCAATTTTTGTGCGATAATTTTAATTAAGAAATGGTCTGCCACATCATGTCAATTTTTTAAATAAATTAAACTTCTTTGGCCCTTTTTTGTGAAACTATTTAATGTTAAATAAGATTTTTTAATAAGTAATTGGCCTATTGGGAAGACGAATTTCTTTTGACCTGGAGCGAATAACGCAGATTACTATTGATCGCAAAGCATTTACACTTGGCTGGGACAGTGTCAGTTGGTTGGTGGGGTCCATTTTGAAAATTTACGTTAACTGTTACAATAAATTTAAGTTCAGATTTTTTTTTAATTTAATTTTAATTTTGTACAAAAATAAAATTTTCTTATTTTTTTCTAAATTTAAATCATATTTTCAAAAAAATTGTGAAGCAACATACCAATTGTTTTATATCACTATTTGGTGGATATAAAAATCTACCAAAAACGAGAAAAAAATAATATGGTTGCCATTTAAAGAAAGTGTTGATAACGTCATCACTCGAAAACCAATGACGTCATAGAAAAAAATGTATGTCAAAAGATGGCGTTTTAAAAAACAAAATTTACCTGTCCGAGCGTTTTTCCAAAAAATGTAAAATAATGCGGTTATAAGCTTGGTTCCAATCTTTATGACCATACTGTATATAAAACTTACAAGAATTTTATTTTACATTTAACTTGGTCGATGTCAAGATTTAAGACGTTGAATAGCCATAAAAAAGCATCTTTTTAGAAATAGTACACATCAAGAGTGTCACAAATATCGTAAATTGTCGATACTAATGGACTAAGTATAACTTATTGCAATATACTCGGTTTGACGGCTAGTTGACTCGTCGTATTATTATACCGCCTCATTCTGAGCAAACGCAACGATCCGAATGTATGAATATTTCTCCCGTTCCGAATAAAAATCCCCTGAACGCGTTTAGCCAATCACAACACAGTCTGTCTCATTCCGAGCAAACGCAACGATCCGAATGTGCAATTATTTTTCTGGCTCCTAATATAATTCCCCTGAATACTGTAGGCGCGTTAACATCGGTGTCATATGTCATACATACTTACATATTATGGGGCCGCGTAAGAAAAATTATCTGATTACCAAATTACTATTAAAGGACTATAAATTGTTTAGTACTGTGTTATGTTAATGAGTAAATTGCAATACGTTATACTGACGATGGTTACACAAAGAGTAATGATATTATTAATAAGCGATCAAGAAAATTGCAAATAAGGCATCAAGAGATTTAATAAATTAAATTTTAATAATAAAGGTCACAAAAACTATTCATAGTATACTAAATAAATTTCAGAACTAATAAAAACTAAATTAAATTCTAGTAATGTAAAGAAAAATTTACTCTTACAAATAATCAAATAAATTGTTCATAATGAGATATGAGAACCACAATTGATCTTAAAAGGTAGCGATGGAATAGGCTCCACGGTCACCTAACTTAATCTACTCTGTTCCTAATTATTATAACTTAGTTATAATATTGAATTAACTAATAATTCTGAGCCATTCAAAATGCCTGCCATATCATATTCTTTGCCTATAGAGGAATTGATTACAAAAGTTTCAGGGAATCTTAAACGGCTTATCACGTCATGCAATAGAATTACTACCTACCTACATTATTTAATTAACATGGGTTATTTCACGTCTTTCTTTTCTTTTTTATACGATAGAAGGCAAATAATAAAATGAATGGTTGGATATATATCTATATTTCCACTTTAACAACTGGTCACAACTTAAGTAAAACAGAAAGCCACACCATAACATAGCCTACATAACTGTAATTCTCTGCTTGCTTATTTTCCCAATCAAATTACATTTATTGCCAACACATCGTTGGTGGTAATTTTAAAAATAAAAAATAATGTTTACAATAGGTTCTTTCCGGTTTCGATTTATATTGGATTTTATATTCAATCTCTCTAAATTTCATAATGCACAGATTCCTCAACATCTAGTTCTTCTATCTCCTCCTGAGATTATTTCTTATTGGTTTCAATTGTTTGTCGAAACTCTAGTACTTTTCTTATGAATGCTTCCATATCACCGCATTTCTTAAGATGTTTTGAAATTAACAGTAGGTTTTGTTTAATATAGTTTAAAAAAAAAATTAAAAGGCGGATGTGCAGAACTTATACTTGTGTGAAAATAACTTTGCAGGCATTTATTTATTTATTTCGTATGAAAAGCGAAATTAAAATTTAGATATTGGTGTATAAATCACTTTTATGAAAGAAAAGACTCGCAATGCTAATTTATACACAAATATTTAATATTTTAACCAATCGAGAGCTGCGGGAGTTGCCTTGCTCTGCTCGTGGATTCCACCAGGGAAGCTTCTTCTGGGGCAGCCGTTTACTATGCGGGCCGGCCATAGTTTGTTCCACATATCCACAGTCGCAGAGGCTAGTATATGTTAGTTTCCATTTATACATACATTGAGTTGCACCTTCCGTGGCCTGTGCGGTACCTATTTAATTGAGACCATTGCCTACGTGGAAGGGTTATGCCTGTTAGAGGTTCTGAATGATTAGAAATTAAATCTCTATTCCTAAATTCAGGGTTTTGTTCGAGGAGGGCTATCCAGCAATTATTCACAATGATGGGATGCTCAATTTCCGTATACAGCCAAATAGTTCTGTGTCCTAAAAACGCACTCCAAATCATGGTATATGGGAAAATCAATGTTGTTAAAAATCTTAGCTCATTCATTCTGTGCGGCAGTAAGATAACTGATATCCTGCGGGGTAAGAATCGGTAACCAAAGACTAGGAGTAGATCTAAGAGTACCGGTGATATCCTCATTTTATCGTTAAGTTGAATATCTACTAGCTTGGTGTGAGAGGTTCGATACCAAACAGCAGCACAGTATTTAGTAGGAAAGTAAGCTAGTACAATGGCTGCCGTCCGTAAGGTCTCTCCATTCGCTTCCTATGAATTGCTGGCAAGTTTATGTAATATTCTTTCTTTGGAGACTGTGGTTAAGTAAAAAACTTAAAAAAGGTATATAACCCCTTACCACAATTATTAATCGTATCTTAAATACGTATTTCGACAACTAAGTTGTCATCATCAGTAGGTAAAAACCACTAGTTAAAAAGTCGCACATGGGGTACAGTAAAGCGAGAGAACCGCATTAACGCAATAACTACTTTACACCGCGTCCACGTATAGACTCTCTATACGCAGTTTATACGTGGACGCGGTGTAAAGTAGTTATTGCGTTAATGCGGTTCTCTCGCTTTACTGTGCCCCATGTGCGACTTTTTAATTAGTGGTTTTTACCTACTGATGATGACAACTTAGTTGTCGAAATATGTATTTAGGATACGATTAATAATTGTGGTAAGGGGATATATACCTTTTTTAAGTTTTTTATGTAATATATTGTTGCGGATCTTCATTTTTTGATTTGTTTTTTAGAGGTGCTTCTTGAACGTCAAAGACCGGTCTAACGCTTCGCTCAGATATTTAGGGCGAGGGTTGTGTTTGATCCGACCACCACCAAATCCAATATTCAGCTCTCTGTTGGCTTAATTATTACACAAATGAAAGGGACATTATTCAGATTTTGAAGGGTTTGGTTGTAAGCGCCATTTCTGATAATATTCATCTAAAGCTTGCAGATATTAAGCAAATTGTAATTCGCCATTTTCTAAATAATTGGTTTGGGTGTATAAAGCCAGGTCATCTGCATATAGAAATTATTGTGATGTTTAGGGGGATGATCATAGGTGTAAATGTTGAAAATTAGACGAGTCAGAACCGAGTCTTGAGGAAGGCCATTCTTCAAAGTTTTGCAATTACTAGTTTTATTATTTAGCCAGACTGCGATTCGGTCATTCCTCAACATATTCTGGTTAAGTTTGCTTAATTCAGCACATGATAAGTATTTTTTTTAAATTTTAGAATCATACCATTCTTCCAAACTGTATCATAGGGATTGGAGAGATCGACAAAAGCAGCGGATGATTTCAGGTCTTTCTGAAAACATGATTTAAGGTGCGGTGTTAACGCCAAGACTGACAGAAGTTCCTTCCCGTTCTGGAACTGGCTTGTTCCGTCTTAATAATCACGTCGACAGTGGGCGTATTCTATTTTGTGTATAAGCCATTCTAGAAGTTTGTAGCAAACAGATAAGAGAGTTATAGTTCTGTAGCTTCCAGGATCATCCGGGGATTTCCAGACATGCAAACATTGTTTCGTATTACTATACAAAATCAGTGGCACATGCTGCTCGAGACATATATTTACCACAAATAACACCCTTACGCATTAGAAAAGTTAAGACACAACGTAGAAGAATATTCAGCACCGCTCATTGACTAATGTCAACATCACGAACGCCAAAACAACCATCGCTATCTTCATAACAGGTGTAACACAGCATATTTAAAATTATTTCATTAAGAACCTAATAAAAATACTTTAAAATATTTTTTAAAGAATGATACGCCTTAAGAGTAACAAAATTGCAAAAGCTAGGATAAATGATCCTTGGAAGTATTTTTCGCTAATATTCTACAAATATTGTATTGAATTTTTTACATCATACGTATGCTTCAATCAAAATCTACAGTACTTCTTTCTAAGAATAGAGTAAACATAAATAATTTATTTTGTAATACTTTTACATCCGTTTCCAGGAAACATATTAGGTAGAAGACTTTTACACACTGTGTGCGTTATCGTTTTCTCCAAGTTCATTCAGGCTGTCAATAGAAAAGGGAATATGTCCAATATGATACAGACATCACGTACATCCTACACGAAATGAATTTTGAAGTGTCGATAACGCGTTCTATACTTCTGGGTTTCTTTCCAGTAACACCGATGTCAAAATATAATTTTGAATAGCTGCAAATATAGTATTGTATATTTAAAATATCGTGTGAAAATTTTATACTGTGGCTATAAACTATACTATATTTTTTGTTATCCGCGATATATATTTTAAAATGTACGTTGGCGCTCTAATAATAACAGTTACTCAATTTCTATAAACATGCACTTTGTTAGTTATTGCCCAGTTACTATTTTATTGAGGTTCACCAGAGCACTTCACTACTTATCCTTGTACAAAATCATATATGATATCTCCACGACATATAGTGAACTTAATTCATATTTCAAGGCCTTACAGGCCTTCATCTAGGCAAGTCAGTGTCTATAGTAGCTTTTAAAAGCGTTTGATCGCTTTCATCAATCTATCATTCCATAAAAACTAAATTTGTTTGAATTGTCTTATTTCCATTTTGTGTCTTATATTTAACATATATCTTAATACGGGTAAATAGCTGACGAAATGTGGATTCCTTTAGTATTGCCCAAGGATCTAGTAATTATATTTTATTACTTATAAACTGTGAAGTTTTATAGAATTGTAGAATTTCAATTTACTTTAAGCCAATTTGGCAAATATTTCTCGACGGTGTACACTTAAATGTAGATCTGTTCCTACTATCTTCAACTACATTCTAAATCAAGAAGACTTAGAAAGCGTTGGTTTAATTGAATCATTAAGTATTCTATTTGATTCCTAAACTCAGATTTGAGCAACACTTTGACTAAATTATTGGCCGTGCTAGAGGATCATTTCAATTCTTAATACGTAACTTCAATACTTTTTATAGGATTTTGCTTAAAATACACTGCCGTCATTTGAAATCCGTATTATTTTCCACACAGGAGGTAAGTTCAGTTCGTGCAGGAGGCATCTAACTTGGTGTATTAAGTTGACTTTGCTTAGGTTCCACCATGTATCTACCAGTGTATTCTTTTTATATAAACGCAATAACTACTTCAGAGCTAGCTGCTTAAGCAACTAAATCTTCATATTCCTCAATTTGGATCTCGCAATTTTCACATTTCGTGCTAATGATGTCATCTATTTGTGTTTTATGTGTTAATGTTTTAATTTTATGTTTAGGTATGTCTTTTCATTTTTTTATTAATGATGTTAGAAATATTAATGCTCCCATGACTTGTTTTCACTTTTACTATAATCATAATAGTAATAACCCTTATTGCACAACAGATAACATCCGCAACGAGGAATATAAATACATGTGTAATGTACTTGCAGTAATAAACCCAAAGTAGGTCTTCGAAGATTAAAATAAATGCATAGAACGGAAAGTAGCACTAGCTGTAAAATAAATTACAAGTAATAACAAAAGAATAATCTTAACTTCTACATGTACTTAAATATGGAATTATGTACGGTTTCCGATATATTTACGTATTAAAACTAAACTAAGAAATTTTATTGTTGATTTCATCATAATGTGGATTCCTTCAGCACGCAAAGTACATCTGCAGGTGCAAGGAAGGCAGTGACGTTGGATAAATAACGTTATTAATTAAATTTAACATAAACTTTGAACTTTAGAAATTGTGTCGCAAATACAGTGTCTGTAAACCATGCCTGTCGAACAAAGTATGGTCTGTGCTGCCAACAGAATATTTTTCGTCCCGTTTGAAACGCAAATATTCTGTTGTTCAGTAGGAAGCTTTTGGAAAATATTTTAGTAGTATGGTATATTAACTACGGTCCTGTAGTGATATTAGAAGGTCACATGTGAATAGTTTCTGTTAATAAAGTTAATTTTCGCGACAAAAACAAATAAATAAATGGAAATATTTGTAAAAATCAGTGCCTAAAGTGATTTTGGCAGTAAAAAAACCCAGTCGGCAAGAGCAAATTTAAGGTTTTTAAGTAAATCTCACGTCATAATATGAAATAAAAGAAGTTAAAAAGAAACAAAAAAGCAACAGCTGGTGATAAAAGAAGATTCAATGTAAAGGTGTATGACATGAGACAGGACAGGACTAAGGCGCCGGTCTATGAATAGTATTTAATTTATGAATATAATGTATTTTATTACCGAAAGTGAGCGAAATTAAATAAAGAATCTGAATATATAATTACTAAATTAATCGTATTATTCAAAAATAAGAAAGGAATTTAGATTAATTTAGAGAAAATTAAGATACATAAAATTGGAGGAAAAGATAAACAGTTAGAGTATTAAAGAGGTGTGTACTGCCCACCATTCTAGAGCTTGAAAAGGGAGACTACCCTCCAACGGAACGACTGGGGGAAAATTCTCTATCGTTTTGAGCAAAAGTTTTCACTAGTTCACAAAGCATGCCCTCTGTTAATACTACTATAGAAGAACTGGGAACGATGTTGCAAGATATATGGGACAAATTGCAAAAGATGAAAGAAAGAGACAAAAGAGTGGAGAACAAACTGGATGAGACGGCTAAGGAGATAAATAGTATTAAGTCAGAAAATCTATATCTCAAGCAGGAATGTATATATTTGAAAAAGGAACTCCAAGTTCAAGAAGAGAAAATTTAAGATCTGGAAAGAGAGGTCAGGAAAAAGAATTTGGTATTATTTGGTATATTATATATATTATATTTGGTATATTATTTCGTATATTATATTATTGGTATTATTTGGAGTGCAAAATCAGACGAAGAAAATGTGCTGGATATGAATCGGAAAATAAAAGGAGTAACTAATAAGTTAAAAATACCTTTCGATGAAACAAAAGAAATTACCGATATAAGAACAATAGGAAGGCCGAACAAATCAAACAGCAGACCATTGTTGATGGAAGTAAAGTACTACAACAAAAAAAGAGAAATAATGAAAGCTGCCCCAAAGCTAAAGAAAACAAACATCTTTACTAGTGAGAACTTTCCAAAAGGCATCCAGGAACAACGAAAAATTTGTAAGAATACATTTAAATGATGCAGAAGAAGAAGGCAATACGGCTAAATTATTATACAACAAATTGATTATTAATGGAAACATGCATTCAGAACAAACGCTGGGATATAAAAGAGAGAAAGGGGAAAATATGGAAAACACCACCCAAGTCCAAGCATTAAAACATGGAGGGAGCAAATATGGCGAAACGTCTCCTGAAGGGGAAACAGAGGAAACGGAAAATACAAATAGAACCCACGAAGTCCCAAGATACATGACGACCATTCCAAAAAACTTACAAGTATAAATAGTAACGACATTAAGGGCGAGGGCGATTCAACACAGCAAGGGTTAAAGCAAAATGAGAAAAATTAGGTTAAAATGAATGCATGAGAATGGAGAAAACGCTGACAAGGTGGCAATGAAGAAAGGGTACGCACAGAACAAGATAAAAGGAACAGGAATAAAAGTAAGAATAGAAAGCGGAATAAAGCTAGGATCGGAACATGGAATGTAAAAACAATGCTAAAAGTAGGGAAAATGGAGGAAATAACGAAGGAAATGATGAGATACAACATTGGAATACTAGCACTACAAGAAATAAGATGGAATGGGCAAGGAAGAATTGATAAAGAGAAATATACGATGTTTATGGAGGGGAGGATAAACAAGGCAGTAGCGGAACTGGCTTTATGGTAGATAAAATATTTAGGGAACATATTATGGAGTTCCAAAGAACAAATGGAAGATCCTGCATAAAAGTAAGGAATAACGTAGCGAACATAACAATTGTCAACATCTATGCACCAACGGCGGATGGGAGTCCAGAAGAAAAAGAAATATTTTACGATCAATTAGAAATGACATGTGAACAAATACCTAAACACGATACATTAATGGTAATAGGAGACTTCAATGCCAAGATAGGCAAAGAAGAGTACTTGAGCTGTGGAACCGGATGAGAAACAATACACTATCTAATGTGCGAAAATGGATGCCGAAGCTGTAACTTGGCGGCAGGAATGGATATGTATATAATGAGCACAAGATTCAAACACAAGAAGGAACGCAAAGTAACTTGGTTATTCCCTTGGCAAACAACTGTAACCATGTTTTAATTAGTAAAAAACGACATGAAATGATACAAGATGTACGATCTTACAGAGGTGCAAATGTCGTCACAGATAACTATTTAGTAATTGCGAAAATAAACTTAAAAATAATTCGAATTGAAAGAAAGAAACCAACGGGAAAAAAAAGGAATATGTAAAGCCTGGCTGTAAAAGAAGTGAGGGAGAGATATGACAGGGAAACGGAAGTGCAGCTAGTGGAAAGTTATGAAAATGAAGATATTGAAGCAGAATGGAGCAAAATAAAACACAGTATCACAACGGCAGCAGATAAAGAATTAAGACGGAAACAAGCAGAGAAAAGGAATGGATGGTTTGATATTGAATGTGAAACAGCAATGAAGAGGAAGAAAGAAATTAGACTGAAATGGTTAAATACAGGAGGGAAAGAAGACTATGAAGAATATAGTAAAAAGAGAAGAGAAGGTACGGAACTGGTAAGGCAGAAGAAAAGACAATGGATTGACGAAATGATGGATGATATTGAGAATGATAACAATAACAACTAGTTATATCGACAAGTAAGTAAATAAACATAAGCAGTTACAGCAAGATGAATATAGCGATTCCTTTGGCATAGAAGAGTATCAGGACCAAATGATACCCTCTGAGGAAGAATGTTATGAGATTGTTGGAAGAATGAAACAAAGGAAATCCCCTGGCCTAGACGAAATATGCAGTGAGTTGATAAAACACGGAGGAGATGAGCTTAAACAACAAATATATAAATTAATCCTGCAGATATGGAAAGAGGAAGCGATGCCTAATGAATGGAGTTGTACATTAATAATTCCAGTGGACAAAAAAGGAAATTCAATGGTATGCGAAAACTATAGAGGAATATCACTTTTTAGTGTATGTTACAAGCTTAATATCCTTAATATATGAAAAAGTGAAAAATCAGACAGAGGACATCATTGGAGAATATCAGCTGGAATTTAGACCGAGAAGATCAACTATCGATGCTCTATATATATATATATATATATAAATATATATATATATATATATATATATATATACATATATATATATATATATAGTATTTTCGTGACCTTGGTATGATAAGGTAAACTTAATTAGTCGGCGATTAAAGGTCTGGTTATTACTTCAAAGTGTATATATTTAAAATAATCCTAAACATTTATATTTTTTATATCCTTGACAAAGGCATCATTGCCGAAACATGTAAGATTATTTTAAATATATACACTTTGAAGTAATAACCAGACCTTTAATCGCCGACTAATTAAGTTTACCTTATATATATATATATATATATATATATATATATATATATATATATATATATATATGTATGGTGGAATTCAACGTGTATATTGATGGTGAATAGTACTATGTATCAATAACTTACTACACATGTGTAGAATTAGGGTGTCGTTTTGAAGAAAAACACTGTTTTGGCTGTGTGACATTTCGGTCTTGGATTTAGACCTTCCTCAGACCTGTTTTTTATTAAGAAGCAAACAAAAAAGGAATGCAAACAAATTTGTCAATATGTTGTCCTTGTATAAAATAAAATGTATTACAAATACTTACATAACCTAAAATACATGGGCATTTGTTTGTAATACTACACACACGAGCCTGTTATCGTGGCCTCTACATGTTACTATCATCTCTATGTCAATGATGATAAAACTAACAAAACACTAAACTTTTAATACACTATTACATATACTGCAAACTAAAATCAGTCAGACAGGCTTGAAATCTCATTATATTGTGTGCCGTGTGAATTACTTTTATCGCTAAAACATATTTCTCAGTGCACGTATATCAGTAAAATATGTGTAAACATGATGTACTAGAAATCGGAACAAAAAATAAAAAAATAAAAAAATATATATAAAACACAAAAAACAGAAAAAAACAGAAAAACAAAAACACAAAAAGCACCACGCGCAACTAAGGCTAAAAAACCCCATACGCATAAACAGGCGAGGGCGAGTATTTTTTCCTGTTTATGCGTATGGGGTTTATTAGCCTTTGTTGAGCGTGGTGCTATTTGTGTTTTTGTTTTTCTGTTTTGTCTGTTTTTTGTGTTTTCTATATATTTTTTTATATTTTTTATTTTTTGTTCCGATTTCTAGTAGAACATGTTTACACACATTTTACTGATATACGTGCACTGAGAAATATGTTCTAGCGATAAAAGTAATTCACACGGCACACAATATAAAGAGATTTCAAGCCTGTCTGACTGATTTTAGTTTGCAGTATATGTAATAGTGTATTAAAAGTTTAGTGTTTTGTTAGTTTTATCATCATTGACATAGAGATGATACTAACATGTAGAGGCCACGATAACAGGCTCGTGTGTGTAGTATTACAAACAAATGCCAATATATTTTAGGTTATGTAAGTATTTGTAATACATTTTATTTTATACAAGGACAACATATTGACAAATATGTTTACATTCCTTTTTTGTTTGCTTCTTAATAAAAAACAGGTCTGAGGAAGGTCTAAATCCAAGACCGAAACGTCACACAACCAAAACAGTGTTTTTCTTCAAAACGACACCCTAATTCTACACAAGTGTAGTAAGTTATTGATATATATATATAGGTAAATTCAATTTGTTGGCGATTTACCATAACATACAAAGGTCACGAAATAATTATCTATCTATATATATATATATATATATATATATTTATATATATAAATATATATATATATATATATATATATATATATAATATCTTCGGGACCTTGGTATGATAAGGTAAACTTAATAAGTCGGCGATTAAAGGTCTGGTTCATTACTTCAAAGTATATATATTTAAGTAAATAAACAAACTCAACAAAATATAAACTCATTTATAATTTGTATTCCCTTGACAAAGGCATATTGCCGAAACATGTAGGGTTGTTTTAAATATATATACTTTGAAGTAATGAACCAGACCTTTAATCGCCGACTTATTAAGTTTACCTTATATATATATATATATATATATATATATATATATATATACATTAAACCAAATTATAGAGAAATGCTATGGACAAAACATCGAACTTCGAATATTATTCATTGATTTTAAGCAAGCATTTGACAGCCTGAGACGTAATGCGATCTTCGAAGATGCCGAAAATTTAGGAATACCTAGCACGTTGATAAGACTAATGAAAATGACGATGAAACGATCCAGAGCAGCAGTTTTGCTGCAGGACGATATATCAAAAGAATTTCAATTTAATTCGGGAGTACGACAGGGAGATGGACTATCTGCGTCAATATTCAGTATAGGTGTAGAAGGAATTATAAGAGATTGTGGTTTTAAAGGGACTATTATTAAAAAATAAATTCAAGTCATAGCGTATGCAGATGATATAGCATTAATAGCAAGAGATCCAAATAGTCTAAGAGAAGCCTTGCTGAGACTCGACTCGGAGGCAAAGAAGAGAGAACTTGAGATAAACCAAGCAAAAACAAAGTACATGAGAATCGCAAGACAAGAAAACATTGAGGATAGCAAAGAAATGGCGATGGAAAATTACAATTTTGATAAAGTGGATATATTTAAGTACTTAGGATTCGTGATAAGTAGTAAGAATCAGAAAACAGACGAGGTGAAACATCGGATTCAAGCAGGGAACAGAGAATATTATAGATACAAGAAATATATGAAAAATAAGGAAATCAGCATTAACAGAAAAATAAGAATATATAAAACTCCCATTAGACCGGTAGTGACATATGCTGGAGAAACAATGAGATTAACACAGAAAGATGATGAAGCTCTATGAACATTTGGAAGAAAAATAATTAGAAGAATTTATTGACCAAAGAAAGAAGATGATGGTTATAGAAGCCTTATGAAAACATAGTAAGAGTTATTAAAATGATTAGAATAAGGTGGTATGGGCATGTCAACAGAAGAGAAGAAGGGCCAACGTTGAGACGAATCACAAGATGGAAGCCATATGGAGCATGAGTAAGAGGTAGACCAAAAATTAGGTTGGAGGACCAAGTAGTGGATGATATTAAAGACCTGGGGACCGTAGCAGGGAGAGCATTAATGTTAAATAGAGAAGAATGGCGAAAAGTGATGATGAAAGTACTTTACTTTTTCGTGCAGTACTTCGACGGCCCTACCTCCGCCCCATCGAGGCAAGGCGTAGACCAGCGAAGCGAACCCTGCACGAGGTTGCTCATCGCCAACCGAGGGAACAATCTTAGCGGCTACTTCGGTCGACGACGATCACACTTTGTGCCATCTTAACGTTTTCCGCCAAGGCGGGGGCACTGCACTCACGTCGAACGTGTGTGTGCTGTTAACAGCAGCCTAGCCAGGTTGCCATATGCACACACTACTAGGACCGGTCCTGGGCGGCAACCTGGTTAGGCTGCCGTTAACAGCACACACACGTTCGACGTGTGTTCAGTGCCCCTGCCTTGTCGGAAAACGTTAAGATGGCAGAAAGTGTGACCGTCGTCGACCGAAGTAGCCGCTAAGAGTGTTCCCTCGGTTGGCAATGAGCAATCTTGTGCAGGGTTCGCTTCGCTGGTCTGCGCCTTGCCTCGATGGGGCGGGGGTCGGGCCGTCGAAGTACTGCACGAAAAAGTAAAGAAGTTGCCGGGAAAGGGTTGGCGGACCTGCGCAACCGCTGCTTATCCGATCTCTCTAAATTTACGCGACCGGTCACTAAACACACGCACGAGCGCGCCAACATACAAAACCCTACACTTACGCTCTCACACAAACACAAAACCACACACCCAAAGAGAGACGCAAGCTGCCAGCAGCAACCAACACAAACAATATCATACCCAGAAAGAGACACAAGCTGCTAGCAGCGAACAACACATATGTTCACAACTTGCTATCTGTTTTTGGAATACTAAGGCATAATTTATTATTATCAATTGGAATGTATCTTTGAATAATTTAAACCATAGCAACTCAATTATTTGACATTTGTATTCTGTCATTTATATTTTATATCCTTGATAAAGGCATCATTGCCGAAACATGTAGGGTTTGTTTTAAATATATATACTTTGAAGTAAACCAGACCTTTAATCGCCGACTGATTGAATTTACTATATAAATATATATATATATATATATATATATATACATATGTAAAATTCCTTTGAGTGTACAATACTGGATCAAGTTCACTCTAATGTGTATCTAGTTTCACTGTTAATAGAAACATTATTTGGATCAATGTATCATATGAAACGTTTCGAAACTATATTTGTTTCTTCATCAGACTTGATAAATTAATAACAGATTAGCTATACATTAGAAATTAAAAATTCCTGAGTGATTTTATATTAGAAAGAAAGACGATGTCAATTAGAATTCATGTCTAGTAGGAAATTTAAATCAGTAACAAAAATACAATGGTTTGAAGTCGGCGCACTTTGACAATTTATTGAAAAGTTGTCTTACCAATTATATTATTTATTATCCAGTTTGAAATACCACACATCAATGTTTTTATTATTATTTTAGAACTGGTGGATTAGTAAATGGACAGTGAGTTTATGCAATTGATCAAGGTGTACAGGCCTTTCGACAACAGTTCCTTAATTTTGCAATCACGGATGAACAACTGGTTAGTCAAATTCATGGTTGTGTTGACAGATTTCGTGAAACGGGAACAGTATTGAGAGCGGGCACCTAAAAAAGAACAGCTGATTGCATTGAAGATGTTGGGCATCGAATGGAAAACCACCACAGAGAAATCCATTGCGAAACTGAAAGAAGTTCAGTTATCAGTTGGCACATACCATACAATTCTCAAAAAGAATACTTGATTTAAAATTATGTCCATATAAAATTCAAGCTGTTCATGAACTTGGTCCTGTTGATTACGATAGACGAACCGAGTACTGCCAATGTTTCTTGAATAACTTTAGTAATGATGATGCCTTTAATAAATGTTTGTTTACTGATGAGGCCAGGTTTCATCTTTTTTGATATTTTAATAAGCAAAATATGGGAATATGGTCGGCAGAAAATCCTCATGAATTTGTGAAAACACTACTACATACGCATAAAATTGGTGTTTGGCTGGCGGTGTCAAGGAGGCGACTCATTGTACCAATATTTTTTAATGGAACCATAAATGCTGAAAGATACCAACTTGCCTTATTAGCAGGCGCGGCTCGTGATGACTTACTGTTGAGGCACGTACAATGATGCGAGTGCTTCGTGTATTCTCGTGTACAAACTATAACGTTTTTTTAGTAATTACCGAAAACAGACGAGGCACTCGCATCATTGCACGTGCCCCTACAATACCTCATCACGAGCCGCGCCTGCTTATTAGAACCCTTTATTAATTAGTTACATGACAATAAAATTACAGAAGGATTTTTCCAACAAGAAAATGCCCCAACACATACGGCTCAACACACACGTGCTCGTTTGGAAGAGATCTTTGATAATCGAATAGTAAATTTTCCTCCAAGGTCTCTAGATTTCGCAATTATGGATTACTTCATTTTTCTGCAGATCAAGAACACGGTTTTTAGAATGCCACAACAAATAATTGACGAACTGTGCAATAGTATTAGAGGAGTTTGTGATAAAATAATCCCTCATTTATTAAACGCATTTGAAAACATGAAACGCAGAGTTCGTGGTTGCATCGAGACAAGAGGACGACATTTCGAGCATCATCTCTATCGTAGTATTTTTAAACGCATCTCTGTAAATAAATATCTTTTATTTAAAGCATTTCACATGAAATAAGATTAAGTGGTAACACAACTAAGTTGTAATCTTTCAGATGACAGTTGCCAAAATTAGAGCTTCGAAAAACCTTAGCGTTCTACAGTATCCCCAAATTTATATTAAAATCATAGACTACTCTAGTTACTATCGAGAAGTGCTTTTGGTTTTTCAATTCGTTGCATTACAAACAAGTTATTGAAGAAAAAAGAAAATGTGAAAATTAGTTTTTTTCCCAAAAATTTCAAAAACGAAATAATGGAAATTTCGTTGCGACATATTAATTTTCGTAACTTTGTCCCATTTTAACCTTCTATATATTCTTCTTGTATATTTCATTGAGTAGTAGAAAGTAGGTCTAAAGCTCCAAAATTTGACTTTTGCAGCATTCCAGAGGTTGCACAAATAGAAGGAGAAGAAAAGTCATTGGAAAAGACTTTTCCTGACACTCAGATGAGATTTTGTGAATCTGAATATTTTCAAAGGCATTAAAAGCCTCAGTAAATTAGCGTATATTAGATTTGTTGTTGTGGATCTCCTTGCGTTAAGATTGTCTTGATTAATTGATAAATAAAATTGGATTGTGACAAAGATTATTTTATAGAGAACTAACTGGATTATTTTAGCAAAATTATGCAAGATGATTATTGGCCTATAATTACTAATGTACTGCAACAGTGATTATAAGGTAATAAGTATATAGCTTAATTATTGCTATATAAATACTAATGGTTCTATCACATTCTTTTGAATATTGAATTATCCTGTTAATTTTCCAAACATCAGACAATATGACTCTAAGAAATTATCATATTAATTAAGCAAAATATCCTGTGAATATTACAGTCCCAACCAGATATATTATTCTAGAACGAAAAAAATCTTTATATTATTCTCAAGAATTTACAATTTTTATGAAGCTATGTAATTTTCGTTTGGTATTTTAAAGTTCGCCAATAAGGGAAAAATATCAGTAGCATTATGTAGGCTGTTGGGAAAAACGATATAATAAATATCATTAACAGTTTTAAAAAAGATTGATTGATACGGCACTGCTTGTATCTAATTTCTAGATTTATTGATTTTAGCTCGTTATTAGTATTACGAAACGGTGGTAATAGTAATAAAATTAGTAATATTTAATAAATGAAGTGTATTAGTGTATAGACAACTTATATACATGTATTAATGCACGATTATTTCTGAGTTGTAAATTCGCACGTTCTCGAAATAAAATTATTATTTATATCGGATTCTTTTAGTTTATTGTTACATTATATATTTTTGATCCAGTAATAAAAGAATATATCAGAATAATTGAAACATACATGAGTAGGTAAACCCCACCAGTTTTGTATAATACAAAGGTATTTTTAATAATATAAAATATATAATAAAAGAATATTTTAGCAGAAATATTATATTACGTTTTTTTTTCATAAACACTGAAAATTAATTTTAAATAAATATTAGGAATACGAAAAGTTAATTTCCATTAAATTGTTAACGTAACAAATAGTTTTTATATTAGATCAAACATATTAAAGCAAACTTTTATGCTCACCCTTATTTCATACATGTGTTGAGATTCTCGGTTCCCATTTCTGGAATAATCGAACCTGTAGCAAGAGTCAAAGAAAAATCACATAGAAATGATTTTATATTGGTTTAATTTCATGTCAGCCAATAGTTATTTGTTAAATATATTTCCTGCATTTATTCTCTGCTACATCTTGTTAGTTCCGCCAAATAATTATCAATTTTTTTATGAGTAAAGTGGAGGTTGCGATTAGAGTATATATACTTCTAGCTAAACTCGGCCACGCTTTGCTGTGGCTCAATCTGATATGGAATGAATGGTAAAGTAAATGAAAGTACTGTAGCCAACATAGATTCACCGAGAAAACACATTATTCAATTCAATACCCTGCCTTGCGTTGCTATGGCTATGAGAAATGAAAGGAAAGGCTGTGTGTATGTATTATAAATAATTTTTTTAAATAATTATTTTAAAGTTAATGAATTGACTACATTTTTTGTTTGTCCGTTTAGTTATTTAACATAACTAAGTATCCTGCTATTTTAATAAAATTTCTGTCACTTGGCTTTTGACACTTTGTTGAAATTACTTCAAAAACATCACCTTTCCAATATCGCAGTCTTATTTAATTACTTCCAATAAAATTTGTATGCTATATGTTCTCTTTTCTTCAATCCTGTCTTGAATAATTACATTCTCTTAAATATTGTACCTGCGTTTCCTGTGATCCTTTATTTTTGGATTTTATATCACTTTACTTTTAACTTCTTTGTATAACAACAGCTCTATTCCTGTTTCCTATTATTTTTGATTCTATTTACACTTGTTATTAAATTCCTTTTACCAATACTATTCTTACACAAGTTATAATTTTTCGATTAACAATTTATTACTAATATATATGTTTAGCATTAATACCAGCAACGTATTAATGATGTTTACTTGCTTCTATTAATTTAATGTAAATGATTAAAATAGTATATTTTATATGCCCTTGTTTTTCAAATATCAATATCATTAATATTTTCGCCATTAAAATTTTACAATTGCCAGTTACATTTTTTTTAATAACGTCTTCCTGACATTTACATCTAACCTATACACATTATACATTATTTTAAGTTTTCCTATAAGACAATTCATTCAACATTAAATAAAAGTTATTTTCCTTTTATCGTTAAGATTTAATAACAATATATAAGCGTAAATAGAGTATATGATTAGCAAAAGTAAACTTTTAGTAAAAAAGTACCTACTACCAAATAAAGTATTTGAGAAATTTTCGCGCTGCTTATATCGAAGCGCACCGAGGATTTCACTAGCATGTATGTATGTATGTATGTGTTTATATGTATGTATGTATGGATGGATGGATTGATGAATGGATGGATGGATGGATGTATCTCTTCATTTCGTATAGAAATTCTAGTAATTTCACATATTGTTAATTCTTTAATATTTGCCGAAAAAAATTGGAAAAAATACGATCTCAACCTTCCACACAACATAAGAAACACACACAAAATTGAGCAAAATCGATTATATAGTTAGTGGGTCTATAAATAACAAATTAAATGGTTTTGATTTAATTTTATATATATATATATATATATATATATATATATATATATATAAGTAGACAAAGAGTCTTTGCCGTTAAAACAAGTATGTAAAATAAAAATTGTTGGGGAATCCGGCAATAAAAACCTTTAGTTAGTCAATTAGAGTCCTTTATTTTTTACCTTATATTTCGCTCTGTAGATTTAGAGCTTCATCAGAGGTCACTTTAATCAAAAGAAAATACAACATTAGCTAATCTAGTCTACTAATTATAAGATTAATACTTACAAAAGCGAAACTATTTTTTTTGTGAGAGATATAACATTTTTAAAAAAACAAAACCTATAGAGAAACAAACAGTCCACGTAATACAAATAAAACTTTATATTAATTAAAAATTGTTACTTTAAAAGCTTATTGTTTTTACATATTAAAACCATTTAAAAAATTATTATTTTTTCAACAAACACATCTAAAAAGAAACACACACGTAGTAAGAACTACTTGTCTTGATTTAAATTACATTTTAACAATTCAAGTGTCGACAAGGTAGTGTATTAAATTTTCGAAACCAATGTCATACTCGTATATGCAAAACCTATGATAAAAGTACAGTAGGTAAAAACAAGCAATGTCAAGGTTAACGATATATATACAGATGTTCAAAAGTTGCGTGCTTAATTTCAATAATGTGCAGGCTACAAACAGGTTAAACTTAATTAAAAAGAAATTGCAAAATTGAAATTATAATCATATGAAAAAATTGTGGAAGGACAAATGTGTTAAATGACATCAATAGAGTTAATATTCTGTGTATTTAGATGACTTGAGTTTTTGATATGAGAAAAAGTCAGTAAAAAGGCATATATTGCGCTTAAATTATTTGTGTCAGATCTGAAATTCATAGCGTGAGGATTATTATTGATCTCAACCATCTCCAAAAACTCCCTACATTTTAAACTATTAACTCTCTGGAGGATTTTAACATTCTCAAAATTTGGGTTGTGGTTGTATTTGATCATATGTGAGGACAAAGCACATCTGCTCTTCCCAGTTCGAACGTCGCTCTTATGTGTGGTAAGTCTGGTTTTTAACCAAGTTGAGGTATGACCTATATAAACTTTGTTGCATTCATTGCAAGGAATGCTATATACAACGTTCGACTGGAAAGGCAAAGGTGTCAAGTCCTTAGTTTTACTAAAATGAGTACGTAACGGATTGTAGTTATAAAAACCCAATTTTATATCGTCTGTGGCGAGGACCCTAGAGAGCCGCTCCGACACCCCCACAATGTAAGGAAATTTGTAATATTTCACAATTTTTGGCTGGTCTTTGTTGGTAAGGTCCGCGCTCTGACCGTAAGTAGCTGGAGTGGAAAAAATGAGTCTGCTAATAAAACCCCGAGGGTAACCGTTGTTTGCAAACATTCCATCCAACAATCGAAGGTTTCGCTGTCTGAAGGAGGGGTGGCTTATCCTAGTCACTCTCCGTTTCATGCCCAGAATGAGGTTTATTTTTTGGCTTTTTGAATGATTGGAGTGGTAGTTTAATAATCTATTAGAATTACTAGGCTTTCTATACCAGTCTATTAATATTCTGTTGCTATCCCTAATGACTTTGGTGTCTAGGAAAGGTACACCACCCCCACACTCGCGTTCAAGGGTAAATTGTATGTCAGGATGGAAGGAGTTGAATATTCCCAAAACGTTGTCTATTTCAGATTTCGGCAAAGCGCAAATCAAATCATCAACATATTTATGTATGAAGGCGAATGTAAATGGTAAAACTTTGAGTATATTATCTAAACAGAAATCCATCACTAGGTTGGCAAGGATCGGGCTGAGCGGTGAGCCCATAGGTAAACCTGAAGTCTGCGTATAAGATTTATTATTAAAACTGAAATAGCTATTGGTAAAAATAAATCTCAATAATGAAAAGAAAGAATCATAAGATAGATTTGTCACATCTGATATCTTATGCCAATGGGTGTTTAGTACATGTAAGACTAAACTAGTTGGTATACTGGTAAATAAAGATACAACGTCTAAAGATATTATCTGGAAGTCATTAGGTAATATATAGTCTTGGTATTTGTCAACAAAGGTGAAAGTATCGTCAATGTCATAAGGACTATTATTTTTTAAGCAATTTGAGAGGATATCCGCAACAAACTTTGATATATTGTAACAAGGGGAGCCCGTGTATGATACAATAGGTCTATAGGGAACATCCACCTTATGGATTTTAGGCAAAGTGTATAGTTTTGGGCTAACAGAGTTGAAAATTATGAGCTTTTTATACAGTTGCTCATCCAGTTCTTTGTTATTCTTAAGATTGCGAAGTAGTGTGTTCATACGTTGTTGCACTCCGGAGGTGGGATCAGTATTTAATAGCTGATAGGTGGAAGTGTCAGATAAAAGTTCTTCCGTCTTACTTATGTATTCGGTTTTAAGGACAGATACTGTTACAGCCCCTTTATCAGCTCTTAGGATTAAGATGTCTGGGTTGTTTTTTAGAAAGGTGTGACATTTGTTACTTATCTCCCCCCAAAAAGCTTGTTTATTTAGAGAAGATGTCATGAAATTGGTTAAAATGTTAGTAATTTGAGCTCTATGTATATCTTTATCAGTTGGGCGTGTACTATTTAATATGGTCTCACACTCAGCCAAAACCCCACCAATCCTAACATCCCTACTAGTGACCGGGATACCAAATTTAGGTCCCAAAGAGAGAAAATCGGCGATATCTGAAGGGAACCTCCCCCCCCGTCCTATCCACGAACCAACCCGTATTATTTTTATAGAATTTAGTGGTTTTTATACTCTGTATTAAGTTTTCAAATTTATTGACATTATTTAATTTAATTTGTTTAAAAAGTCGTTCGTTTCTTTTCTTTAGTGTGTGTTCAAAGTCAAGTACTAAATGAATAGGTAAAAAGTTTTGGGCTGTATCCTTAATGTTTAGCAATTGTTTATTATAAAAATTCAAATCTGACAGCGTTATTGAAATTTCTAAATTCAACACACCATGTCCTAACCTGTTATTTAACTGTGTAGCCTTCTTCTGAAGTATCTTGCTTGAAGTCACTAATAGATTATTCATACTCGTGGAACCCTGTGATATGTGTTTTGGCAGGATGTTGTGTTTTCTACATTTCAGTAAGTAGATCCTTCGGTTCTGCAATTTTATAATCTTCTCAGATGTTGACATCCATTTCTTTAACGTGATGGATTGGTTGTTTCCGTAGTTGTTTCGGATGTTTTCGAAGTACCCCATTAAGGAATGTGTAAGTAGACAAAGAGTCTTTGCCGTTAAAACAAGTATGTAAAATAAAAATTGTTGGGGAATCCGGCAATAAAAACCTTTAGTTAGTCAATTAGAGTCCTTTATTTTTTACCTTATATTTCGCTCTGTAGATTTAGAGCTTCATCAGAGGTCACTTTAATCAAAAGAAAATACAACATTAGCTAATCTAGTCTACTAATTATAAGATTAATACTTACAAAAGCGAAACTATTTTTTTTGTGAGAGATATAACATTTTTAAAAAAACAAAACCTGTAGAGAAACAAACTTGTTTTAACGGCAAAGACTCTTTGTCTACTTACACATTCCTTAATGGGGTACTTCGAAAACATCCGAAACAACTACGGAAACAACCAATCCATCACGTTAAAGAAATGGATGTCAACATCTGAGAAGATTATAAAATTGCAGAACCGAAGGATCTACTTACTGAAATGTAGAAAACACAACATCCTGCCAAAACACATATCACAGGGTTCCACGAGTATGAATAATCTATTAGTGACTTCAAGCAAGATACTTCAGAAGAAGGCTACACAGTTAAATAACAGGTTAGGACATGGTGTGTTGAATTTAGAAATTTCAATAACGCTGTCAGATTTGAATTTTTATAATAAACAATTGCTAAACATTAAGGATACAGCCAAAAACTTTTTAGCTATTCATTTAGTACTTGACTTTGAACACACACTAAAGAAAAGAAACGAACGACTTTTTAAACAAATTAAATTAAATAATGTCAATAAATTTGAAAACTTAATAAAGAGTATAAAAACCACTAAATTCTATAAAAATAATACGGGTTGGTTCGTGGATAGGACGGGGGGGAGGTTCCCTTCAGATATCGCCGATTTTCTCTCTTTGGGACCTAAATTTGGTATCCCGGTCACTAGTAGGGATGTTAGGATTGGTGGGGTTTTGGCTGAGTGTGAGACCATATTAAATAGTACACGCCCAACTGATAAAGATATACATAGAGCTCAAATTACTAACATTTTAACCAATTTCATGACATCTTCTCTAAATAAACAAGCTTTTTGGGGGGAGATAAGTAACAAATGTCACACCTTTCTAAAAAACAACCCAGACATCTTAATCCTAAGAGCTGATAAAGGGGCTGTAACAGTATCTGTCCTTAAAACCGAATACATAAGTAAGACGGAAGAACTTCTATCTGACACTTCCACCTATCAGCTATTAAATACTGATCCCACCTCCGGAGTGCAACAACGTATGAACACACTACTTCGCAATCTTAAGAATAACAAAGAACTGGATGAGCAACTGTATAAAAAGCTCATAATTTTCAACTCTGTTAGCCCAAAACTATACACTTTGCCTAAAATCCATAAGGTGGATGTTCCCTATAGACCTATTGTATCATACACGGGCTCCCCTTGTTACAATATATCAAAGTTTGTTGCGGATATCCTCTCAAATTGCTTAAAAAATAATAGTCCTTATGACATTGACGATACTTTCACCTTTGTTGACAAATACCAAGACTATATATTACCTAATGACTTCCAGATAATATCTTTAGACGTTGTATCTTTATTTACCAGTATACCAACTAGTTTAGTCTTACATGTACTAAACACCCATTGGCATAAGATATCAGATGTGACAAATCTATCTTATGATTCTTTCTTTTCATTATTGAGATTTATTTTTACCAATAGCTATTTCAGTTTTAATAATAAATCTTATACGCAGACTTCAGGTTTACCTATGGGCTCACCGCTCAGCCCGATCCTTGCCAACCTAGTGATGGATTTCTGTTTAGATAATATACTCAAAGTTTTACCATTTACATTCGCCTTCATACATAAATATGTTGATGATTTGATTTGCGCTTTGCCGAAATCTGAAATAGACAACGTTTTGGGAATATTCAACTCCTTCCATCCTGACATACAATTTACCCTTGAACGCGAGTGTGGGGGTGGTGTACCTTTCCTAGACACCAAAGTCATTAGGGATAGCAACAGAATATTAATAGACTGGTATAGAAAGCCTAGTAATTCTAATAGATTATTAAACTACCACTCCAATCATTCAAAAAGCCAAAAAATAAACCTCATTCTGGGCATGAAACGGAGAGTGACTAGGATAAGCCACCCCTCCTTCAGACAGCGAAACCTTCGATTGTTGGATGGAATGTTTGCAAACAACGGTTACCCTCGGGGTTTGATTAGCAGACTCATTTTTTCCACTCCAGCTACTTACGGTCAGAGCGCGGACCTTACCAACAAAGACCAGCCAAAAATTGTGAAATATTACAAATTTCCTTACATTGTGGGGGTGTCGGAGCGGCTCTCTAGGGTCCTCGCCACAGACGATATAAAATTGGGTTTTTATAACTACAATCCGTTACGTACTCATTTTAGTAAAACTAAGGACTTGACACCTTTGCCTTTCCAGTCGAACGTTGTATATAGCATTCCTTGCAATGAATGCAACAAAGTTTATATAGGTCATACCTCAACTTGGTTAAAAACCAGACTTACCACACATAAGAGCGACGTTCGAACTGGGAAGAGCAGATGTGCTTTGTCCTCACATATGATCAAATACAACCACAACCCAAATTTTGAGAATGTTAAAATCCTCCAGAGAGTTAATAGTTTAAAATGTAGGGAGTTTTTGGAGATGGTTGAGATCAATAATAATCCTCACGCTATGAATTTCAGATCTGACACAAATAATTTAAGCGCAATATATGCCTTTTTACTGACTTTTTCTCATATCAAAAACTCAAGTCATCTAAATACACAGAATATTAACTCTATTGATGTCATTTAACACATTTGTCCTTCCACAATTTTTTCATATGATTATAATTTTAATTTTGCAATTTCTTTTTAATTAAGTTTAACCTGTTTGTAGCCTGCACATTATTGAAATTAAGCACGCAACTTTTGAACATCTGTATATATATCGTTAACCTTGACATTGCTTGTTTTTACCTACTGTACTTTTATCATAGGTTTTGCATATACGAGTATGACATTGGTTTCGAAAATTTAATACACTACCTTGTCGACACTTGAATTTTTAAAATGTAATTTAAATCAAGACAAGTAGTTCTTACTACGTGTGTGTTTCTTTTTAGATGTGTTTGTTGAAAAAATAATAATTTTTTAAATGGTTTTAATATGTAAAAACAATAAGCTTTTAAAGTAACAATTTTTAATTAATATAAAGTTTTATTTGTATTACGTGGACTGTTTGTTTCTCTATAGGTTTTGTTTTTTTAAAAATGTTATATCTCTCACAAAAAAAATAGTTTCGCTTTTGTAAGTATTAATCTTATAATTAGTAGACTAGATTAGCTAATGTTGTATTTTCTTTTGATTAAAGTGACCTCTGATGAAGCTCTAAATCTACAGAGCGAAATATAAGGTAAAAAATAAAGGACTCTAATTGACTAACTAAAGGTTTTTATTGCCGGATTCCCCAACAATTTTTATTTTACATATATATATATATATATATATATATATATATATATATATGAAGCGTTGCTTATCGGGATATTTCGCTGCGTTTGGATGATTTCGTCCTGAAAAGGACAACTTTCTTCCTGACGTTTCGGTGACATCACTTTCACCTTTTTCTAGAGGATCTTCTCGTTACAATGGTAACTTCAAGATTGCGTCGATTTCCTGTGCCGTTCGTATTATATGGTCCCGTCGTAGTGGGGACGCGTTTGACTCCTCGTGATTGGTCCGTCGGTTGTTCTGTCGCTTTCGACTATTGGTCGATCGGTTTGCGTTCAGTCCGAGTTAGTATGACTGGGCTGTGGCAAGTTGTTATCATTACGTCGCTTGTGTGTAATCTGCCTGTTGAGCAAGGCCGACTTCCATGTGTCAGGCAAACGCTGTCCGTCGTCACGTTTGTTCATACAGTTTTGGCGTTTCTCAATTTCTATAGCTTCTCTTATAATCCTGTACGTTAACCTCGTACTGCGTGCTATAGATTTTGTACCGTCAAAGTCGATGGTGTGTTCTGTATGTAGCACATGCTTAGTTAGGGATGAAGTTGTTTCTTTTTTAGCTACCGCATTTCTGTGTTCTTCCCTCCGTACGCTGGCTTTACGGTTAGTATGCCGTATGTATGTTTGTTCGCATTCATAGCACGGTATTTCGTAGACCACTTGGTTTTCTAGTTCTATCTTGTCCTTTGTATTAGGCAAAATGTCTTTTATTTTCCTGTGTGTCGTATAAATGGTGTTTAAGTCGTGGCGGCGTAATATTCCACCTATTTTCTCAGTCGTACCTTTCACGTAAGGGAGAAGTGCTGTCCGTGTAGATCTTTCTTTCTTTTTTGGTTGATTCTTGTTAATTATTGTCGCTCTGTTAATGGTATGTTGTGAATATCCGTTCGCTTGTAATATGTTTTTTATTGTTCCCATTTCTTCGTTTCGATATTCTGCGTCTGACAGAGTTTGAGATCTGTGGATTAATGTTTTTACTACAGAGTTTAATTGTGCTGGGTGATGATGTGAAGATGCATTGAGATATCTGTTCGTATGTGTAGGTTTTCTGTACACTGTGTATCCTAGCCAGCCATCCGGTTTTTTGATTATCATCAAGTCTAAGAACGGTAGCCGATTTCTTTCCTCCATTTCGACAGTAAACTTTATTTTCGGATGGCTAGTTTTCAGATTTTGTAAAAACCCGCTTAGTTTCTCTCTTCCATGCGGCCAAATCACCAGGGTGTCGTCTACGTAGCACAGCCAGAGTTTTGGTTTGTCTGTAGCGTTTTCCAGTGCTCTTTGTTCGAAGTCTGCCATAAACAAATTCGCCAGTTTAGGTGACAGCGGTGATCCCATTGGCGCTCCATCGGTTTGCTTAAAAAATTGTTCGTTGTTTTATGCAAACCGATGGAGCGCCGATGGGATCACCGCTGTCACCTATACTGGCGAATTTGTTTATGGCAGACTTGGAACAAAGAGCACTGTATAAGCTGCATACAAACCAAAACTCTGGCTACGCTACGTAGACGACATCCTAGTGATTGGCCGCATGGAAGAGAGAAACTAAGCGAGTTTTTACAACATCTGAACACCAGACATCCGAAAATATAGTTTACTGTCGAAATGGAGGAAAGAAATCGGCTACCGTTCTTAGACTTGATGATAATCAAAAAACCGGATGGCTCGCTAGGATACACAGTCTACAGAAAACCTACACATCCGAACAGATAACTCAACGCATCTTCACATTATCACCCAGCACAGTTAAACTCTGTAGTAAAAACATTAATCCACAGATCTCAAACTCTGTCAGACGCAGAACATCGAAACGAAGAAATGGGAACAATAAAAAACATATTACAAGCGAACGGATATTCACAACATACTATTAACAGAGCGACACGAATTAACAAGAATCAACCAAAAAAGTAAGAAAGATCTACACGGACAGCATTTCTCCCTTGCGTGAAAGATACGACTGAGAAAATAGGCAGAATATTTCGTCGACACGACATAGACACCATTTATACGACAAACACGAAAATAAAAGACATTTTACCTAATACAAAGGACAAGATAGAACTAGAAAACCAAGGGGTCTACGAAATACCGTGTTATGAATGCGAACAAACATACACATACTAACCGTAAAACCAGCGTATGTAGGGAAGAACACAGAAATGCGGTAGCTAAAAAAGAAACATCATCCCTAGCTAAGTATGTGCTACATACAAGATACACCATCGACTTTGACGGTACAAAAACTATAGCACGCAGTACGAGGTTAATGTACAGGATTATAAGAGAGGCTATAGAAATTGCAAAACGGCAAAACTGTATGAACAAACGTGACACGGACAGCGTTTGCCTAACACATGGAAGTCGGCCTTGCTCAACAGGCAGATTACACACAAGCGACGTAATGATAACAACCTGCCACAGCCCAGTCATACTAACTCGGACCGAACGCAAACTGATCGACCAATAGTCGAAAGCGACAGAACAACCGACGGACCAATCACGAGTCAGACACGCGTCTCCACTACGACGAGACCATATAATACGAGCGGCACAGGAAATCGACGCACTCTTGAAGTTACCATTGCAACGAGAAGATCCTCTAGAAATAGGTGAAAGTGATGTCACCGAAACGTCAGGAAGAAAGTTGTCCTTCTCAGGACGAACGCTTCAACAAACGACCGCGAAAACATTCGACGAAATTTAATATATATATATATATATATATATATATATATATATATATATAGTATTTTCGTGACCTGCGTATGATAAGGTAAACTTAATTAGTCGGCGATTAAAGGTCTGGTTATTACTTCAAAGTGTATATATTTAAAATAATCCTACATGTTTCGGCAATGATGCCTTTGTCAAGGATATAAAAAATATAAAATGACAGAATATAAATGTCAAGTAATTGAGTTGCTATGGTTTAAATTATTCAAAGATACATTCGAATAGTAATAATAAATCATGCCTTAGTATTCCAAAAAATAGATAGGAAGGTGAGAACAGATGTGTTGTTCGCTGCTAGCAGCTTGTGTCTTTTTCTGGGTATGAATTTGTGTGTTGGTTGCAGCTGGCAGCTTGCGTGTCTTTGGGTGTGTGATTTTGTGTTTGTGTAAGAGCGTAAGTATAGGGTTTTGTATGATGGTGCGCTCGTGCGTGTGTTAAGTGACCGGTCACGTAAATTAGAGAGATCGGATAACCAGCCGGTGCGTAGGGCCGCCAACCCTTTCCCGACAACTTCTTTACTTTTCCGTGCAGTACTTCGACGGCCCGACCCCCGCCCCAACGAGGCAATGCGCAGACCAGCGAAGCGCACCCTGCACGGGGTCGCTCATCGCAACCGAGGGAACACTCTTAGTGGCTACCTCGGTGAACGACGGTCACACAATGTGCCATCTTAACGTTTACCGCAAAAGCGGGGGCAATGCACACACGTCGAACGTGTGTGTGCTGTTAACGGCAGCCTAACCAGGTTGCCGCCCAGGACCGGTCCTAGTGGTGTGTGCAATCCACGGCGCCGAGGTTTGCGCCGCGTAGCTTGGTTCCTCACTCATGCTGGAAAGGCGGAATGGCACCTGACCGCCCATCGGGCAGACCCCCCTAGAGTTTTGTAGCGCATATGCTAGGCTACAACCCAGTAAAGGACCACATCAGCACAAAACAAAAAACAAAAAACTAAAACGAGAAAAGGCAAGACATGAGTTATTATTACGTATGCGCCCGTGGAGCGTCTTAAGATGCAAAGTTGTCGGCATTCGCCCAAAACGAGAAGGAAAACCACGAAAACCTAATCGGACAACTAGACAGGAATCAAAACACGGAACAGTCAGCATGATAAGCAAAAGTACATGATATTTAAAAGTAAAGATATTTAAATAACATAAGATATATAACAAAAAAAATATATATATAATATGAAGGTAAATTGTAGATCGTTACAAAATTAAGTTATAGTATATACTGCTTAAATTTTTTATAGCATTTCTGTTGTTAATTCAATTTTTTTCTTGTTTAATACTAATAATTTCTTTAATTTGTCTTTTCATTGTGTGTTGTTCTTTATCAATTATCTGTTTGTTTTCAAAATCGAAATGGTGATCGCGTTGTAGTTTGTGTGTAGATAATGCAGTTTTGTCTGTTTTAGAGTATTTGTGGGCTTGTATTCTTTTGTATAAATATTGTTTCGTTTGGCCTATGTAGCAACTATCGCAATCGCGACATGGTATTTTATATACGACATGTGTTTCTCGATTTTTTCAATTTTAGGTTTAAGTTTTGAAAATAAGTGTTTATTAGTATTACTAAGTTTATATGTTGTAGCTATATCATATTTTTTTAAAATGTATTTAATTTTTTCCGATAGTTGTGGAACATATGGAATCGTGATATATGTTGTGTCATTGTTCAAATTTTTATTGGTGTCTGCAGTGTTGTATATTTGGTGTACTCTTTTTTTAATAGTTTGGTCTACAAGTTGTGGTGGATAATTATTATGAGTTAAGATTGTTTTAATTTTTTTGATGTTATCTTTTCTGTATTGAGCATGTGATAGTTTTACTGCCCTATCAGTCAGATTATTTATAATCATTTTATTGAATACTGTAGGAGCATTTGAGTGGTAATTCATATATCGAAAAGAAGCTGTGGGTTTATTATACCAATTTGAATAAATAGTACCCTGTCTATCATAGCTCAAAGAAACATCAGAAAATTAATACTGTTATTAGATTCTTAGATATATATATATATATATATATATATATATATATATATATATATGGTAAATTCAATCAGTCGGCGATTAAAGGTCTGGTTTACTTCAAAGTATATATATTTAAAACAACCCTACATGTTTCGGCAATGATGCCTCTATCAAGGATATAAAATATAAATGACAGAATACAAATGTCAAATAATTGAGTTGCTATGGTTTAAATTATTTAAAGATACATTCCAATTGAATAATAATAAATTATGCCTTAGTATTCCAAAAACAGATAGCAAGGTGTGAACATATGTGTTGTTCGCTGCTAGCAGCTTGTGTCTCTTACTGGGTATGAACTTGTGTGTTGCTTGCTGCTGGCAGCTTGCGTCTTTCTTTGGGTGTGTGGTTTTGTGTTTGTGTGAGAGCGTAAGTGTAGGGTTTTGTATGTTGGCGCGCTCGTGCGTGTGTTTAGTGACCGGTCGCGTAAATTTAGAGAGATCCGATAACTGGTCCTGGGCGGCAACCTGGCTAGGCTGCCGTTAACAGCACACACACGTTCGTCGTGTGTGCAGTGCCCCCGCCTTGGCGGAGAACGTTCAGGTGGCACAAAGTGTGACCGTCGTCGACCGAAGGAGCCGCTAAGAGGGTTCTCTCGGTTGGCGATGAGCAACCCCGTGCAGGGTTCGCTTCGCTGGTCTGCGCCTTGCCTCGATGGGGCGGGGTTCGGGCCGTCGAAGTACTGCACGAAAAAGTAAAGAAGTTGCCGGGAAAGGGTAGGTGGCCCTGCGCAACTGCTGGTTATCCGATCTCTCTAAATTTACGCCACCGGTTACTAAACACACGCACGAGCGCGCCAACATACAAAATCCTACACTTACGCTCTCACACAAATACAAATCCACACACCCAAAGAGAGACGCAAGCTGCCAGCAGCAACCAACACACAAGTTCATACCCAGAAAGAGACACAAGCTGCTAGCAGCGAACAACACATATGTTCACACCTTGCTATCTGTTTTTGGAATACTAAGGCATAATTTATTATTATTCAATTGGAATGTATCTTTGAATAATTTAAACCATAGCAACTCAATTATTTGACATTTGTATTCTGTCATTTATATTTTATATCCTTGATAAAGGCATCATTGCCGAAACATGTAGGGTTGTTTTAAATATATATATATACTTTGAAGTAAACCAGACCTTTAAATCCCCATATTTCGCAACAACATTGTTGCTTCTTCCGGAGATAAAAATAAAGAGTTCAAAAAAATAGTAAAATTGACGTGCAAGGACAATAAAATTGATCAAATTAATTTATATTTATTTCAAAATTTACTCTTCATATTTTTAATTGTCATTTTCATAATTCAAGTCATTTACGCGAAATTAACAAGATAGCTAATTTATTTATATTCAAATTTTATATCGATACTAATTGAACACGCCCACTTTTTGAATTATTACAAAAACCCACGAACAGATTATTTTAGTTCTAAATATTACTCATAACCTAACATTGAAAAGCCAATTGTAACTATTTGTAAATTATTATTTTAATTTTGCTTTCCAGTTCGAAGTAACATTTCATTTACATTTAAATTATTATTAATAGTAATAAAAGTAAAAATCAAGGCAATTTTTTTAATTTCTTACAAGGCTTTGAAAAAAATAATTGATAGCGAGCGTCAGTAGAAAATTTTACAACGATTGCCATGAAAAAGTAATACTCCGTATTTAAAACTTAATAACTCCTAAAATACTTGTGATCAAATAATAAAATTACTTAGAGAAGAAGCAATTAACATTGGCGTAACGTTAGAAGTACTTTTGACGACAATAATACCTGAGACCGGCAAGTAATCGTCCAACGCATCTTTTGGCCCCGGCTACGATCGATTCCTACACTTTCGAACAGCGTCCATACCTGCATCGTAGAACCGAGAACACCTTTATTTGGTCCCGTACAAACGAAAATCCTGACAGCTGATACCATCCTTCATACCTGCACGCTCCCTGCAAGACACAGGTTTATTTAAATCAATACTTTTTGAAAAAGTCTTATTAAAACAATTTATTAACAAATCAAAATTTTATTAAATTCGTTACTTCATTTTGCTTTAAAACATACTTCTATCTTACTCAAATTTGTGAAAAGAAACTATTTTGTAAGAATTGTAGTACTTACCATCAATCTGCTTGTTTATTTATTCATATTATAATATACCTACTTTGCGATAGCATTGCAATTGATACATAACCATAATTTCACACGTGCACATTATATTAATTCCTTGTTTTACCGTTAGTCACGTTACTTGTTCACTGTTTACAGATAACTTGCATTTAATAAATATTTACACATTTATCATTGCGTAGCTAGAGATAACTTTGTAACATTATTAATAAATTTTCCATCATTCGTATAGGGGTAAACCGATCGACGATGATCCGAGATAGAGTCAAATTAATATAAAATATTATTCATGTTCTACCGACATCTAGTGCCTGATGCCTTTGTCAAGGATATAAAAAATATAAATGACAGAATATAAATGTCAAGTAATTGAGTTGCTATGGTTTAAATTATTCAAAGATACATTCAAATAGTAATAATAAATCATGCCTTAGTATTCCAAAAATAGATAGCAAGGTGAGAAACAGGTGATAGCAAGGTGAGTTGGCGGCTCTACGCACCGGCTGGTTATCCGATCTCTCTAATTTACGTGACCGGTCACTTAACACACGCACGAGCGCACCATCATACAAATCCCTATACTTACGCTCTTACACAAACACAAAATCACACACCCAAAGACACGCAAGCTGCCAGCAGCAACCAACACACAAATTCATACCCAGAAAAAGACACAAGCTGCTAGCAGCGAACAACACATCTGTTCTCACCTTGCTATCTATTTTTTGGAATACTAAGGCATGATTTATTATTACTATTTGAATGTATCTTTGAATAATTTAAACCATAGTAACTCAATTACTTGACATTTATATTCTGTCATTTATATTTTTTATATCCTTGACAAAGGCATCATTGCCGAAACATGTAGGATTATTTTAAATATATACACTTTGAAGTAATAACCAGACCTTTAATCGCCGACTAATTAAATTTACCTTATATATATATATATATATATATATATATATATATATATATCTGATACTAATGGTCTTAGTATAATTTATTTTAATATACTGGGTTTGACTGTTAGTTCACCATCAAAAATCGTTTTGTTATTTGGTCCATATTTTGTTTAATTTATATTGCATTATATTTTTTATTTTTCATGTTTTAACTTTTCATATACATGTTTTTTAAAAGTTCTTAAGGCTTGTTTCTATAGTTACTGTATTTTTTATATCTAACCATTTTTATTGTTTGTACGTCAATTTTATTATTTTTCAACTCTACATTTTGTAAGTATTTATACAGTGAGGTCCTAAAGTAACGGATAAATTCATTTTCTACGTAATTATTAATACAAAAGGAAAATTCTGAAACAGGTCAATTTTTATATATGAAACTACACTTTTTGAATAAAATTATCTATGTGCCCCTTCAACCCCCTCGAAGTAATAACTACCCCTTTAAAAAAATTTAAATTAAAAGGGGTAGCGTGTGTTACTGCGTTTAAAAGCGATTTTAATTCTCTATTCAGCAGTATATGCCTTTTTTATTTTTGGACGTCGATAATCAAGAAAAGAGTAATTTTATGACATACAAACAAGTAGGCGTAGTACCAAATACCTGTCACGAGTGACTAGTCTATTAGTTACCTTTATGTCAAAAAAGTAAATTTGTTTCTTTTTATGACATTTACTTCTCAAATTTGTTTTAGTTCGTTAGACGTCGTTAACAATTGTTAGGTATTTAACGTTTTTTTAGAGATTTCTAAGCGTTAATTTAAATTGTTCAACAATGAGCCTCTCCGAGACCCAAAGAATTGACGTATTAATATTAATTGGAGTGGATGATAAAACACGAACGCATTCTGAAGTATGCAGAATATTTAATGATAAGTATCCTGACCGTCACATTTCCCAATCTACGGTGAGTAGAGTCGAACAAAATTTCCGTCAATTAGGAACTGTCAAAGATCTTCCATAATCTGGTAGATCAAAACTGAATGACGAAAAAAAATTAGATGTATTATTACATGTTGAGGAAAACCCACATAAACCTACAAGAGAAGTAGCCGGTGATTGCGATGTAAGTAAATCTTCTGTCTTGCGTGTTTTGAAAAAAGAAAAATACCATCCATATAAAATTCAAATGGTGCAGGAATTAAATGACGATGATCCTGATCGTCGATTACAATTTTGTGAAATTGTTACAAATAGATGTCAACAGGATCCGATGTTTCTCAAAAACATTCTTTTTTCTGATGAGGCAACGTTTACCCTACATGGAACAGTCAACAAGCAAAATTGTCGGTATTGGAGTAAACAAAATCCGCACTGGATGAGGGAAGGTCATACTCAATATCCTATTAAAGTGAACGTTTGAACATTTTACATGCGATTGTCGCTATAATTTGTTGCATTTAATTAAATGCAACAAATTATAGCGACAATCGCATGTAAAATGAGATTTAATAATTATTAATTCTCATACACATGAAGTTCATTACAGTTCGTATATATACACG
Organism: Melolontha melolontha; assembly: GCA_935421215.2. Taxonomy (NCBI): domain Eukaryota; kingdom Metazoa; phylum Arthropoda; class Insecta; order Coleoptera; family Scarabaeidae; genus Melolontha; species Melolontha melolontha. Next base: position 84,333,089 of record OW285239.1, on the reverse strand, counting down.
TAGTATAGAAGTGAATAACATGTCTGTCTTCGGTAAGGTGCACTGATGATCTGTAAAAAACACTGAAATATCGATATATGCACATTCCGCGCAGATAAGTTTTTCACAAAATTTTTCATTTGTACTGACAACTTGTACAGTTGATGTCGCGGCTTGTTGCGTCTACAATCTAGGGCAAAAGTGATTTGCCGAATTGTAGAATTAAATGCAACAAATTATAGCGACAATCGCATGTAAAATGAGATTTAATAATTATTAATTCTCATACACATGAAGTTCATATATATATATATATATATATATATATACGCCTAATCGCCTAATCGCCTACTGATTAGGTTTACCATATATATATATATATATATATATATATATATATATATATATATATATATGTTGTAACTGGATTCCGGGTTTTCTTCCGCGTTTCCATTGTTTGGTCTTTGTAAAGACCGGTGCTGGTTTCTGGACGACGTTTCGGCAAAATCACATTTGCCATCTTCAGGTCTGCGATAACTGTCTGCTTCTGCTTCTGGTTACTCGTAAACTGTGATTTTGCCGAAACGTCGTCCAGAAACCAGCACCGGTCTTTACAAAGACCAAACAATGGAAACGCGGAAGAAAACCCGGAATCCAGTTACAACACATACTACCACCCGCGGAAACCTGAAAGAAAACATATATATATATATATATATATATATATATATATATATATGTTTAAGATATCTTCACGTTTGTTTGTGTATAAGGTTAAATATGTTAATTTTAAAATCAAGTATAGCAAGCGCCAGATAAGTTGACGAGCGGAGGGGCAATTTCGCGCAGGATTAGAAGTATTGGGGAGATTTGTATTTAGCTTTACATCAATTTTCAAGATACCATAAGTGGCTTAAACTACACATTTATCACTTAATAAATTAATAATTTATTAGAGTAAAATATATAACGTGGACGTTTATAAAAATGGCATCTACGCACCCCCTCCTCTCGCCATCTTATTTGGCGTTGCTATACGTTTATTTAGTTTCCTTGTAAAAAATGCTGGGTACCTACATTAATTGCTGTTTTCGAATTTATTGTATTATAGAATTCATAAATTTTACATGTTACATGTTAATGAAATAAATATAATAATTTTAAATGTGTTGCATTTGAGCACAAGAGTAAAGAGTAAAAATGTTTTTCATTATATTGAATCTCGTCAAAATATTAGTAAATTTTTGGATGCATTTAAACAATTTAATAACAAGAACTTAAATATACTTTTTTTGTCTATTTCAATGTGACAACGTCTGAGGACACAAATGCAAATAATACTTGTAAGCGTATTGTATCTGACTTTATTGATTTTCTTCATTCCACTCAGGAGATATACTGTGCTAAACTCTAATGGCCCTTTATTAGATTTAGTTTTAAGTAATTTGAATTTGGAATTGAAACGAGGGTATTTTCCTTTATTCTGAAAGGATGCGCATCTTCCGGGATTAGGTGTATCTATACTTTACATGAACACTGCTACTAGTATTGCCGCTAACCCCTCTACAAAAATTTGTAATTTCGGGAAGGAAAGCTATTTTCGTAGATTTATACAAGGTGGTAAAAAAATTCGAGCTTTATTTTTAACTGAAAAAAGTACACACAAAATAATGACAAATGAAAAAAAGCAACACAGTAACTCCTCCTAGAGCAAATGTTCAAAGTTACCGTCTCCTGCTTGAGTACAAGCTTGTGTTTGCCGTATCCACGAGTTATAACATGCTTGTATAGACTGTGATATAATCTTGCCTGCGTATTGTGTGAAGACGTATGGTAAATAATTGAATATTTTCAATTTCATTATCGTTTTTGTACACCAAATTTTTCATATGTTCCCATATATAAAAGTCCATCGAGTTCAAGTCGAGTGATCTAGGTGGCCTGCAATAGGCCCACCTCTACCTAGCCCTCGGTCACCATAGGTATTATTTAAATACTCATGCACTTCGTAACTGTTATAAGGTGGAGCACCATCATGCAAAAACCACAAAATATGTTGACTCACGTTGCTCCAGGAGGTGTTGCTGTAGGAGGCGGTAACTTTGAACATTTGCTCTAGGATGTGTTCCTGTGTTGCTTTTTTTATTTGTCATTATTTTGTGTGTACTATTTTCAGTTAAAATATAAAGCTCAAATTTTTTATCATCTTGTATAAGACGATGTCTAATGCTTACTGGTCCTTCCTTTCAAATATCGGAGATATCGATTTTTCGTGTTAGTTGTTCTACAGCGCTTCTTATGCTATTTTTTATCTTTATGTTCCTATTCATATAAATAAAAGCGGTAATTATCCAGTATGGTTTTGCAAAGCTATCAAAGAACGAACCAGACTAAAAGCATACTATTTTAAAATTACAAAAGAACTAGTAATGTTAACTCATAACAATAATAATAATATTAAACGGTTAAGACCTCACATTGAGAAGCAAATAAGGAAAGCTCTTGAACTCTATTTAACTAAAATTGGAGCATCTATTACGATGGAGCCCGGAAAATGTTGATATTTTATTCAAAGTAAAAGGGCTGCTCTAAAATATTTGGACTGCCAATTTGTGATGATGAAACTTGATAACTTACGAGATATTGTCAATGATTCGCTAATTATTTTAGCAGTGTTTATTATTCAAACCGACACACTAACTTTAACCGTCAAAGCACCAACTTCATTCCTATAATTTTTTCTATAAATAAATAAACATATAAATAAATAAATTTATAAATATTTCTAAATAAAATGAAATCCGGCCCTCACAGCATTTCTAGTTTTTTGGTTCGTAATTACAGAGCCGCCCTTGTAAGTCCATCTGAAACAATATTCAACGTACATTGCGTACTACAACATTTCCAGACTTATGGAAGTTTGCTAAGGTTTGTACTATTTTGAGGAATGGTCGTTCTTCTGACATGAAAAGTTATCGACCGATATCCATTTATAATTTTTCCAAGTTCTTTGAAAGGATTATATATTATGAATATACCCTACTATTCCTATCCAACTATCTTCATTTTAACATGGCCTTATGGACAAGCGTTCTATTACGTCTAGCTTGTTATGCTTCACCCATTTTATTTCTAACGATTTTAATTCCAGAGGTCAAGTGGATAACATTAATACGGACATACCGCATTGATTATGCAATTCTTCTTTGGAAACCCGACCTCTTCGGATTTAGCTATCAACTGCTATTGTTTTTCTCCTTCTACCTACGTCACAGAGTACAATATGTATGTTACCACATAATAGTCTATATCCATTATAATGGATATAGATCACTTACGTTCCAGGCAAAATCAACAGAAAGTGCCAGAAGGTTCAAACTTGCCAGTAGTCTTTAACATATTGATAAATAATCTTCTGAATTTGGTTGATTGTAATAAATTATAAACAGGGTCAAGTCAAGAAACAAGGAGATAAAAGAGACCATCAGGCTAAATTTACAAGCAACATTGACCATAACCTATACGGAGTCAAAGAAAGGTCTGGAAGACTCTTAAAAATTGAAAAAGGCTGTAAACGAGTATATATAGGTTAAAGGTATCACTATCGAAGTATGGGAAGAATACTTCAGAAAACTCTACGATTCCGAAAAAACACAGGAACCGGAAGAGTATTAAACAGTGTCTCACGCAAACGTTTCAGTAACGTAAACAGTAGCAAAACTAAAAAGCTTAAAGAACAGAAAATCCTCTGAAAATAGCGACATACCAAACGAACTCCTAAAATACAGCGGCCCAGCACTTAATGCAAAATTGACAGCAATGTTTAACGAAATTCTTACCACAGCAGAAATGCCAAAGGACGGGCCTAACAGCGTAACAATTCCCATTCACCAGAAGGGGAAAAGAAAACACACCCAGAAAACTAGAGAGAAATAACACTACTGTGCTCAACAACGAAGCTGTTTATATGTCTGCTCAAAAATAAATTAGATGATCGACAACTGATGCCATATTCATTATCACACAAATTAAAGAAAAAGCTATAGAGTTCAATAAACAGGCATTCGTGTGCTTTGTTGACCTCACTAAACTATTCGACAGAGTTTGCCTACTGAGATGTCATCAAAATCGTAAAAGAGATGGAGGTCTCTTCAAAGTAACAGCGATATACAGCCTCAATACGGCCAACAGAACACAGTTCAAAGATGAAGAGAACAATATAGCTAGCATTACAACACCAGGAGGAATTAAACAAGGGATAGTCTCGGCCCATTTCTCTACAACCTTATAATGGACAAAATAATGGTAGAAGTGACATCTTTAAATTTAGGATACAGAATGAATGATAAAGTAATCAGAATGATATGTCACGCCGACGATGCAGTGTAACTTGTAGAAAAGGACAACGACAGCGGAGAGGCAGCGATTTAGATTCTTCCAAATCGGACAGCAATTCAGTATGGACATATCCATTGAAAAAACGAAAAGCATGACCATCGCAAAGGAACCAATCAGATGCAAGCTGGTAATGGAGAATAAACCGGTAGAGCAAGTTATGCAATGTAAATACCTCGGCATGGACTTGTCGTTGAATTAATATGAGACGCATATGAAGAGTCACTTTTATTATTTCTTTCTCTTCATATTAATTCAACGCACCACAATTTTAACAAAGAATTTAAAATATTAAACGTAGAAAATAAGGGCAAAAAACATAATTTATTAGAGTCACTTGAAATTAATAAATTAAAGAAAACCGACAGGATCCTCAATGATCAGACAGTCATATATTGTATTTTTCCATAGAACTTCTTTACCTCTCTGTAACATAAAGTAGACCCTCAGTTTTATCACTTAAGAACAGTATTATATGAACCGTAGTGAAAGTTTTGTCCATAGACATTTTAGTAATAAAAAGTGCCCATTCCGTCAACCATTCAAAACCAAACATGTGTTTGTTACGGTACATTTGTGTTAAAATTTGTACATAAGTTAGTTATATGTCTGATGAAGCTCAGGTTGGAGCGAAACGATGGTTACGTTGTAAATTAAAAAGTGAAATTCATTAAAATTTGTTTTATTTTATCCTGATAATAGTTATAATGGAATTTCATCAAGTAAAGGCTGAAACAATCATATATTTACTATAGACAGATCTTCGGCAGAAAATTTAAACATATTAAAAGGTTTTCTTATAATGCTTTATTATTAGTAAGGATGGAAAATTGGGAGCAAACGCAGCGCTGCAGTGCAAGGGGTTTGGTTTGCACGAGTATATATTATGTAAATTATATTTACACATGTTTCCAATATGTCAATGTTAGGTACTGGTCTTAACCTGACTGTGATATAGTACATCTATTTCGTGTAAAATGAAAAATAATAAATCAACAATGTCGAAAGCTATGAAGGGATCGTTCTACCACGAAACCCGGATTTAATTTACACTGGTACCACAATAAAATGCAAAGTTTGTGAAATACCGCTCTCGTGTACAATAAAATATAACTGCCAAAGGCATGTGAATAATGCGAAGCATATACGGGAAAAAATGGTTACGAATTTGTATTCGAGTTATGTGTAAATTATTTATATTATAATTTGTTGTACACGAGAGCGGTATTTCACAAACTTTGCATTTTATTGTAGTACCAGCGTAAACTAGATCTGGAAATTTACTTATTAATTTCTGTACTTTGTGGTAGAACGGTCTCTTCCCAGCTTTCGATATTATTGATTTATTATTTTTCACTTTTCGCGAAGTAACTATAATATATCGCAGCCGGTTTGAGACTGACCACATCGACATATTGGAAACATATTGCTATGAATAGTGAGTTAGAAATTGCATGTACCACTATTCACACCAACTCTGTCCAGCTTTGGTACTCAGTCGGTTACTTTTCTTTTAATGAGACTGCTTTCCTCTCCGGGTTTCCAATGGAAAACGTGGAAAACACAATAATGTTAGTTAACTATTCTTATATTGGACGCCACTCAAAACTTGTTTGAGAAAATATTTAATAAAGTCATTAAGTTATTCAAAAACACAAAAGAAAAAAGGTAGAATTCAAAAACACAATGAATTTAAACGAAGCTTTAATACAGGAGTTAAAAAAAATTTAAAAAATGTCTTTATGAAGTATAAAGACTAATTTTGCATCATTAAACAAAACTATTAAGGTAAAATTATTATACGAATATTGACCGTTGCGTATAATTAAACTTCCTTATATGAATCCCGAGCAAAGTTAAAACTAATAAATTTTAAAGAAGTCCTTTAATTTCACCCCAGATAAACAACTTCAAAAAGTAAACAACAAATACTGACAGATCCGAAACAAATCTCTAAAACATGCGCAATCGCAAGCAATAAAAAACTGCCCTTGATCACCAAGCGAACAAAATTTTTAAAGTTAAAGAAATTTTTTACGAGAAACTTAAAAAAACTTTCTTTGTCATCTATATTAACTACAATTAAACTATATATACATCAAAATTCACAAATGAAAATACAATATTAAATGCATACAAATTAAAATAATGATAATAAGTAATATCTTTCTTTTACTTACGTAAATAAAATGTGTTTTATTTTTTTAGGAGACACCAGAGTCAGAATAACGTACAGAAATCACAAAATTACGAGAATAACACTCGTAAATATCACGGTAAAATGAAATCAATCACCATCCACAATTTAATACAATACACGAAGCTACTAAGAAACTTATAAAAATAGAATTATATTTTACAAAATACGTCTTCACAACTCTGATCACGTGAAGTGTCTCCCGGAAATATCCCGGAAATCGACGTACTATAAGAACGCAAGTCAAACAAAAATATAATAAATCAAAATAAAATCAGTATTAATAGATAATTTCACAAAAATATACACTGGCATCAAAAATTATTAATTCAATATAAAATAATATTTTTCAAAAAATGTTGCAGGGAAAAATCCACTGCAATATGTACCATATGTATATGTAACATATTGATGTAATATACACGCGTGCAACTCAAACCCCTCCCACTACGACGCTGTCTTTGCTTCTAAATGTGCATTATTAATTATTAGGTGCATTTTCTATGTTAATTATAGTTTCTTCTTTTTATTTATTTTTTTTATATGTATTTTGAATTAGTTTGTAGCTTGCCACATGAAAGTACTGTTTTTCTTTAATGTTATTGTTCTTTATTTATAATTATTATTATATTAAGTATTGACAATATATAATATTTTTATTATTAAAATAAATTTTACATAAATCAATGTGATTTCTTCTGTACATTCTGTAAATTACATTCCACAAATTAAGAATAATTGCGTAATGAAAATTGTTCGAAACAATGTCTTTATATCTCAAAATTAGATTTATACGTAAGAGAAAAACAGAACAAAGACATATCCCTTGATGTAGAAACCTTAGAATAAAGAGATTAACAAGCCCAAAATACGAAATTATGCTTAGCTTTTTAATACAGATTAGTAAATTATATCGCCCTTTATATTTAATTCAAAGCTATGGAATTTAAAGATTACACGAACACCTTGAGAAATAAAATCAGTAACATAGAAGGAATTGTCATTAAATCTAGTCAGTTTAAAGTTAAACTAATATCTCCTTTCAAATAGTAGTATTACTAGTAAGTATACAGTCTGTATATGAATTCAAAGGTGCCCTTTTATTTCCAAGGAAAGGAAGTGAAAAAGTAAAAGTATTTTGGGCAGACAGAAAATTCTAGTTGTCAACGCTGACATTTCACATAACTTTGAACGTATTTCAGCGATTATTAAATTAAATTAATTTTTTGATATAGTTATTTAATTTTGAAATGGTTTTTACAAAAAATCTTAAAATTTTTATGGTTGAATCATATTTGCGAAATTGACGGAAAATGCAGTACTCCGTTAACGATTGTTTGGTGGAATTTCAACTTAAATTTATATTTATATATATGTTATTTCTCAACATAATTTCCATCTAATTCTATATACTTAGTCCAGTGCCTTTCCAACTATTTTAAATACTCTAAAAAGTAATCTTTCCGAATCTCGTCAAAATAGGCATTTCATTTACCTCAAATATCTTTCCATCAAACCATTTTGTATGGGAACAAGAAAAGCCACCCGGAGCCAGATCTGGTGAATACAAAGGATGAGGCAGAAATTTATATCTTAATTCCACAAATTTAGCCGTTAACGCGGTGGATGAATAAGAGGGCGCATGTCTTATTAGGTAAATCATCAGAAGAAATCCATTGTCCTGACTGCGACTTTATGTCAGGTGTATAGTTATATAACGTATGGTCCTAAAGTTTCGGGAAAAATTTTAGATGATTTGTAGTTGTACCAAATGACGCTTGGTTAAGTTGTCGCTGGAAGTCATATGACACAATTAACTTGTTTTAATTATAACAGTTTAGTTTTTGTGATCTGGTTAAGCAAAATGTCTTATAACCAAGATATTCTTAATGGAATTTACAATCTAGTTGAGCTAATGCCCAAGCGCGATATTATTGCCATTTATCGTGAACAAGGTACTTCTTTATCAACAATTTATCATACCATAAAGGAATGTGCATAGAGAATACCTTGCGTTAATTTGCTCAAAAGTGGTCGACCAAGAATTTTCAGCCATATTAGTGAACAAATAATATTTGAAGCCGTTAAGGACAGACTTGGAGTTTCTCACCGAAGAATAAATCAAAGATTCGGCGTTTCGAAGACCATTATTTTTCTAACAATTTCCTAAAATAACGTGGTGTTTCGAAAACGAAGGAAAACACCAAAATTACCGCGGCCCAGTTTGAAAAAATACCCAGGTGTTGTCATGCGCTAAGGCGCATCAATTTTGTCAATAAACTGATTGCAATGGATGATGAGAAATATTTTACTTTGTCCTATTTAGAGATGAAAGGCAACGACGGTTTTTATACCAGCAACATAGAAAATACACCAGATATCAAATTCAAAGGGAAATCCAAATTTCAGGACAAAATTTCAGGTTGGTGTGCCATTTTTGCATCCGGATTTATCTCGAACCCGTACTTTAGTCGTGTGTGAGGAGAAGCATTAACTGCACAACTTTACATTCAAAGATACCTTTCTAAACTGCTTCAGTTTTTAATAACACATCATGGCAATGATATTTTGGACTGATCTAAATTAATGCCATTATGCTAGTTACTAGAGACTGATATAACGCTAACAACAAAACTTTCTTCCGAAATTAGACAATCCTCTCAATGTGCCTCAGGCTCGGCAAATAGAGGAATCTTGGTCTATATTAACCAGAAAAGTGTATGAAAATGGATGGGAAGCTGCAAATAAAGACCAAGTAGGACGTCGAAATTAAAAAAAAAAATGCGAAAAATTGATCCTGCTGTTGTCCAGAGGATGATGGGACAAGTCAGAAGAAAACTGAGGACCATCGAAAATAATGGTCCACTATTAATATAAAAGATTAAGTATTTATTATTAATTGTTATAATATATAGTTTATAAAGTGAAACAGTTTTGAGAAAATTAACATCTCAAATTTTTTTCGAAAACTTTTGGACCATACGTTAGTCAGGTTCCATTTACAGTGACATATCGACGAAAAAATTCTATTGGATTTTGTTTGAACTGAATCGTACAGTCTTTTAGAAATTGTAACACGAGTTCGCATTTGTTCTGCAGTACTTAAGCAGAAATAATTATGGTATTTGCTATCTCGCACATTTTTATTCGGCGGTCGCTCTGGCAATGGTGTAGACTCTATTAATTACTTCTGGAAAATAAAGGCCCCAGACGCCCAGCATGGCAGATTTTACTGAAATTTTGACAGTAGCTTCTGACATATGGTTGAAGTTAGGAACATACAAGTGCTAATGGCTTTTGAGAAGTCACTCTACTGCCAAATCACGTTATATGTTACATTATGTATGGATTTAAAGCATATATACGTATTTTAATTTATACTAGTTACGTAATAAGAGGAAATTGTATAAATAACAGTTAATCATTTTTAAAAAACAAAAAGATAATAATATAAAAATATTATTAAACCTTGTGTGACTGAAGGTGGTACCCGGGTAGTTTTAAGATGTACTAATTGAAAATTTGAATTTACAGGAAGACCTAATCAAGTCGAGCCTTCGGGACATCTTCAAGTAGATCATTTTATATACAATTAGAAAATTTTAGACTTAAGGAATATAGAGACTCCGATTTTTTGTCTTGAAGAAAATTTAACACAGCTCTGGCGGACGGTGTTGCCGGGATACCTCTGAGTGTTCGATACCAAAAAACAGTAAAAATGGTAGTATTTTCAGTATATTCTCTCGTATTCATTATTATATTCATAGAAATATCTGACAAAATATAAAATAAGATGAATAACAATCATTATCCTGACATTCAAAGCAATGTACTGTGTGATCTGTATGCTGGAGATATACAGGATTCTTAGAGATGGTACACATCTTGCGAGTTTTTCTTTTTAATTTATCGTCGCCTCGATAATACATTTATATACCTTCCACTGAAATGCGTCCAGAAGAATCTCGATCTGTCACAGAATTGGAATTATGCGGGACTTCTAGGACAACAGCCAGGACGCTTTCAATGGCATACAATGGTATTTTCACTTCTTTGGGTCACAGCAGGTAAACACAAGTCACTAGCTGGGTCCTTTAGGAAGTTTCGCTTTTTATTTGTGCTCCCGTAGTTAGTGGGATTGTTTTTAGTGTACATACTATAGGCAGCTAGAACTGCTACATGTAATATATTGAAAAAAAGTCGCCGATGGCCAGCGACTTGTTCGCTTCTTGCAGATGTATGCTCCTAGCATTTTGTTCATAACGTTCACACCTGATTTAGTCTTATTATAAAAACAAATTACCTTAGGCTTTTTATTCAAAGTGTCATTAGAGTGCATCGTTTATAATAAAATTACGGTTTTATTCACTTTTGGGACGTATGAACATAACATAGCATCTCTATGAAAAGCGACATGCGACGAGCGGGTCTTCCTTATTAGGTAGAAGAGCTTTCGGAATGTAAGGTATGTTCTTCCTTATGTGCTAACCAGAGTGAGACCATTTGATTTTAGCTTGCAAGCAAGAAGAAGTGATGTGAAGAAGTTGGTAGTGACATTATGAATCTTTATAATGTTGACATAAGCGCATCACAGTTTTTTCACCAATATTCACTTGCCGCTCGTTGCCATCTTCCAGTGTTAAATTGAGCCTTGGCACGGATGAAAAGTTTTTGCATCACACACCCAGAACACTTCTATGCCGTATTTAGCAGCTTTTGATGGAATGTACTGAGTTAATTTAGTTCGTCCACGATAGGGGAAGAGTTGCTCATCAACGGTTAGATGTTCATTCTCCGTATAAAGCTTCAAGAGATTTTCGTTTAGAATCAACCAAATATTGCTTATTGCGGCAGCTTTATCAATTCAAACTCTAGCTGGCCTTGTTGTGGGGTTATCGAATCTAATAAAGCGATGAATCTGCTTGAAGCGTTCCCTACTCATTGCTGCTTTGTATAATGGTAAGGCGTGTAACTTCCACAATTCATCAGTATGTTCTGTATTAAACAGTAAAAAAGGCGAACGCCTGCCATTAGTAAGATCCCAAAGAAATCATCAAGTTCGTCATCTGTAATACGCTTCCACAGTTTTGGTGCTGAAAGTGAGTTCTTATTTAAATAATAATACACTTGGTTGACCCTGTGAGTCGATTCTCTTATGATAGATAATTTCATTTCGGGTGTCAACAAAGCATTGAATGTGTCGACATCCGTATACAAAATAGTTATACGATTCGGACCCCCTGCAATTTACAGACAGGAAATTAGGTCCTACTACCGTCCCAGGGAGAATACTATTACCTAACTCCCGAATGATATTATACTATACGGATTTGAGATAATGGTAATGGAGCCTTGTTCCAGAGAGTTGAATCCGGAATACGATACACATCATCTGGTGGTGGCATTGTTGTATTTTTACTTCTGTGATCAGCTCCTCCTCTTCGTCGCTGTCTTTTTGGGCGTGAATTCTCTCGTCTTCGCGAACATTTTCAATATCTGATTCTTCGTTGTTTACTGGTGGCACATAATCCTCGTCGCCATTATCTTCAAATGGTTCACTAAATTCCTCATCAGACATTACGCAAAACCTGGCGATCTCTTCATCTTTTATTCTGTATCGAAAACATAGTACATTACCAAAGACAAATGTATAATTACAAAAACAAACACGATATCTGGCTAATATAAATGCATAAATGTATATAATTTATACCTTAAAAGATATCCTCTTGAAAATAAAACTTATAAAATTTGAAAATACAAAGAATACAATACACCTATCTATTTGAATGTATCCTCTGGAATCATACGGGAGACTATCAACATGAGACCGACGAGTGTTACAGCTCTTAGAAGTTCCAATGCACTTTCCGCCATCAGATGAACCTGCTATGTTAGTTTTAGCTGAGCCATTTTCTTTTCTTTTACTTAAACTACACTTGAGTAAATCACAGCATACACTAAATGCAAAATGCTAGGATTGCGAGGTCGCACACATATATGATATACGTCACGGTTTACCTAGGAAAATGCATAGTGGTACCTGGACACCACCTCCCGCTATCTACGTTACATTATTTTTGCGCCTCATAAGGATTAAAATCGGGCGTGAAGAGCACAAGTTCATTGTGTGAAATTGTGTGCAAGTATCTTTTCAGATATACAGACACGTGTTTCACCTTAACACAGAATCATTAGTACATGTTGCTAGAGAGATAGTTTCACCATAAATAGCACTCTTACCATATTATAAAAGTTATTAAGATAGAGCATAGGAGAACATTCAGCGCCGCTCATTGACTAATGTCAACAGCGACAAAACAAACATCACTGTCTTCATAACAAGTGTTAGATTTAGCCATACTTTCACATAAATAAGAACTTACATGGTGTTTTCCATGTCCGATTTTTAATAATATTTTAATGTTATTAAAAATGTATTTGTTTTATACAAAATTTGGTGAGTTTCTATTTCACCAAATTACTTTGTTAATTATTTTTAGTTATTATTCTATTTATTTTTCAGGCTTAACTGAGTATAAAGTTCAAAGAACTCAAGGATCAGAAATACAATGTCGTTTAGTTAAAGAAAATATTACAAAATTATTAAATTCAAATTAATGTTTCAATATTTCAAATTGTAGTAGCAATATTGCCAGTGTTTTTTCAAATTGCTAAGTTTCACATTAAAAATAATTTAAAAATTACTTTAGATAACTTGAAAGTTTAAATGACTTGGTAATTCCGTAGTAATATTCAAAAAATGTATGAATTGCATAGATTCTGAATTTTGCAACCAAACACACAACTCTTTCTGGGAATATTGTAACAAGAAAACAAGCTGGTTCTATTCCAACACTTGTGTGTAAAAAGGTCAATTTAATAATATTTAACCACAATTTACATAGTTAATTGACGAAGGAGATACTTGTTGAAACTTCATTATAATGCTAAGAAATAAGTAATTAAACTTCTAGTTTCAAAAATTCTTTTATTGTAAATACACTACAATATTGTTTCGCCATACAATGGCTTCATTAGGTGGATGAAATACTGTATTTCATCCACCTGATGAAGCCATTGTATGGCGAAACACTATTGCAGTGTATTTACAATAAAATAATTTTTGACACTAGAAGTTTAATTACTTATTTCTTAGCGTTACAATTTATATATATAAAAATCAAAAACATTTTATTCGTTCTCTATAGATTCACAAACTACATAATCGATTTTGATAAAATTTTGTGTTTTTGTGTTTTCATGTTTATTATGTTGTGTGGAAGGATGTTATTATACTTTTTTCCAAATTTTATCGGCAAATATTAAAAAATCAACAATATGTGAAACATGGTTTTTTATAGGAAAAAATCGTAATATAATTTTAAATCATTATATAAAAACCATGACAGCGTGACATATAAAATATAACAGTATAAAGTATAATACGAGTATACTGTCACTTTTTATAATTATACAGATGTCCCAAGAGTCAACGTTATACCTTGGAGAAATGATAGGCCGACTCATTCATATCTAGCCAGAATAACTAAATATGATGTCAGTAAAAATGTGTTAGTTTTCTAGATAATGAATATTTTATGAATTTCGAGAAAATCGACTGCTCACATGAGTTTTTCAAGTGTGACAGCTACAAAATTATAACGGTATTTATTTAAAACTAAATAAAACAACTAATAATCATAGAATATGTTCAAAATGCATGCCACCAACTTGAATACAAGCGCGGCAACTTTTCTTAAAAGATCTTTTTATTTGTCTAGCACTGCCGGCGACATTTTTTGTTTTTTTTTCATACGTATAAGAACTATTAGTTTTATTTTAAATTGTCATCAATAGCATGGTTATTCAGAGTTCTATTTGAAAATTAGAAGAAGATTTTCTCGAAATTCTTAGAAGGACCATTATCTCGAAAACTAACACACTTTTGCTGGGATCATATTTAGTCATTCCAGCTAGTTACGAGCTGGTCTATTAGTCCTCCAAGGGATAACGTTGACTTCTGGGACATGTTGTATGTAATTAAATGTTTGTATTTAAAAAAAGCTCTTTGAAAAATGCTATAAGTGCCGAAACATGTAAAAGTCAAAGTATTATACTCCAATTAGTTCCGTTGATGTATATCCAAAGCTGGGCGGTATTGAATTTAGCAAGGAAAAGTATGTACAGTCGCGAGATCATAAAGCGGGATAGTGAGAACCTTTATTTGTGTAAAGTAGTTTTTTTGATATAAAGGGATCTTCGTTTCCAAGGTTATCCATTACTAATAAGTTTAGTACATGAAGGTGTAATTCAAAAGTAAATCCAGCTTGCAATAACAAAATAACAGGACATTTGAATATAAGACATGTCCCGCTTTACGATCCCGCGATTGTACATGCACATCTACAAACATTCCAGCCAAAAGAAGTTTCACTTCAAAAATTGTGCGTATTAATTTAACATTCGTTCATTTGCATTTTGAGAATGACGTTGGTCCGATGTTTAATTAATACGGCAATTCAGACATGGGATTTCGCACGGACATTTGGTGAGTTTCAGTTTATGTGAAATACTTTGCCTGAGATATATTCAAACATAAACTATCTTTTTGTGGAAAAGGCTAAAAGAATACTTCAATGAACACAGAGCAACAATATAAAACTCTGAACCGCTTTGTATTACTAAATTCACATGAATTAACGATATAGAAATATTATAAATACTCGAATAAACGCCGAAAAAGGTTTTAAAACTAAACCAAAGTAAAATAATATGCTCGGGCCATATTGAAACATTAATATTTTAACCGTTGCACATTTCAGATCGATATTCAAAATAAAAAATATGACACATGGATATTTTAACCATCTCACATTTGAATATTGTGTATCCAAAGGCACTGGAGTGATAGACTGATTATAATAAAATATCACTGATTCGTTGTTTAGAACAGAGAATAAACAACAATTTTATATCGGTCAATGTCAGTTAACAAAATGCAAGTTTTAATTTTTTTATCAAATGTGACCGAGCAACACCGGGCTACGGGCAGCTAGATATATATATACCGTGTGCACAACGTCGTGCGATCGATGGATATATAAGTAATGACTGTCCAACTGCAAGTATATTCGCCTTGCTTGAATACAATGAGCGACTGATAGGACTATTCAATGTGTTAGAGAGAGATTATTTGATTCGTACTTAGATCGTATGTAGAATGTGTTGGATAAAGAAATGGAACGCCCGTACAGTTAGACAGTAGAACAGATTGAATATACTCTCTCAACCCTAACCACATAAACTCGCTATTCGTCTTCGTCTTACTACATTGTGGTAGATCAATCACTCCCCGGCGTTCATACGGTATATATATATACCGGTATGGTAAGGGGTCATTTTAAATGCGGCTTTCCATGTATAACAGGAGAATTCTAGGAGCACGTTGCCATATCGTACAGCTCATGCTACAAGAATTGTGCGCCAGCGTCATTTGCGTTCACAACGCTCCGCTCGGCATTTAACAGTAAAAAAACATCATTTAAAATAAAACATAACAATGTACTAACATACTTGGAATTTTAATATAAAAATTGAATAAATTACATTAAATAAATAAATAAAATTAAATTAAAACTTCTTTTCCAACTAAATAAACTTCTTGCAACAATCAATACAATACGTAAAAAACAATTTTCTCAAATAGAATACTAAGACGCAAACAAAAAGTATTCTTATAATGTAAATAAAAAGATGTTTCTAAAAGTAAAATAAAACAAAAAGATTCTTCTAGGAAAACTTAATAAAAAAAATTCTTAAGGAAAAATTGAAATTAAAGTAAGTGTTCGAATAAATCGCCTCTCTGTTCTTGACAAAACCCAAGCCTGTGATATAGCGTGATAGGACGCTATATTACAGTGATAGGACGAACGCGTGACGATATAATTGACAGCAGCGAAGACACACTCTCAATACGTGCTAGATTAGTACTGCCGCACTAGTCATACTTGTAGTTCGTATATCGAAAGACTGTATGCGTGGTGGAGGCTTGGTTTCTAATCGTTGCTACATACGAGGCGATACTGGCAACAGCGCCGTGTTTTTATACATAGGTTTACGTCCCGATTATAAGTGTTGTCTTTCCGTACCGGTATATAGGATAACGTATATGTATGTTATAATATATCTGTATACGTAACACATGAATACACAAAGAATACTATCTCCCATTCAAGACATGAAGACTTCAACCTATGGACATGTCGTTCGGAGTTGGCATGTCTTCGTCGACCATCGACATACGATAGATGTAACCATGCGTAACCCTCCGCTTATGTCAAATTGGTACGACAAACGCCTATGACATCTCACGATATCTACCGACCAAGAGAGGTACGCCAGCGTCAGTTCCCATAGGTAGCTGAGCTACCAAAAGGAAACTCTGTGCCTTAAAATATGTAATCCACTACTCGTAGCCTAAATGGTTAAAATATTCCATTTAAAAAAATAGTATATCGATGTTTAACATCACATGTATAAATTCATCAAGGTAAACTTTAATTTTCCAAGTCATGGATTCTTATAGATTGAAAATTCAATTGTTTAACTTCTTGCAAAATTTATACGATTTTTAGATTAGGTTCAATCAAAACCTTGTATTGTTTCCATTGATCTATGCTTTTTAGATATTATCTTGGAAAAACCGTGGTAGAGTGCCAGAAGGATGTTTCCTCACAATCTCGGTATCTAAATATTTACACTCCTTAATTGCTTACTAAACAGTCTCTAAACTATACCTCTACTGTTTGGTTGATTTTCCTGGTTGCAAGATAAGCATTTGAAGCTAAACTAAAAATATTACTCAATAATTAAATTATTTGAATTCTTAATGTCTAAATTCTAACTATTTCGTCTTCACTTAATTGATTATCACGCGTCATCGCAATTAGTGGTCACTCTCCTGCACAGAATAAAGTTTTAGCTGGAAACACTCAGTCTTCCTTTAATATCTAAAGGCGTAACACGTTTTGAAACTGCAACATGATTAATTTAATATTTTTAACTTTCTAGCAACTTGAAAAATGATTTATTTACCTATGAAGATCAATTTTGTCTTCTCTATTGACAAATTTAAAACTATTTTCTTATAAGTATAGTAAGTTCGAAAATATAAAACATTAGCAGATTAGTTCCACAAATTAGAAGTAATTTGAAACTCGGAACTATTATAAGTAGAGTTTTATAGAATAAAAAATTATTTTCAATGACCCTAACCCATATTGTCAACGACGTTCAGAAAAATGTGGAAATAAAAACTATAAATTTTCTGAGTTCACGACAAAGCGGCGCCTAATAATTCAACAATGACAGATAGAAAGTACGGCAACTAACGTTAAAACATTCTACTCCTTTGAATGTATACAAAATGTTTTATAGGTTAGCGATGTTAGTACATATTGTGTAAATATAATATACAGAAGAACAAACTTTTTAATTACATGCTAATATATATGTATTTGAAGTGCTTTATTTCACATAGGCATTCAAAAAATACGAGGTGAAATTTTTATATTATCAAGATAACTATGAAAAAATTAAGTGACAAAAGTAAGCTTTTGCTGTCACATAGCTATTTTATGGTAACGTTTTGGTCTAAGCAATTTCGATGGAGAAGTGAGTCAATTCAAGCCGATCCAGGATGCCGATGGCCTATCCAAACAACCATTAAGGAAAATATCAAGTAAATTGAGGAACATATCTTAGCAGATCGATGAAACTGAAATGAAATGAAAATGTTTGTAAAACTTGACAGTTTTAACTTGTTTCAAAAATTATAACAGATGATGAAACGTGGGTGTATCACTGTGGCTCACCGACAAAACAAGAATCACAAAAAACGGAAAGAACGCAAAATTCATCTGGCGAACTGATGGTGACTGTGTTTTGGAGTACAGACGAAATCTTGTTAATTGAATGCATGAAGAAAGACCCCACAATTACAGGAGATGTATATCTATAAGGAAACAAGGAGAAATTTGAAAACTGTTATACAGCAAAAAAGCCCAAAAACTTTGGTCAACAGATTATGCTGCTCCATGATAATTGTGGTGTACGCAAGGCTCGTTAAGTCCGACAAATGATCAACGACTCTGGTTTTATAGACATGGAACATCCGCCCTACAACCCGGACTTGGCACCAAATTATTGTCTCTTTCCTAAATTGAAAAAACATCTATCTGGAAGACGTTGTTCTTGAAATAATTCCCTGATAGAAGCGGTGGAGGAGTATTTATAAGATTTACAATAAGAATTTTTTGGAAGGTATAAACTTATTAGAAAAATGTTGTAATTTTCTGCTTCCGAAATGCCCATTTAATAAATCATTTTCGATCTCATATAATATTAAACATAAACAGCACCTTCATTTAACAACTAATTTTAAACTAAATTTATTTTTCGTAACAAATGATATAGGTATATTAATTAACATTACCAACTTGAGTTTTACAAATATTGCTATTAATCAATATCAAATGTCAATATGAGAAATATATAAAGAGAACACCGTATTTTATTATAATGTTGTTATTGTGTTAATAGACCACTAGTGAAAATATTTTCGAATCTAAATATGTAAAAATAATAAAATAACTCTTGTGTGTTGAACGTGTACATAATCTATAATGTGAGTAACGTATTTTATTTAATTTTATCTTTTTAGTAGTTTCCCCGCTATGAGTAAAGAACACAATTATTGTTCTTCTAAAATATTCAGCAGCCATATTCTTTTCATAACGTATACTTCTCTATAAGATTCTGGAACGAAGACGTAAATATATAAATTGTCTCATAAGAAGCAAGCATAAATGAGAGTCAAAACTGTGGGCGATTCTAATGATTTTTATTAGGAAGGTAATTAAGGTGTATGGTGGGTTCTTCAGGGGCTTTCTGAATAATAACTTCTGATTGAAAAATTATTCGCTTCTTCGCTACCCTGCTTATTTCCTACATTTGAAATGTGAAATGTATTATTTATTTTTTTCAGAATAAAAGGTACTCTAAGACTGGTATTTTTAGTCCATGATAAAGGTAAAAGTCAACATCAACAATTTCAAATAAATAATTGTAAATTCCGAATTAAATAAACTAAATATTTCAAGGATTCTTCAGAATTCCTACGATCTACTTTGAAACATGATATTTCAAGCTGTTTTAATGGCATTCGTTAACAAAACTAAAACAAAAATTGTCGATTGTACATAACAAATATATAAAAGGAGAATACAAATTTGATATCGTCAAAGACAGATAGGTAAAATGCATAAGGAGAAAAAGTATAAGAGAAATTTCTCCATTTATGTCTACCATTGTCTATATTGTACGCTTACATTAGACCCGCATAAAATTTTCAGAGCAGGGCTTCACCCAGGTCTACCCTTGTTATACATTTTTAGGAATACGACGTTGGTTTATCAATATTAATAAAGGACAGTGGTCTAAAGGAACATGTTATACTAAGTTTAATCGTGATAGGAATATAAAATATCTGCAATTATTGGTAAAGTAAAGCAATTTCCCAGGAACGTTTTATTGTGTCAAATATTAGTAATACAAGAAAGTTTTATCAAATCAGAATAAATGTGTGTTGTTGCAGCTCCTTATTAAATAGAGTGGCGTGTACTTAATTAGAAAATCTTTATTCTTTGTATGCACTTAAATTCTGCACTTTATGATAAATACATATTTATAAATTAGTTAAATTGTTGCAATTTGCAAAAAAAATATGTAAAGAAACAATTTATCGCCGCTCAAATTAAAAATTATGTATGACTATATGAACAGAGAAATGTAAATGTTTTATGTGGAACAAAAATCCGAAAAGACGTTTAAGACTAACGGAGCATTTTGACATTAAAATTACTATTTTCATAAAAAAAATTCATTTAGGTATAATTTTGTAAATAACTATGTAAATAATATTTGAGCCGTGCAAAAATTTAAGTTTATTAATCATTAGGCAATATGATATTCGTGGACGCAAGAAGACCGATTTAATGTAAACGATCTTTGTAAAATATTCAAAGAACAAAAATTTTATTCTTTATTGCAGATTAATCTATTTGATTTTGGTATTTTGTTTTCAAAATCATCCCAATTCCTACTAGTTTATCAATCAATATCTTTCAATAAATTTATACACTCAGCGGCAGAATTAACCGCCCACCCTGTGTTTTGCCATTATTTCGGAGATTTTTGTAATTCTGATTTTTTTTTCAAGTTTTTAATATCAAAGTACATATTGGAAAAGGAAACAAACACCAATTAATTGAAATTTTTTGTTTACTCTTAAAAAATTACAGAAAAAACGGTGTTTGAAAATTTCGAATATTTTGAACCAGATTAGCAATGCATGAAATTTATAATGAGTATTACTCCCCCGTGCCCTAATCACATCAAAGAGCCTACGTGACGTTTTGAATGTCAACTTGTGGCTGTTTTCTCATTCTTCCAACGCAGCAGTTTTCAGCTCTCTAATGGTGGTTGGAGCTCATCTCCTTGCTCGAATCCGACGTTTCAGGTTATCCCAGATGTGTTCTATTGGATTGATGTCTGGACTATTTGCTGGCCATGGTAAACTTCTAATGTCAACTTCACGAAGGTATTGCAAAACCACTCGAGCGACGTGACAGCGTGCGTTCTCTTGCATTAAAACAAAGTTATCTCCAATAAATGGCGCAAACGGAATGACATGATCTTGACGAACTTCTTGTACATATCTGTGAGTATCTACACCGCCTCTATCAAAAATCACCAGGTCCGTACGAGCCTCGTAAGAAATTCCTGCCCATTCCATTATTGAGCCTCCTTGGTAACCCACGGTTTGAATAAGAAAACAAGGAGCAAACCGCTTGTTTGGACGTCTGTATAGACGCTGGCTGCCATCGGGATTTCTTAAAGCAATTCTGCTATAGGCGGAGAATAAATCATTCTTCCACTGAATCATATTCCACCTACTGTATTCCCGCGCGAAGCGAAGTCTAGCTGTGTTGTGATGACGGCGAATCTGTGGGGCTCGATAAGGGCATCTCGCTGAAATATTATTTTCTGCCAACCATCTTCTTAAGCCGTGTGTCCACTACCAAGTTTTCTTGCGGAAGTTGCTTCCAGAAGTGACTTCCAGAAGTTTTTGTCGTGTAAACACGTATTAGAAGTCGACTTCCAGAAGTCACGGCTTGCAGAAGGACACACGGCTTTACAGTTCGCTCGCTCACGTCTACATTTATAATCGCAGCAAGACAATTGCGGGCTTCAGTGGTGATACAAAACCGATCTCTAAAAATCGTGCTTACAACAAAACGATCTTCCCTTACGGAAATGCAGCGATGGAGGCCCTGACCAGGCCTTCTGGTGTAAGAACCCGTCTCCCGCCTGATGGCATCTGTGACTGTCTCACGAGCAGCACCAAGTATTCCAGCAATACTATGTTGACTGTAACCTTCATCGAATAGAACCACAGCGTTAAATGGCATTGTTTCGAATTAAAAATGTTTTTGAACTTAACTTTTTGAACAAGTCTAATTAAGTTTAATAAAAAAGAAATCGTAAATAAACTAACACTAAACAAGTCAAATTTGAACCAAATTACTAATAAGCGTAGGAATGACAGTAATACACATACAATAACAGTTAAACTTAATTATTTACTGTAAAAAGTGTCATGTAATGTCAATTAATATCGAAAATTGGCGAAAATCAACCAACAAAATAACAAAACATAGGGTGGGCGGTTAATTTTGCCGCTGAGTGTATATGGTTTTGAAATTTAGATTTTGACCAATATTTCTACGTATGCTGTCTAAATTCTGTCTAAATTCTATCTTAGTTTAAAGTTAAGTTTTGAAAAGGTATCTTATTGGACTCTATGTCAGTCTCCCTAATAATACATATTCAAAAATAGAAACTATATGGAATTAAATTAAAATATAATAACAGTACAGGAAGCAATCGTTAATGAACAACTAGATAATGAACAAATAGCAACTAAAAATTATAATAATCCCTGATAGTTGAATTTGATCATACAATGAATTTATATATAGATATATACATGTATGTATGTACCACCCGGTTTAAAATATCTTGAAGAAAGGAGGATAAACATCCAAACAGCTGTATCATAAACATGACATGACCAAATAAATTACGCCTTACTTAATACGGCCTTGTTTTACTAAATTCGGCCACGCTTTGCTGTGGCTCAATCTGACATGAAATAAATGAGAAAGTAAATGAAGTAAATAAAGTATTGTGGCGAACAAAGATTCACCGGGAAAACACACCATTCAGTTCAATACCCTGCCTTGCGTTCCTGTGGCTATGTGGAATGAAAGGAAAGGAATGAAGAATATGTTTTTCACAAAAATATATTTTATTGTAAAGCTAGTAGATTGACAACATTTTTGTTTGTCTCTTTAGTTATTTAACATAACTGCTTATAATCTGCGTAACCTACTATTTTAATAATGTGCCTGTCACTTGGCTTTTGAGAATTTGTTGAAATTACTTAAAAAATGTCACCTTTCAAATATCTCAATTTTATTTAACTTTTTTTAATAAAATTTGTATCCTATATCATCTATGTTCTTCAATCCTATCTTGAATAAATTCAATGGTGTTGTATTTTCTTAAATATTTTATTTTCCTTTCCTGTGGTCCGTTATTTATTTTTGGATATTATATCACTTTATTTTTAACTTCTCTTTATAACAACTTCTCTAATCCTGTTTCCAATTATTTTTCACTCTCTTTACATTTCTTGTTAAATTCCTTTTGCCAATACTATTCTTATTCCAGTTATAATTTTTGAATTGACAATTTATCACAAATATATATATTCAACATTAATACCAGCAAACCTATTAATGATATTTACTTCTTCATCAGTAATAGTTTCTCCTTTTTTCTTTCAAAAACCCTGCTATTTGTTTAATTGTTTTTCAAATATCAATACCATTCATATTTTCATCTTTCAAATTTGACGATAATCTGTCATACTTTTAAAAAAATAACATCTTCCTGACATTTACATCTAACCTATATACATTCTTTTAAATTTTCATATAATACAATTCATTCAATATTAAATCAGTTATTTTCCTTTTTATCATTAATATTTCATAACAATATGTAAGCTTAAATAGAGTATATGATTAGCAAATGTCAATTTGTAACAGAAAAGTACTACCAAATCAAGTGTTTGAGAAATTTTTGCGCTACTTATGTCGAAGCGCACCGAAGATTTCACCGGTTTAGTTTCATTATAAAAACACTCGTATTTTTAATGAAATGCTGTGTCAAAATTTCAAGTCAATCGACATACTACCTTTCCAGATTTGCGAGCACAAACATACACAGGCTGAATTTTTATATATAGTTCACAAAGTATTTCTTTTCAATCGAAGGCCAAATTTAAGGCATGAGAATACCTTAAAATGATTGACATGTGTAGTACTACAGCGCCTATTTATATGTGTGAGAAAGAAACGAAGTACATTCTATCTAAATTACTGGGGAATGTTAAATTACCACTCAAATCTCTCGAATAGCGAGAAAATAAATATCATCTTAGGCATGAAACATAGGGTTTCTAGAATAAGCCACCCTTCCTTCAAACAACGAAACCTCAACATATTAAGTAAAATATTCTCCACTAACGGTTATCCACGTAGTTTGATTAACAAACTTATTTTCACCACACCCTCTCCCTACAATCCAATTCTGAATAATACCATTGTTAAACAACCCATAACATTCAAATATTACAGACTTCCCTACATTGTTGGTGTGTCAGAACGACTCTCTCGTGTGCTCTCCGCAGAGGAAATTAAATTAGGTTTCTACAATTACAACCCAGTGCGAAACTTTTTTAGTAAAACTAAAGATTTGACGCCTCTACACTTCCGGTCCACCGTAGTTTACTGCATTCCTTGCAATGGATGCATAGGTCATACTTCCATCTGACTAAAAACTAGACTCACCAAACATAAAAGTGACATTCGAACTGGTACTGGTAAGAACAGATGCTCCTTGTCTTCACATATGATCAACAATGATCACACACCTAATTTTAATAGTGTAAAAGTCCTTCAGACATTAAACAATTTAAAGTGTAGAGAGTTTTTGAAAATGGTGGAGATCAATAACAACTCTAACTCGATGAATTTCAGATCTGACACGAACAACCTAAGTGCAATATATGTTACTTGTTAACAATTTCAATGAACAGAAATTCTGAACAACAAACCACACAGAATGCCAACTTATCTATTGTCATTTAACATATTTGTCTCTCTCAATCTTTTGTTTCATCTATTAATAGTATAACACGTTCTTTAAATGTAAAATTGTTGTGAGACAGCACATTTTTAGGAATGGACCTTAACTTTCGCACACCAGTGTATAGAACTAGTTAACCTTGATCATAAATCGTGACTTTTACAATTCGTGGTTATATACCTGGATTTCAATTGAAAACATTAGCGGATATCTTTTACAACTGTCATCCGCTGATATTTTATGTTTAACCTTTTGACAGATAACATGTGATTGTTCGGTGCGTAAATTAATTTTGTTCGTCACACTTACACGTGTTCGTTTCTTTTAAATGTGATGACCTCAATTTTAAGCTGTAATTTAGAAATCAATTATATTGACGCTAGTTGTAATTAGTCTGATTACTTTGAAATATTGTAAACGTTATGTATAGTGAGGCGGGTAATTTCTCCATAGAAAAATAGTTCACATTTGTAAGTATTAACAACTTTATATAGTTATTATGTAGTTAATTTTTCCATCTATTCTTAAAGTTGCCCTTGAGGAAGCATACAATCTTTATGCGAAATATTGGGAGAATGAATAAAGAACTGACTTAAGTAATAGAGTTTAATTTTGCTGGATTCCCCAAAAATTCCCTTCCATAAATGTTCTAACGGCAAAGACCACTGGTCTAATTATATATATATATATATATATATATATATATATATATATATATATATATAGATAATTAATTCGTGACCTTAGTATGTTACGGTAAATTCAAATTGTAGGCGATTTAAGGTCTGGTTTTACTTCAAAAACTATATATTTAAAACAATGTACATGTTTCGGCTAAACGTGTACATGTAGGATTCTTTTAAATATATAGTTTTTGA
Organism: Melolontha melolontha; assembly: GCA_935421215.2. Lineage (NCBI taxonomy): Eukaryota > Metazoa > Arthropoda > Insecta > Coleoptera > Scarabaeidae > Melolontha > Melolontha melolontha. Next base: position 84,307,301 of record OW285239.1, on the reverse strand, counting down.
AGTAAAACCAGACCTTAAATTTGCTACAATTTGAATTACCGTATATATATATATATATATATATATATATATATATATATATATATATATAGGAAACAAAGACATTCACACATGCACATTTACACGTGTTCGTTTCTTTTAAATGTGATGGCCTCCATTTTAAACTGTAATTTAGCATGTGCATATATGAATGTCTTCGTTTCCTATAGAAATTCATGTAATTCACATATTGTTAATTCTTTAATATTTGCCGATATAATTTGGAAAAAAAATATAATCACAATCTTTCACAGAACATAAGGAACATACAAATTAAATTTTATCAAAATCGATTATATAGTTTGTGAGTCTATAAATAACAAATTAAATGTTTTTGATTTTATATATGTAGATAATTACATCTCGTACGGTGTTAGTAGAATGTGTTACAAATATATGTTTTCGTTTCGGGAAAATCCAATTTGATAGCCAAGGTATACATAGTTATGTAATACAGATATTTCAGTTCAGTAAAGGGCAATTCTATTTGCAAACAAATGTCATTGTGTAAAAGATGTATCTTAAAATTATCTACAAAAAAAAAATGGTTCAATGAAGAAATGGTCCAATATTATTCACCAGTGAATTGGTTTATACATACATTAATTTTGCACTTACATACTTACATACTGATTACTTCCTGAGTAATGTTTTGCAATAACAGTTTTATTTTCGGAAAATGTAAAAACCTTTGGCTCATCAGCAAACAGAACATTCGCTATTAATTACGGATGGCAGTTATCGAGTTCTCTTACTTGTTCACAAATACCGTATCCAAAACAATCATAAGGAGAAATCTCATGACTCGCTAAAATTTTATAACTTTATATACACTGTAATTACTAGGTACTTATTAGTACAGAATTTGCAGTTTCTCAGGAATAAAAACCGCATTTTGCAAAATGTATAATAGCATAATCAATAGTGGGAAGGCTATAAAAAAATCTAAAATTTCAGACAATTAATTTCGAACAATGACATTTTTCGTTAATTTATAATGCACTACTTTCCTTACAGCGACTTCAACACTAACTAACTTCTCAGCTGCATTTTTTTAAATAAATGAGGTTGTGTATTTTGGTTACATGTCGACACTCTCAACACAAACTAGAGTAACTCATAAATAATTATTTTTGAATTACGATGATAAAAGAATTAGATGGATATATATAATTCCCGTGAAAAAGTATTACAGATTCTTTCATTATTGCAAAACTCATTAATATGTATTGTAAAGTTTGTCTCTTTGGGTTCTTAAATAAAACTAACGATAACTTTAGACACACACTATATTAATAATAAAACGAATAACAATATAAGAACTAATTACTAATAATAAGTACATTTATGTATTTACGAGGTGCATTCAAGTTCTAAGGCCTCCGATTTTTTTTCTAACTAACTATTCACCCGAAAACTATGAAACTGGTGTTACTTCTCGACGTAATCTCCCTGCACACGTACACATTTTTCACAACGTCGACGCCATGATTCCATGGCCGCGGCGAAGGCTTCTTTAGGAGTCTGTTTCGACCACTGGAAAATCGCTGAAGCAATAGCAGCACGGCTGGTGAATGTGCCGCCACGGACAGTGTCTTTCATTGTTGGAAACAGCCAAAAGTCACTAGGAGGCAGGTCAGGTGAGAAGGGAGCATGAGAAATCACTTCAAAGTTGTTTTCACGAAGAAACTGTTGCGTAACGTTAGCCCGATGTGCGGGTGCGTTGTCTTGGTGAAACAGCCCACGCGCAGCCTTTCCCGGACGTTTTTGTTGCAGTGCAGGGTGGAACTTGTTCTTCAAAACATTTTCGTAGGATGCACCTGTCACCGTAGTGCCGTTTGGAACACAATGGGTAAGGATTATGCCCTCACTGTCCCAGAACATGGACACCATCATTTTTTCAGCACTGGCGGTTACCCGAAATTTTTTTGGTGGCGGTGAATCTGTGTGCTTCCATTGAGTGACTGGCGCTTTGTTTCTGGATTGAAAAATGGCATCCACGTCTCATCTATTGTCACAATCGACGAAAAGAAAGTCCCATTCATGCCTTGGTTGCGCGTCAACATTGCTTGGCAACATGCCACACGAGCAGCCTTGTGGTCGTCCGTCAGCATTCGTGGCACCCACCTGGAGGACACTTTTCGCATTTTCAGGTCGTCATGCAGGATTGTGTGCACAGAACCCACGGAAATGCTAACACTGGAGGCGATCTGTTCAACTGTCATTCGGCGATCCGCCAAAACAAGTCTCTCCACTTTCTCGATCATGTCGTCAGACCGGCTTGTACGAGCCCGAGGTTGTTTCGGTGTGTTGTCACACGATGTTCTGCCTTCATTAAACTGTCGCACCCACGAACGCACTTTCGACACGTCCATAACTCCATCACCACATGTCTCCTTCAACTATCGATGAATTTCAATTGGTGTCACACCACCCAAATTCAGAAAACGAATGATTGCACGCTGTTCAAGTAAGGAAAACGTAGCCATTTTAAGTATCTAAGACAGTTCTCATTCTCGACGCTGCCGGTACAATTCCATCTGCCGTACAGTGCTGCCATCTCTGTGACGTATTGACAACGAACGCACGCTCATTTAAAACAATGTACATGCTTCTATCTCTTTCCAGTCTGGAGAAAAAAAATCGGAAGCCTTAGAACTTGAATGCACCTCGTATATTTATGTAAGTTTAATCCGCGATGATTCGGTATGGAATAATCTCCATCCCTTCCTCGACGGCTTATATATGCATGTGAAATTTTCTTCTCGAGCGTTCTACATGCATCGAGAAAGCGACACAAGTTTGACGCGCGACGCATTGTTAGATGAGTCATCACACTATAGTTAGTCCAGAATCAAATTTATTTCTGAAGAGGAGCGTCGCAACTCAATTACTATACTTCTTAATACTGAATTTAATATTAGCTTCCATATGTAATTGCGAAATAGGCAGTTCCTATAAAATTGGCTGATGAGCAACTGAAATAAAAATTGAAATCGAATTATGAAAATCGTCAGAAAAACAAGGTTGCAGCTCGAGTTCTCAAAAATTCTATTCAGAAAATGGTCTTAATGACGAAACAACTTTTGTTTTAATTAACTTCCAAAAAGGTCTCATAACTCCAATGTCAGAAATAAACGAACATCATTGCAAATGCAAATACATTACCTTTAATTTTACTATATAAGATTAAGGTAGCAATAGTGGTTTCTGCGTGGCATGAACAAATATCTGAGAAATGTTCACACGAAGTTGCCAATTGCGTCTTGGAGTTTATGGTGTTGCATGCAAATACGGGAGTTAAAACATTTGTTTTTTATTTGGATAACTGTGGTGGTCAGAATAGGAACCGGTTTGATTTTTCAATGTTCAGTTGTGGAGAATAAGTGATAGTATGCTTGCGAGCATAAGAAACGCAAAAAAGCGTCAGTATCTGACCAAAGGGTGATTCGATCAGTATCTAAAACAAAGGGCAACCGTACATGATAAAAAGAAACCAAGAGGAATTCTTCTCTACCAAAAGCTTAGTTAAAAGAAACTGGACACACCATCAGAATAAGAGCGAAAAAGTAAGTTCTGCGAAAGCAGTTTATTTAATATATTCGTACGGAGGAGAAATTAAGGCTTTGAATTCGAGGAGAAAAATAAAAGGTCATCACGATTTACAATTATCAAAGACTTGCCACAGATTCGTACCCAGTTTTTTCCAACAAAAGAAATAAGAATTTCAAGAATTATTGTAGCTTTGAAAAAGTAATAGTATCCCATCTGTATCACGGATTTTATGAATCTTTCTCTGAAAGAAATACCTTGAAAACAAAGAATTCTAAACAAGGATCTAAAAACTTCACAAAGCCATTAATTAACTAGGAACACGATGACGCATTTTCCAAATGAAGATGATCGTGATGAGTATATTTCTATTAAACTAACTGTTCTATCAGAATCACAATGTCATATATTTTAGAAGAAAATAAAAATATTTTTAATAGCATCTTTTATTTACGAAATAAATTCTAATAGAAACGATAGTAACTTAAGTAAAGCCTAAAATACAACAGCAACGAGAAAATTTTTGTTTTAATTAAGAATTATTTGCCAAAATTAAGAACGTCAACAGTTTTAAATAATATTAAACAATTACATGATTTTTTTATATACAATCAAAGATTCTATGCAATCTTTTCAAACCTATAATTTTTTAGTTACTATAGTTTTCATTGTTGGTGTCGACATATCGATGGGCTCCTAATATGCCCCTATATATTCAATATATTTAAAATCACAATGTATACAAGTGTAACGTACCGTTATGTTAAAATTTTGGGAGTGTAAAGTAGACTTCATTTCAAGTAAAAGAGAACGCATAAATTGTATATCCATTTTTATTTGTTTGGAAGTTACAGGCCTCTGAATGTTATTGTCAGATAATGAAAAAAAGTGTTATACTAAATTCAATCAAAACTGATTTTATTTAAAAAAAAATCAATAAATAATATTTTCAAAATATCCACCTGCTTGTTGAATGCAGACTTTTGCCCGTAAGCCAACAGATGAAGTACTTATCCGTATTTCACGCTTGTTTTGCCGTATTTGTTCGGCAGCTGATGAATCCGATCCAATAACTCTTCTGTTTAACTGTTTATTTGCTTTAGGATTACATTTGACTATGCGACGTAAACAATCATAGGCCTGTTATTGTATTCGTATAGGCAGGCTGTCGAACAAATATGACAAAACAAGCGTGAAATACGGATAAGTACTTCATCTGTTGGCTTACGGGCACAAACCTGCATTCAACAAGAAGGTGAACATTTGGAAATGATTATTTAAATTATTGAACTTCTTTTATTGACTTTAATATAACATTTTTTTTTATGATCTCACAAAAACATACATAGGCCTGTAACTTTCATACAAATTAAAATTGATCTAGAAGTTTCGTGTTTTTTTTACTTAAAATGATGTCTACTTTACTCTCCCAAAATTTGAACATAACGATACGGGACACGTTGTATAGAACACATTATTAAAGGTAGGTTAACTTTTCTATTTTGAAAGCAATTAATATAAAATGTTTATCAGTTATGTAGGCCAATACAATGCATTTTTTGTAAGAACAGAGTTCTTATATAGTCAAAATCTAGCTAACTATAATTAAAATAAAAAGTAGCATTTCAAGTAATTTCAAGTTAATTTAGCCATTAATAAAGGTTGTTACAATTCATTCGAGTACCCCAAACACCAAATTTTTCAGCTAAATTTGGTGTTTAGGTTAAATATTTCATTTAAAATAGAAATAAAAGTACGGTTATAATCTTCACTTTTAAAAGTGAAGATTAGAACCGTAGTTTTATTTCTATTTTAAATGATGAATCTTCATCAACTAAATGCCGAATCAATTCAAATATTTCATTTTCAAATTTATAAACATTTTTATGCTATCAGTACATAATAATTTGTTATTACAATAATAAGAGTGCCATGAAACAAGACAACATTTGGCAAATTTTATCCAACATTAAGGAGCAACAAAATTTAACAACAATTTGACGCCCAATATTTTAAATAGAATTTTTCTTAACTACATTAACTGGAATACGTATACATTTTTCCAATCATCTTTTGCGATTCAGTCAAACTCGTAATATTTCTGCCGATTGTTTGATTCCTTGACACAGTTTCTGTAATACTTACAAAGGTAATAATATTAATAATATTTAATAATATTTTGTATTATTAAAAATACCTTTGTATTATATAAAACTGGTGGGGTTCACCTACTCATGTATGTTTCAATTATTCTGATACATTACACATGCGGTTAGTCCGTAGTATGAGTGAAGACACAAACCAAATGCAGTTTCTAGAGAGATTGGCTGTGCCACCTTTGGAAGGGCGTCGTTACTTCACATTGGTTATGTGGACGGGGCGAGGTATTTCGGCTGTCTGACAACAGGCAGCGCTGAATTTACTTCTACGCCCGGTCTGGATAATTTCGGTGATGTGGTTCTTTTTTGTGAATGTGTCTGAGAATATCCTTTCTCCAGCAGGGGCGTACCGACGAGCTTGTAGAAAGGCGAAATACGTATCTACGTCTCTGGGGAGGGATATGTTAGGACACGTTCACAAAAAATATTAATAGTGAACCTGTATTTGTGTTCTTCACACCAGATTTTTAATAATATTTTATATTATTAAAAATACCTTTGTATTATACAAAACTGGTGGGGTTTACCTACTCGTGTATGTTTCAATTATCCTGATACAGTTTCTGTATGTTTTGAAGTTTAATTAGATCAGATTAGGTCACTTGAGGTGGCAGTAAATCCAATTGCGCTACGATCTTCTTAGATCTATTGTGGTCCGCATGCCTCGTAAGAGTACTTCCTCCAGTCCCGTTCTTGTAATCAAGCTTAGCAGCTTCGAGAGCGGTTCTTTTAAATATAATTCCGCTTTAGGATATTAATCTCCCATTAGCAGGAACCGCGTAGCTATCAAACCTTCGCATTGGAATAGTACATGAATCACGGTTTCCTCTTCCTCTTGGCATAATTTGCATACTGTTTCTTCTGTCAGGGTGAGGTCTTCTAAGGTCTAAATGCATACACGACATTTTTAATAGTTTTCAAAGAAAAATGTCCAGTGCAGTAATATCAGGCGATTTCGTAGTCCAGTCTACTAATGGGCTATTAAGACCGATCCATCTTAACGAAAAGTTCCTGTCTAAACATGCTCGCACTATTCTTGCATTATGAATTTGGGATTCATCTAGTTGGAAGTGCAAGTCTCGCCTAATATCCAGTGATGAATCATCAAACACATGCGTTAAATCAGTATTAAAAAAACCTCTCTACATTTAGAGAATCAAAAAGGAAAGTGGGCCATTGATTCGTGTATTTAAAATTTTGCACAATACATTATATTTCCGTGAATATTCCCTTTTGCAGCTGATAACGCAGTTTGAGTTTTCTACTGGTCAGTATCTACAGTTGTGGAACGAAGTTACACCGTTAGTAGTGAAGGTAGCTTCATCACTAAACAAAATTTTTCATTTAGAAAAATAGCTTGAGTCCATAGATAAATCCAATATTTTATGGGGGATCTCGTTCTTCAAGGGTGTGTATTTTGGTATTTACGGTTTAAATTTGTGATGACAGAGGCATCTCCAAATTTTAGAGTATAACACATATTTAAATATCAAGCTCCATCTCATAAGCTCGTGTGCGCCTTATTACCATACGCTGCGAATATCACTGCATCTACTCGTAAATTGTGTTCTCGATTGTTCAATTCTCGTGAATGTAGTTTAGAGTGGCTCGCGTTAAACTCTCTAGCAGCTTCTCGTGCAGAACGTACATTGTCACCAAGTGGAATAATTTCTACTTTTTCAGCAGTACTTAAATATATCGGCCATTACTTATCAAAGATCAATAGTTTCGACTGAAGTAAACTGTTTAGCGAAGTGATGTTTTTCCCAGTCAAACAATTCGCGAATAATTTTCTTGTCCCATAGCACTCCTATTATTGCAATAACGACTTATTATCGACCGAGGGTATGAAAATGTTATAAAATTTAAACAGGATAATTTCTTAATACTCTTATGTTTTCTCTTAATCGTTACTGTGATTTTACTTGAAATGCTACTTCTTATTTTAATCGTAGTTGGGTAGATTTTGATATAAAAAATTCATTCATTCATACAAAAAGATGTATTATGGTGGTCTACAGAACTATTTAATATTTTATATTCAGTACTTTCAAAATAAAAAAAAGTTATTTAGTTACACTCATGAAAAGCGAACCACATTAGTAATTACATTTATGAAGAATGTTGTCACATTTAATTCAGGGCGTAGAGTACTACGTAAAGTATTAATTATAAACACTTATATTTTTAAATTATTTTATTATAATATTATAGTTACAACATAAATTATTTGTCATTCAAAGTTTACTATAGAACTGACCAAAAATTAGAAAATGGAGATTAGGTTTATTCCATTAACGAGTCCTTACAGGATTTCTGGCAACGGTATCCTAATCTGCCAGTTATTTACGCACAACTACAAAAACACATTCGAGCTTGTGTTATTAAATTTGGTTAAGCAGGAGCAGCAACTTCTCAACTTGGCGGTGGAGCAACAAGAAAACGAATAGCAAATTGCCTAGAGGATATTCGAATGGACAACTCACACAATAAATCAATCGCAATACTATCACAAGTACATTTGTCAGTGGGAACTGGTCAAACTCTTTAAAAAATGAACTTAAAGTTGTTTCCACATAAAATCAAACAGTTCTGGAACTAAAACAAATAGATTTTATTAGAAGAACACAGTATTGTCTATGGTTTTTGAATAACATAAATAATAATGACAAATGCTTCTTTTCGGATGAGGCTCGGTTCCATCTTTCAGGATATTTAAACAAGCAAAATATGAAAATTTGTTCCGAGAAAGCTCCCTTGAATTTGTGGAAACTACGCTACATCAAAGATATCGACATGATTTATTAGAGCCGTTTATTAATAAACCTCATAATTCTGAACTTACAGAAGAGTATTTCTAGCAAGATAATGCACCAGCGCACAAATCTTGAGAAACAATAGCTTTTTACAAGAATTTTTCCATACAAGAATTATTAATTTTCCTCCCAAGATCTCCAGATTTGACAATTTTACCAGACATAACCCAAGAAAACCTAACAAATGGCTTTGAAAGCATGAAGCGTAGAATTCAATTTTGAGTTAAAAATAATGGTCAACATTTCCAACATATGCTTTAGTATTATTTTCCTTTAATTTTGACTATTGTAATAATTTTTTTTTGAAAAACTAAATTGTTTGTTATTATACACATTTACATGACATAAACAAACTATCAAAGTTATACGTTTGTGACAGAATACGTGCACTGTTACCAACAATTAAAAAAAAGCATTGCGTCTCTAATGTGGGTGGAAAGTTTTTGAAAGCACGTTATAATAGCACTATGTTTTACATAATAATATAATTTCTCAAAATAATTTCAGTAACAATTTATTGACAATATGTTCTACAGTGATTTACTTAGTGTTTTTCTTTTGTTTCAGGTAAAGCAATTCTCTATCGAAGGTCGAGGGGCATCACTGATTTCTTGTGTTGAGGACACTATCAACTTTCGTCGATCTCTAGTAAATTAACGTAATGTTAGAACCCTGTATGTTTCTATAACTATTTAATTAAGACAACACGAACGTAGAAAAGTAAATAATCAAATATGCGATTATTGTTTACCTCCTAATTATGATCCACTACTATTGTTTCCATAACGTTTCAATATTCAACAAGTAGCTCTGGAAATAATACTGTATTCAAATGAATTATTCAGACTGTTCTACACGCAACATTTTAAAGCTCATTTAATCCGTTTCACATGTCTAATTCTCTCAGAAAATTTGTTAGCGTTTTTGGGTTCGCTTGTCATATGTTGCGCGTTTTAATTTTCTCTTGAAAACCCTTTTGTCGCAACACCAATTTAAACTTTAATTTAGTTGACCTATCTTCTAAAATACGATACTTTAAAAAGAGTGCAAGTTTAAAAAAAATATTTTCTTTGGTTTATGCAACTTCATGATATTACAAACTCTTTCTGTCTGTAAATAAATTTATAACAAAGAAGTTAACTAAAAAGTACTAATAATTAATGAGCTACATTTATAGGTAATTAATTAATCAAATAAACAAGCGGACCTCTTTAAATGAAAACATTGAAATGCGGAAACAATTATTTTTGTAGTAAGTTAATAGTACTTACATAGGTACATGTTATATGTTATTGGGAATTTATATTAAGTGATTTTGGAATTTTGGAACTAGCGTTGGAGGTATACTTGTATTGTTTATTGGGTTCTATCGTATGTATAACTGTATTGTGTTTTCATCTTTTCCTTACTATTTTATATTTTCGCTACTGTTTTACGATAAATTTGTCTTTCTAACCATCACTCATGATTCGTATATTCTTTACATGGTATTATCTTCGAAAATAATATACCGAAAAAATTATTAGAAAAAAAAATTATTAGAAAGTGCTGTAAATTGCATCTATTCATGTAATTATTTGATATCGGAAAAATATCACAGTGCTAGAAATATCATTCATATTATGCACAAATTCAGTTAGGAATGGCCAAATTAAATTTAAACTAGTGCGACTTCTTTATGTTTGCTTGATATGACTCGAGTTACATCAATGTTACAGTGCCTTTCGATAAAGTATATTCATATAATTTAGTTACAACTTTAAGAAACAGGTATGTAAATAAAATGGTGCATGTAATATGTAAAAAGTACTTTTCAATATTAAAATTGCTCGTGATGTGTCGGAGATCATAAAATAATATGCAGTAGCAAAAGTATGTTTTTTCGGGATTTGTTCTAAAGAATTCTTCAAATTCAAAACAATTAGATTTCGCACTTACATCGTGTTATTTTATAGCTCGAGTTAAATAACTGGTTGTCAAAAAGCTTTATTATTAGTACAATATTCTTACATGTTTGTGCAAGCAGTAGGGCTGGGCGATACCGACGTTTTCGGTATTGGGTACCGATACCAATTGAGGTATCGATACTTACCGATGTATCGGGTCTGTGCACGGTATCGATTCTGAGTACGGGAATCGGTAAAGTATCGATAGGTATCGATGCTTTGGAATCGATACCCTGAAATCGATACCTTGGAATCGATACCTTGGAATCGATACTTTGGAATCGATACCTTGGAATCGATACCTTGATTCGATACCTAGGAATCAGTATTCATAACCCGTTTTCTAGGTATCGTTTGTTTGATATCGGTTTCAAGAGATATAAAATTAATTTATCGATTCTACCATATGTACGGTATGAAATTTGTAATATTGTGATATTATTTTTTGTAATAATTATAGTTATTATGTTTATGTTATAATATGGATATTTTCTACGCATAATATAAAATTCAACAACATCCTTTGAAATATATACTATATAATATATATAATGCTATATATACTTCAAAATTCTTTACTTAAAAAGTTATTGCATCTTTTATGTACATTTAAAAAAATGCATAAAGGTAAGCTACCCGATACATGGCTCCCGATACATCGCTACCCGATAGATCGATACTTAGCGAATACTGGAATCGGTTAAGTATCGATGATAGGTATCGATGCTTTGGAATCTATACCTCGCTACCCGATATATCGCTACCCGATGCATCGATACTTAGCGAGTACTGGAATCGGTAAAGTATCGATAGGTATCGATGCTTTGGAATCGATACTTTGGAATTGATACCTTGGAATCGATACTTTGAAATCGATACCTTGGAATAGATACCTTGATTCGATACCTAGGAATCAGTATTCATAACCCGTTTTCTAGGTATCGTTTGTTTGATATCGGTTTCAAGAGATATAAAATTAATTTATCGATTCTACCATATCTACGGTATGAAATTTGCAATAATGTGATTTTTTTTTGTAATAATTATAGTTATTATGTTTATGTTATAATATGTATATTTCCTACGCATAATATAAAATTCAACAACATCCTTTGAAATATATACTATATAATATATACACTATGTCTCACTAAGTTGGAACCATTTGGAAAACTTTTTTATTATTAATTTTAGGAAAAAAAGTTATTCTTTATAAAAAGTTCTGCGTGTTCTGAAATCTAAAATGCAATCATCAGATATTAATTTTTTTCAGTCGTATACACGGTTTGTCAAAAAATATGAATTTTACTCAAGAGTAAAGTACCTTTATGTTTGACAATATCGAAAATTGTTATAAAGAAAAGTTAATGAGAACTGAAATCTATCTTTAAATATGCAATTACATCTATTTACATTGAAAAATTTGGTTTTGTTATTTTTTTAACAATCTTTTCATTTTCGACGAACACTTATCTCTTGTGATTATGAAATACATGATAACTTTTTCGTTTCTAAACGTTTTCTAACAATTTTGCAATTTAAACACGTAATTAATGCATGTGCATTTATTTTGCAAATAAGACAATACATACAAATACTAAGTTGTGTTTAATACTAGAAATAAATAGAAATTTATTTTTCACTCATTCCACTAATGCCTCGACATATCCACCCTCTCGTTCAATACATTTAATCATTCTATTTGTAAATTCACGTAATACATTCCTTATCATTTGTGGAGAAATTTCCTGGCATGTTTCTAAAATTATCCTCTCCAAATGGTTAACATCTTGTAACGGCCCTTTCTGGTAAACTTTTTGCTTCAAGTAACCCCATAAGAAGTAATCAAGGGGGGTTAAGTCAGGGGACCTAGTAGGCCAAAAGCGATCAGAATATCTATGAATAACTTTTCCATGGAACATATGTTCAGGATATTCCCTAACATTCAATGTACTATGGCATGTGGCACCGTCTTGTTGGAACCAAATACATTGACCTTCTTGTATGGGTAGTTCGTCTATGTAGTCATTGATGTGAATTTGTAAAAACTGTAAATAACGTTTGGCATTCATAGATTGTCGAAAAAGAGTCCTATTACTCTGTTCTTATAAATGCCACACCACACGTTCGTCTTAAATGAATATTGGTCATGAGCCTTTATTGTAAAATTTGGATTATTGTCAGACCACCAGCGACAATGTTGTGACGAAACAGTTCCATCTGAGGAAAACGTTGCTTCATCGGAAAAAATTATATGCCTCGTAAAAAAAGGGTCCTCTTCTAACTCTCATTGGATGAGACAGCAAAAATCAAAGCGCCTATCAAAATCCCTTTCTTTCAATGTGTGAATGATTTTTGCTTTGAATGGTTTGTATTTATTTAATTTTAAAATTCTTGCCACTGTATCTTTACTTACATTTTGTTAAATCAACGATTTCCTTTTGCGCAATGACAGTTTTGGAATTTCTACCACAGACAGAATGACTTCAAACTGCGTATTCTCATCGGCAACCAGCTTTTGGCGTTTTCCATTAAAATTATTTTTAATACTTGCAGTACTCCAGTACTATTTTCGTAACAGTTGAATTATTAATATTTTTATTGGGATGTCTACTATTAAAAATAATAGCTGCTTCTCTATGTGTTTTATAATTTTCTCTCACAATCAAAACAATTTCTATTTTCTCTTCACAAGTTAACGCTACCATTTTTATGCTATCAAAAAATCATTTGTATGGTAATGCATCCTAGATTACATGTAACAACAGTTAAATTTGCATTGATATTGTAGACAAGAAAGAAAAAATAATTTTTTCAATGTAAATGGATGTAATTGCATATTTGAACATAGTTTTTAGTTCTAATCATCTTTTATTTATAACAATTTTCAATACATATTATCAAATATAAAGGTACTTTACTCTTGAGTAAAATTCATATTTTTTGACAAACAGCGTATACGACTGAAAAAATTTAATATCTGGTGATTGAATTTTAGATCTTAGAACATGCAGAACTTTTTATGAAGAATAACTTTTTTTCCTAAAATTAATAATAAAAAAGTTTTCCATATGGTTCCAACTTAGTGAGACATAGTGTATAATGCTATATATACTTAAAAATTATTTACTTAGTTATTGCATCTTTTTGGTATCGGGTACCCGATACCAGTTATGGTATCGGGTACTGGACGATGTATCGATACTTCGCCCAGCCCTAGTAAGCAGATGAAGTCGAGCTTTGAAAAAATATGTTTCTTGATGAAGAAATTAAAATCAACATAAAATAAAACCCCGAACCAACTTCGAAAACACTTGTAAACATAATAAACACGATACGCTATATACAATACTATAACGGTATACCTCCATTCGATGCTATTTTGGCAACCATCGTGGCGCTACCATCGGTAATGTTAATTCCCAATAGTATTCTAAAAGTCTTTACGTCCTGACTGCTATGGACTGGGGAATGCATGTCTGTAACAGATCCATACTACATTTTATTAAATGTCATAAATTACAATTTATTTGACATAAGTCAACTTTTGTGTGAGTTCGAATCGCATTTTATTTAAAGTAACATTGAATAGATTTGAGTAGAGAAATACGTTTTGCAGTCCATTGCTGTCCAGGAAGTAAGAATTTTTTTAAGGTATGTTAGAACAAGTAAGTGTTCATCTCAGAGCTCCTTGTTATATATATTTTTGTATAATACAGAAGTATTTTTAATAATATAAAATATTATTAAGAATCTGTTGTGAAGAACACAAATACAAGTTGAATATTAATATTTTTTGTGAACGCAGATACGTATTTCATCTTTCTACAGATTCATCAGTACGCCTCTGTTGGAGAAAGGATATCTTCAGTCACATTCACAAAAAAGAACGATTTCGTTATATCCTTTCTCCAGCAGGGGCTACTGAAGAATCTGTAGAAAGATGAAATACGTATCCGCGTCTCTGGGGAGGGATATGTTGGGACACGTTCACAAAAAATATTAATATTGAACTTGTATTGGTGTTCTTCACACCAGATTTTTAATAGTATTTTATATTATTAAAAATACTTTTGTGTTATACAAAACTGGTGAGGTTTTACCCACTCATGTATGTTTCAATTATTCTGTTATATCTATTTTTGTTTCTGTTGACATACATTTCACCCACGGTGTAAATGAAAATTTCTTTGATACAACGTTTTAAAAATTTATGTCATAAATTTAAATCTTCTTAACCTAGAAGCCTTTACAAGATTAGATTTAGTTACGTCAGTAGTACATATTCTCTAATTTTATATTAATATACAGAACTGTGCTAGAGTAATAGAAGTAGGGTAAATGAAATAGAGTAAAATTGAATAGAAATTTATTACATGAGTGACTTTAGAATAACGCATGCACAGGTCAATAGTATAGCATAATAGTAGATTATGTTATTAGGCGTAAAAGTGATACTTTATGTGACGAAGCTGAGCGTTTATATTTTCCGAAAGTAGTGAGGCAAATAAATTCAGCTGAAGCACATAAAGACACTTTTACGCCGAATAACATATACTATTTTATCTTCAAATGCTAGTATATACAAGTATACAAAATTTAGTGATTTATATTGTAAGTGAAGTGTAATTCATGATAAATCGTAATACATAATAAAATTTGTCCGCGGTTACGATGTAAACAAAAAAAATAAACTTGAAAAAATTCTAAAAACGTTTGATTTTTGTATTTCATATGATTAGGCACATAAAGTACGCAAATTTGCTATTTTATCTGCTTAATTTGATAACGTGATATTATTACCTTGTTACTGATGACAAATAAGATGCTACTTTTATGACGTTTGAAGATAATAGTTATTTATGTACCAAGGATATTTAGTAGATATTTATGCCCTGAGGGCGACGATCTTACAAACGCAAGGGCCTTTGGCTCGAGGGTAAGCAAGGCGCCCGAGGACATACACATTTATTAATACCCGCGGAGCATCCACACTTTTATGCAACACTAGTTCGTTATTGCATCTACAATATAAATATTTAAAAAAATTGAAAAATTCAATTTAATTTTAACTACATCGCCATTTTATCACAGTAGTAGACATTATCGACGCTGGGGAAATGGTGTCAAACTTAAAAGGTTCAAATGCAGGAAAGTTTTGAAATTCCTGACGAAATTGTAAAAAAAGCGGAAAAAGTAACACAAAACTTGTTACCAAACAAATCGAGAGACGCCTACGACAGAGAATATGACAAATTACTATACTGGATGGCAGGAAACTGAGTAGAACGTATTAATGAAACTGTGCTGCTTGGATACTTCAGCAATCTCGTTAACATATTTTCTCCGAGATTTTTATGGTCCAAATATTCAATGGTAAAGAAGACTAATGGTAAATCAGAGTATTAACATCGCCAATTACAATAAGTTAAGAGAATATTCGAAGCAGGGGTCAAAAGGATATCGGCCAAAAAGTCTAACGTCCTGTCTAGAGAAAAACTTCTACAATTTATTTACGAAGCACCAAATGATGCGTTTTTGATAAACAAAGTTGCATTAATATCTGGTGTATTTGGTGGATGTTGACGGTAAGAACTTGTGAATATGCTGATTACTCGCGCAAAAGATGGAAAATCAGTTTTCGTAGTAAACGTACTAGATACAAAACCGATAAAAAGCGTGTTTTTACCATTGTTGACGAAGACGAAATGAACAGTTTGAAGCTGATAAGAGAATACATGTCTTTACGGCCAAGTGGTTGTTCAGAAGTGTAGTGTACAGCCAGTTGGAAAAAGCACATTTGGAAAAATCGCGTTCGTCATTGCGAAATGTGGGTTTGACGATTCTGATAAGTATACAGGTCACTGTCTGCGTCCAACATCGGCAACTCTCTTTATCTTCAAAAAATAAAGTTTCAAGCATACTGGCAGATATACCTTCTGGATCTGACTTTTCCTTACAGAAACTTGATACCCAGACAATGAAACATGAATCACCGTTTGCTGAAGGCAATCTATCACGGGATCCTTTCACAAGAGCCAGTTTTATGTGAATTCGACTAAAAATGTTAAGAATATTTTATAATTTTACTAATAAGTTAATCAAAAACTGTTTCCTCTGTGCCTTTATGCCTGCACGGGCCATAAAGTATACTATTATGTAGTTGGTATCTATGTAATAAAAATACAATAATTAACTAGTATGATATAAATAAAAATATCACCTTATAATATAAATTACAACCAAAATCTAAAATATTAACGCCTTATTGGCAAACTACACTGACAATAGTAGATTCATTAGTAAAACAATACATAAAAACATTAAAATATATTTTTATTCCTGATATAGTTATAGTTGTATTACAAAATTTATAGGCAGGTAAACTCTACCGAGATTTGGGCAAGAGTTAATATTCTTTAATAGTCTAAAATATGCTTATACAATTGGCTTATGTCTACTACTATATTTTTTACAATGCTTTACAAGTTATTATTACAGTAAATGAAAACATTTATAAATAAATTAATTTCCTCATCTTAATATTCTAAGTTGACTAAATAAAGGTGTACACGAAACAGGTTGCCTTGTATTTTTTAATTACTCTTTTCTGTGGAAGAATTGAAATGTCTTTAAGGAGTTCATCCCCTCGCCGCATAATCTCCCAACACGCACAACGACGTTCCGTAACTCATGACAGAGTGAAATAATAATCTCCTAACACGCACAAGTGACATTCCATAACTTAAGACACAGTGAAATAAAATATAATCTGCAGTTAATAACAATGCCGCTCAAAATACTAAATATGTTAGTCTACGAAGTGTATACGAAGTGTAGCTGTTGATAGAGGTCGCGCAAAAGCGTCTGTGTGCGCACTGGTTCGCTTACCAAAAT
This sequence comes from Melolontha melolontha, assembly GCA_935421215.2. NCBI lineage: Eukaryota > Metazoa > Arthropoda > Insecta > Coleoptera > Scarabaeidae > Melolontha > Melolontha melolontha. The sequence continues at coordinate 84,289,892 of OW285239.1, read as the reverse complement.
ACTAACATGATAATTTAGAGCAAAAGTCGAAGGCTAATTTTTTTCTCTTTTTAAGCGTAAATTAATGTTATTAAATGTACATACATCTCCGCCCGAGAAAAAAAATCATGGAACATCTTTTGTAAGATGTCAGGAGTTTTATTGCTAAACAAGTTTGTATTATCATCTTTTTACAAAGTCTTCATCTGAATGAAGAGACCTGGTGACCATCATCAACGATCAATGTCGATCAATGAAAGAGTATTACCCCTAACTTCATAAAATTCCAACCTGTTGCTACGTGTTTTCTCAAACACTAGTTCTGCGCCTATTTACACACCATATTCAATAAGTTACCCCTAAACACGATTTCCCCCGAGATATTCGAGATATTCGAGATATAGCTCAGTTAAGAGGCGAGCGAGGAGAGGTTCTTTTTTTAATGCTTTTAAGCCGGTCCAGTGAGCACAGACACCGCCGATAGTAAGTTAACTAAATCATAGGTAAATACGTGGACAATTGTTACCATAATAATAAGACACCAAATTAATATAACAATAACAATATATAGTTTATCTACAACAATAAACCAAAATAATGAAAAATCAATAAGGATATAAATGAACAACGCTGTAGTAAATCAAATGGACATGATAAAATGGTGCAAAAATTTAGTTAAGGTTCACCAGCCACAATATAATAATGAAATATAATATCATTGACCAACGCGTTTAATGAATACAAAAAAAAGAATGAATTAAATTAAATAAGTGACACCGAGTAAATTGCTCACCCAGTATAGTAAGTTGGTATATTATAACAAAATGACATAAAAAAAATATGAATTAAAGTAATTAAGGGACACCTAGTAAATGGCTTACCTAGTATAGTAATTTAGTATATTATAAAAGACAAATTGTACACCTTTAATATGCATTAAAAAAGCAATTAACTACTGAAATAAAATTTAATCAAAAAATTAAATCAGACAAAAAAATTATACAACGAAACCAATAAGATCTCAGTATATTAATCATTGACCAATAATTTCTAAATGGTATGCTTATTCTAAATAAATGGTTTTATTTTATTTAAATTTATTTAAAGATCTTTCCATAAATCTCACATCGAGATTCTTGTACATTCAGTATGCTAATTAGTTTATGAAATATCAGAAGAAAACAAAATTAATCTATAGTTTAAGATTGTAGTAATAAAAAAAAATTAAATAACGCAATTATGATAGACAAATTGACGCTACTTTGTCTCAATCATTTACAAGTTATAATTAACTATTGAGCTTTAACAACTTTTTGTAAACTTACATACATATTAATTCACAAAACTAAAATCGGGCATGACCCATTACCTTTTTATCCCCCTCTATTCGCAGAAATTAAATGAATGATTCTAACTTTACAATAAGCTTATATACGAAAAGGTTTAGTTTAAGTATAACAATACGTTAAGCACGTATAAAGCGTTTGTACAATATGAAACAAACATGTAAATAATTTACATATCTGTAACTATGCACATGGACAATATATGTGCATAGTTACAGATATGTAAATTATTTACATGTTTGTTTCATATTGAATAAGCTTATACAATAGACACTAACGATTCGGTCGGAGAAAGTTACTTTTGGACTGTCTTCCAAGAAAAATATATACAGAAATAAAACATTGTTGGTTGAGAAGGGCTCACTAACTTATGATTCCAATTGTAATGACATCTTGCAAAACGATTACCAGACGGTTGAGCCAATGGTGACTTGCTGCCAAGGAACGCCATGTACTCAAACGATTCCGAGTAGAACAAAAAATACCACGTGTTGAAGAAGTAGCCTCAAATGCTTGGACAAATAGTCCCGACTTGCACAATTACCACATGTTTACAAAAGTACTATGTACTGGCAAACTACCATGTTCTAGGACCCTGTTAAATTCAAGAAAGAAAAAACTAATGCAAAAAGTATACAAGTAGAACAATGCCATTCACATAGACATCGTGAACAAAAAACTTCCTCACCTAATGCAGAGCGATAGCAGACTCTAAAGTCTAAATACTTATACAGTATAGTTCCTAATAAATGCTTTACGAGACTACATAAAAGCAGAAACGACTCTTAGATATAAGGAAACTCATTATACCAGAGACCGGACAAATCGGGTTGAAATGACGTCGTCATTACGACGGACGATATAAAAAGTCTACAACATCTATAAGTACATCACGCAGTTATTGAATGCACTATTGATCTGGCTAGCGCGCACATCTGTTTTCATCGACAATTGCGACGTTTTTTGTTGAATATTTACAGTTAAATTTCTGTTTTCATGAGCGTAGATAGAAGCGGGGTTTTTATAATTTATTTTAATTAATAGTTTATATTTCATAAGATAAATATAGTACTGTGAATTAGTTTCTTGTTTTCATAGTTTTAACTGTTAATAACATCGTAATTTTTGGTATAGATCCTGTTTAATATCGTTTGATTGAATTCACTTCTCCCAATTATGTCGACGTAAGTGTGCATTGAATTTCGTTCAGTTTCAATAACTTACGCATACATTTTTAGTTTTCATTTACTTAGATCTAGAGAACGTCCAGAACGGCATCGTAAAACAATGGCGAGTTGGATTGTCGGTCCTACTGATTGTATGTCCATTGTCAGTGATTCCGGAATTTATTGCAAAATCTTTAAAATATCGTTAAAAAATTCCATCAAATCGCACGTACAACTTCACTTAACATCGCAAACACATGCTCAGAAATTGGAACCCTTTGTATGTGACAATTTTAACGAAGAACTCTGTGAAACTTTTATGGCGGCAAATATTCTATTAAATAAACTTAACAATCCCACTTTAAAAATATTTCTCCAAAAATATACTGGTCGAAATGTTCCTGATGAATCCACCTTACGCAAATATTATGTTTCTAAGTGCTCCACGAAAGCAGTAAAACGCAATAGAAGCCATCTTTCAAACCAGTACCTATGGATAAGTGCCAATGAAACTGGCGATATATTAGGACGCTGTGTGGTGGTAAATATTGTAGCTGGTGTACTACATCCAACTATTCCATATAACTCATATGTAATAGCAACAAAAGTTATAAATACAGTTGACGCGGAAACAGTAGCTAAAGCCATTTGCGAGAGTATGCACCAAATGCACCATTCGGACGACAGGTACAAAGAAAAAATACTTTTATTTGTCAGTGACAGAGCTGCATATATATTAAAAACATGCAGACTATTAAAGGAAACATATCCTAGTATTCTGCATATTACTTGTGCAGCACATGTTCTCCACAGAATCTGTGAATATATCAGAAACATCTTTCCAGAAGTTGATAGACTTATATCCGGTTTTAAAAAAGTTTTCAGAAAAGCAGCATTGAGAGTAGCTCTTTACAGAGAAAAACTGCCATCTGTGTCACTGCCTCCCTCCCCAGTAATAATTAGATGGGGGACATGGTTGGAAGTTACTAGAATTTCGATAGTTAACAAAATTTCGTTGTATGTTTAAATGGCGACGCTCAGAGTATTTCTAAGTGCAAGGAACTAACACAAATTCCACATTTAAAAATCAGTTGTACTTTCTTCAGGAACACTTTGGAAATTTGGCAAAGCTTATTCCTTATTTTGAAAATCAAAATCTCAAATTAAAAGATGGATTAACAACATTAGATGTGGTTATTAATAATTAGAAAAATATTCCAAGTGACTTCGGATGTGGCCTTCGGCAAAAGTTTGACGCAGTTTTTAATAGAAATCCAGATTTAATATCAATGCGGCAATTGTGTACGGGGATAATGCCACAACATCTAACTGCAAAATACGCGGAAATAAAAGAATATTTCCAGTATGCACCTATAACCAGTTGCTATGTAGAAAGGAAGTTTTCTATTAACAAGGATGTATTTCATTCAAAGAGAACAAATTTTACACAAGAGAACCTTGAGAAAGTATTGCTGGTAAATATTAATAGGTACTCCTTTACTCAACTTGAACTACAAAATGAACAAATAAAAATGTATTTCATATTTTGTAGCCGTGTATATCATGTTTAAAAAAGACGATTATTTTCTAGGCAAAAATTTGATAAAACTTGTCTAATTGATTTTTTCTTCATTTTTTTATTATGATTCACTTCAGGTAAACACTATTTAACCCATAATAATCCGATAATTTAGAGTTATTTATGCCATCAACAAGTGTCCCACCTCAATATTATCAACCGAATCCAACAAAAGGAAGACGGTAGGATACTTCTATCCTTACTGTTCCGATTACTAATGTCATGTCTATTAATGTTGAATATTATTTTCTATTATTTTATATCCAACATCAGAAAAATAACTATTTAGTTTATCAACCGCAATTGGACATCTTCCGCGATTTAGATTTAATAATTTAACGATTTTTTATATAAATTTTTCAATTTTATAATTGACCCTGTATGGATCATCATGCTTATATAGGTCGCGTAGTGCTTCGTCATAAAATGAAATATATTATATATTTGTTGGATATAAGTAAATCTAGATTTAAATGATTTCCTAAACAAAAAATATAAAACATTGGAATCAATTTCTCGCCAATCATCTATGCAAACCACCTATTATCAAGTTGGGCTAGGCAAGTTACACATGTCGCCACACTTTCTAATTGTAAAACTTGTTTTAACAATCATGCAATTTTCAAATGACACAATAAAACGAAAACCAAACATTTGTGCTTAAATTGTGTGAATTCGAATCACAGAAATGTTTGAGCCCACATATAACGTGTTTCACAAAAAAACACAATACATCGTTATATATACTGTAAAAATTGCGCTTCGCAACCATCAACGTCGTTGAAAATTTTTACTTAATAACCAAGATAAACGACATGAAGTATTTTTATAAACAGCTGTTATCAATGTTATCGATAATAAAGGCCCACCACATACGTGCAGAGTTTTTGTCGATCCTGGTTCACAATCTAATTTTATTTCCAAATCACTTGTAAAAAAATTAGCAACACATTTCACATTCCTGTAATAGGCATTAATAATTTAATACTCCAGTTAGGAATACCGTAACTACAAAAATCAAGTCAAAATACAACAACTTTCAATCACACATTGATTATATTTACTAATTGAAAAAAATTTCCAGAAACGTTTTCCAAAATATGTTATAGGTGAACCTCAGGAGAATAATAAAATTATTAAGTATTATTCAACAAGATCCTGATGTTAAGAAGTCATGTGAAGGGTTATATAATTTGTAAAATATGTAAATATTGCAAATGCAGGTACCAACGAAGATTATATTCCTTTCGTCAAAAAAAAATGGAAGGCAAAGTCATTAGCAGATCCTGAAACAGCACCTAAATTTGTTGCTGAAAATTCAGTTAATTTATTATTTAGCGTATGGCTAACATGGATTATACGTCTAAAAGTTAAATTATTCAGTTAATTATAGGTGTAGAAAGAAATATTATATTACCTTTTTAGCACAACAAGCATAAGCAACAACAAACAAGACCTTCGAAGTCAATCGCAAACCGAGATTCAATACGAAGACATCCAGGCAAAACCTGGATTTCAATAATGTAATTAATTTTAAAACATTTTTATATTCTAAATATGTTTAAGTATATATTACAAAATAGATAAATGGAAGAAATACGGAGCGATTGTCAACGCTCATACTATTACTCCCATAACCAATAACCTTAATAACCTGTCCTTTTTAATCACCTATCATTGTTTAATTGGAAACACCCTCACGTCGTTACACGCCAATACATGTACATAATTAGTTATAATACTTATAATATTATTTGCATTGAAAGTACATTCTTTCAAGGCGAGCGGTATGTTTTGTTATAAAGAGATTATATATATGTTAGATGTAAGTAAATCTAGGACAAAGAATTAAACTGTAACATTTCCAAATATATCAATATTAACGTTGATTTTCAAATAGAAACCACTGTATAACAAAATTCTATTACCACATTAACATTATAAAAATTTTCAAGATTCTAAGAATTTATATTTTGAAATTTATTTATTACTTTATACATTAGGCCGCTTGTTTATTACCTACGGTTATTGGGGAACAAATTCAATAGACGATGTTTAATCGGACCCTCTTTAGTTACGTTTCCTAAATATGTACAATGCCAAACAATACCACAACAACACCAAATAATACTTAATTGTAATGATATTTTATTATTTATTTATTTATTGGTACAAGTAGACTTTTAAGACCTATCGTAAACCTTGGTATTGTTGCCCGTAGGTACGCTTTCGACAAATTAATCACACACAAAATTTCCCGTTATGACGTCAGCCAATATAATGTATAACCAATTCGCGGATTTTAATTATGTAACAGTTTGTAGGGGTAGTGGCGTATTCTTGTAACACAGTACAAAGCAAATCAGTATCAATAACAGCTTCACACTAGCAACAAGAGACAATAGTGTTACATTAACATCGAGAGACATAACGAGTGTTCATTTGAAAAGTCAATCTAGGTTACTTTGAAATTTTGATAGAATAAGACGCAAATATATTAGTATGCGTTTCTTGTTCCGTAAACGTAAATCCAAATGACATTTGATAATGTCAATCACAAATATCAGTTAGTGCATAAAATAATCGTGCGTCGATTCTGTTTAAATAAAGAAATTTTGAACGGAGGATTTTAAAGTGCATTGATCTTGAAGGACAACATTTTCAACATTTGTTATAGTTTTCAATAAATACCTATTATTTGTTATTTATTTGTATGTATGAAACTGTCAAAATATGCGACTTCGTAGGTTAAGTAGTAAATTTTAATTTACTACATACTTCAAAATGTTCTCAGTAAATCACATGCTACTAGACTGACTTTTCAAATGAACACTTGTTACAGTCTCATCTCAATAGGATCAATCAGTCTTACACTCTGCACACAAGCACTATCATCTTAACAACAATATTACAGTAGCACATTAAACTGGAAAGAATTTAAGATTACATGTTTTGTTTGTAAAATTATCTTATTAAATTAGGTTTATGTGTTTTTTGTTAGCGGTGGGTCAGACACATATTTATACACGTAGCTTTATAATTGTTCTTATATTTCTCGAACATTTCCTTTTAGTTTCAGTCGTGAATGTATGTTTTATCTGAAATAAATTACCATAATACGACTCTCCGGTTTCATAATTACACTAGTGGACTCATTAATTAATCGATATGCATAAAAATCAATTTCTAGAATTTATATTTTAAAATACAAACTGTACCCTCATAACCTGCTGTAAATTAAACGAGACTATAAAAAGAGAACTTTATGCTTTGCTGGGGCACAAATATAGTTGATTATGGTGGATTGAGTAGTGATACTTCAATATACGTCGATGACTTTCCCCATTATGCCCCAATTTTTCAGAAAAAAAAAGTATAAAGGAGTTACATAAAAATTCGTACATTATGTATAATACTGGATATATATAAACAGATACGAAAAACAGAAGAGCATGGAGTTCATCTTGAGACATTAAATGAGAATATGACGTATTTGTGTAATCTGAATCTATTTGAACAGAATAATGAGGCACATATTGATATAGCGCCATTACAAAGTACAAGTCTAATCACAAAGAGAGATTGGGATAATTAATGGAATATTCTGATTTTAAAGAAAATCTTTTCTGTGAATATATTTTATTAGAAATCATATGGTTTGTTTCCTTAGATACGATTGTAATGGGTCATATTATTTAGAAAATAAAACGTAAATGTATATGCCAGTTGTCTACTGTATATATTAAAAGCAATTTAATTTCTTTATATTTAATTTCTCGCTTGTTTAAAATTTTACCTAACAAGGCATTCTGCATTAAAACGGGTTCTTCCCCGGATGCACATTCAATAACGTAAACAGTACCTTAGTATGAGATCACTTCTCTTTGTCCGTTGTATTAATATGTAACGCATACTTCCCCATATATATGTATATATAAATGAGAGTCAACATATATTTAATATAAGGATATGCTTTGTCAGCAATGATACATTTTGTAATATTAACTGTATTATGTATGGGGCCCAATGAAGGAGAATATATTCTGGAAACATTCTTTCGCATGAAAGGGGAAGGAGGAAGAAATAGCACAGAAAAAAGCATCAGTCAATCAAACCCTGCGAGAAATAGCAGACGGCTGATTTACTTAGGTCTAGTACGACGTAAATAAAAAACGTCGGACCTAAAAAGACTGAATACGCTAGTTTTGATAGCACTCGCAAAGGGTGAATCAACACAGTAATAAAGTCACCTGTGCGCGCTTTGAATCATTTGAATTACAACAAAAATCCTTGTAGTGCAAAGTTATTGTGCGTGTGTTTTGTGAAACGCCTCTTAGCCCCGGTATCGAAACAAGGTAGGAGTTTTATCCTCTTGAAGTCTATCGATAGCAAAAGATAAACATACTGATATCAGAAAGAAAGGCCTAGACATTTTAGTAAAAGAATCCAACGAACTTTATAAGAAACATTTGCAAGGTATAGCAATACCATATTCATATTTAGTTATCTGTACACTATTCAATTGGGTAAATCTGCAGAATAGGTCTCTCATTTACGCATGCGCACAAACAGGCATACGCATGCGCATAACTCAATAAAGTATGTCAGCGTTGCCAAACCGAGCATCTATAACAAATTAAAAAATATTTGTAAACAAGACAATTTAAGCTGTTGTTACTTTAAGCGGATTTCGCTAAAATTTTTAAAAATCTGTGATTGTATATAATGAAAAATCTAGCTTTAGGGGAAGGATATGTATTAAAATAATACGTTACGTTTGGATTAATTACATAATATATATTTACCTTAAACCAAAATGAAAATACAATTTATTTACATTAAACCAAAATGAAAATACAATTTATTTACCTCAAACCAAAATAAAAGCAATACATTTACCTTAAACCAAAATGAAAACAATATATTTACCTTAAACTAAATTAATAAGCATAACCTTTTCCTCACGAATAACTTCAATTTCCATTATTTCATCTTCCTGAACAATGGTGTATCCTGCAATACCTCCTCTACCTGCCATTTTAATAGAAATTATGGAAAAAAAACGAAGTAATACAAATCAATAATAAGTATAAAAAACACGTTTCAATGACAAAATGCCAAGTAACCGAAATTTGTCAACGTTGCAGCTGGTTCCGTATGCTAGTGGCGGGAAATTCGGATGAGAGTCCTATTCTGCAGTTTTACCATTACTTACCCATATATTTATAGATACATTTACAAAGCCGATATTTGCTTATGTAAATATTCTTATAATAAATAATGACAGTGCTCTATTTATTGCTATAATACAGGGGATACATACACACACCTTTCGTATATCACACGACCTGAGATTATTAGTACAAAATATATATCAATTTTAATAGTATTATTGAAGCGTCCCAATGCTAGAGTTAGTGAATCACCGGGCATATACTTAATTAACTTTTTACCGTCAGGAACGGTTATTTTCCTGTGGCGTCCATCATAATCAGCAAAGTAATCATTTTAAATAAATGATAAACTGCATATCTATCTCTCATATTATTTCTTTAACTCTTAAAGTAACTTGCAAATTGGTATCCCCATTCATTATTATTATTTGCAAAGGATTAAAAAATAGCCAAACGTTACACGATATGATAGCAATACGGTGTGATGATAAAGTTTGGAACAAAATTTGTATAAGCGTTCTTTAATGTTTTTAAGAAAATTGCTCGGACAGGTCAATTTTGTTTTTAGAATGTCGTCTTTTGGGAATTTTTTTTAATGACATCATTGGTTTTTGCATAATGGCGTGGTCAACATTTTTTTTAAATAACGACCTTCACTTTTTTTTCAATTTCATTAGACCTTCTTACTGTTTATGAGGTGATGTGAAAGAGATACCTCATCAGAATGTTGTTTCAACAAGATGAGGCGCCTCCTCATTTTGGCATAGAGGTCCGTCAATACCTTGATGCTACATTTACAGAAAAATGGAAAAAGGCGGTGAGGATGCCCGATCTAACGCCCTTAAATTTTTATCTATGGGGTTACTTAAAATCAAAAGTTTATTTCAATAGATCCAACAACATGGAAGATTTACAACAGAGGACTCGTGATGCAATGCAACAAGTTAGGCCAGATATTGTTGAGCGCTGTATAGAAAGTGTTTTACTGTTGTGTTGGTCAATGATTGGAGGGGGGCACTTCGAACGTTTGCATTAAGTTTTGTTAATTAATTTGTTTAATATTTTTTGTATGTTTGGTTTTTGATTATTATTTTTACTAAATTATAACCATTGACGTATTGATGTAAATGTGTCATTTGTTAAAAAAAAAAGTTATGTAAGCTACCAATTCTATTACATCACCGCTTAAACAGTAAAAAGGTCTAACAAAAATAGAAAAAAAGTGAAGGTTGTCTTTAAAAAAAAAGATGTACAAAAAAAGATTGTGCAAAAACGAATATCATTAAAAAAAATTCTCCAAAAGACGACATTCTAAAAACAAAAATTCATTATAGAACACTTTTATCTATTTTACTCTAAACTTTGTCACCACACTGTATATTAAAGCGTGTATTTTATTATATGACATTATATGACTTCCAAAATATACTTAATACATTGCATTTAAGTTACTAACAAAACGTTTTAATATTTTAATTTAATAAATCTTCAAAAATTTCCACGACTGACTTCTAGAAAATATTTTAAGCGATTATAAAATGCGTTTACATTGTTGGTTATTTCGATTGCAGTGATTGTGTGTTTGGCAATAATTATTCTTCGTTTTAAGTGATTGATATTGAATCTGTCTCCATTACACACGTTCAAATAACAAATTTTGAAATAACTCCATAAGAAGAAATATTTGAGATTTAGTGATTGACATTTTACAAATATAAAGGATATCGCTTTCCTAGAATTTTAAGAAAGCTTCACCATTTGAATGTGCTAATAAAGGCTATGTTATATAGTGGTTTAAACTCGAAAATGAACGTTAGGTATCTGTAAAATTGGAATTATTTATGTTTAAGTTCTATCTACTTATATTTAATATTTAACGGCAATGCCTTTTGATTGAGAAAGGAACACTGTGCATTCCTATTTCTGTGACCATGTAGTGCAATAAAATGAATACAAACACTCTCTAACACCTATACAAATTACCTAGAGATATTTAGTATTAATTGACTCGCAAAATTAACCCATCTAAAAAATTCTCCTGATCTAAGCAAACGATGTGATTCAATATGCTTTCAGATAGTAAATTATGACACGAAAGGTTTATTTAAAAATATTATTGAGTAATAATTATAATAGCACCTAATTAGAGATATTTTATAAAGCGGATATCATATATATTAACTATATTTCAATAATCAAATCATTTATATATGAATTCGAGTTCATGGTAAAAGAATTTAAGAAGTTTCATATTAAGTTTTCTGAGACTTGTTTTAATAAAATAGGTATAAGTGTACGTATTAAACAAATAAAAAACTGAAAACACACCTACATTTCAATATAATTGCCACCAAACAGCCTAAGGAAAACTTATTGGGAAGTTACACTCCGTTAACGGTGGGAAGAGATAGAACAAAACAATTATGTTGATGGAAAAAATTTCCTATTTTAGTATTTAAATTATATATCACATTAATAATAATTAGTTATCTTGTTTGGTTTTATCGTTTTTATTGCTTATATATTACAAATAAATAAATGGTGTTAAAGAAAGGACTATGGTCAATAATGTATAAGGTTGCCTAAAACCGGTAACAATATAAATGTAAATCATTTTTAAGAATACCTTAATTAGTATCATAAGAGAAATTTAATTCTTGCTGTAAGTGTCGTACAAAAATCTAGACCTTCCTCATTACTTGCTTTATCGCTTTAACACTTATTTAGTTTCTAACCGCTTCCTTTTCCGCGGCTCACATTTCTCGTTTCCTAGATAACTGGGCAAAACGGAGAATAGATGTGCTGAAATGATCATATGGGATAGCTTCATCCGCAAATTTCTCTATAAAATCTTGGTATGCCCCTCTTACAGAACAAATTTATTCACCATTGATTTTCTGGCATTTCGTAAATAAATTTCAGCCGTATATCGTTTTCGTTGTCGATTAAACACACAAGTTGTTACTTATTGACAAATTTCCACACATACTTGAAAGATATTCTGAATTTTTCGATCTGTTTATAAATGATAGTTAAACCATTCTGTTAATTTGTCTGCATACATGAGGTTAACTGAAACATGACTGCTTACACGTTCATAGTGCCATCCGAAAAAAAATTGTGACTCAGTTGTTTTATCAAAGCATTCCTCCTTAACTAATGTGCACATGAAATTTTGGGCAATACCAATGAATCTTATTACAATAATATTCAAATTATTGAAAAAAGGTTTATAGATAGCCTTCTCTACTATCAACAATTATGTAAAACTACGTAATGCGGCTTTAAACTAATATAAAGGACATTGTTATATCTTTAAAAAGGGTATATAACCCCTTACCACAATTACTAATCGTATCCTAAATACATATTTCCACAACTAAGTTTCATCATCAGTAGGTAAAACCACTAATCAAAGTGTCGCACATGGGACACAGTAAAGCTAGCACATCTGATCACGCAACAACTTTACACGGCGTCCACGTATACTCTGAATGTGTATGTCATTGTGTTTGCCTGAGACGAGACTTTGTAGTAAAATCTCCACATACATAGCAAAAAAAATATGCATGCTTTTTACACAGACTGGACATTTTAATAAATATTAACGAGTTTTTACATTATATTATTACCACTGTTACTTTATATCGATATGAAGTGATAAACTTAAACAGGAATTGAACCCTTTATTCTTTTAAATCAACTTATAAGAAACCAACAATGTGACTAATTTCAAGGCACCGTCTTTTCGATTTTATGCTTGCCTTCTGCCTACTTGCACCTTACTAACGTTTATATAGGGAGAGTTTATTTAAGAAATTTCAGAGTGCTAAATCTGGCAAACAAGGAGTTCGAGAATTTTAGTCATTGGTACTGTTCGAGTGTTAACAGGTGCATTATCCGGCAGAAAAAAACATTCATTTGTTCTTTAACTGGGGCTGTTTTCTATTGTCCGAGCCTGAGGTACGTTGCGAGGATTTTCTAATTTAGGAACAAAATTAATGTTGTTTGCGTTATGCCGTTCAGAAAGTTTAGCAGTTTAGGAAGACTTCTTTGAATATAAAGTTGTGCAGTTAAGGCTTCTCCTCGAACACGATCAATGTACGGCTGTGAGATAAATCCGGCCTCAGAAATGGCTCACCACACTAAAATTTTATCCTCATATTTGGATTTACCTTTGAATTTGACATTGTCTGGTAGGTTTGTATGTCGTCGGTATAAAAACCGTCGTTTCCCTTCATCTCTGAATAGGACAAGGTGAAATATTTCTCATAATCCATTACAATCAGTTTGTTGGCTAAATGGTTACGCCTTAACGCATAACAACACCTGGGTATTCTTTCTAACTGGGCTGTGGTATATTTTGGTGTCTTCCTTCGTTTTCAAAACAACACGTTATTTCGGGAAATTGTTCGAAATATAGTGGTCTTTGAAACAACGAATCTTCGATCTATTTTTTGCTGTGAAACTTTGACTCTGTTCCTAACGACTTCAAGCATTCTTTGTTCCCTCACTTCGCTTAAAATTCCTGGTCGACCACTTTTAACGCACATTTCTTTATGATTAGATAAATTGTGGATAAGGAAATATCTTGTTCACGATAAATAGCAACAATATCACTCTTGGGCGAATGCCTAATAGTGATATTTTAGAAATTAAAGGAATTTACTATCATGTTGCGTGAATGCCTAACTAGATTGTAAATTTCTTTAATTCCTAAAAACATCTAGCTAATAAGACATTTTGCTGAACCAGATCACAAACTAAACTAAACTGTCATAATTAAAACAAGTTAATTGTGATATATGACTTCCAGCGACAATTTATCGAAATGATGTCATTTAGTACAACTAAAAATCATCTAAAATTTTTACCAAAAACTTTAGGACCATACGTTATAATGGTGTATCCAGATTGTATCAACCGTTATTATTCGACGCCAAAAGTAATTTGATTAATATATTAACGTCGTTAAATTGTGGACTGGAATGCGTTCTCATTCGCGTTTGTAGACCATAGTCAACGAATTCGGTATCTATCTTGCACATATCTTTTTTATTCTCAATGCATTATAAAATCGACACCACTGGCCCAGATGACAGGTATAATATCTCTTTTATTCTCTTTTATTCGATGGTCATCTAATTCCATATCATCCACTTTTCAACCATATCTGGACGGCACACGTATTTTTGGCGTTAACTACGTCGCTCATAAAATACACTTGCTAGATCACGTTTAAACTTATCTGTCCATCGATGTATGGGCGCAGTCGATAGAGAGTGGTCTCGTAATCAGACCACAACTTAGTTTTTATGTATTAATTTTTTTACTTTAATCACCGATTGCCACTCAACTTTTTCCATGTTTCAGAACAAGCCTAAAAGACTTTATTTTCTATTAAATAACAAGCGTCCTTAAGATCGAAATAAACGCAAAGTTTGAATTACGTTTTAAAAGATTACCAACATGAAAAACAAATTAGATTTTTTAGTACTGCTTTCTTTCATCAGGTTCGCTAATTACAGATTCGCTATTGTAATTGAATGTGAATTTCGTGATATTTAAATTACAGAATAATTGAAACATACATGAGTAGGTAAAACCCCACCAGTTTTGTATACATATCCCTACCCAGAGACGCAGATACGTATTTCGCCTTTCTACAGGCTCATCGGTACGTCCCTGCTGGAGAAAGGATATCTTCAGATACATTCACAAAAAAGAACCACATCGCCATATCACAGAAATTATCCAGATCGAGCGTAGAAGTAAATTCAGCCCTGCCTGTTGCCAGACAGCTGAAGTACCTCGCCCTGTCCACATACCTTTGTATTATTTAAATTACACTTTAATATTTACAAATGTTTACAATACGATTACATTAAATTATTATGTATTATGTATTATTATTATGTATTATGTATTATGTATTATGTTTTACTAACCTTAATTTACGAATTTCTTATTGGATTATAATTATATTTACTAGTTTATAATATCCTATTATGTGTCCTTGTGAGGATAATAAATTTATTTGAAGTAGAGAATATATACAGTCTGATTCTAAATATATGCAACAAATTTTAAGGGCTGATTCCTAGGGTTATTATGGAAATTATCATAAAAGTTCATATTAATGTATGTCTTAAACGGCTATGTTTAATAGTAAATTAAAAGTTCGTACAATAAAACGTACTAATACAACAATATTAACAAATAAAAATTGTTGAAAATGACCGCCTTCAACTGCAATGCAAGCTTCTATCCTCCGTTGCATTGAGTAGTGAGTGCGTTTAAGAATACCGGGAGTGTTTGGAATTGTTTCAAATGCTGCAACAATACGATTTATTTGTTATACTATTACTAACAAGATTTAATATCATACCTGTATCTGTAAAAACATTCATTCTGAAGGGAAAATATTTACTTGTCATTTCAATATTATTGTGTCAAAGTATTGTCAAAGTTTTCTAAAATGAATTACGCAAATCCTGAGTTGTGCGATATGCATTTTTTTACGGTCTTACAAATGGATAATTCACGTGCAGTTAGACGTCTTTATGAAGAACGATATCCGAACCATGTTGTCCCACATTATTCGATATTTGCCCGTCTTCACTAAAATCTTCGTGAAATGGGAAGTTTTAAAAAACATACGCCTGATAGCGGGCACCCACGTACAGTTAGACCTCCACAAATGGAAGAAATGGTGCTAAATGAAATTGAGGAACATCCAACTACAAACACTAGAATAATTTCCTGTGCCTTAAACATAAGTCAGCCCACGGTTTGGCAGATATTGAGCAATCAACTGTTGTATCCGTATCACATACAACGGGTAGAGGCACTTTCGCCAGCAGATTTCCCGAAAAAATTGGCTTTTTGTCAATGGATATAACAGAAAATCGTACTAAATCCTCAGTTATTGGCTCAAGTTTTCAACATGGACGAGGTTAATTTCTCCAGACATGCTATTATTAATATTCATAATAATCACACATAGGCCAAAGAAAACCCACACGAAACATTGGAAACCCGTCATCAACACCAATTTTCTGTTAATGTGTCGGCCGGAATTCTTGGAGATCACTTGATAGGTCCATATTTTTTGCTGATGAGGTTAAATGGAGAAGTATGCGTCTGCTTTCTTGACTTGAAGAGGAGCTACTGTTGGAAAAAGTTCCGTTGCAATTAAGATTACAAATGTGCCAATATTTTATGCACAATGGTGCTCCAGCACATTTCAATTTAATTGCTCGTGAGTTTTTGGACGGTGCGTATCCAAAACAGTGGATAGGGCGAGGAGGTCCACAACCGTCGCATTCGCGATCTCCAGACTTAAATTTTCTAGATTTTTTTCTCTGGGATCACCTTAAAGCACTAGTTTATACTCCTATTGGAAATGTTGAACTGTGAAATCGTATTTTTGCAGCATTTGAGACAATTCGAAACACCTCCGGTATTCTTGAACGCCCTCATCAATTAAGTTAATTTTGTTGAATTAGTACGTTTTCTTGTGTGAATTTTCGATTTACTATTAAACATCCCGTAACTTTAACACTAAGCCGTTTAAGACATAGATTCATATGAACTTTTAAGATTAAAATAACTCTAGGAATCAGCCCATAAAATTTGTCGCATATATTTAGAATCAGCCCGTATAAAGAATTAGTTCCTTATATTTCTCTGCAAATTTTTCAATATTTTCCTACATATAGAACGCTCACATTTCAATTCAATTTTTACAAAATATTTGACACTATAAAAAAATGTATTTTGTAATTCGTTATTAAATATAATTCGGTTATTTCCTCTCGGTGTTAGTTTTACTAGCATACGAACTCATTTAATTTGAATATATATAACATCAATTACGTAAAAAATCTCGCGACCATTAAGTAAACAATCATAAAAAAAGTCAAATGTAAATTAGATTTTTAATTAAAATCATCTACCGACATTGCTCGCTTGTATTCTAAAATTAAATTCGCCACTGAGTTTTTATTATTGACGTAAATGTGTGGAAAAGTGCGGATGGAAAAAATCTCGTTTCAGCAAATATCGAACTTTAATTTGTTACATTGTTGAAATTTCAAATTGTGTAAACGGCACTTTTTCTCACATTTCGAATTTTTTAGTATTTCTAACAATATTCAAGCTTAAATAAATATACGTGGTAATGGGTTGTTACATAATACGAAAGGTATTTAAACAACTATATACTATGATAATTTACAAAAGAAACTGTCGGTAAAAAGTTAATAAACATGGAAAATAGAGGCTCGCGTTAAACGTTTCGTTTTCTTTTGCATACAATCGTCTTTTTATAGCTCAATATAAGTTTTCATTATTTCGCATCCATTTCTAGATGTATCCTTAATATATTTATTATCTATGGCTTTCATAGGATCGGAACCTTCCTTTGGCATTGCAAAAGCAAATATAAAGAAAAAATGGATTGAAAATAGATCTTGGGAAAGATTGAAACTCTCCATATCAGGAATAGGCAAAAGTGTTCCTTAGGGAACATTCGCCCCATCACTCCGTCTAAGAAAGGAGCATTACGAAAGATAGTGCTTAAAACAAACATTTGTGATTGAAACAGAAGGCAAATTTAGACATGCAAAATCAAAAATTTTAACTTGTTCTGTAGAAAATTTGCTTACTACCAGTACTGCCGATTTCTGTATTATATGAGTTGTTTATTGTGCTATTTCCCATTAACCCCAAGGGATATAAAACCGTGTATAACTTCGTGAAATTTTTATGCTGAAATCTCATACCACATGTAATCCTCAAAAAGGTCTAATTTTACATGAATATCAATTGATCACTCTTATATGTAAACAATATTTCTATTTACAAGCGTTTTATATGCAAAAATGCAGAAATGATCCCATGCGCCTACTAACGTGTGGCCGACTTTATCAAGATATTTCTATTAATTGAAATTATTTATAATAATTTGTTCGATTTGGATTGTCAAGAACATTTAAAAGTATTAGCAAAATGCGATTACCAATAATCTCTTGCATCCTGCATAGTACCCTCCATTCAAGGGGCGGGTACCTGGGCTTGATCTGTTCCTAGAATGTCCTAATTAACCGGCTCACTCTAATGATCTGAAAACAGCGCTCATCGATAATCCGCTTATCCTGTGTGTGCGATTATCTCTCGGTAAGGCCGCTATTATCTGTCCGCTCTAATTACCCCAAGGGTTTTCTACGATATTTGCTATATAAAGGCAGAAATATCGAAAATGTGCAATATGTGCATTATTTGACTCAGGCGGAGTTGGAGGAGGAAGCTAGGAGAATCTGGGACGACGATGATGACTACGTTATAAAAAATTTGGATGCTGCTGCGGATTCTCCGGGCGTTGCTGCCGCGGTGGATGCCAACTATAACTCTGATTCTGATGGCGACGATCACAGCCAACTCATCGATCCCGAGAATCCACCGGATGAACAACATGATTCCTGCAGTGAAATTGAAGCCGACATTGACGATGAAAACAACGAAGTTCAGAGTGGTGCCGAATACTTTCTTGGTAAAGATCAATCCAAGTGGAATGAGAGACCAGTCAACAAGCAAACCAAAACACGTGCTGTGAATATCGTGAAGGAGAACAGCGGCCCAACTCAAAAGTGCATCAACACAACCACTGCTGAAGAAATTTGAAGATGTTTCTTCAACGATCGTGCACTCCAAATTCTCGTAGATTGCACCAACATCTTTATCCAGAAGATTCAACCAAGATTTGGAAGACAACGTGACGCAAGATTTACAACAGTCGAAGAAATTCAAGCATTCCAAGGACCCCTGTACATGGCAGGCGTTCTTCGATCTTCTCATCTGAACTACTTGGATCTGTGGGCTACAGATGATACCGGTGTCACCATCTTTCGAGATGGTATCTCGAAAGATGGTGGCCTGCAAAACGATTCATGTTCCTCCTGAGAAGTCTTCGTTTTAATGACGTCAACACAAGAAAAGAAAGGATGCAAAGTGATAAAGTCAGTGCTATATGTGATTTGTTCACAGTGATAAATGAAAATTGTATCTCCAATTACGTGCCAACTCAAAATGTGACCATAGATGAACAATTGGTGGGATTCCGTGGACGCTGTGGATTCCGCCAGTAACTTCCGTTGAAACCGAACCGATACGGAATCAAGGTCTTCGCGATGGTAGATTCAACGACTTATTACCTTCATAATATGGAAATCTACGTGGGAACACAACCTAAAGGCCAGTATCTCATGAAGAACTCAGCAGAGGAAATAGTGTACCGTCTCATCTCCCCCATACATGGAAGCGGCCAGAACGTTACCACCGATAATTGGTATATAAGCATATCTCTAGCACATGGCCTGCTGAAAAATCACAACATCATACTAGTGGGCACATTTAGAAAAAACAAGCGAGAGATACCATCATCATTTCAAGCCTGTAATGAACGTCAAGCCAAAAGCCGCATCTATGGACACCAACAAAACCTGACCATGGCTTCCTACGTTCCACGGAAGAGGAAAGCTGTCGTGTTACTTTCAACAGTGCATCTGGAAGGCGAAGAGAACACCAACGATAGAAAAACTGGAAATCATCAAATATTATGGTGGAGTAGACACCATGGATCAGATGTGTGCATCCTACAATGTTGGTCGCCGAACGAGAAGATGGCCCTTAGCTATTTTTTTTCCACTTGATGAATGTTACGGCAATCAACGCATACATCATTTTCAAGGAAAGAAACTGTGATTCAGATGCGATTTCTTGAAACAATTTGTGCTACAGTTGGTGAAACCGTTCCAGACAAGTAGGCTGAATTCTGTCGCCACTCAAAGGGACGTCAGAAGCCGGATCGAGCTGAAATTTGGAATCACACGTCAGGCAATACGGAGAATCGAAGGAATGCAAAACGTAAGCGCTGCGATTACTGCCCCCGGAACAATGATAGAAAATATCAAGAATGGTGTTGTCTGTGCGAAAAAACTTTGTGCGCGAATCATAAGAAGATCGTATGTGAAAATTGTCTGAATCTTTCAAATATGGATTAATTATTTGTTAATAAACAACAATATTCACTGCAAATGTTTTTCTCATTTTTTCATTTTTTCATGATAGGGTCGTGAGAGACCCCATGCGCCCACTAATGTAAGCATATAGGCGCGCCTAGTTAAGGGTTAATATTCATTCAATACGTTCGACATTAATTATGTGTTTATATAGAAGAAATTCGGCTAACATAAATGCATATAATAGCTTATGTTTTTAAGGGCGGCCTCTAATATCAATATTTATTATGACTATAAGCGCTTTATATTCTATATTTAGAATAATTTATATTCTAATTAGTCGATATTTTGGCATTTCATGAACTTTAAAACAAAAACAAGAGGTCTCCCTAAGAATACGACATTTGGTGAAGCAACAACTGGTGATTTGCTTGATTATTATTGGCAATTGGTTAGCAGAAAATTATCAAATAATCTATGCTAATTTATAGCAGGTCGCCAGTCAAATGGATTTAACTCTCTAATTCTACACATCATTCTATCGCAGTCAAAGACATATCTGTAGAGCCAGACCTTGTAGTTGAAAATTTGAGTTCTCTTACACCTTCGGTGTCACTAAGCTCTGATTGTGTACCGGCATATTTCCTGAAGTACTGTTGTCATTCCTTAGCATGGTCCCTATATATTTTATATAATCTATCAATGAATTGTGGAGTTTTTTCTTCACAAGGGAAGACTTTATTTATTGTTTCAACATATAAATCGGATGATAGATCGAATATTCGTAATTATCGACGTATCAGTAACTTCCCTGTTATTGGCAAGATGCTTGCATCCTTGATGGCTGATGAAATACATACTTGCATCTTATTCTAATGTAATTGTTCCGCAACAGCATGGATTCGTTCACGGTCGTTGTACTGTAGCCAACCTATTAACATATTGTAATTATATTTTGGAGAACGTCGAAGAGGGATATCATATGGATTCTATGTACACTAAAAATCATTCGATAAAGTCAACTATTACTTACTTCTACTGAAACGGGAACAATAGGGCTTAATTGGAATTGTTTTGGCATGGTTTCGACCATGCTTAAAGCATCGTGTTCAAAATGTTATCGTAGGTAAGAGGTAATGTCTTGAGCTGTTCATGTTACTTTAGAGGAGTCGTTAGGGTTCTATTTCATTCTCAATAATTATCATAAACGATATAAAATTTTGTCTTCATTCCTGTCGTTTCCGTTTATTTACTGATATAAAACTTTTCTTAGGCATATGCTCTCCTAACATAATTAGATTTAAATGCTTTTAACTCGTGGTCTATTAGGAACCACATGCTAGACAATATTAATAAATGTTAAGTCATGTCGTTTGCTCGGAACAAGAATGGGCCTTTAACAGGTCAATACTTTTTGAATAATGCTCCTCTTGAGAGAGTACAAACGATCCGAGATTTGGGAATCACTCTGGACTGAGATTCCATTTGCACATTGGCGATATCTAATGCAGGCAAGTAAGATCTGTGGATTTATTAAGCGCCAGATACGTGATTTAAAAAAATGTTATAGCTATTATAAAATTGTATTATTCACTAGTGCGACTAATCTTAGAATATTGTTGTCTTGTATGGAATCCCTGTATGGCTACATATCGTGAGCACATTGAAGGAATTCAAGGAAACATATACTTTATAAACTAAGTATCGACACAAATGCCTATAATTATTTGGAACGACTCCACCTATTGGGCTTCCAATCATTAGAATAAAAAATAAGAGATTCTTTTATTTTGTAAATTTTATGTTATATTTGGTTATTTATTATAAATATGTTTTAGGATTAGGTACCCTGGTAACGTCTAAATAAATAAATAAATGAAAATGGAAATAGTGAAATAAATGCATGGAAATTGTGGTCATATTATTAATTATTAGTTGTATTAATTCTAGCTTTCAATTAGAGTTGAGTTTTTTTAATTAACAATTTGGTATTACTAATTAAAAATATAGTTTAAATTTTATTCGTGCGTTTTAATATATACTTACCGTGTTTTGAAAAATAAAATATTTTTAAATAAATATATTTTATATGTTTTGAAAAATGTTTATTCAGGAAATATGAAATAATACCCTCTTATATACATTTTCTTATCATACTTTTACTATAGATTCTATTAAAATAACTGTGCCTTGTAAGATCTTACATTTGTAAAGCAAACACTCATGTGACATGCATAAACGTTATGATAATTAATTATAATATGCATCACTGCCACTATTAATCCTCTAAATTTATTAGATCTTCTATCACCCGAATACCAACATATCTGCTACACGTTTACTAAAAACACCTCATAGTTACACATACTAATGATGAAATATGTATTAAGATATTTATCGTTAAATAGAAATCATATATGAGTGCCAATTTACTTTTCTGTGATTTTTGCAATCCTTTATAATAGTTTTGCTTGCAAGTGAAACCATAAGTTAATGATATTTTTCTGCCCAGGCAATTTTAACATATCATTTTTCACATTACCATACGTTATTTGTATTTACATACAAATTTATTGTAGTAACCTTAAAACAGTAAACAATAAATTATAACATATAGATTGATATCTGAAGGATTTCCTTAATAAGTTGCTCTGGTATGTATTAGCCATTTCTTGTTTAAATAAAATTTTCAGATTGATCAGTATCATTTCTCAAATGTCTAGGAATTTTTGATGTTCTGAACACAATCTAAGCTTTTTTGATAATATGTGTTAATAATCAAACGTAAATAGTCAAAAATAATCATTTTATTGGATATGTACATAACCTTAATATATGACAGCAAAACATAAGTTTTACTTGTTTCAAATTACAAAATTGATAATGCGTAACTTCCACATGGACTATAGCTCAATCTGCTTATTTCTTAGATTGAATGAGGTATAGTTTTGCAATGGGCTTACTGGTAGAGGCAGAAATCTCACCAAGCCGAAGACGAGATTTATATGCGAAAGTCTGACAAGAACGTGCTACTGAACCGATACTGTATTCAGAAGAACGACTCTCGAATGAGCTAAGCTTAACTAAAGTAGTAAGGTTAGAGAAAATACTCTAACGAGACATGTAGACCACAATAGATCTAGAGAGTTCATAATCATGACTACCTCAAGTAATCTAATCTAACTTGGTGTACTTATTTCTATAGTTCGAAATAACAATCCAGTTTTGTTTATAATAACTTACGCCTCATTATTATTTTGTAAATCTTATATTTCACCTATTTGGATGTGGAAACTCTTTTCGTTGATTGTTCCTTTAGATGGTACTGATATTGATAAAGTAATAATGAAAGTGCATAACTTGTATAATAATTTTAATTTACACTTTTTATTTACACCTAATAGTTTCCTTTTATGCAGCCCTTGATTTTATTTTTCCTTTTGTTATACGAGATTTAATGTTTCAAATCCTTCTAGAGGTTACAATATATTACTTTTCGGGGTAATAATTTCACCGCTCTCAACTGACTCATCTAAAGAGTACGTTACAAACAAAGAGTTTGTAACGTACTCTTTAGATGTAAGCACCTGAAAAAGCCACTGTGCTGGCGAAACAATTGTCGTGTTACGATTAAAGATTAAAAGTGAAGATTAGAACTGTAGTTTTATTTCTATTTTAAATTATGGATCTTCATCAAGTAAATGCCGAATCAATTCAATTACTGTATAAATATATACAAGGGTTGTTTCCAAAGTTTTTTTTTCTCGTTTACATTTCATTATAATTTTCCAAAGCAACTTTCCATTTAACTGTATGCACTTGTCCAAACTCAGGCAAGAAGTGCGAATAACTATTCTTTTCGTTTCCTTTTATAGGTAGTCTAACAATATCAATTCATCACAATCCCAAAACACAGACGTGCTTTAAACGAAGGCATTTCTTCTTGGTTAAATTAATTTGTTTTTTCTGTTAAAGTAAAAGAGTCATGTTTCATCAATTATTATTATACTTTGTCAGAATAAGTCGCCATAACAACTTAACAGTTGTTAACAGAAGAGAGGACATGAAGTTCTCCACGCAGCGTCTAGTGCAACTTAAATATTTAAACAGTAACTTTTGATTCTCCATACTTACTAAATACTCAATGATTTTTAACGTCTTCTGTCAAGGCTAAATTAACACCTCAAAACACGTCTGTATTCTCTAAGCGGTCGAATTTCTCTACAAATTGCTCGAATACTTGCCGAATTGGAGCTAAATTGTCATATTTATTTCTTTCCACTCTATCAGTTACGTTATCAAATCTAAGAGAGCGTAATAAAAGGTGAAATCTCTCTCTAGACATTGTAAGCTTGAAGCATTCTGGAGCCGTGCCATCGTCCGAACAGAGTTCCCGATTGTTCAAATATTGAGCCTTTTTTATACCAGCCATATATAATAGTCCAATGATTTTTAACGTCTTCTGTCAAGGCTAAATTAACACCTCAAAACACGTCTGTATTCTCTAAGCGGTCGAATTTCTCTACAAATTGCTCGAATACTTGCCGAATTGGAGCTAAATTGTCATATTTATTTCTTTCCACTCTATCAGTTACGTTATCAAATCTAAGAGAGCGTAATAAAAGGTGAAATCTCTCTCTAGACATTGTAAGCTTGAAGCATTCTGGAGCCGTGCCATCGTCCGAACAGAGTTCCCGATTGTTCAAATATTGAGCCTTTTTTATACCAGCCATATATAATAGTCCAATGAGAGCATATATTTCTGTCTCATTTGTTGCACGACAATCCCTATCTCGCGTATAATTTGGGCGTAACTTGTCTAGAAAAATATTTGTACAGTTCACAATATTTCGAATCATATCAGGCGGAAAAAATAACTCCCAGCATTCTCTTACAGATTTTGCATTTTTTGCAATGGAGCTGACATCGGGTAAATGACTAACAATATTAGGTCTCGGAGTTCGAGTGTTAGGATAAGGCGAGTGGGCCAATCAGCGAGCTGTGCCATCTTTACCAATATAATGATGTTCTCCATCAAATTGAGGCTCTGTGTCAACTATCATATCATCATTTTCGTTATCACGATCTCATTCTTCTGTGTATTATGGTCACTGCGTTCACTGACATTGTCACTCTCCACTTCATAATGATCTCCATCATCAAATAAATTTTCTGATTGCTGGTCAAAGGCTGGTTGAGTAGCCATCCATGTTGGTTGTGGATTTAATTCTGCATATTGTTGTCTTGCTAATTCGACAATTTTCTGAGTTCTATGTCATTTTCACTAATATAAAACATTTAGTACACGACTAAATACTAATAAATGCAATACTTACATAAATAAGGTTATAAAAACACGTCAATGCTATAACTCGCGTAGTGAGAGAAACGTCAACAGGCAAAACAAAACACCAATGCCGGAACTAGCGCCGTGAGCGAAATGCTCACGCAGTCTGCAAGTGATTGACAAGTTCTTCCTAGAAATTGCTACAGACGACTAATTGGTGTTTAGGTTGCATTTATAAACAGAAGTGATACGTAAACTCAGCTAGAGGGCGCCTCGTTCCTATATCTCAATCCTCTTTAAAAAAACAGCAATTCTGGCTTAAGCGTGAGCGAAATGCTTATAGGCGCGAGTTCTGTAGAGTTAATTAATATTGATACGCTAATGCCGAATATGAAACCCATTTGTCCCTATCACGTCAAGTTTTCTTTCTACAGCACTAATTGTATGTAGATTTCAAAATTCCGGAAAATCGTTAAGTAAGTGCAGCAAATTTTTAATTGTTTAAAGAATTGAAAGACATTCCAAATATATTTATCTCATTAGCATAATGTACACTTGTACCTGATAATATTTAAGAATTTAATGAACTAATTAAGTAATAACAATTAGAAAGGAATGCAAGAATATTAAGCTAATCCTGTTCATTAAGTGAACATATCAGGGTTTAATGGGATTTTATTACAAATTATTTAGGACTATTTAGAAGGTAGCAAGGGAGATTATAAAATGTTAGTCACATATTCGTTGTTAGGGAAGAAACTACATCATGTCTGCTACTCGAAGATGTGTAAATAGTGCCGATTCGTTCTGCTACATTTGTGTCAGCTTCACCATTCCCAGTCAAAAGGTAACTATTACTGCTGTCAATAAGAAAATGTATTTAGCTTATTTCGAGGTAAAATTTGCTGATCAGGATATGTCATGGGCTCCACATAATGTGTTTAAACCATGTGTGGAAATTTTGGGGCAGTGGAGCAAGTAAAACGTCAGAAATTGGCTTTTGGCGTTCTAGTGATATGGCGTGAACTGAAAAACCACGTAGATGATTGCCATTTTTGTTTAGTTCAGACCTTCGGTGATAATAAGAAGAATAAGAATAAAATTGTATACCGACTCCGCAATTCGACCAGTGACTCATTCCCATGAAATGCCCGTGCCAGTTTATGAAAAGCTTCCTTCACTTGAGTACTCGTATGCTGAAGACATGGCAGATGCTATTGAAGAGAAAGATTCAGATGTAGATTGTGACTATGGAGAGATAACTTCTAATGATGGACCACAACGTTTTACTTAAGCAGAATTAAATGATTTAGTAACGGATTTGGGCATATCAAAGAAATCATCGGAACTGAATTCAAGATTAAATGAAAAGAACTTACTTGACCAAAGTACGAAGATAGCTCTTTATCATAGCAGGGAAAGTGACCTTACACAATATTTTAAAGAAGAATGTGAATTTTTTTATTGTATGTTTTGTCTATGTTGGAATGTTGTCGGTTCAATTCCTATTGGATATTTCGTTCAATTAATGGAAGCATATTACGACATTGAGAAGGTTATAAAGTTACTAAAATATTCAGACCATAACAGGGTCTTCTATGTGGATCTCAAAATGGTAAACTTTTTACTTGGCTTTCAAAGAAGATATAGAAAATTTCCGTGCTTCTAGTGCCTCTGGAATAGTCGAGCTGGAAATCCTAGAAACACTGGATTTAGAAACATTGGCCTCCCTGAACATCCCTAGATGTTGGAGTAAAAAATATTTAAGTCAACCCTTAGTCGACAGAGAAAAAATAATTTTTCTAGCTCTTTACATCAAATTGAGTAGTATTAAGCAATATGTTAAAGTTCTAGATTTTCAAGGTAACTGCTTCCAGTACATATGTGAAAAGTTTTCACGACTAAGTTACGAAAAAATTAAAGCTGCGGTATTTGATGGATCTCAAATTAGAACTTTAATGCGAGATCCAAATTTCATCAACTCTATGAACGAAGCTCAGAAAGAAGCCTCGATTTCATTCTCGATAGTCGCGTACAATTTTTTAGAAAACAAACAAAGCCTGCAATTATAAAGTTCTAGTGCAATCACTGTTTAAAAAATTTCACCGCCTAGGCTGTAACATGATCTTCATTTTCTTCATAGTCATCTTGATAGGTTCTCCGAAAATTTAGGTGCTGTATGCGATGATCAAAGAGAGAGATTTCATCAAGATTCAAAAATTATGGAAATTCAGTACCAAGGAAAATGGGAGCCTCATATGAAGGCCGACAACTGTTGAATTGTTCAAAGGGACTGCCAAATCAAAATACACAACATAAAGTGCTACAAACCAAAATTTATTCCCTGATTGTTGTTTTTCCGTTTATAAATACTCTTGTAATTTTTTAATAATTATTGTGTAAAAACTTGCAGTATACTCGTGACTAATATTGTATTGAAATAAGTAAATGAATTATTAAATTTTAGCCGCATTAGTGATTCTTCAAAGAACGTAGTATAGTATATGCTTAATTTTGACGTGGTACGCAAAAACTAATATGAGTTTCGGATTCAGCACTCCCGAATTAGTAAAAAACAAGTCTCGCTTAGAAGTCAGCAAAAATCGAGTTGGCCGGTACAATTCACTAAGTTCAAAAATTTCTATATTAACACTTTATCAAGTAGTAACAGTACATATTTCTTCAAGTAAGAAGAATACTAGATGAGAAGGAATCAACTATTTTACTGACCTGGATCTCATATTTTACTTTATCCTACATTTTAAATTCTATACAATGGCTTTATCAAATATATCAAATATTTTTATATTTATATTTATTCGAGGGTGGATCCCTTTGCTCCACCCTTGACCCACTCACAATAAAAAATAGGCAAATATCTTACTTTTATTTTTCAACATAGTCTTCATTAAGGTTAACACACTTTTTTCCATGTTCTAGCATTTCTAATGCTTCTCGAAAGCAAGATTGTTCAACCTCTATAAATCATTCTTTTATAATCATCTGACGGAAATCGTTTCACACGCAAGTATTCTTGGCCGCTGGGCGGCAAATCTGGTGGATATGGTGGATGTTTAACTAATTCGAGGCTTGCTTGAGCTATTGCAGCTGTTGCAATGGCGGACCATGACTGGGTGTGTTATCCTGGTGCAAGAGAACACCTTTACGCAACTTTCCCCGATGTTTTTCTTTTGTCAAGTGACGAGGTTTGGGAATTAAATTAGTATAAGAAGCACCTGAAATTGTTGTCTCCTTTCTCAGGAAATCTACTAAAATTACATCTTCAGCATCTCAAAATACGGATAGCATGACTTTCTCTGCTGAAGGTAGCATCTTGAATCTTTTCGACGGTGGTGAACCTCGATGTGTCCACTCCTTACTCTGTATATTGGTCTGTACACCATAATGATGGATATAGGACTCATCCATTGTCATTAATCTTGCAAGAAAATTTTCTTTGTCGGGTCTATGCCGCGTTAAAAGGCGACTGCAAATGTCTTTTCGAGTTTGCTTGGGTGTATTTGTGAACATTCTTAGTACCTATTTTGCAGACAATTTTTTCATGTTCTATTCCACTGTAATTATATTATATACGTCATGGTATGAAAGACCAGTATCTTTAACTATTTGTCTAATAGTCACATGTCGAACTTGCAGTATGATAGCATGGACCTTTTTAACAGCTTCTTCGGTAGTGAGGGTTGTGGATGCTCCACCTGTATGTTCATCTGTACACGACTGTCTTCCACATTTAAACTCACGACACCACCTTTTAATTATGTCATATGATACTGCAGATTCCATTATTGTATACACCAAATCTTGATGAATTTGATTCGGGCTCAACTCTTTTAAATGTAAGTATTTAATCATCGCTCGTTGCTCGACAGGATCCATTTTGATACTGATATGTGATTCTCTCGACCTCGGGTTTAATTTAATTTAACAGGTTCAGACTTGTAAGTTTAAGCGTTAGTCTATACATAGCAGGATACAGTGTGACGTGAATATAAATTTTGGTTTATAAATAGGCCCTGCACATTGGGTTTTTAGAAGCTTTTAAACTTACTGATATGGCAAACAGATTTCTGTAGGTATTAGTAATTTATATAGTTTTACAGCAATCTTACAAAGTATTCTCAGTTAGTAAGTAAAGAAAATCTTTCAATAGACAAAATTCCTACATGTCAGATATTAAATCGTTATATTATTTACTTATTATTCCAACGTAAAAAATGTATACCTGAACACTGTTAAATAGTTTTAATTCATTAATTTATAAAAATCGAATAGAACGAATCAATATAAATTGGATAATTATTTCTTTTAATTAAATATTGACAAAATCTTATGTAATTACACTAAAATTATTGGAAAGAAGCTCGGCTTTCAACTTTTGTATGACAACTTGGATTTCTCTGACCTTTTCGTTTTGTTTCTTGTTCTTGCGTCCACGGTCTCTCAGTTGACATATTCTGCAATTGCTTCCATTGAATTTAATATAGAAAACCTGCAGATCGAATATAATTACTCTTATTGTAGAAAATACCAATTTAAATATTTATTTATTTATTTGTATTATTTTACCTACCCTTCTTTCACAAAGTTCATGAAAATGCGTGAGTTGATGTACATAATATATTACTACAACTAAACGTAATTTTCTCTTCCCATTAGGTATTATTCTATTTAAGTTCAATTACTTAATTGAAATACCTTTATTTCCCCTAGAGAATTAATTATTCTATTCATGAGATTAATAAACTAATAGTACCATTATCGAAATTAGCTTAGAAATAAAAATAGTGTTCTTCAGCTACAAAAAAAAAGTAAATCAATTAATATAAAAGCATACAGCTGTTTTTAAAATAAAGTTCAAGTGTCTTTTCTGATGATTTAGAGAAAATACTTCTACACAAGTACCTACCTGTTTTAATATTTCTTTTATAAATTAGTAACAACAGATATAGTAACATTAAATGAAAACCGAAAAAAACCGATATGAGGATTACAAATATGTGAAAAAATATATATATATATATATATATATATATATATATATGTATATATATATATATATATATATATATATATGTATATATATATATATATATATATATATATATATATATATATATGAAAAATTTTGTGAAAAACTTATCTGCGCGGAATGTGCATATATCGATATTTCACTGTTTTTTACAGATCATCAGTGCACCTTACCGAAGACAGACATGATATTCACTTCTATACTACGTGTATATATACGAACTGTAATGAACTTCATGTGTATGAGAATTAATAATTATTAAATCTCATTTTACATGCGATTGTCGCTATAATTTGTTGCATTTAATTCTACAATTCGGCAAATCACTTTTGCCCTAGATTGTAGACGCAACAAGCCGCGACATCAACTGTACAAGTTGTCAGTACAAATAAAAAATTTTGTGAAAAACTTATCTGCGCGGAATGTGCATATATCGATATATGCACATTCCGCGCAGATAAGTTTTTCACAAAATTTTTCATTTGTACTGACAACTTGTACAGTTGATGTCGCGGCTTGTTGCGTCTACAATCTAGGACAAAAGTGATTTGCCGAATTGTAGAATTAAATGCAACAAATTATAGCGACAATCGCATGTAAAATGAGATTTAATAATTATTAATTCTCATACACATGAAGTTCATATATATATATGTATATATATATGTGTATATATATATATATATATGTATATATATATGTATATATATATATATGTATATATATATATATGTATATATATATATATGTATATATATATATGTATATATATATATATATATATATATATATATATATATATATATATATTAATCCTCGTAGGAAAAATTGAATACTCATTTTAATTAGTTACATTTCTATTATTACTATATATAGATATGAGATTTTTTAGAAGGTGGAAGGCTATCATAATATTTATATTGAATATTTACTAACATGGAGTGTCAAGTATATTATTAAATTTTGAAAGTATATGACTTTCCTATGTATTTTCCAAAATAATTGGACAATGTAAATTTAGCAAAAAAATAGATTGCATATCAATGCGATAATTCACATCAAGCTTTGATACAAAATAATACAAATCTGTATAAAAACAAATTTGTATCTGTATATGCATGGACACACAGTACGTATTTACCAGCTTTTGCTTCAACTACCAGACGCATGCGTTTCTGTGTAACCACTTTGTCAATGATAGATTTACGAAGGCTTTGTAAATCTATCATTGACAAAGTGGTTACACAGAAACGCATGCGTCTGGTAGTTGAAGCAAAAGCTGGTAAATACGTACTGTGTGTCCATGCATATACAGATACAAATTTGTTTTTATACAGATTTGTATTATTTTGGAATGTAAATTTAGTTAATTTTAGATACATTTGTTAATATTTGCTAATGTAAAAGGTTATATGACAAGGCAAAATTATTTGTAAATCAATAAGTTATAATATTAATAAATGATTAAAATTATATTTGAAAT
This sequence comes from Melolontha melolontha, assembly GCA_935421215.2. Lineage (NCBI taxonomy): Eukaryota > Metazoa > Arthropoda > Insecta > Coleoptera > Scarabaeidae > Melolontha > Melolontha melolontha. The sequence continues at coordinate 84,257,807 of OW285239.1, read as the reverse complement.
GTCAAATATTTTGGAAATTTTGTATAACTAAATCTACCAATGATCTTCAAAAGAGAAAAAGCTGTTGGGTCGCTACGGTTACTTATTTAAAAAATTGGAAGAACAATTTTTGCACTTAAAAAGTTTAGTTATGTTTTGAAAGATAATTTTTTTGAAAACGTTTAAAATCTGAAAAATTAAAGTTACAAATGGTAAAATCTACTTACTTTCATATAAAATCATATAATTAACTGGAGAAATATTAATACAACAAATATTTGGGATATTGGAGAAAATATCATCACTTGTACGGGGAGAATCAAAGAAGATAACTCTTAAAGAAGGTCGTTACAATCCTTTTTGCCATCTATTATATGTGTTCACATATTCTGTGGTGTTAAAGTTATAAATGGTAAATGTTTTCACATTTTGAGTGAAAACATTTAGCTGTACCTAATCTAATGGTATCGAATCACCCTGGATCAACATAGGTTTAAATGGGACAATCTCTGGAAGCTATAGTATTTAAAATGAAGATTATCCATTAGTAAAAAGGAGACAGTTTACCTTGCTTTTCTGGAGTACACAACGCCTGAAGGATTTGTTAGGTTCGTGACCAGTTTTTCCTGTTTCGAACAATATTCAAGCTATACATCAGGTGGACAAAAATCATGAAGTTAGAAAGGAAATGTTGAGCTAAGTTTGCATTATATGATTCACTTCCAAAATTTAACTTAATGAATAAACAGATTTATATAAACTTACCGAAAGTAGATCTTTATTATTATTTCCTTTCGATATTCTAATTCACTTTATTTTGACGGTCCAACGAGGAGCATTTATTTATCACATATTTAATTAATTACCTGGCAACCTGGCTAGGCTGCCGTTAACAGCACACACACGTCCGACGTGTGTGCAGTGCCCCACTTTAGCGGAAAACGTTAAGATGGCACAAACTGTGACCGTCGTCGACCGCAGTAGCCGCTAAGAGGGTTCCCTCGGTTGGCGATGAGCAACCCCTTGCAGGATTCGCTTCGCTGGTATGCGCCTTGCCTCGATGGGGCGGGGGTCGGGCCGTCGAAGTACTGCACGGAAAAGTAAAGAAGTTGCCGGGAAAGGGTTGGCGGCCCTGCGCAACGGCTGGTTATCCGATCTCTCTAAATTTACCCGACCGGTCACTAAACACACGCACGAGCGCGCCAACATGCAAAACCCTACACTTACGCGCTCACACAAACACAAAACAACACACCCAGAGAGAGACGCAAGCTGCCAGCAGCAACCAACACAGAAGTTCATGCCCTGAAAGAGACACAAGCTGCTAGCAGTGGACAACACATATGTTCACACCTTGCTATCTGTTTTTGGAACACTAAGGCATGATTTATTATTATGCAATTGGAATGTATCTTTGAATAATTTTATCCATAGCAACTCAATTATTTGACATTTATATACTGTCATTTATATTTTATATCCTTGATAAAGGCATCATTGCCGAAACTTGTAGGGTTGTTTTAAATATATATACTTTGAAGTAAACCAGACATTTAATCGCCAACTGATTGGATTTACTATATATATATATATGTATATATATATATTCAATAATTTCTACAAAATTTACAAAATACTTAAAAACTAATGAACAAAATACACATAAACTGTAAAATTAGTAAGTTTTAACATTAAACCTGCATCCGCATAATTTTTAAGTGTACGAACTATGTGAATTTGATTTAGAAAGACTGCAGTATTTTATTTAATTCTTTTAAGAGGAGAGAAACATGGTAAAATATCGTATTTTCATGAAATTCAAAAGCACGCAACTTTCAAGTTTATATCGTTTTTAGAGGACTAAACCTCAAGAAGTGATAAATAACTAACAAAAATATCAGTAAGTACGTAAAAGGAGTATTTCTTTCGAATAACAGCGAGAATATTTTTTCTTTCTGTTTAGTTTCTGACATGGATAAAATGCAATAAACAGTGAAACCCTGCATTTTACAGAAAATGCGTGTCGACTCCATGATGCACTATTACCGATCTTACATAGTTCTATTCGAATCAAAAATAGGCGTATGGAAAATTCATATAATGATAATTAAAATTCAGTAAGTTTAATCTATTCGAAAAAATGAGAAATAAGATAAATCGACATTTAGTAGTTTAACTGTAGACTGCAGATAAATGCAATGTGGTGAGTATCTTAAGTTATTAATTTCATAGCTGAATCAATACTTTGAAAAACCTCATCATGAAATTGCTTAACAATTAGCATAATATATTTACTTATACCGGGAAGCCCTTCTACCTTAGGTATAAAGGTAATGAATGATTCATCTCCAACTTTTCCTAACTGCCTTTGCTGTCTTTATTTGCTTTCAGTTGAGTTCAATTTGCGTAATAAATTTAAATATGTATCTCAGGAGAGGAGTTAAAAAGATCTATAATACAGAGTAATTTACAGTTTAATCGATCAGTCATTCTTTCTTGAATATTCACAGAAAAGAGAGTATTAATCTATCAATTTTCGCAGCGTTACTCTCTACGGCATTCACCTAGTACATTATCAATTGAATTTTAAGAGAATAATATTAATCTAATGCTAATTCTTGGCTTTGACTAAGCATTTTAATTCGTATGCGGTACCTAGTTCTAACTGAGAGACTTTAAAATGTTGAAACTAAAACAGATATTTAATAATTTACTTCAAAACTCAAAAATATTACTTGTAAGTTGCACTATTCTTGATTCTAAAGAGTATAAAATTTTCGTTCAATATTTTATGTTGATATAAAAGTTTTAAAACTAGTTTTAAAAAATATTTTTTGTTATTTTGTTAATATTTGATATCTAATAAAAATATTAAATTTTGTATAAGCGTGCGTTAATAAGTTGAGTTCATATGTGTTGTGTATTCGCTGAAGCATTCTTGAAGCATTGGTTTCAAATAATATTCTCTCTATTTAAATGACAAATATTTGACAAATTATGACCAGTTGATGAAGCGTTGGTGAATTGCTCAGAATAAAAGAGATTTTTCTCTTAAATTAGCGTATAAATTATAAATGAAACAGATATGCATTACACATATCTGTATCTGTACCCATGGACATACACCTCATATTTTTCAACTTACTTCTGCCAAAGACACGTATTTCAGTCACATCAATAGACTTCATCAGTTTGGCTAGTGAAGTAAAGTTTAATGGAACACCTCATAGATATAGCAAATTTTGTCCTATCAGACAATCTAGTGACACCTGACGAACAAAAGAGACTATGCCGAAAATAGCGATTTTCTCTCATCCAGCTATGCTGATACAAAAGGGAAAAAATAAGTATATAGGTGAAAGTCCATTAACACGATACTAGATGGCTGCAAATATACCAAAGAAATTTGAATATATCAATACGTTAATCATTGCGTCATCATTACGCATTTGTTACAAATAAAACAGATATTTGTATATGAGTTGCCATTGATAAAATTACATTATTCAATAAATACATTCAGTTTAATAATAATAATTTATGCCTTAACATTCCCCAGCAGCTTGAAGCCAATTACAGGGGAGATTGGCAAGCCATGAGTTATTATTATGTCTGCGCCCGTGGAGCGAAAATGTTCAGCTGTTGGCATTCGCCTAGAACGAGAAGGAAAACCACGAAACCTACTGCGACAGCCCAGTCAGGGATCTAAATACGAAACTGTCGGCATGATAAGCCAGTGTACAGATATTTAAGTAACATATGATATTTTTATAACAATTGTATATATTGATGATGGTAAGTTGCAGATCATTATTTTACATTATTAAGTTATAGTATATACTGCTCAGATTTTTTGTGTTACTTCTGTTGTTAATTGAATTTTTTGCTTGTTTAACATTAATAATTTCTTTAATTTCTCTATTCATTGTGTGTTACTCTCTATCAATTATCTGTGTGTTCTCAAAGTCGAAATGGTGATCGCGTTGCAGTTTGTGTGTAAACAAAGCTGTTTTGTTTGTTTTGGAGTATTTGTGAGTTTGTATTCTTTTGTATAAATATTGTTTGGTTTAACCTATATAGTAACTGTCGCAGTCGCGACATGGTATTTTATAGACAACATGTGTTTCTCGATTTTTGTCTATTTTAGGTTTTAATTTTGAAAGTAGATGTTCATTTGTATTGCTAAGTTTATATGTTGTAGTTTTATAATCTTTTCTTAAGGTATGTATATTTTATTTTTTCTGATAATTGTGGAATCGTGATATATGTTGTTTCATTGTTTAAATTGTTATAGGTGTCTGCAGTGTTATATATTTGGTGAATTCTTTTTTTAATTGTTTGTTTTATAAGTTGTGATGGATAGTTATTATCTGTTCAGATTGTTTTAGTTTTCTTGACATTATCTTTTCTGTATTGGGTATGTGATTGTTTTACTGTTCTATCAGTCAGATTATCTATAATCATTTTATAGGATACTGAAAGTGCATTTGACTGATAATTCATATATCGAAAAGAAGCTGTAAGTTTGTTGTACCAATTTGTGTAAATAGTAGCCCGTCTATCAAAGGTTAAAGAAATATCGAGAAAATTAATGCTATTATTAATTTCTTCTTCAATTGTGAATTTGAATTTGTTGTGAAAGTTGTTGAATCTATTTAAAAGGTAGTCTATTTTATTTATCGGTATATTATATCTTTTAAAGAAAATGGGCTTGCAGTCTAATGAAATGTTTTACTCGACATGTTCCACTACCATATTTGCAATTTGGTATTCCCATGGGCTCTCCTTTAACTGCTCCTATAATATTATGAAATAGATTTTTTTTCTTATTATACTAATTCAAGTAAGATTTTTAAAAATTAAAGGACACATTTATTGGATCAATATATTACATAATAATTTATGTACTCAATTGATTTATTATTAAATTATTAATAATTAAAGATGCATCTTAAATTTATGTTTATAATAATGTGCGTTTGCAGACTATAGGTAGACATACATATATACATACGTTTAGGCAGTCTAATTACTACATGGAAATAAGTCAGGGAATATTTAATGTTGTACATATACCCTACCTACATAGGAGCGCCCATGTTAATATAGGTATTTGTCTTAATTAGGAATTCCTTCCTGAATACTTTCATAATCACACGAAGTCGCAAAATTTTTACATGTATTTAGATGTACAGTGTGGTCATAAAGTTTGGAACCAAGCTTATAATCGCATTATTTTACATTTTTAGGAAAAACGCTCGGACAGGTAAATTTTCCTTTTTAAAACGCCATCTTTTGACATACAATTTTTTTCTATGACGTCATTGGTTTTCGAGTAATGACGTTATCAACACTTTCTTTAAATGGCAACCATATTATTTTTTTCTCGTTTTTGGTAGATCTTTATATCCACCAAATAGTGATATAAAACAATTGGTATGTTGCATCACAATTTTTTTGAAAAAATTATATAAATTTAGAAAAAAATACGAAAATTTTATTTTTGTACAAAATTAAATTAAAAAAAATACATCTGAACTTAAATTTATTGTAACAGTTAACGTAAATTTTCAAAATGGACACCACCAACCAACTGACACTGTCCCAGTCGAGTGTAAACACTTCGTATACTCGCCTCAATTATGTCTTGAGATATTTGTGTAAGTTCTACGCGAATTCGTTCTTTTAAATCTTCTAAATTGTTCGGTTTGTTAAAATACACTTTCGATTTCAAATAACCCCACAAAAAAAAGTCTAACGGAGTCAGGTCAGGCTCTCCGTCCAATCCATTTATTGGGAAATATTTCGTCAAGATAGTGGCGAACCTCTACACCACAATGGGGAGGCGCCCCATCTTGTTGAAACCAAATATTTGGATGGGGTACATCATCATCCTCGTGATTTGGGAAAATAACAGCGAGCGCTGGAACCAGTTCAAATCTTAAAAATTCTAAATATTGCACAGCAGTCAAATTTCCTTCAAAAAAATATGGTCCTAAAATGCGTCGTCCAATCATTCCAACCCATACGTTAACTTTTCCTCTGCGCTGAGTATGACACGCTTGAGTCCAATGCGGATGGTTCTGCGACAAATATCTGCAATTATGGCGGTGAACAGATCCATTTAGGCAGAACATAGCTTCATCTGAGAAGACGATGTTTTCCAAGAAATTTGGATTTTGGTCACAACGTAACATTACGTCTTCACAGAACTGCAGTCGACGATCTTCGTCATCCTCATGTAATTCCTGTACAAGTTGAACTTTGTAAGGACGATAGTGTTCTTTTTTAAATAAGTTGACGACAAATGAGTGAGCCACCTGATTGGCTAACGCAAGTTGTCTGGTGGAAACATGATGCCTTTCTTCTGCTTCTAGAAGCACATTTAATTTCACTCCTACTTGAGGTCTACCTTGCCGTTGTCGATCTTTTACGGATCCAGTTTCGGTAAACTTTCCAACTAGTTTTGTCACCGTAGACCTGGTAATTGGAGGTCTATCAGGGTGTTCATGGTTAAACAATTCGCATGCTTCTGCATGCGTTCTTTGTCTGTCCCCATACCCAACCATAATTAAAATTTCAATTCTTTCTCGCTCAGATAAATGTGCCATTTTTATATTAGCGAAAATGAACAATATTTACGCAATATCTCAAAAATTTAACGTCAAAAATAGAAGTAAATAATTCAACAATGTTGTCGCCATAGAAACAATATCAAACTAAAATTTTTGTACATAAATTGTATAAAAAGAAGCAAGAATGTCATAAAGAAATATCTTGCAAAATAGTGCGTGTTTTTGGTTTTGTAAATTTTATGCATAGTAACATGAGTACATGTGCTTTTGACGATCCGGTTTGTTCAAGAAGAATATTTAAGTCCTCACACAAGACAGTAGTGGAAAAAAACTTACTTACATATTTCAGTAAATTTTGTAAGCTTAATTAGTTTTTGAAATCTTCAATTTTGGGCGATAATTTTAATTAAGAAATGGTCTGCCACATCATGTCAATTTTTTAAATAAATTAAACTTCTTCGGCCCTTTTTTGTGAAACTATTTAATGTTAAATAAGATTTTTAAAAAAGTAATTGGCCGATTGGGAAGACGAATTTCTTTTGACCTGGAGCGAATAACGCAGATTACTATTGATCGCAAAGTATTTACACTCGGCTGGGACAGTGTCAGTTGGTTGGTGGGGTCCATTTTGAAAATTTACGTTAACTGTTACAATAAATTTAAGTTCAGATGTATTTTTTTAATTTAATTTTGTACAAAAATAAAATTTTCGTATTTTTTTCTAAATTTATATCATTTTTTCAAAAAAGTTGTGATGCAACATACCAATTGTTTTATATCACTATTTGGTGGATATAAAGATCTACCAAAAACGAGAAAAAAATAATATGGTTGCCATTTAAAGAAAAGTGTTGATAACGTCATCACTCGAGAACCAATGACGTCATAGAAAAAAAATGTAAAAATAATGCGGTTATAAGCTTGGTTCCAAACTTTACGACCACACTGTATATAGATGTTGCAGTTGCAGCAGAAAAGAATCTAAACATTCAAAAGAAACGAAGTAATTTATGTTTTGACTCATCAGCAAACAAATGTAAACATAATTTTATCAGTCAGAAAGTCTATAACGAATAAAATAAATAAAGGTCTATAATGAATTTAGAAAATTAATATTGGCAAGGTAATCGCACAACATTGCAAGCTTATGCATTTCTTACATTATTAGAGAATAATAAACAGTAACTTTTAATAAGTAATAGTATTACTTTACTTGTATAACTCCTTTTCAGTTAGTACTTACACTTCAACAATTCTGAAGACGGTTTCAAACCAATGCAAAAGCTTTATGATAGTAACCATAAAATCTTTAATTTAAGAACAATGAATGGTTACCACTTTTGTAATTCCTTATTTTTGCAATTTCCTGCACTAGAGAACATAAATTCGTGATGATATATCGCCTAGACATAAAACTATGTAAGAAAAGAGAAATAAGAACGTTGCATTTAAAAGATAGAACTTTATAGACAACCGACTCGAATATCTTTGCAAAAATGAATAATGGCAATCCGCTAATAATTAGCTATATCCGTGTTATACTTTTTTTTTGAACCGGGCCATATTTGGCAATCTTCTAAAATTTGTAGATGTTCGTAAAGACAAATTAAATATTATACTTAGAGGTTCCACACAGTTTCTTACTAAATATAGCCCAGTAGAGTATAATTGTCAGGAGTTCAGTTGTTTTGCAATTGTTTTATGCATTGGAGTATATTCTATATTTGTATTTAACTCCTTTTCAGTTAGTATTTATATATTAAGGTATCTGGGGAGAATTTAAAGCAATGCAAACGCTTAATGGTAGTGATCATGAAATTTGTTTTAATTTAGGGATGAAACGAATAATTACTACCTTGAAAATTCCTTATTTTTGTCGCAATAATAATAACAAAATGAAGTTACGTTTATATAATGAAATAAATGGATCTCTAGAGAAGCTTCGTTCTATATTAAAAATACTTGAAAATTATGAACTATGAAGAAGACGAACAAGCAAAAAATATTTTTCTATAAACTATTAAAAACTGTTAAGCGTTAGAAATTGTGCAACCTGATACCAATAGAAACGAGAACTTTCTGTTAGAAAACAGCCTTGACAACATCGTCATTTTTACTACTCAAACAAATTTGCAGTGTTTGTGTAAAGCTGAAATGTATTCATTTCAGCTTTACACAAACACTGCAAATTAGTAGTAGACGGTACGTTTAGTTACTGAAACAAATATTTCACGCAACTTTTTACCGTCAATGGTTTTTTCAACAGACATTATATCCCACTGGTTTTTTGTTTACTAAAAGATAAGCATGAACGTACTTACAAACGCTGTTTCGAACTCCTTGTACATCATACGATAAAGCACAGGTTAGAATTAAAACCAAATAGTGTAGTTGCAGATTTCGAGATAGCGATACATATTTAAAAAAAGGTATATAACCCCTTACCACAATTATTAGTCGTATCCTAAATACGTATTTCGACAACTAAGTTGTCATCATCAGTAGGTAAAAACTACTAATTAAAAGTCGCACATGGGGCACAGTTAAACAAGAGAAACGCTTCCGCACAACTATTATACACTGCAACCCTGTATAGACTCTAGACTCTCTGAGTCTATACAGGGTTGCAGTGTATAATAGTTGTGCGGAAGCGTTTCTCTTGTTTAACTGTGCCCCATGTGCGACTTCTAATTAGTAGTTTTTACCTACTGATGATGACAACTTAGTTGTCGAAATACGTATTTAGAATACGACTAATAATTGTGGTAAGGGGTTCTATACCTTTTTTTAAATTTTTATTTAACCACAGTCTCCATTGAAAGAATAGCGATACATAATGTACTACGACATATATATCCTGAAACCAGAATTATGGGATGTAGGTTTCAGTTAACGCAAGTCTGGTGGCGGAAAATTCAACAGCTAGGCTTAACTGCAGATTACAGAGACAGAAGTTCAGAAATTGGACAGTGGTTGGGTGGGTTTTATTGTTTGGGTCTATTGTTTCTAGAACCAGAAAATGTGAGTGATGTGTTCGTTTTCGAAGTATGTGCATTTCAACCTCAAAATGAGAAACTTCAACAATTTGCAAACTATTTAATCGATAACTACATATCAGAAGACGCGGAGTTTCCTCCCGAGATATGGGCCGAAAACAGTGCACACTCATCCGTCACTATTTGTATTTGCTGATACGTTATTAAAAATGCAGATGCAGGTTTATATTAAAATAAACAGTGTTAATGCTCCCTACAAGTATCAGAATGCTGTTTCGAAAATACGTGAAATGTATTTAAAACAGCACATTTTTTAATTACCAGAGTGGCAGTATTAGCACTCTAGAATTTGTTAAACTAGATTCTTATTATTATTCTCACAAAATTTAATGAGGTGATAATGAATATACAACAAAGTAGACACCTATTTGTGTATAAATAAAAATTTTTATTTGAAAAATTTACTTTTATTAAAATTAAATAAAATACTTTGTGTCACAAAATTTAATAAGGTGACAATGAATGTATGTCAATACCAATTTGTGTATAAATAGAGATTTTTATATGAATAATTTACTTTTATTAAAATTAAATAAAACACTTATTTGAGTTTCGTATACCACTTTCTAAGCAAAATTTTGGGATGTGTGGAGATTCGTATACATTTAACCCTTTTACCTGACTCCGTACGGAGTTTCGAATCGCCCTATTTAGTAGTGGGTTAAATCTTGTTATAATCGCAAGAAATAATGATATTTTAAAAGTGTCACTGTAAAATCTTACGTCAAGAAGTTGAAGTATTACTGTGTAGTAAATTTTTAAAGAAATCATGTCGAATGCAAATGTTAAAATCGATAAATTGAAATATCGAGGCATCGTAAAATACTTCTATTTCATGTTTTGCGTAACAAAAAGGTAATAGAAGCTGTTGAGCGCTAGTTTGCAGATCAAGAAGAATCTTTTTTTTTAGAAGAGTTAAAGGCTTTGCAAAATCGTTGTATTACTAATACAGTAATAATAGTTAAGTAAATATCAGAATTTTGATTCTCCAACGTGAATTATAACCGGTAATGTGAATATAATGTAAAATAAATACAAAATGTGAAAATATTCCATATGCAATCGAAGGTATATCGCGTTGTTATTTTGTAAAATGCATAATGGGTATATTGCTTTCAAAAATCTAATTAGTTTCCAGATTTTCTAGACCAGATTTCAAGGGGGATATGGGTTCTTTTTAGAACAGATTATTTTATTTTTTCGTTTTGTATTTAAGAAAATATTTACTTTAGAAATGTGCTACATTCGTATTCTCAGAAATATTTGATACTTTTTTTATGTGTATGAGAATTTAGTTTAATTAAATTGAGGTACACAACACTCTTTTTCTTACTCTTCACCAGCGCAAAATGAAATTAATACGTTCAAGAAAAAGTAGGGCACTCCGCTACAAAATAAGTTATAGTCAGTGAAGAAGAGGACCCTCGGCGGAAAAGAGCTCTTAATTTGTTTGTGGCGTACAGTAAGCCTGTGATAATTTTTTTAAAGCGAGACACTGATGTCCTGGAGTAATGTAGTTATGCTAACCAGGGCGAGCTTCTCTTTGTTCTTTTAGCGTTGAGCGAATAAATTCGCTGACCGTGTCCTCGCATATATTAAACGAAAGCCAGGAAATTCTTCTCCGGTTCTTCAACATACATACCAGTATAAGTATATGTAAGTATCTATCTGCTGGTATCCAAATTTGCCTGCAGTCGTAGATAAAACGACCGTTCCCTGTTGTTTTTGTAGCCAATGCTATTTATTGGCATTTATTTACCGCTTAAATGGTTTTAGTCCTTAGTAACAAAAAAGGCAAAAATTTAAATTACCTCCGTCACATGGAAAACCTTAATTCAATAGGAAATTGTAACAGAATGGAAGTGATATTAGAATTCCCTAACAAATTGTTTGCAGTTTACGAGATGTGATTTCCCTTCCTTCTTAATTAAAATACGGAAGGGCTGATTAGATGATAGTAGATTAAATTTGATGGAAATTGAGTATAAATATTTTCGAAATTTAATCGATAACTTCTATGAAGTTCTCTAAAACAAAATTATAACCTATAAAATTTTGAATAATCTGAAAATTTTAACGAAAATATAATAATACAAAAATGAGGTGGAAGTGAAGTTTGACATTTCCAAAAATTTAAATAAAAATTTCGACTGTGAACCTCTTTCTTAATACGCATTGTATTTTGTGTTTTATTTTCTAAACCTGTGTTTTCGTGCATATTTATTCAATAAAGCAATCAAATAAAATGCAATGCGTTGATTACCTGATTGCGGGACAAATTGTTACCTCTACATGCAATTCTTACTTAAATACCAGTATTACTCTGAAATTATTAAGATACGCGTCATTTTTAACACCTATAAAGTATAATTCAAAAGTGCAAAGTACAATTCTACTGTTTAGAATAATGCAGTAGGAATGAAAGCATAGAAAGCACTATGATATTTTATGATTTTAAAGTCTATTTAGTCATCAAAGAATATATATAAGCAACTACATTCAGGATTAGGGGAAAAAGACCATTGCGAAAATTTATGTGATGTAGTTTAGAATAGAATTCTTCGCTAAGAGATTACCAATTACTGGAGTAACAAAAAGCTGGACACGCGAAAATCAGACAACGAACTTTGTAATTTTTAATAATAGCTACCATGGGATGTATACTAATATTGTAGCAGGTAATAAGACATATATTCGCTTGTAACGATGTATTGGCACATCCAGGAAGTAGGGTATTAGTGTACTTGAAGCTAATCCACATCGTTCCGCTATGAAAAAGAAAAAAGTTGAAATACATTAGTTTCTTCAAAAATATTGTTTATACCCAAATAATGTAGAGTATTTTATATTTAAAGGTATTTTTAATAATATAAAATATTATTAAAAATCTGGTGTGAAGAACACAAATACAGGTTCACTATTAATATGTTTTGTGAATGTGTCCGAACATATCCCTCCCCAGAGACGTAGATACGTATTTCGCCTTTCTATAGGCTCATCGGTACGCCCCTGCTGGAGAAAGGATATCTTCAGACACATTGACAAAAAGGACCACATCGCCATATCACAGAAATTATCCAGACGGAGCGTAGAAGTAAATTCAGCGCTGCCTGTTGTCAGACAGCCGAAGTACCTCGCCCTGTCCACATAACCAATGCGAACCAACGACGCCCTTCTAAAGATGGCACAGTCATCATGAGCCTGTGGAAAGGCGAAATACGTATCTATGTCTCTGGGGAGGGATATGTTCGGACACATTTAAAAAACATATTAATAGTGAACCTGTATTTGTGTTCTTCACACCAGATTTTTAATAATATTTTATATTATTAAAAATACCTTTGTATTATACAAAACTGGTGGGGTTTACCTACTCATATATGTTTCAATTATTCTGATACATTACACATGCGGTTAGTCCGTAGTATGAGTGAAGACACAAACAAAATACAGTTTCTAGAGAGATGACTGTGCCATCTTTAGAAGGGCGTCGTTGGCTAGCATTGGTTATGTGGACAGGGCGAAGTACTTCGGCTGTCTGACAACAGGCAGCGCTGAATTTACTTCTACGCTCGGTCTGGTTCATTTCTGTGATATGGCGATGTGGTCCTTTTTGTGAATGTGTCTGAAGATATCCTTTCTCCAGCAGGGGCGTACCGATGAGCCTGTAGAAAGGTGAAATACGTATCTACGTCTCTGAGGAGGGATATGTGCGGACACATTCACACAGCATATTAATAGTGAACCTGTATTTGTGTTCTTCACACCAGATTTTTAATAATATTTTATAATATTAAAAATACCTTTGTATTATACAAAACTGGTGGGGTTTACCTACCCATGTATGTTTCAATTATTCTGATATTTTATATTTTGTTTAATATTCCTGAAAATTTGAATATCCAATTTTGATAAGAGTATTGTACTTAATTTAATCACTTGTTTATTAATAAATTAATCATTTATTTATAAATTCGGTTTTTGAATACGCATTACAAATTTGTGTATATTATTTTTATTAAAAATAATAACACTATTTTTTCAATTACATCACCATAGTTAAGTTTGACATTTATCAAGGGAGTTGGTTATTTTATGTCATTTAATTTTATATACAGTAATTTTTAAAATGCCTTTTCAAAATTTCAACTTTAAAATCAAATATTAATAATATATGCAATTCTTAATTACCCATTTCAATGCATTAGTTTCATTTACAGTTCTTAATATACCCCTATAAAATTTTACCACTAATTACAATTTTCTTTTATCTGTTAACTTTCAAAGTATAGATAACTAAAATTATTGTCCAAGATTCAATTTTATTATATTCTTGCAATATCTCTCAAACTAAACCTTTCAATCTCATAATAACTGTTACGATAAATAATTAAAGTATCTAAAGTAATTAGTTTTACAATTACAATATATATATATATATATATATATATATATATATATATATATATACATATATATATATATATATATATATATATACATATATATATATATATATATATACATATATATATATACATATCGAACATTTGCTCTAGAAGCTGTTCCTGTGTTGCTTGCATAAGTGTGAATATCTCTGTTACATAACAACTTTTATTACCATTTTTTTTCATTTGTCATTATTTTGTATGTATTATTTTCAGTTAAACATAAAGCTCCAATGTTTTTCTCATCTCGTATATATATATATATATATATATATATATACGGGATGATAAAAAAATATATATATATATATTATATATACATATATATATATATATATATATATATATATATATATATATATATTATATATATTATATATATATACATATATTATATATACATATATTATATATACATATATATATATATATATATATATATACCGTATGTTTTAAATATCATTAGGCATAGAGAATCGACGTATGAGTACATACAATGTATACGTACATGAGAAAGCCAGTCCAATGCCAGCGAAGACCGCGACGACTGACGATTGTCTCCGATACCGATTGACTGGAAATTTTGCATTCAGTCTAGCTGCGGCCGTTACAGTTTGAAAGCGTACAATAAGATTAATGTATAATGGCACTTTATACACCCACTGAAAAGCTTCAGTTAGTAAAATAGTTTTATGCTGGCAAGTCTGCAATGGAGTGCATGAATTTGTTTGCGCTGACTTTTGCGGACCGTTATGTACCTTGCAGACACACAATTTATAATATTATAAATTAATTTGAAACTTGTTTCTGTCTCAATAACTGTACGAAATGCAAACCAAGAGAGGTATCACCACAAAAAATTGAGGAAAGAGAACGGCGCGATGTATTAATTTGTAGTATTATGGAAAATGATAACACGAGATCTACTAGAAGTGCTGCCGAGGAATTAGGTACAAGTAACACAACTATTTCACGTATTTGGAAAAGTAATGGTTTAAATTGTTTCAAATATTCGAAAACTCAAGAAATATTTTCCGAGGACAATTTCCGGAGAATGGAGTTTTGTCAAGATGTTATGGAAAAGATACATCGAGATAAAAATTTCGTTAAAAATATTCTCTTCACCGATGAATCCACTTTTCCATTACACGGAAAGCACAAAAGCTTGCTGTTCTTCGATATTGGGCTTCGGAAAATCAACACCGGCATTTTGCAAATCGCACTCAATATCTTCAAAAACTAAACGTTTGGGCAGGTATTTTAGGTGACCATTCTATAGGGCCCTATTTTATTGATGGTATGTATATTAAATGCCGACAAGTATCTCGAATTACTGAAAAATCAAATACTTCCCGCCATTCAAAACATTGGAATAAATCAGGAAATCGTTTGGTTTCAACATGACTTTTGCAGACCGGCTGTCCAGCACATAATGCAGTGAGGGTAAAGGAATTTCTAGGAAATACTTTTCCTGACCGTCTTATTACTGGAACAGGAAACATTAAATGGCCTCCGCGATCTCCTGATCTATCTCCAAATGATTTCTTTTTGTGGGGATATCTAAAAAATATTGTTTATACTCATGAAGCGGGTAGAGCAGCAAATCTAGTTGCCTTGAGAGAAAAAATAACTGAGACTGCGAATTCATTAAGTGCCGACATGTTAGCAAATGTAAGAGCTAATTTCTACGACCGCCTAGTTCAATGCCTTGCTGTGCAAGGCGGAATTTTTGAACCTCTTGTATAATTTATTCTAATTTTTAGAATCCTTTTTTATTTATTTTATTAGGATTATTCTTTAATTTTATTAGAATTGCGCTTTTGTTTATGCGACGCACCGCAGTTTAAAAATTGCCTGCATCTACTGAAAGAAATAAGAAAAGCAAATCCCTTGCAATTCGTAAATGTTATTTTAGAACGCATTACAAGTACCTAAGTCGATGGTCAATGATTACTGCTAACTTGTATTTGTGAAACAATCGGAGACAATCGTTGCCGGCCGTCGCGGTCTTCGTCAGCATTGGATCGGCTTTTCCATATACATATACATTGTACATACATGTACTCATACGTATTCCCTATGCCTAATGATATTTGGCACATGCTCTATATTAATATGGAGTTACGTCCTACCTTAGAACGTCACGTTAATACGGGAATGGAAGATTCCACATACGTAAATCATGAAACTATATTCATGCTCCACTTTTGGAGGCCATGATATTATAATGTTAAAGGTTCACGTTTGATCGCCAAGTTAATATATAATTTAAAATGGATTGGTTAATGAAAGAAAAAATAAATAAATAAATGAAAGATGGCATTCTGATAAAACCTTTGTTTATTTTACAAAATTATTTAATATTTTAAAAGGATATATAGACAATTTTATTTAATATTATTAAACATTAATCAATATACATTAATTATTACAGACATTATAGGCAAGATGAAACTTATGCCGATTCTGATTCTGAGAGAGTACTTAAAGAAATTACCAAAATGAATTATAGATTCAAAAATGTGACAGGAAAACGTATTTATATAAATTGACAATCGAATTCTTGGTTTAAATATTGTTAGTTGGTTATTTACAACGTTTTAAATACTCTTTAAAGAGTTGTCAAATGAGACAATGAGTTGTCATATGTGACAGTATATTTTAAGTACTAATGCGAGAAATGGTAATTTATTTACATATATTTGAATTTGATACTAACTTGTTTTTAATATGAATTGAATCCTTTTAAGGCTCTTCTTACCATCTAGTTGTAGACTATCAAGTATTCGGACTGGAACAAAGGCACTCTTGAAACGCCTCTGGACATTAAATAAACTACCGAGATATTTATATATTAATTCCAACCAAAGAAGAAATGGTCCTTGTTTGGAGATCTTTATGGATAATCTTTATTATAAAAATGCGTCTAACCTTGTTAGAAATATTATTTGATATCCGGAAGGTTAGACTTTCGGATACCAAATAATATTTCTCGTTACAGCTTGCTTGAGGTAAATATGAAGGAAATTCAAATATATTTACCCTTTTGGTACTTCTATCACAATTATATCCTGGTACAGTTGTATATTATATTTTTATGGTTAATATTATGACAATGTTGAATATTCCTAAATCACTAGGAATATTATATCAATTAAGATATCGCTAAGAAATAAGTAATTAAACTTCTAGTTTCAAAAATTCTTTTATTGTAAATACCACTACAATATTGTTTCGCCATACAATGGCTTCATCAGGTGGATGAAATACTGAATATGTACAATACAAGTATGAATATTTGTGTGAAAATTATTGGGGAAATGGTGGTGGAAAAATTTTTACAATCTTAAATTTAATAGAGGGGAGTTGTTTAAATCTAGTTGGTCATTCAAAGCTAATCCTAAACTATTATATTTATTAATTTCTAAGTTTTCTAACAGGTTAAGTTTTTTACTTTTTTCTTGAATGTGTAAAATTTTTTGAAATCTATATTAAATCTATGATTGATATCTATACAATGGCTTGCGAAAGTTGAATCTGTTTTCTTTTCTTTATGGCTTCTCTCGTGTTCTTTTATCCTAATTTTGAATGTCCTCCCCGTCTTTTTTTGCAAACCACCTTCTAGAAGAGAAACATAAATTTAATCACTAGTTTTCACTAATTTCTTCAAGAAGAAAAACATAAATTTAGTCACAACTTAGATATCTTGCATTAGAAAATAAAGGACCAAAATTAAACTTATTAGAATCTCTAGAAATTAATAAAAATAGAGCTTCTAATAATTTATTAAACGACCAATTAGAAATAAATAGATCCGCATTATTAAATATTTTTTAATAATAAATTTTATACTTTGGAGTTTTTTATAATTTACTTTACACAACAGATGATAATAATTAGTATACCTCCCCCTCTTCATAATTTGTGCCTTATTAAAGACCCGTAATATTGCATACATTTGTAGCCACTGTAGTGAGCGAAACAATTGTCAAGTGTTATATGCATTAAACAGTAGAAATCTATAATAACTGATAAATATGCAGATAAAAAATTTAACTTATTATTCACAAAGATTTGTTTTCTGATATTCAAAATTTAACAACTTCTGCTAATTTTTATATCATTAGGATATAATAACTCAAAATAACATTTTGCTAACTTTAGAAAAAAAATGTAATACAGATTTTCGTTAACATTTTAAATGCTTTTCAAATTTCTTAAAATTTACAATTTTTATTTTTATTATCCAATTGTCATTAAAAATATTGAAAATAATTAATAAGTAATCATCGAAGTTTAGTCATCGACGTTAAAATTTGTTTGATGTTTGTTTATTTTTAACAGAAATTAAATCCACTCTTTAACTTGTTAAGAAGTTATGGTAGAGCAAATTTGTTTTGCCAGCTGAGGACAAATTTAATATTCCAAGTAGTAGCAACCAAATTTTATTATAGAGTAGCTTCCTGTCTGAAAATTCAGTTATGTATGCGAACAACTAACTAGTCTTTCTGTCTACTTGGCGAAACAAAGTTATAAAGTAAATATTTGTTTCGAGCCAACAAAATTATATTAGCCACCCATATATATACTACAACCGTTAATAAACTATAGCTAAATATATATTAAAAATCCAACATAATATTAATATACACTATGATCACTTGTTTTAGTAGCTGCTAGTTTTATTAAACGGTATTTCCAAATTAAATTTGGTAATGACGATTTTAATTATACATTTAATAGAAGAAAATAATAGAAATACGAGGGCCATTAGTAAAGTAAGTTCCGTTTGGTTATTAAAGGAAAACACCAATACATGAAGAGGTTTGTATTATATACAACTTAAAACTACTACTTTCAGCTATTTTTCCAAGTTGTTGCGATTACGATTGAGATATTTGTCATAGCGATGAACCAGCTTTTTAACGTCCGCTTCATAAAACTCTGTCGACTGTGAATTAAGCTACGCTGTAATACTGTTTATCGTGGTCCCTCGTTCCATAAAGTCAACAATAAAGACGTATTCCTTGTCCTAAAAGGCAGTGACCATGACTTTTCTCGCAGAAAAAGTTTAACGCCACTTTACAAGTTTTTTCGTAAGCGAGTTAGGGCGACTCCAATGCATTTACTGACTTGTCGTTTCAACGTTGACATAGGCCACCCAAGTTTCATCACCTGCTACGATATCTGAGGAAATTTTCTCTTTCACCATTATAACGTGTCAGAAAAGTTAGTGCCGATCACATTCTCTTTGCCTTATGGCCTTCGATAAAAAGTTTTGGCACCCATCGTGTGGTTACTCAAATATTCAGTTTCAGTGAGGGAAAAAAGGCACTCAGTTCTGATTATGAATGGCCGATTTTCACAATTTTTTTCTTAGACATTACTCACAAGTTCATTCGTCACAACAGTTGTTCTTCCACCCTGTTTTTAACCATGGTCATTAGTTCGTTCTTCTCGAAAGATTATGCTACATCTTCTAACCATACTGTCACTCACGACATTTTCACCATAAACGTAACAAAGTCCACGGTGAATCTCAGCAGCCTTCATGTTCTTTGCACACACAAATCGGATACATGCATTCTAAACGACCAAAATAGCACGAAAGAATGTCTGAATGAGTCTCTCGCTCTCTCACTGAATCATACTACACCACAGCAGGGTGATTGAGCTGATATCGCGGCAGTCGCGCTCATATTCTCACTCCTCTGCTCACTAGGTGGAAACGGAACTTACTTTACGAATCGCGCTCGTATTATAGCTTTCAAAGGATTACGAGCAGACTTACAATAAGATATTTAGTAGGAGAAAAATATATTTTAAGTAATTATAATTGTAATAAAAGTTGTAAACATTAAATGTTGGTCTTTATTTAATTGAGCGTATTTTAATTTTGACAAACAAATAAGAAATGGTGTACTGTATACTTCTGGCAACTCATATTATTTTAACCTCCTCAGACCCAAAAAGCTTTTTAAGAAACTTCAAAGTAAATGCTGCTGATTTTGTGTTAGCTTACCAAAATTTTTATTGTTTCTTTAAAAAACTGAGGTATCCCTAAAAATACAAAACGTTCGGGGTCGATATAGTCATTTATGTACCAGGGATATTATAATAAGATGTTTGTGTCCATTCGAGGGCGACAGGTTTATAAGGCCGAGGGCCTCCGGCCCGGGGGTTTATAAGTCGTCTGAAGGTTTTAAACATCTAATAATTCCCGTGGTGCATACACAATTTTATTTTTTGCTTTAAATAGGTAAATAATTCGAAAATCTTGAACATCAATTTATTCAAATAGACAAGGCTTCGTAGGTGTTTTTGTTTTCATGACGATGAGGTTATTTGTTTATAAATAATGTTAGTGACGCGTGTAAGGTAGAACGGCTTCTATAAATTTGTTACTATGAGTGAACGAGTTCCAGACATAGTATGTAGCAGAGAGAGCTGAAAAAACAATGCTCAATTATTTCCCAAGAAATCAAGATCATTATACAACAGAGCGTATGAAAATTTTGAGGATTGGGCAACCAAATATAAGAACTGTCAATGAGACATTTCAAGTGGAATACATTTTTCTAATTACTCTTTCAGTTTTAATGGTTCTGAATAATGTCGTATTTATGTAATGCTGTACTTTGTGTTGTGTCGAAAAATTCGTCACTAATACATCTTTGGAAATATTCAAAAGTATCTTTGACTTGCCTGTCAACTGCTTGTCAATTTTTATGAGGTGCAAACTGCTTTTTCGTAACCATTTCTTGGAAGAAGATGGAACCAATCGGGCCATTATCGCATCGCCTGATGAATCCTAATGATCAGGTCGAAGATATTCTCTTCTTCATAAATATTTTGAGGAATTAAATCATCCTCAAGGTTATCATTTAACTCAATTTCATTCAATAGACCATCATCTATGTCGGACTCGTCTAGATATAGATTGTCCGCAAGGTCTTGAAGTTGTTTTGCTGTCAAACGGCCTAAAAGAATAAACATTCTGACTCTGACTGAAGAAATTAAACAAATTTAAAAAAATTCAAAATGTAATTCCGTAGGCCCAAATTATCACCAGTGATACTTCAACAAAAGTCTATTACTACCTCCGATTAGTACAGACTCTTATCAAAACATTTTAGGAATGAATGAGTTATAATAATAATTTTATACTACAAAAATATTAAATAATCGCGAATTGTTTTCATTTAAATTCAGTGTGAGGTTAAATACTGCTACGCAAACAATGGTTATCAGTTGCTTACTGATGCCGTCAATTAGAAAAAACGGTTGGGATAGCACAATTTGCACGAACAGAGGTATATCAGATATGGTACCATTGATGCCAAATCGAATTTTAGAATATAAATATATATATATATATATATATATATATATATATATATATATATATATAAACTATTCCGTGAGTATCATGTGTGATGTGGGTCCGAGGTGGTTAAAAAGTCTAAAGAATGATCAGGAATAGTTCTTACCTGTATACTTCGAAAGCCAATATGAGTAATCGATAAACTGTTAATTTTCTCGTTAATTTCGGTAATGGACAAAGTTGCTGCTATTCCATGTGTAATATTTAAGAAAACATGTTACAGTAATTTTTTTTGGGAGAAAAGATACGTCAGAGTTCTAACACGAAGCAATTAAATTTAAATTAGATTTAATTTCTAATTAGTTCATAAAAGTAAAAAAGCTATAATCACTGATTTCAGTTCTATGAAATTTTTTAACTTTCATATTAATTTTGCTCGTAAAATTTAAGACCAACACATTATAATGCTTAGAATAAATTAAGAAGTGGGTTTATAATTAGCAACGCTTTCAATATTTTGTAATAACTTTGACTGAAAGCGAGGTATATTTTAAAGATTTATTTTGATTGTAAATTCAAAAGAAATGAAACAAAAGATATTGCTATATACATATTTACTTAATCAAATTTATAAACTATTATTTAATAAGCCAATATCAAAGTAATATACGACTACTATTCTCTTTCTGTTACACCTAGCTAGGTAGTATAGAATTTATAGACATTGTTCATAATGAGTGAAAATCAATCTTGAAAACATTTTTCAATGTTTTCGTGTTAAGTTTTTTATTTAATATCAATTGTGCCAACCTTGTCTTCAACCAATATAAAACACAAACCTCGTAACTTATCTTTACAAATAGAAACAAAAAGAAATCATTAGGATTACACGACGAATGCGCCATTACTTCAATTTATTGGGCCCTCAAATACTTAATCGTTTGAAAAGTGTAAGCCTAAGAGCTATCGCGATGTAAGATGGTCTTCCTTTGGATGGTTTTTGCGGACACTTTGGAGAACTTAAGGCAAACAAACTGTTAGTGTATTATTCTGCATTGTCAGAAACAGCGGTCTTCCAGAACCAAAGTGGAAATATAAAAATTATTGTGAGGAATATCTTTTTCTTTCGGCCTGTTTCCCGAACAACTTTACTCATTTTAAATAATTCAAACTGCCAATCAATTAATTTTTTTACATTATTATAACAGTATGCCCAAGTTGCATCGTCTGCTGTAATAAAGTTGTACACTGGATGAGACGATTAGTTAGCAAAGCGATCGAGCGTAGATCTACATAATCTCACAACGTTATGTTTTTGAATTAAAGTAGAATTATGGTAAATCTAAGGGAAACAAAGCTTCCCTGAATGAAATCTTCCCTCATGTTCATTCCCAATATCGCCTATATTTGGAGAAAAGATTTCATCAGGACATTTAATTAATTGAAAAACATTATCAGGCCAAGTGGAATAGCGAAATTTAGTATTGAGATCGGAAAGTTCTGAACATAAAAAAAGGAAACGGTAAACTTTAGTATATAACTAAATATCTCATTTTTTACAAAAATTGAAGATTATTATTAGAGAATTTGAAGAGTAATGTTTTAGAAGCTTGTGTGAGAAATTTGGGTTCGTTGAAAAGAAAAGAGCAACGACGATTTGTATTTTAGTAACTAGTTAAGACGTACTTCGTATTATATGCATCTAGGAAATAATTATTTTTTAATTAAACATTTGTATTTACTCATGTTTATTAAAATTTACATGTTTAATTGTACACGAAAATATAAAGTATTCAATTTGGAAAGTAAATTTATTGTGGGAAGTTGTTACTGTATTTACCACACAGTTCATTTAACTTCATTTGCGCAACTACCCTTCTTGAACGAATTGGTCTGGTAATGGACTGGAGGGTACATTAATCAAATTGTAGCGGTATAACTAGGAATTTTCCTAAAATCCTTAGGTCGTTTGTGAAAAATTCGAACGGCTTTATTTACATGATTCGTTTAATTATTGCTAGAGCATATTATATTTATTATAATTACCAAACAAAAATACCCGTTGAAGTTAAATGAAATATTGTAATTATGGGACCAAATGCGTAACAGAAAAGCATTTTATAGCAATACGTGAGTATTTTCTAGCTGTTTGTTATACAGTCACTACATTGCAGATTTATCGGTTATAATATCAACAACGGAACATATTGTTTCGTGTACATGACGTTCCGTAATAGACAATGTAGCAACCCAGCAAATTCCGTCCCTAATATACAATGAAAACTGTTAAAAACGCAAGGAGGTGTTCAATATTTGGAGAATTTTCTCTTAAAGTTATATTGTACTGTAAATATTGCTTTCTACATTTACGACC
The DNA here is from genome assembly GCA_935421215.2 of Melolontha melolontha. Taxonomy (NCBI): domain Eukaryota; kingdom Metazoa; phylum Arthropoda; class Insecta; order Coleoptera; family Scarabaeidae; genus Melolontha; species Melolontha melolontha. The sequence continues at coordinate 84,234,051 of OW285239.1, read as the reverse complement.
CTAATTATTCGAATTTTTTAATAGAAGAAGTTCCGTTTAAGCAGGAATCGAATCCACGTCCATGGTTTGCCAGACTTAAGGCTTCCCAATGTATTCGAAACCTCACAGCCCTTGATAGCTTAGTTGTTAGAGCTATGGTCGGGAAAATGATTCGAAAATCCATGTGGAAGACCTCTGGAAGCACGAACTGAAGAAATCATCAATAAAGTTGAAGATTTGGTGTTGACTGACCGCCAAGTAAAAGCTTCAGTTATTGCTAAACAAATTGGAATATCCGAATCGAATGTTTTTAAAATGCTACACGAAGACTTGGGAATGAGCGAAGTGTCGGTATGATGGATTTCCTCAATCCCAGAGAAAAATTGTGTAGACGACAAATTTGTGACGAGAATTTGACTGTTTTATTTCGAGATGAAGACTTCTTAAATATAATTGTAACTAGGAATGAAACTTGAGTACACCACTGGGATCCCCCACGAAACAAGAGTCCATGTAATGAGTTCGTCAGGGCTCTCCAGCGACGAAAGATGCAAAAACGCAATTTTCTGCGGGAAAAGTGATGGCAAGTTTTCTGGGATGCGGGGAGAATTCTCTTAATTGTGTATATGCCAAAAGGGAATACAATAACGAGAAATCTCTACAAAGACACAATTAAGAGCTTGAACAAAGCTATACGCGAAAAAGGACCCTATAATTTTGTTAAAAAAACTCGTTATTAAAGAAACGTTAAAATAAGTGTGTTAGTGTTAATGGTTCTTATGTTGAAAAACATTTTTTTTGTAGTTTTCTAATTCGTTTCTTTTATAGCTAGGTAGATAAAATAAAAAAACTCCTCCCGTATGTAAGCTTTGTTCCCCTTAGATTTACCATAATTCTACTTTAATTCAAAAACATAACCCTGTGAGATTGTGTAGATCTGCGCTCGATCACTTTACTAACTAATCGTCTCATCCAGTGTAGAACTTTATTACAGCAGACGATTCAACTTGGGCATACTGTTATAATAATGTAAAAAAATTAATTGATTGGCAGTTGAAGTTATTTAAAATGAGTAAAGCTGTTCGCGAAACAGGCCGAAAGAAAAAGATATTCCCCACAATAATTTTTATATTTCCATTTTGGTGCTGGAGGACCGCTGTTTCTGACAATGCAGAATAATACTAACAGTTTGCTTGCCTCAAGTTCTCCAAAGTGTCCGCAAAAACCATCCAAAGAAAGACCATCTTACATCACGATAGCTTTTAGGCTCACACTTTTCAAACGATTAAGTATTTGAGGGCCCAATAAATTGAAGTACATAATGGCGGATTCGTCGTGTAATCTTAATGATTTCTTTTTGTTTCTATTTGTAAAGATAAGTTACGAGGTTTGTGTTTTATATTGGTTGAAGAGATGATTGACACAATTGATATTAAATAAAAAACTTAACACGAAAACATTGAAAAATGTTTTCAAGATTGATTTTCACTCATTATGAACAATGTCTATAAATTCTATACTACCTAGCTAGGTGTAACAGAAAGAGAACAGTAGTCGTATATTACTTTGATATTGACTTATTACATAATAGTTTATAAATTTGATTAAGTAAATATATATATAGCAATAGTGGTGTGTGCAATGCACGATGGGCGGTCAGGTGCCATTCCGCCTTTCCAGCATGAGTGAGGAACCAAGCTACGTGGCGCAAACCTCGGCGCCGTGCATTGCACACACCACTAGGACCGGTCCTGGGCGGCAACCTGGCTAGGCTGCCGTTAACAGCACACACACGTTCGACGTGTGTGCATTGCCCCCGCTTTTGCGGTAAACTTTAAGATGGCACATTGTGTGACCGTCGTTCACCGAGGTAGCCACTAAGAGTGTTCCCTCGGTTGCGATGAGCGACCCCGTGCAGGGTGCGCTTCGCTGGTCTGCGCCTTGCCTCGTTGGGGCGGGGGTCGGGCCGTCGAAGTACTGCACGGAAAAGTAAAGAAGTTGTCGGGAAGGGGTTGGCGGCCCTACGCACCGGCTCGTTATCCGATCTCTCTAATTTACGTGACCTGTCACTTAACACACGCACGAGCGCACCATCATACAAAACCCTATACTTACGCTCTAACACAAACACAAAATGACACACCCAAAGACACGCAAGCTGCCAGCAGCAATCAACACACAAATTCATACCCAGAAAAAGACACAAGCTGCTAGCAGCGAACAACACATCTGTTCTCACCTTGCTATCTATTTTTTGGAATACTAAGGCATGATTTATTATTACTATTTGAATGTATCTTTGAATAATTTAAACCATAGCAACTCAATTACTTGACATTTAAATTCTGTCATTTATATTTTTTATATCCTTGACAAAGGCATCATTGCCGAAACATGTAGGATTATTTTAAATATATACACTTTGAAGTAATAACCAGACCTTTAATCGCCGACTAATTAAGTTTATCTTATATATACATATATATATATATATATATATATATATATATATATATATATATATATATATTTAGATATATTTAGATTCTAAAATTCGATTTGGCATCAATGGTACCATATCTGATATACCTCTGTTCGTGCAAATTGTGCTATCCCAACCGATTTTTCAAACTGACGGCATCAGTAAGCAACTGATAACCATTGTTTGCGTAGCAGTATTTAACCTCACACTGAATTTAAATGAAAACAATCCGCGATTATTTAATATTTTTGTAGTATAAAATTATTATTATAACTCATTCATTCCTAAAATGGTTTGATAAGAGTCTGTACTAATCGGAGGCGGTAATAGACTTTTGTTATCACTGGTGATACTTTGGGCCTACGGAATAACATTTTGAATTTTTTTAAATTTGTTTAATTTCTTCAGTAAGAGTCAGAATGTTTATTCTTTTAGGCCGTTTGATAGCAAAACAACTTCAAGACCTTGCGGATAATCTAGATCTAGACGAGTTAGACATAGATGATAGTCTATTGAATGAAATTGAGCCAAATTATAACCTTGCAGATGATTTAATTCCTTAAAATATTTATGAACAAGAGAATATCTTCGAGCTGATCATTGGGATTCTTCAGGCGATGCGATAATGGCCCGGTTGGTTCCATCTTCTTCCAAAAAATGGTCACGAAAAAGCAGTTTGCACCTCATAAAAATTGACAAGCAGTTGACAGTCAAGTCAAAGATTTCAAGTATATAACTAAATATATACTAAAGTTGACCTTTTCCCCTTTTTTATGTTCAGAACTTTTCGATTTCAATACCAAATTTCGCTATTCCACTTGGCCTGATAATGTTTTTCATTGATGGAAATGTCCTGATGAAATCTTTGCTCATGTTCATTACCTATATCGCCTACACTTGGAGAAAAAATTCACATGGACAGCCAGTAAATGTTTATTAACAATTTCAGACTTTCACGTCTTTAAAAGCATTTCAGTCAACATATTCCAATTCACATAAAATCTCTTCAAATGCTGTACCTTGTAACAGATTAATTTAGGGTCCTTCGGAAAGCTCCTCTTTGAAGTTTAGATAGCTAAAATTAGAAAATATATATTTGCTTAAAATATGAAAATCTACTTCCTTTCTTGTTAATTGCTCTTAAGGTTCATTAAATCTAACTTAATGTGTGATGGTGGCATTAATATTTTTTCAGGCTCCACCAATTTCTTACGAACTATATTCGTCTTTTTAGGCCTGTACTACACCATAAATTGCCAGTGTTGACCAATGTAATAGAAACTTTTCGCTGTGATGTTTCGTTTACAAAAAAAAATCAGAAATTTTGGATATGCAACATGTAAACCTAGAAAGATTGCTACGACTTCAGATCGGCGCTGATGTACCAATCATGCGTTCTGTAGCTTATTTTGTAAATAAGGCACGGTTACGGTAAGAGAACTACTTACAGCTACAGTAGAATTAAATTTCGAACACTTCTCTACAAGAAAACTCAGATAACGGTCATTAGAACCTGAAAAAATTTCGAATCTTTTAGATTTTTTAATAGCAACGAAAATATTTGAAAAGTATAGACGTATAGAGCTTAGTGTCATAAGTTCTGACCACACACTGGTTAATTGATATTGTGTGAATATATGATTAAAAGTCAGCATAATCTAACATTAAATGTACGGACTGGAAAAGGCTTTAATTAAAGGATTGCAAAAAAAAAAAACAAAGATAAGTTTCTGCTCTATAGAAGTTAGATACACGAAACGCGTATACACTAAAAGCGAAAAGCTAAAAGAAAATTCCAACAATGAAGAACTACTACCGATAAGAATATATTAAATCATCTGTCTCAAAAGATTAAGAACAATTTGGAGAACAAAAATAATTCTATTAATAAACATTTAAGCCAATTATCTAATCACCAGAAAATGGAAAATGGACGCATATAAAGTTTAAAGGAAGCTATATGTTAGCTGAATTTCGACTAATTTTAACAAATATTTAACAAAAACGAATTTCAGGATACCTTCATGCGGACTGCATAACCAAGAAGGATGTAATGGTAAACATTTTCGTTTGTATCGCTATTCGTTTGGGTTGCGTACGTAACCTAGTCTACTATTAAATCGTCGACATTGTTGCAAAATGAAATAACATCTTCCGTTACCGTGACAAATGTTTCTGATAATTATGGCATACAGAAATAAGTATTTCTAGGGCGTACCTCTTTGCTTTAACTAATTTCTGCGTTTCTAGAACCATTTGTACAACTTCTTTCACGGTAAGACATTTTTCTCTTCATTTGTCTAGATTTCTGTACAAAGGCGGGCGTGCTTTCATCTTCAATGACTTGGACCTTTTCTGTCCTTTTATGAGCACGTTATAGTAGTAAAACCAGATTTGGTTACCAGTTAAGGTTCTGCTAACATAACAAGATGTTCCATTTTTTTATCCACATTTTTTCTTCTCGAGCATCTACCCTAGACATTCTTCTATACCACCAGATTCAAGCATCTTCCTAACAGTATCAACTGTTTTTCTCGCTAAACGATGAGATGCGTGCCACGATCGCAGAACCATTTACCAATTAAAGGAGTCATCAAGACGATAGACAACAAAAGCGATGTGAACAAATAGTAAATTGATAGAATATATAACTACATAAAACTTGTTAACCTCCCAACTCATGGGACACAAAAACTATTTTACGGATACCAAGGTAAACTAAATGAGTTAGAGAGAATTCACATCGAAGATGAATCAATTACTTTAAACAACCCATATGAATGATATTGTCCCTAAACACACAAGACAAAGAAGATCGGAAGGAGTTGAAAGAGATCCTGAAATACGACAATGTTCCGAAACAAATTATTTACGTTGAGATTATAGCTTAAGACAAAATCAGACTGCAAATTATTATAAATTTGTATAGAGATGCACACAGTCTATATTTATAAAAGAAATGTAAAGCAATATTATACTATATCTAATCCTGCAAACACTATTATATTTAATGAAACGAAGTTGCATATACCTATATATATATTGATAATACACACAAAATGACTTAATCAACTTGAAAACTGAAATAATATACTTGCGAGATTCTTTTTACTTCAGCCTATTTGCATCTTTGTAACAGCCACTCGTTTTTTTCAAGCTCGTAAAAAGAGGCTCTAATTAGAATCGCCCTTTTAATCAACGCTGTAACATAAAAGATATTCTACATGGTAGGCATTCATTCCATACGAATATTAATGACGGTGAACGGATACACACATGATATACGGAAATGTCTTTGCTAATACATACGTCGCCCTATGCATGTCAGCAGAATTTGTGGTTGGTTCTCTTATGATGTCGTACTAGTGTTTGTTTTGTCAATATCATACAATACATGGCCAAAATTTCTGTTTAATTCTTCGTTTGGTAAATATGAAATAAGGAAGTTATAATTGTAACTATACCACAAATACCTTAATAATATTGGAAGTAATAGTAACAATCTTAATAATACCTTCAATTAATACCTTCACTTATTTTCCAAATTTGTATAAATACTGGCAATATGACAAATAATTTTAACAATAAACTAACAAAAAAGCTTATGAGGTACACTTTTAGATGTAGTAAAATACCCCTCGCCATCTGCACGGAATACATACCTACCTTGATATCGCCTTAAAATGTCAGCAATTTTGTAATTTCTGAGATTTTCATCATCAACATAAACAAAAAAAAAAGCAGAAGTCTTTTATAGAGTGCATAAGATATATTTTCCACATCTTTATAACTAGGGACAGGACACGAGAGGCCGATGACTCATCGCCCACGGGCGTACCATTGAAAATTTGTATTTTTAAAGAGTTTTTAATTTTATTTATATAATTGGAAAACAAACGAGTGTGACTCTATAAAATACGAAATGCAGTTTTATTTGTTCATTTTTTAGTTCAAATTAAGTAAAGGAGTATTTAGATTAACTACAATACTTTCTCAAGGTTCTCCTCAGTAAAATTTGTTCTCTTTGAATTAAATACATCCTTGTAAATAGAAAACGTCATTCCTACATCGTAAATGGTTATAGGTGCATACTGGAAATATTCTTCTATTTCAGCGTATTTAGCAGTTAGATTTTGGGGCATTGTCTCCATACACAATTGCCGCAATGTTATTAAATCTGGATTTCTATTAAAACATGCGTCTAACTTTTGCCGAAGGCCACATCCAAAGTCACTTGAAATGTTCTTCAAATTATTAATAGTGGTCGATCCATTATATAATTTGAGATTTTGATTTTCAAAATAAGTGATTAGTTTTGGCAAATTTGCAGTGTTCCTGAAGAAAGTACAACTGATTTTTTAAATTTGGAATTTGTATTAGTTTCTTGCACTCAGGAGAGGTGTCTCTGAGGAATCATATCCTAATATGCTGCATATTACTTGTGTAGCACATGCTCTCCACAGAATCTGTGAATATATCGTAGACACCTTCACGGAAGTTTATAGACTTAGATCCGCTTTTAAAAAAGTTTTCAGAAAAGCACCATTTAGAGTAGCTCTTCATACGGAGAAACTTCCATCTTTGTCACTGACTCCCTCTCCAGTAATAACTATATAGGGAACATGGTTGGAAGCTACTAGTTTTTATGCAGAAAATTTCGATAGTTTACAAAATTTCGTTACATGTTTAAATGACGATACTCGAAGTATTTCTGCGTGCAGGGAACTAATACAAATTACAAATTTAAAGAATCAGTTGTACTTTCTTCAGGAAGACTTTGGAAATTTTCCAAAACTAATCACTTATTTTGAAAATCTAAATCTCAAATTAAATGATGGATTAACCACATTAGATGTGACTATTGATAATTTGAAAAATATTCAGAGTGACTTCGGATGTGGCCTTCGGCAAAAGGTAGATGCAGTTTTCAATGGAAATCCAGATTTAATAACATTGCGGCAATTGTGTATGGGAACAAGTTAACTCACAAAATTAAGACTTTTCCAGAATCATCAGCCCAAAATCGTTTTCACCTCTGCTATTCCAGGAAGCAGATTTCTATCTAATTTAAAGAGCCCGATACCTTCTCTTCAACAAACCCATACAGTGTATGCATTCAAATGCAATGAATGCTCTAAGTATGATATAGGTCAGACAGCCCAGATATGGCGTGAACGCAGCACTCAACATCACAGTGATTCGAAGGAAAACTCCAAAAAATGTGGCTTGGGATTTCATATTAACACTTTCAAACATAATTTGAATTTTGATAGTGTAGATAGTTTAATCGGCGAAAACAACTATTACAAAAGAATTACGTTAGAAAATTTAGCAATTAAAAAAATTACCAATAATCTCAATACCAAGGAACGGTCATGTATGTTTACTAATGCTTATAATGGCCTTATAAAATATTTAAAAATTAAATTAACTTAATCTCTTTGTATTTTCTCGCCTGATTTTGTGTCCAATCCTTGTACAATATATTAATTCACCTCACTGTTATTCATATTTACATATATATATATATTAAAGTAGTACACCCACTGAGATGTCGTTAATGATTATAATTATAACATAAAATGTTTAAATTAGTATAAGTTTAAGTTTTTAAATGTGAATGATAAATCTCTATATTTGTAGGTTATCAAAAGTTAAATATAGATGGGGTTGTACAACATATAACATATGTTATATGCATATACATCCACGATGTAATCGTTTTAATAATAAAGTGTACATGACCTAAACAGCTGTTCTGGTGTATAACCAGTTACTTAGTTTTTTGTGGGCAATATTCTGTTAAGTGTCAGGCTAATCTAGAACAATGAGACTCTTGATTGCCGTGCTTTATAGAAAAAACACTCATAAGGCAGATTCGGTACATCAATAGAACACATGCACACCAATAGTAAACAAAATCAAAGATAAAGGTGTTTTCAAGCAAAATCTACTAAATAAAACAAGAGGATCTAAGGATTATGTAAATAGTTTAATGAGAGAATTAAATTAAAATAAACAGGTAAGTTATAGATATGTATTATAAATTTAAATTGGCATCTAGTCACGTGATAAAATTGAACACAATAAATTATAGGTTACGTGACGATATTCAATGATAACTTTCTTAATATCTTATTTTATTACATAAACTAACTTTATAGACTAACCAGAGAACTGACTTCTTCGTATTTTTATAAAAAATAACCTAATTTTAACTTAACTTGGTAAACATATCTTGAAAAATATCTATGATTGTGAGTTTTCTATTATGAATTGAACTAATTTAATGTATTCAAAATTTTAGGAGATGTTAATGATACTTAGATTGGAATTTGATGGTGTTCAGGAAGGCAGGATCTATCTTGAATTCAAAACGTTCGGGATACAGGTTTTCGGTAGCGGGCTATCGGCTGGGTCCCTGCTGGCTTCGAGTTTCTGTCGATGTTGTCCTCGGTGAAATGCAAAGTTCGTTTTATAAGGCACTGGATGATGTATCAATGCACAAAATACGTTAAAAAGGTGCTGGATATACGGGTAATATTTTTGTAGGTTCGTAGTATAATTTTTCAATATAATTTCCTAAATTTCTTCTTATTTTTGATGGAGCACTTTATAAAACGTCGGCGTGGTTTTTGAAATTTTTACATCATGACGCTAACTCTCGTTTGTTTTCCATTTAGGCTTCTGATTCGTTTATCTAATATGTATTCATTTAATCTCGTAAATAATTCTAATGAAATTGACAATTTAATTATTTTTGCCACATAAATATCTTCCAAAAATTATATATTTTATTTTAATATATAAATACTTATCATATGAACATAAAAATCTCATTTTTGTGCTAAATTGTAATCGGGCTTTTTCCCGCTGTATTTAATTTGAATAAGTACAGTTTACTCTAATGAATGTGTATAGATTATTATTGATCAATTAAGTTGAAAGTTCTCGGAAATACATGATATATAATTAAAATGACTAAGGCAAAAGAAAAGTTAAATAAATAAGAAAAGCAAATTAATTTCCAACAATTAAAACGCGAAATCAACTTTATTGATTTGACAGATGAAGAATTCAGTTCAAAAAAAATTATCTTAATTTCTAATATTCACATTTTACCTAATGATCTGTATCTTATCTTAACTAGGGATTCTTGTGCGTAGACTTGTCCTACCTCAATTCCCCAATAAGTTGGACGAGGCGTATTTGTCTAGACAAGCAGACTTGTCCAATTATTTACAAATCCCTATGAAATATAAATTCTGAAATCTTACATAATACCACTGTATTGAATTAACTTGTCCAAAAGTTAGTCACATTGATTTATCCTATTTTGTTTTCTTTAATTTGTTGTACACATTACTTGTTGTTATTATTGCTCTAGTAGAAACTCTTCATAATATGAATCTTTAATTCATTTCTTGTTTTTAAAATGGGCTCATATATATTTGATTTTTGTATCAATATCTTTGTCTAATTGCAATATTGTAAATTATGTAATCCTAATTATTTTTAATTGTTTTTGTATGTTTAGTCTTTTATTAATTTTATTGTTTTGTGTTTTTCGAACTGTTATCTATTGTTTATATATCTATAGTTGTTGTCTGTGTTAAAAGCTTGTTTTTATATTCTGGCATTAGGTATTCTGTTTATGGTAAAGTTGTTTTGTTTGTGTTTTTATATTTATATTATATGTTGATAGTACATGCTTAATATTCTATATATTTTCCTTGTTATTCTTAATCTTTGTTTATAATTTATATATTAGTAATAATTCTAGTTTGCATAATAAATAATTCTTTCCTTTTAAATACTTATCAATTCAATTCAATTCCGACTCTTGTCTTACTAAAATACCATTCCTTATAATATTTAAATTCCCTATATTAAGACACTAGTCTATATTTAAATATATTCATAATAATTATAATTCATTTATTTATTTATATACTTTATATCCCCATATCATATATTGTCTCCTTTTACCTTTATATCTACCTTTTCTTTTCCAATAACTTACCATCATACCTTTATTTATACTTGTCATACTGTATTTTTATAATATACTCCATTTAAGACTTTCATTCTAATAAGCTTTAGCATGTTTATTAGTGTTTTATTTCCCCATAAATTAGTTTTATATTTGTAACCTATAAATGTATAATAATTGTTCTTTTTGAGTTTATCTTTACCATATATATATATCATATTGCTTTTGTCTCAGAATATTTTTCTTTCAGTGATTGTTTATTAGTCCTTAAGCATACAAGCTCTAATTATGTTAAATTTTCCTTTTTATTGTAGATTGTGTTAGCATATTTTTATTTATATTTAAGGTTCGTGTACTTAGTTTCGTTATTAGTAATTTATAATCATATCCCCATCTTTGCTTTGTTCGTCTAATTTTAGAACACCGAGATTCTATTCTTTATTTAAATATTAATTTTTTGTCGTCGTACCTTAGGTATGTGAATGATATTTTTATAAGTATTTAACATATTACCTCTACCTAACGTGGTATGCATATTTTTGATGATGAGTGTGTGTGTAGTTATAATTTTTATGTGGGTGTATAAATTAGTATTGATTTTGTTATTAAGCATAGTGTTCAGGAAATTGTTAGTATCGAAATATTCATATGTAATAGTGTTATTTGTTAGGTCTTCTTTGTTTATTATGTTGTTAAAGTCAGTGTCTAAAAACGAGTATTCTAAAATTATTCTTGAGTTTCTTAAGTGAATATGCTTTGTTTGAGTGTTGTTGGTTGCATAAGGGTGATATAGATCTTTGGTTGTATGTACGTTAATATTTATTGTCTTTATCCCCATCGTTAGTGTTATAAGATTGTTGTTTTCTTTAGCCATGTCAATTAGAAAATTGTGATATTGTCTATCATTTATTAGAAAGTTATTATGTGTGTTGACTTTACTTTTGCATGTTAGCGATTTGAAAAGCCTTTTATCAGTTAATGGTTTGATTGTGTTTTTATTACATACATAGTTGTTACTTGTTTTTCCCAACATCTCTTTGTGTTCCGGCATAAGTTGATCTATTTTAATGTCATTAATAATCTCGAATTTTTGATTAATATTTATTGTTGATTTTTCATTAAAGATATCTATTTTTGGTATTAAATTTGTTATTAATTTTTCATTAAGAGTATCAAATTGTTGGGTTAAAATTGCTGTTAATCTTTCATAACTAGCATCTAATTTTTGATTTAATTTAGTTTCTAACTGACTTATATTTTTATTATTAGCATCTAGTTTTTCATTATTTTCTGCTACAAATTGTTTAAAATTTTCATTATTTTCTGCTACAAATTGATTGAACTTAGCTTCTTGTTTAACGTTGTTGTCCGTCATGGTTTGTTGCATATTCATCATTAATGCAGCTAAAGAATTAAGATTTATGCTCGTTTCTTCTTTCGGTGTGTCGGGTTGTTCAGTAATTGTGGAAGCGTCGCCCTGATCAGCTTGGTCCTCTTTATCTGCAAGGTTTTCCCTTGACTTGCTTCTTGTTCTTTTGTCCATTTTATTGTTAGGATTGTAAATATGTATATTCTAGTGCTTTTGTTATGTGTTAAATTAGTTTTATGTATATTAATTGCTTCTTGTCAAATTATCTTTGTCTTGTCCCCTTTTTATTTAATTATTCCAGTGTTTATATTTTAATATTAGTATTTTAAGTGTAAATTAATTGTAGGTAGATAAATTGTTATCCCGTAAAAATTGTCTTTGTTTTAAACTTTTTTTTGACTTTGTATGTAAGTGTTAATTATAAGAACAATTATCCCTTTTAGAAATAAACTTCCAAATCCTGTTCCTGAGTATAAATAGGTGTCCTAGTACACAAGAAATACCACAGAAAAGTAAAATACAGACTCACAATTATGAACAAAGTTATGTATCTTAAATAAACAAATTTTGAAAACAGTTCTCCTTTTTTTTTTTTTTAATTCTTATCCTCTCTCGTTTTATTCTATATTTGTGTTCTCTTGAGCACGTTTTCCAATGGCCTTACACGTTGTGGCGCCAAATATAGTGGTACACCCACTGAGAAGTAGTTCATGATTATAATTATAACATAAAATGTTTAAATTAGTATAAGTTTAAGTTTTTAAATGTGAATGATAAATCTCTATATTTGTAGGTTATCAAAAGTTAAATATAGATGGGGTTGTACAACATATAACATATGTTATATGCATATACATCCACGATGTAATCGTTTTAATAATAAAGTGTACATGACCTAAACAGCTGTTCTGGTGTATAACCAGTTACTTAGTTTTTTGTGGGCAATATTCTGTTAAGTGTCAGGCTAATCTAGAACAATGAGACTCTTGATTGCCGTGCTTTATAGAAAAAACACTCATAAGGCAGATTCGGTACATCAATAGAACACATGCACACCAATAGTAAACAAAATCAAAGATAAAGGTGTTTTCAAGCAAAATCTACTAAATAAAACAAGAGGATCTAAGGATTATGTAAATAGTTTAATGAGAGAATTAAATTAAAATAAACAGGTAAGTTATAGATATGTATTATAAATTTAAATTGGCATCTAGTCACGTGATAAAATTGAACACAATAAATTATAGGTTACGTGACGATATTCAATGATAACTTTCTTAATATCTTATTTTATTACATAAACTAACTTTATAGACTAACCAGAGAACTGACTTCTTCGTATTTTTATAAAAAATAACCTAATTTTAACTTAACTTGGTAAACATATCTTGAAAAATATCTATGATTGTGAGTTTTCTATTATGAATTGAACTAATTTAATGTATTCAAAATTTTAGGAGATGTTAATGATACTTAGATTGGAATTTGATGGTGTTCAGGAAGGCAGGATCTATCTTGAATTCAAAACGTTCGGGATACAGGTTTTCGGTAGCGGGCTATCGGCTGGGTCCCTGCTGGCTTCGAGTTTCTGTCGATGTTGTCCTCGGTGAAATGCAAAGTTCGTTTTATAAGGCACTGGATGATGTATCAATGCACAAAATACGTTAAAAAGGTGCTGGATATACGGGTAATATTTTTGTAGGTTCGTAGTATAATTTTTCAATATAATTTCCTAAATTTCTTCTTATTTTTGATGGAGCACTTTATAAAACGTCGGCGTGGTTTTTGAAATTTTTACATCATGACGCTAACTCTCGTTTGTTTTCCATTTAGGCTTCTGATTCGTTTATCTAATATGTATTCATTTAATCTCGTAAATAATTCTAATGAAATTGACAATTTAATTATTTTTGCCACATAAATATCTTCCAAAAATTATATATTTTATTTTAATATATAAATACTTATCATATGAACATAAAAATCTCATTTTTGTGCTAAATTGTAATCGGGCTTTTTCCCGCTGTATTTAATTTGAATAAGTACAGTTTACTCTAATGAATGTGTATAGATTATTATTGATCAATTAAGTTGAAAGTTCTCGGAAATACATGATATATAATTAAAATGACTAAGGCAAAAGAAAAGTTAAATAAATAAGAAAAGCAAATTAATTTCCAACAATTAAAACGCGAAATCAACTTTATTGATTTGACAGATGAAGAATTCAGTTCAAAAAAAATTATCTTAATTTCTAATATTCACATTTTACCTAATGATCTGTATCTTATCTTAACTAGGGATTCTTGTGCGTAGACTTGTCCTACCTCAATATATATATATATATATAATTGAAAAGAAAATTATCGACCGTGATATATTATCAAAAATTAATTAAAATTCGGGTAAGCGGTCAATTAAAATCTCCTTTATTAAATTACCCTATATTTCGCGACAGACTTTGTCGCTTCTTCTGGGGTAACTACAAGATTAATGAGAAAAATAACAAAAAAAAATAAGAGTATAAAACAGTAGTAAAAATACTTACAAAATGTAGAGTTAAAAAATAATAAAACTGACGTACAAAATATAAAAATGATTAGATATAAAAAATAAAGTAACTATAGAAACAAGCCTTAAGAACTTTTAGAAAACATATATATGAAAAGTTAAAACATGAAAAATAAAAAATATAATGCAATATAAATTAAAACAACATATGGAACAAATAACAAAACGATTTAAGATCGTCAACTAACAGTCAAACCCAGTATATTAAAAAATTCTTTCAATGGAGACTGTGGTTAAATAATAATTTAAAAAGGTATATAACCCCTTACCACAATTATTAGTCGTATCCTAAATACGTATTTCGACAACTAAGTTGTCATCATCAGTAGGTAAAAACTACTACTGTAGTATGGTACTGATGATGACAACTTAGTTGTCGAAATACGTATTTAGGATACGACTAATAATTGTGGTAAGGGGTTATATACCTTTTTAAACCAGTATATTAAAATAAATTATACTAAGACCATTAGTATCAGATCTATAATTTATGTTATTTGTGTCTCTGTTGATGTGGACCATTTCCAAAAAAGTTCTTTTTTTATGGTTATTTTCAACGTCTAAGATTTTAACGTCAACAAATTTGAAAGTATGGTCAATACAGGGTAATTTAATAAAGGAGTTTTTAATTGACCGCTTACCCGAATTTTAATTAATTTTTGCTTATATATATATATATATATATATATATATATATATATATATGGGTGTGTTTAGATAATTTCTTAGCCGTTTATTAAATGTAAACATGTTTACATCCCCCCTTACTTTGCAATTACATACATACTAACTTGATATTTGTAAATATTTCATATAAAAAGCCAAAGAACTCCAATAATTTATCAATTAATATATATATATATATATATATATATATATATATATATATATATATATATCAATTAGTGTTTAGATAATTTCTTAGTCATTTATTAAATTCTTATTTTACGTTTATTACTTTGCAATTACATACATTCTAATTTGATATTTGTAAATATTTCATATAAAAGCCGGAAAACTCCAATAATTTATCAATTGTTATATATATATATATATATATATATATATATATATATATATATATATATATATATATATATATAGCTGTGTTCTCTTCTAACCGAGATAAATTAAATAATTAAATAAAGTTGAAAACAATCATGAAAAATTTATAACTAAATTTTGAATACAGCCTGTATGAACATCATCATAAAACAAATCTCATAGCTATTTCATGTAAAGTTTTTCAGTATTTTCTGTAATAAGTTTTTATATGCAACGATACGGATCGTGTTAAAAAACACATCAGTGTATATTTAGTAGTTATATTATATGTAAAATATCATGAAAATTATTATATTTCTTTACGTTCTGATTTATAATAGCTAATAACTTAGAATTTAAATAATGCTATATATACCAATTTATAAAAGAATATTTTTAAGTTATAGTAAGCTTCATAAGTACATACTTGAATTTTGCAAAATTTCTTAAATACATAAATATTGTTTTTGTAACAGTTACGATGTACGTAAAATTTCATACAAAGAAAACGTAAATTTTAAAGAAAACACGGCGTCGGACGATATAAAAAAGGAACACTTGAAAATAAGAACGCATTTCAAATATGAAACATTATTAGAAAGTAATATAAAAAAAAACGTAAATCATAAATCAATATTTAAAAACGAAAGTATATAAACATGGAATATTATTTGGAAGAATATTTTATCTTAAAATGTATTTGAAAAAGAAATGACGTCACGGGACATATATAAAGAAAATTTCTCAAGGAGAGAGACACTGATCGAAATAACGTTTTCAAGCGGTGGTCAAAATAAAATTTTGCATTGTATATTGTATTGAATTTAATTCATCTTCATGTAGAGTTAAATATATAAATATAATTATTTCGTGACCTTGGTATGATATGGTAAATTCAATCAGTTGGCGATTTAAAGCCAGACCTTAAATCGCCAACTGATTGAATTTACCAGTTAAATATATATACAAGGTGTGTATAAATTGGCGGCGATGTTCTTCGTTAAATTCGGAGTCCAAAATCTTAATACGAAAATGTTGTACCATGCTCCATATCTTTGCACGAGGTTCCTAAAGTTCGGACTTTCAGTATTGAAATAAGCATTATTACTCGATATTTGTTGACAGAAAGAGCTACAATTTAGAAGAAAGAAGAATTTTTGTTATTATCCTTTCGTTAAAGTTTTCTTTTTGATTTTAAAGTTTGTTTTTAACATTTGTTTATTAACTTATTTTGACGAAATACACATCTGACAACGTTGTAAAACGATAAGTAGGCAGCCTAATGTTGTTCTAGTCAAATACATTACTACTGTCAAATTCATTCTGAAGACAAAGGAAGCCTGATACTTCGTTTTAGGATTAGGACTTTTAACTCAAATTTGACCAAGAATGTCGCCACGTGTAGTGGGTCCGCCAATTTATACACACCTTGTATATATATATATATATATATATATATATATATATATATATTAATATAGTCTATTTATGTTCTTTTAATAATTATTGAAGATTTGGGTACAATATAAAAATTATTTGAAAAGCGTAACAAGAAAGAATATTGAGCAATTAGAATAAGCTTAGATTAAGTATTATAATAAGAAATGTTATTTTTAAATGTGAATATGATTGTAAATATAAAGCACTTCTTCTATTTAAAGAAAGAAGTTATTTAAATGAATGACAGTTATTAAATTTAAATGAATTAAATTTATCTTTTTAAATTCAAAATTAAATACTCACAAATATTTGTTTACTTTTTTGAAATATGTTTGTATTATGAATAATTAAATAAGTAGTTGCCTTGTAAAGGAAAATCTGAATGGAGAGATGCGTCCCAAAATCGATAGGGAACGGACGTGCAAGTTGGTGTAATTTTCTAGGCGCCATATTGGAAATTATATAAGCATTCCTGGAAAAACAGGAAAAAAGCATTTTAAAGGCGAATTTAAGTGTTTATAAATAATAATAAAGGAAGAAAATAAGGAATATTTATATTGGAGCAGAAATGAGTATCAAGATTTATGAAAATATACAATTTATGAGAAAATTTGTGGAATCAAGAAGGAGTTTGGTTATTAAGAAGATAGGAAGGTCTTCTATATTAAAAAGGGAACAATCAATTTGAAGGAGACTACACTTTAAAGAAAATACATTAATTAATTTTACCATTATTATTCTTTTCGAGAAGCTTCGAAGGAGAAACAAGAAATTTTCAAGCGAATAGCAGCCATAAGTTCCTGTTTAAGCTCAAGAACAGTATCCAGGTTGATAGCACATCAGCAGGACTAGGGAATAATATCATCCAAGAGTAATCGGAAACACTATTCAGATCATCTGGGCCACTGCTCGAGAAACCAGTCACAAAGTATACATGTTAGCCGGATTCCAAGTCTCAGTTCAAGACAAGGCAAACCCAGGTTTATTATTAACTATATTTAAAAATAAATACTCATTAAATGAAAAATATATCATTTAGAAACTGATTATCCTTCGATATATTCATATCAACATAAGATCTATCCGAAACCAATTTAAATATTAATCCATTTGTATTTGTATATATTAAGTTGTCCATTTACCTAAAAGCTAAATTTATTAGACTCAAAACAATTAAAACCACAAATAAGTGCTATATATTCTTTCTTGTTACCTGTGCATTAGAAAGTAATATACCAGAGTTTTCATTTACATATTCAAACTATATTATATAATCCTCGCAATTTGTATTTAAGTGTGTTTAATAAACTGATTGATTTATTTAAAATCTATCTTTGATTGAAAATAGAAAATCAATTTGATACTATAAGCTTAACCTCTAAAGTAAACAAGAAAATCTAGAATTTCATAAACTTCTACTTGAACGTAAGCAGGCAACAAATTAAAATAAAATAGATAACTGTATTCTGCAAACTGTTATTTTAATATCTCACAGATAGATGTCCTCAAATAATAGGACATACAAGTTAGTATTTATATATTTTATTTTATTAAAAAATTAATCAACCATATTAACATAAACGACTGAGCTGCTGTGGCGTAATTTCTTAATTTAAATAAAGGTTCATAGAAACATAAAGATAATATATGTACTTACACTCTAGAACTCACTTGTAAGTAGAGATATATATATATATATATATATATATATATATATATATATATTAAAAAATAAATAAGTCTAGTTGAATTTTGAAACTATTAATATAGTCGAACCTAAGAGGAGGACGGACTATATTAATATATATATATATATATATATATATATATATATATATATATATATATATATATGTATATATATATATATATATTCTTTTAACTATACGTTTTTAGCTCTTTAAGAAGCAAAAAATTCGTTGCGAAATATAGAGACAATTAATAAATGAATTTTTAACTAACAGACCGCTTGCCCGCTTTTAATTTGTTTTTTCCTACACACACACACACACATATATATATATATATATATATATATAATATTTTCGTGACCTCGGTATGATATAGTAAACTTAATAAGTCGCCGATTAAAGGTCTGGTTTATTACTTCAAAGTATATATATTTAAAACAACCCTTCATGTTTCGGCAATGATGCCTTTGTCAAGGAAATAAAAAATATAAATGACAGAATATAAATGTCAAATAATTGACATTTGCTTTCAATAACTGCCATCTGCTATTAAAACTGAAATCTGCTTTCAAAACTGACTTCTGCTTTGAAACCTGACATTTACATTAAATATCTGACATCTGGAATCATTAACACTGTTACTTTATATATGCATTTATAAATAACTTGAACCAGGGTCTATCGTGGCTTAAGTGGTAAAGCAACGGTGCGGCAAACCGTAGACTTGGGTTCAAGTCCCAACGTAGACAATATTCTTCATTTAAAAATTCCGTATGATTTGCTTTGTAATTTGTAGACAGCAATGTTTACATCCTCACTTACTTTGCAATTACATACTAATTTGATATTTGTTAATATTTCATATAAAAGCCGAAAACTCCAAGAATTTATCAATTGATATATATAAATATATATATATATATATATATATATATATATATATATATATATATATGTATATATGTTTCTCTTTTCTTAATAAAACAACAAATTATCATTCCGTGTAAATGTGAAAGTTGAACGCTCTGAGTTTCCTTTTGCGGCAGGCTTTGGAATTAATTAAAAATGGGTCTTACTTGAACCTATATGTACTTATATTCCGTGTTCTATGTACTACCTTGAGTCTAAAATTTCGTAATTATGTAGATCTGGATTCTTATTTAATTCTCTGAAATAGTTCTGCGAAGTTCTCGCTCTATTTTCATGAATCTTTGCACATAGATTTTGTTTGTGATTTGCATTTAAGGAATCTTGGAATTACTAATATTTGCCTATTAATTAAATAACTATGAATACAAATTTGAATTAAAAATTAGTAGTCATAATATAAAATTGATAAAGGTCATACTTATTGCTCTCGTTGTTCTTATACATTAAAAGAACCTACGGAATTTATCAAAAATGTGTGCGAGGCAAAATTTAAGAAATGCCTTCAATAACATGAAGCAATGAGTCGCGTTATGCATTAAAAATTAAAGAGTTCACTTTGTACATTTATTAGCTGTCTTAGTTTTTAATTTTTTCAAGGGAAGCGTTTCTATGCAGTCAATTATCAAGAAAGATGAAATCGTCTGTCAGCGGTGTTATATAACTCATTAAAAAACATCTTTGCTTTCTAGAGTTTAAAATATTTTGATCATACTTTACAACTTTTTTTCGTAACCCATTAATTCCCAGAACTATGAACTTGTTTTAAAATGATTTAAGTTAATGTTTTGTGTTACAAAATGATGAAATATGACCTAAAAAAATGTTTAAAAAATCTTTGAATTGTAGTTTATAATTTTGAGCGTGGGTCGTTAACGACCCCTTGGGCACGTATAGAAATAAAGAAAACAATATTATTTTTATTTATTTCATGAAATGAAAAGGAAAATAATTTAAAAATGATTACAATTTATGAAATTCGTCGAAACATTTATCGTGTAGTGGAACTATACAGCTTTCGCATGCTTTAGTAGTTTTATTTTTACATAGGCAGCATCTTCTTCTTGTCTGTTAGCAGATTATCAAGTGGAGTCTTTGCGAAGTGGTACAGTACACAGAAGACTTCTTTGGTCCTTGAATTTTTGGTTACTTCCATACTTCTTTACGAGATACTGTAAAATCTCTCGCCTAAAATGGAGATTTTCTTCATCATATCCGTAAGAGTGGGCTAATTGACTAGCATTGGCAATGCATAAATCAATCATCCAGTATAATATTGGCATATACCACTTTTCCCTCGCATAGCGATTCTGTAATTGGATATGTTATTATCCAGTTGATCACATCTATTTTCATTTTACCTTCGGCCGAAAATCTTTTACATTTTTGCATGGGTTCAACACTATACTCATTTGACATTACGGTTACGATATTGCTGTCTTTCCATTTTATACCTATAATACCGTTGTCCTTATCCAATGCATTGGCAGTTTTTTTAGGAGGTTGCAAGGTTTCACTACTTGGTTGGCTACTATCGGATTTATTCTTGATTCCTTCAATTGAAATTTCAATTGAATCACCTTCTTCTTCTTTTTTTCATCCTGTATGTTTAATAAAATACCCCTATTTACTTTACTATACATAAATTTTTAAATTTTCCCTTAGCTATGAGTTATCGGCTACTCAAATTATTTGGATCAATATCTTCTTCATCTCCTGAATCACAGTCCGTATTTTCGCAGGGGCTGTTATGTATATACCTTCTGGAAGAATTTGAGTGGTGATTCTCAAATTCTTGTTGATGTTCAAATTTTCGGCTTCCTCCTTGCAGTACAACAACTGAGAGTGGTTTCTTTATTAAAAAAATCAGACCTGTAAATAATTCGATAGCCGTTAACGACCCAGCAAACGAAAATGGCTTGTCATTCACATATATCGTATTCAAATCAAATAAAATGAAAACAGATATTTACAAGAACACCTAACAAAGATATAAATATATCAACAAAATAATAACACGAAAGCTACTTACCAATAATAATTTGAATACATTGTCCCTTTCTTTATTTACGTTCGTAATTCGCAGCACCTTGCAACACGTATATGCTTTCAAAAGTCGCGCGGGAGTGAGAATACAATGAAGCAAATATGTTCGTTTAGACGGATGCACCTCTAGTGCCATCTGCAAATCTCACTGCGTACTAGATTTATTTTTAGTCTGTGGGTCATTAACAACCCCTTGGGCATTAATGGGTTAAATGATATTCAGCTGACTTCACGTTCACAACTGCTACGTAAAGAGTTCGGTGAGCGTAGCACTACCATTTTTTCTTTTAGATAATAGTAAATAACAAACATACAGGGTAGTTTTAACTTTTAGATCCCAAGAATTATCAAAACGGGCACATGAAGGCAGTAGGGTAATTATGATGCCCGACAAAGCAAATAAAATAAAGTATTGGTTGTTTATATAAATAGAAGCAACCAAATGTTCTATGCCGTCATTTGTTTTTGCCCGTTATAAATTCGAAGCGAAAAATAAAAGAGAGATTCGTAATAAACTTTATATAATAAAATAACATAGTTTTAAAAGAAATGCATATAATATGTAACTCCATTGTATACTAGTTTGATGTTGTATAACATGTGTTCTAAAAAACTTACAGAGATATCGGAAAGAATTTCATGCTAATACATATATGTAATAAATTTATGGTTCATATTCCTGAATAAGGCCAGAAGGTATTATACATGTGAACACAATGTTAAAACAAACTACTGAAGTAGCTAGAAGTTGTTTAAAATAAATTGTAGTAATAAAACCGTACGGACATCCAAAAGATATCAAGAAGGTTACGCCTGACAAAGAATGGCTAAACGCGACAATGAATGAAGTTAGGTCATTATATGGCTACAAAATTCCACCGCTAAGGTTGAACCTAGAAACAAATGTCTTGAGAACATCGACGTTTGTAAAATATATATTGCGTTATATACCGCAATGGAGAGATATTAGAGAGTAGACGCGAGGGTGTAGTGAAATGTTCTCTACCTGACAGATGGATGACGTTCAGAGTATCAAATAGGGATTTTCTGAAACTATATGATCTGTCAGCCGTCATTCATTAACGTATGTCCAGTAACGTTTTATTTATTTTTTAATATATTTTAATTTAACGCAAATAATTCTTAGAATAATAATAAAATAAAATAAAACAATAACTTTGTTATACCACTTTATTCCCATGTAATAGTGACCGCGGTTTCGACGTACAATTTCATTATCAAACTGCAACAGTTACAGGCCTACATAGATCTTGTAAATGACACAAGGCCCGTAACTTTTGCAGTTTGATAATGACATTGTATGTCGAAACCGCGGTCACTATTACATGTGAATAAAGTGGTATAACAAAGTTATTGTTTCATTTTATTTTATTATTTTCAAAATGAATTACCACAAAGTTACGGCTACCAGTATTAATTTTCTTAGAATAATACATTGGATATCGGTCAGTAATTCAATACTTCGTTATGAAATACTTAATACGAACTGAAATAAAAATCGAGACAGAAAAAACTTTTGGCAATATAGCGTTTCGTCATTATTGTTAACAATAAAGAAGTAGGTAGCAGATCGTACATCTATTTAAAATGATGATATCATTGAAAATGTTTACAATGCAATTCTGAATCGTAGTCGCACCAAGAAGCGGTAGCTAGTGGATATTGCAGATTTTCGAAGAGCTAAGACATTTTATATAAACGTTTGTACATACAAAACTTCGCAGCTGGATAATTGGTGCTGCGATTGTTAATAATTGACCAAAAACGTGAGACTGAATATTTAAATGCAGCGTTTGTATGTAGTCATTAATGGATCAAGTGGACACCCAAATCGAAAGCAACCGACTAAATTTGGTAAAGGAAAAAAAATATGCCTTATAATGATAATGTACCGCCTTATTGATCATTAATTGGTCAAACAAAATGTTTGGTTTACGTTCTAAATTACTTCCTTACTCGCCTTACTTGTTCTACTACCTTACTCCCTCGACTAAATCCTTAGTGATTTCCCTTTGTTTGTTTTTCTTGCTTTTTTACTAAGCATGTATTGTGAAAAAGCAAGGTGATTTGTTTCAACATATTAAAGTATTTTCATTAATGCTAATCTATTTTATAGTGTGTATAGAGTTAGAAAAGAACTATGAAAAAAAATAAGAAGTTACTTACTGAAAATATAACCTTGTTTTCTTGGTCAGATCAGGAAAATTTCACACTTGTACTTCAATAGATAGGGCGATTAGTAACAGGACGAGAAGAAAAATATAATAAATTAACAGGCAACTGTATCTCATTCAGAGCGTACAATTCAGTATATACACAAATATTTTCAGCTAACTTTCGGCTGAATAAAATCAAATGATATTGTTGTTGCCAACTTATCAGGAAATACTAATTAGCACAGTGCTTCTGTTGCGACAAAAAAAGGTACTCTATTTATATAAATCTACAATTTGAAGTATTGGGGTATAAATAGAACAACCTTTCCTTAAACATCACTAAGCAATACATATTCTAAGACATATATTATCCTGAGTTACAATTATAATATTGATAGCATAGAACTTCATCCTTCTGATATACCTACACAAAGTGGGCATCAGTATACTTCATAGGAAATTTACTTTAATTGAGCACGTAACACAAACTGTAGTGAATACCTATCGCAGGTTTCGCATACAGGTATTATAGAGACAATACCCACTGTTCGAAATTATTGACCGCTGCTTTTATGACAACCAATTTGAATATGGTTCATTAGTGTAAAATCATGCTTACGCAGTACATACTAATCTGACAGAATGCGTAAAACCCATATCGGGGGTTGTGTATTTCTTCCCATAGAGTGGGTGGACATCAAATATGCCCCTTCCTCCTAATTTCCTACTTAGTGTTATTATATAGTTATCTGTATTTTTGCGTGTGGCGGAATTAATATTATTAAGGTCCGTCTGTGTCCATCTAATTTTTCCAATCATTATTTTAAAACGGATATTGAGAAAACGTTAGTTCCTATTGTTAAATTTTTGAATTTCGATAAGACTTGAGAATAACGATTAGTCTACTGTTGCTTTTAGCGTATTGTTGTTTTAACCCTGTCTTTATAAGTTTGTGGTTTATGTTTTTATTTTGATGGAAGCGAAGGTATTTTTAAGTGTCTTGTTCTTCTATAAAATCTATTTAACATTAGTTAGTGTGTGTTTTGTAACAGGCTATTCCATTTTTCTTTTTCAATGTGCAGTGTTTCGCATTTACGTACACAAAACTCCATCTTATTATTATTATTATTATTATATGGATATTTTGCAATTTATTGATATTTATGTAATATAGACAGATACTAATTATGTGAGCCTATGCATTCTGGTAATATTTCTTTAATCTTCTATAATAAAACTTCAAATTCCTTTTTTATTAGTAGTATTTTTATTTTATCTCTACTTTAATTGGAATAATCTTAAAATTTTACGTTAGAAAGATGAATATTAAACAGAAATAATAAGTTAACGTATTCCCTGAACTTTATTTTTAGTTAGTTTACTCCTCAGTTTAGAAGAACTTAAGTCCTTTCCATGCAAATTTTAATCATAACTTGCTGAATACTAAAAAGCAAAATATGTTGAAATTTAATGTTCTACCCAATTTCATACTTTTACCCGAAATTTTGCGTGCATGAGATAATAGAGGGTTCGAGGATTTGCAAATAAATTAGATTACACACATATATAAGAGGAAAGTATTTGATTGTTCTCGCAGTAATCCAGGGTAACAACAAAGGTAATTACGTATTTTTCATGTATAAAGTTGTTTTCAAATTATAAGAATATAACTTTGAACGGCTCTAATGCTTTTATTGCACCACCTTCTGTGATGATAATTATTATACCTGGTCTCCTTATTGAACGGGTACGGTTTACATATTTGCATCGTATGAATCTAGGGACCGTATTGACTATAAATATAATATAGTAGTAAAACGCGGTTAATTTCAAGTATATAACAAAAAATATCTGTACATTGGGTTTTTACAACGTGTCCAGGAAAGTATGCAACAAAGGGAAAACTTTTTTATTGTCTATTTCTCAGGAAATTTTATTCTTTATAAAAGTTTTTGCTTTACATGAAACCTATTTACCCGTTAAAATAAATAAGTTATCATATTAGATAGTAAAAATACAATTACTTTATTAATTGTTCAAAATATCCGTACCTACTTAATATCGTGTGTGCAGTCATTACTTTTTACTTTTAATCACGTATGCATGGTATTTGACAGTAACTTTGACATCCTATAAAATACATTACTATGGCAGAACGTTTAACTTTGCAAGAAAGAGCAGAGCTAATGCTTACATGTGACGATAATTATAAGACATGTAGAGATGTAGCTGCGACTTTTAACGAAAGGCATCCCAATAAAAACGTTAGTTGGTCTACGGTATCCCGAATTTTGCGACAACTTAAACAAACAGGCTCTTTGGAATTTAATTTTAAAAAGGAACATTAGACCAGCAAGAAATTTAGATAATTCTTTAAATGTTTTACAAAGTGTAATTGTGAATCCTAAATTATCTGTGAGAAAATGTGCAACTAATTTGGGATTACGTAAATCATCAGTACATCAAATATTGAAAACATACAAGTTTACTCCATTTAAACCAAGGTATGTCCAAACGTTGCAAGAACGAGATTATGACCAGCGTTTAGGGTTTTCCTTCATGATACAAGGTGAAATAGAAGCAGACATAACATTTCCCAGAAAATTATTATTTACCGATGAAGCGACATTCACCACAAATGGTGTAGTTTGTTCGCAAAACTGCCGTTGGTGGTCTCAAGAGAATCCACATTTCCAAATGGAGTGTAAAAACCAATATTCACGAAAGATAAATGTTGGGTGTAGAATTTTGGAGAGAAGAGTGGTCGGGCCGTATTTTTTTCAACAAACTCTAAATGCTGAAATGTATTTAGCATTTCTGACTACTGAATTAGAAGGAGAAATTGACAACTTACCTTTACAAACAAGACGTTATTTGTGGTTTATGCGGGATGGTGCACCTGCACATAGTTCTCGCCGAGTTGTGCAGTATTTAAACCAAGAATTTCAAAAAAAATGAATAGGAAGATATTCAACATTTCCATGGCTTCCACGCTCACCGTTTTTAAATCCTTAGGATTATTTTTTATGGGGTTGGTTGAAAAATCGGGTGTATTCAGAAACCAGGCCATTGATAACCAAGAAGATTTGCAGAACAGGATTAAGGAAGCGATAACGCATTTAAATAATAATCCCAATTTCCTGCAAAATGCCGTCAGGGACTTAAGTAGACGTACAAATGTATGTATTGAGCCAGAGGGGCATCATACCGAGTGACGTTTGTTTAAAACATAAAAATAACATTTTTTGTATTTTCAAGTTATTAAAGAATATTTTCATTATTTAAAGCGATATTATATTTGTTTTAACGGGTAAATGGGTTTCAAGTAAAGCAAAAACTTTTATAAAGAATAAAATTTCCTGAGAAATAGACAATAAAAAAGTTTTCCCTTTGTTGCATACTTTCCTGGACACGTTGTATACTAAGAAAAAATTACAAGTCGTGTGGCAACATGTGTAGTGAATACATATAACGTGTGTTCATTTAAAAAGTCAATCTAGGTTACTTTGAAATTTTGATAGAATAAGACGCATATATATTAGTATGTGTTTGTTGTTCGGTAAACGTAAATCCAAATGACATTTGATAATGTCAATCAATCATATTTGTTATTTATTTGTATGTATGAAACTGTCAAAATATACGACTTCGTATATTAAGTAGTAAATTTTAATTTACGACATACTTCAAAATGTTCTCAGTAAATCGCATGCTACTAGATTGACTTTTCAAATGAACACCAGTTAGATATATAAAGCTAATTTATTTGTAATACACAATAACATTTTTATGTGTCATCGCATTTCATAAATCATCTGCGATTGAGTCGTCTTGCAAATCGGTGTTTGTGTCTGAATCGTATTGCAAATTTATAATCAAAGGTGCTACTATTTTGTACATGCGCATATATTCGTCCTCTTTTGCTATTGCGTGTTTAAACAGCATTTTTCCAATTTACAGCAGTTATATGTTCCAAAGCATTTTTTATGTGTGTTACACTCCTTTCAATAAATTTCGGTGTTTGATTTGTTCGTCTTATGGTATTTTTCAGTTGGGCCCATATCAATTCAATGGGATTGAAAATGCAATGGTATGGTGATAAACGCAAAATTGTATGCCCTGCTTCTTTGGCTCTGTTATCCACATAATAATCCTTTAAATATTTTTTGTCTTTATCACCTCTATTAATTGTTTTTTTGTATAATGATCCTCAAAAACATAAATCATTTGCTTCTAAAAATGTTTTAATATCTTTCTTATTATTACTTTTTGTAGGAACTTTGGTTTGCTGTCGAGAATGATACGGAGCGTTGTCCATCACTATCACACTATCTTTTGGTAAATTTGGCAGCAAAGTGTCACAATACCATTCTTCAAATAAAGATGAGGTCATATCTTCATGGTAATCTAAACTTGAGGACTTAACATTTTTAGCAGATAATAGCGGCTGTCCGATCCATCCTTTTTCTGACCCAGCATGATGATGAATGATTATTCTCTTCCCTCTCGAAACCGGCGCGTCCAACTGACAAGTACTTAAACTATCCACCCAACCTTTGCAAATTGTGTCATGGGTGTCATACCACGTCTCGTCTAAATAACATATGAATCGCCCATCCTGTCTATACATTCTAATTGCCGTTAAGTATTCATATCGAAGTTTCTGTAACCTCGGGCTTTCCATAATTGTGCGACGTTTGTCTATAGTGCCAAACTTAGAACCAGCTTTCTTTAGCGTCCGCCACAAGGTTGATTTAGAACAATGAATACTTATAGGCAGAAACTTTTTCAATTCAAAATTTATTGTAATTTATTCAAAAAATCAAAGATTATAAGCTGGAACAGGGTGAAATTTTAGTATCATTTGATGTGAATTCATTGTTCCCTTCTGTACCTATTCCTGAAACACTGAAATATTTAGACAGTTTATTGCTTAAGAACAATATTGAACGCGAGAAAATAAATGAATACTTGAGGTTGACAACTTTATGCATGTCTCAGAACTGCTTTCAAATTGAAGGAAACTTCTTTGAATAACGGCATGGCACAGCAATGGGCAACTGCTTGTCTACATTTATGGCGAACTTGTTAATGAGTTATTTTGAGATAGAATTTAAGAGATCATCTAAATATTTCCCTAAAGTATGGATTAGGTATGTCGATGATATTTTCGCGGTTTTAATACCAAGTTGTGTAATTTGGACGACTTTTTAAAGAATTAAATTCGAAATTTCCTATAATTAAATTCACTATAGAAAAAGAAAACAATAAACAAATACAATTTTTAGATGTTTTGGTAATCAACAATAATAATAACTTAGAAATAGATATTTACCGAAAAGACACCAATGTGAACAGCTTTATAACCGCGGATTCAAATCACAGCTTTCAACAAAAGATGGCATCCTTTAATTTTCTTACCCATCGGTTGTTAAGATTCCCGCTTACAAAAGATAGATATGAAAAAGAACTTGGATTAATCAGAAGCATCGCTGCATACAATGATTTCGATTCGAAAATAATAACCAACCTAATTAAGAAACATAGGCTTAGAAAACTAATTTATGATACCACGAGCTTACTACCTCAAAAAGACCTAGGTGAGAAATTTGTTTGTTTACCGTACCATTCAGCCTCTATAAATCTGAACGCTATCTTCAAAAACTATTCTCTTCGAATAGCGTTTAAATCATGTAACTCATTAAAATCACTTTTAGGTAACACCAAGGACAAAATTGAGGTAGAAAATAAATGTGGTATATATGAAATAAATTGTAACGATTGCAGCCAAAAATATGTCGGCCAAACTAGACGTTCGATTTCAACTCGTTACAAGGAACATATTTCCCACTTTAGATTCAACAGACCCGAAAAATCTAGCGTAGCGACATATTTGGGACACAGGTCATTCTGTGCCAGCAAATAACTTAGGTTGATTAAAACTGTTTATAATTATAGAGAATTAGATAGTTATGAACGTATTTATATATATATATAGAAATAAGAATAAATTAATGAATTCTGACAATGGACCAATCCCTCAGTCCAGTTTATATGCTTTATTGTGACTATAGCATTATTTTTACGCTTCATGTATTCACGCTTCACGGTTCCCTAAATTTCACGCTAGGTTTAAGTAGTATATAAGTGTTATTTCGATGTTAGGAATTTAGTGTTATCCCACTGGCGATTTGGTGAAGAGCATATCTTCTAAGGTTTACCTTAGCCAAAAACGCTACGTTTAACATTTTTTCAGTTTTAAGGTTATTCTACTGAAGATGGCAACTTAGTTGCCGAAAGACGTATATAGTATTTATTGATATATATTGTGGTTAGGGTGTTTTTCTTATTTCTGTTTCATTTATAGGCTCATCACTGATTCTTTTATGTAAGCAGTCAAGTGTAGATACAACATTTCCTCTGTAGAAGGAGTATACTTGCTGCCTAATAGTATCAATTTCATACTCTTTTATACTACTTTTCTCGGTGCTCTTTGTCATTTCTTTACTTTCGAGGCCTTGCGTGATTCTTAATTATTTTATATATTGTTCCAAAAAGCACCTTGGTTAATTGCGACGTTAGTTGAATGTTCTGGGTTTGTAGTTCGTTATTTTCTTCCATCAGGGTATGATAGACATTGAAAATTATCTGTTTTGCATCTTCTGATATATGCTTTATCTGTCGTGCTCCAACAGTATTATCACTATCCATATATAATAACTATATATTAAAATTAACAACTGTTGGTACTTATATTATTATTGAAATATATTTCATCTAAATTGCAGTAATTACAATTTACTTAAATTTTGTCATTACGGACCTTAGCAGTTTGTTTGCGTAAAAGATAATCGTATTGAGCGGCCAGGTAGTTATTGCCGTAGGTGGTGCAATAAAAGCATTAGAGCCGTTCAAAATTATATTCTTATAATTTGAAAACAACTGTAACTTAGAATGTAAATATAATAAATAATATGAATCTATAAAAAATAAAATTAAAGAAAATTTCTTGTGTTAGTAGCACTGTAGTGGATATAACAAAGTTAACGAGATACTATTTTCAACCCTTTTTTAATGGAAGTTAAAACAAGGATTTAGGGCAGGTTTTGCGTAATTAAATTTTATTTAAATCGAATTCAATTTCAAATTGACGTAGCTAACATGTTTTAAATTTATGTAGGTACATGATTAATTAAAAATTATATTTAAGTTGAAATTATCAAACTATTAACTAAATTAGGACTAATAATTATGAATATTATCGATAACACAAATATGAAAGCCAGTACCTATAATAATAATTTGGCAATTTTGTTCCAAGGATTTTTAATTAATATAAGGAAGTACAATACCCTTTTGCGTTCATTCATTAAATAAAATCTTCTCTCACAAGTAACGGCTTTAGCTTAACAATAGCAACTCCCAAAAATAAATAATTTTTTTAAACCGTATTTTGTTTTGTATCACTCCAGTTTTTGAGATTTTAAGAATTAGTAAAATTCAGTTGAACATTTAATCATATAATATATTCTGATTATTTTTTCTTAATTTTTGTTCATATTTCAAAGTGATTGCAAGAGCTTACAAATTGCGCCAACTACCAGCGGCGGGTGCTTAAAAGTAGACACATAAAATAAATAGTAAGAAGTAAATTAGAAAACGTTCTCAGATATTTACGGTTTTAAAAGTCTTGCGTGAAGTCACAAACAGAATAAAAAATGTTAAATATTTCAGTCATTAGATATGTATGCATTTTTAATTAATGCGCTAAAAAGTCGACAGCGTCAATAGAAATAATCCGGCGCGTTAGTAGGCGGTGACGCATCCCCGAGTCTCAGCGCTTTCTCGAAAACTGATGGAGCTAGAGCCGTTTTAACACCGGACTGCAGACCCCCGATTAGGACGAGCTAGAAAAGCTAGAAGAGTTAGAAAAGTCTCATAAGGTAACGTGTGTGCGTCTTACGCTTTCTTAAAAACCAGATTGCCGTATTTCGTTCCTCTCCTAGTAGCTTAAGCCGTTTTGATATCGTCCATCCTCCACCTACTCCCCGTATGACGACGTACCCCAAAGTCCTCATGTTACATGGGGAGACCTTGAATGTACAAGGTACAGCTCTAGTTTTATCGGTTTTCGAGAAAACGCTGGCACTCGGGGATGAATCACCGCCGACCAAACCGTCGGATTATATCTATAAACGTAATCGATTTATTACCACATTAATTCGATTTAGAAAATGTATACATATCTAATTAAGAAATATTTAATAGATTCTACCCACTTTGTGATTTCACGGAAGACTGTTAATACGGTAAGTGTTTGAGCACGTTTTATTTTTCATTTCTTACTGTTACATTTGTATAATAAGAATGTTTAATTTAATTTTAAATGATAGTTCTTCGCAAATATATCTCGAATATAAAATATTAGTTCTCTTAGAAATTTTCTATGTATATTCGTATCTGCAAATAGAAAGCCTTTTTTGTTATCGCAGTAGCCGCCTAACCCTTCCAAGGAATCCACCTTATTAACGTTCAACTCAAGTATCTATGTACGTTCCTTTCGAATTCTTACAAATATGTTACATTTAGTTTTTAAAATTAAGTTATTTAATAAATTATTTTTGTGTATTAATTTTAAATTACTTATTTGCCACTACTTGTATATATTGCTACTTTTATTTAATCATTTTAATACATTTTAAACATCTAAGTTTCTTTTGTAAATTTTAAATAATAGCGTTGTGTTTTATTTAGTTAATAAGTTGTAATATATTTATGTCAGCACACATTGCGCACGTTTTGCACCTTTGATGCATCACCAGCACCACCATTAATTATTTTAAATAATTCCTTTTATTGTGAGCACGCCGCCGCACAACCGAACCAGCGTGTATTTTACATTACCAATTATGTGTTGTTACAATATTTTGGACTGGGCTGTATATATATATATATATATATATATATATATATATATATATATATATATATATATATATATATATATATCACTTTATCAGTCATGCATGTGGAGTCTTGGTTGTTGAGGGTAAAAGGTTGCGTGTATCTCGACACTTGGGTTCCAACCGTCAGCACGATTGCCAGTGGGATTAGTGTCAGTGCTCTTTATTTGTAGATTTGGTTTTGTTTTGAATTTTTGGAAATATTAGACGCCATGAAGGCGGACTAAATTCCCATTTATGTAGACAGTATAGACTGGTTCAAATTAAGGCTCTCGTAATAAGTACGCAAGCCTTCCACTTGTTAAGTTACAGTATCGTTTTGGTCCCTGCTGGTAATCCTTTTAGGGTATATTATTAATTGTTAAGATTTCTGATATCTTTTCTTATGATGTCAAATTTAAGTGTCGAACAAAACCACTTTCTTTGGTTTGGTGTGTAATCTTGGAGCGAACACGTGGTCAAAAGCGAAAATCACCCACCTTTTCGTTCACGTATAAATGGTAGCAGATTTGAGGCATCTGACACGAATTCAGCCTTCCTACTGAACGCCGTTTAAAGATAAGTACCTTCTATGTATCTGTTGGGGTCCGGTTGACGATGAAATTAATTAATTTGTTACTATAAGCGTCCCGAATCAAGACACCGACAGGATCTACGTCCATTTTGATAAGCATTCGATTTCCTTTGATGTAACACTGATCAAGCGTAAATTCCGATAGTGTAAATTTGTACATTTAAAATTAGTCGTTTAGTTACCGTTCATTCATTTAATCTCGGCCTAATTGCAGTCAATTTAGATTACGATCCTTCGTTTAGTAATTTCTCAACTTTCGTTTATTAATTTCATAATTAAGTTTAGGTATTCAAGTTGTAAATTTTTATAATTAATTGATTAAATTTAAATGCAAAAATTTAATTTAGTTGAGAGAATTTAAGGTAATTACTGTTCTTTTTTTGTGATTGGTTGACGACATATGTTTAAGTTCTTTAACTTTTCTTTATACCTCATTTCCTTAGGACGGAACAAGTTTCTTGTAATGATTTTTTATTTTATGCTATTTTTACTTATTGCCATTTGTTGCCATCTTATCTTTTTATAACCTTGACGTATGTTTTCAACGTCAATTAATGAACTGATGTTACGTTTAATATTACCTTGACATACAAGAAATTTGGGATGGAGATCTCTCCCGGTTCATTTCTTTTTTTTATATATTAAGATTATAAAGGACCTAGTGAAAAGATTAATTAGTTTATCTTTTGTTTCTTTATTTTGGGATATTGTACAAATATACGCTTAATATTCAAGGTATTATGTCGATTTGGTTCTATTTTTTTTTTCTTGTTCTTACACTTGAATAAGGAATTGATTTAACTTAATTATTTAATTGTCTATATGATTGTTTTGAGTAAAAAATAAATTTAGTAGCTTTCTTGTAAACCATCTTTTATTTCTTGTCACATGGTGAGATCTTTCATGATCCTCTACGAGCTACGTGTATCGTAGATCACTTCATACATGCCAACTAAATTTTCGATACACGGTAGAGACCCCTTTCCTCTTTCTTTATGTAATCCGGGAAATTGAAAATGACAGCAAATGAAAGCGCCCCTGGGGAAAACCGGTTATCTAACTTCTTTATTATTTGTTATACTATCTCTTGTATTGTCATGCTGATCAGTTTCATTATTTTTTAACGTGTTTGTATTTCTTAAATCTTATATTTTTTTAGTCTAAGGAGTTTATTGGAAGTAGATAACATAAAATCATTCGTGCTTCTGGAATAAATTAATTTATTCATTCTCGTGATGGTATTTGTAGGTCAATGTCCTATTTGGTTGATAACAGTAACAGCATGTACAATACATTAACATTAAACTATTTTATATTAACTTATAAGAAAATACACAACATTACTGCACATTCAGCAAACATAGACTTTTGCTGTACCGTTATTATAGTATAATATCATAATATAGAAAACGATGTAAAGTAAATAGTTGACGTGCCGAAAAATTGGTGCGCTATTTCCATCAATGTCGGAATCAAAATCTGCACATGCATTGTTTCTCCAGGGAATAAGAAGGGGCACAAAATCGATGTCGTTGCAGTACGTATAATGCTTTGTGATCCCGGTTACACTGATACATCTATAACATGTTGCCGTTTTCGAGATTACAATATGCAAACGAGAACGGTGCAGGTTTGCATTTCTCTTGAAATTGTTGCCGTTGAAACCCAATCATGTTCAGGTATAATACAGTATTGCATTTATTATATACATACAAATATTACATATTATCTACGCTATATCCATAGCTATTTCATGTGTGCATGTTTATTTTATCAGCGTTACTATAATACCCTATATTTACTTTGGCTTTAAGTAAAATTTAATATTAATTAAATTTTAGAATATCTACGTACATATACCTAGGTTTTTGCTTGTTCGTAATTAGAATAAAAAAAAGAAGATTTAAATTTCAACATAACCCTTTTAAAATTTTTATTCCGCAGTTTGGAGTTCAGCTGTATGGTCATAGCAAGAACACTAAGTTTCATCCAATAACTTTCGCCGTAGCAATGGAATTAAAATTTCTTTTTAAATTTTTAAAGAATGTCCCTTGCGTACTGAAACCGTTATGTTTTTCATTTTCAAACAATAAATGTGGCACAAGCCGAAGTACAACCTTGTTTAAATTGATGAATCGTTTCCCAGCTTACACCAGTATCTACCCGCGGTCTCGCTATCACACAACGATATTTTCTAAGCCGTCCTGCTACTTTTGCGATTAGGTTCACATTTCGCACTGAAATCAATGTTCCATCTTCTATTGTATTCACATTATTTTCTTATTATTTCCATGCACTCGTCACATTAATTGCACTATTGTTACCACATTTTGTCAAGCGACCCTCATAGGTAGATCTTCTTACCGTATATTTTATTATGATCGGCTCAGGCCGAGGTAGATGTATATTTGTGCAATGTGCTTGTCGTGCGCATTGCAGGTCGGTAAGAGGGGTGTGAAATAAAGTGATCGTTCGCATTGGAGACATTTTCGTTTTGTCTTTTAAAAGAGTTGGACGTGTTCCAGAATCGAGGCTCTTTTATGCGATTTTGAATGGTCGTTTATGCTAATTGCGAATGTATATTCACCCATTGCGGTAGATGTGTGCCTCGATTCGGAAGCCAAACATTTTTTGGTATCAGATTTCTGCCGCGCGCCATTTTCGATAGCGGCCCAAGGAGAACCTACCTGGATGCCAAGTATACGCTAATTTATCTAGGGCTGCATTAAATCGGAAGATCGCCTGAATGGGCCAGATTTAAAATCCTTTAGGTTTTACGCCGCGTGGAAAACCGCTACCTGCTAAGCTACCTTTACCGAAGAATCACCGTCTGTTTCGACCCGGAGGCAAAGCTAACTTCTGTCGTTTCTGCGCTTCATGGTCTGTAATTCATTAAGACCTTCGTTATTTGTTACTACAAGTTCTAGAGGCTCACTTCATTTTGGCGGCAAACTTTATAGAATGTTTTTTCTCTTCCTTTGTGTTACGAAAATACAACATTCCGTTTGCCTTCCTTAATGTATAGATACTCAGCTCGTTGGCAAATAATAATATTTAATTCACCTTTTTCATATGTTAATCGTTCGTTTTATTAAATCATGAAAACTTGTAATTTAATTTATAGTAAAAATCCTTTTATTTTTGGTATTTATTGCTAAGCAATCTTGATGATATACTGTACATTACAAATGTAGTTAATTATATTTTCTTTAGATCCTTTGATAATATACTTGCTGAGTCATGTACAGGGCTTCACCCATTTTCCTGCTTCGAATATCTCTAATATATTTTTGTAAGTTATATACAGGGCTTCACCCATTAGCTTGATTCGATTATTGTTAATTTATTTTTGTAATTTACATACAGGGCTTCGTCCGTTTGCTGGTATCGAATACTTGTCGAGATATAACTGTTATTTTTGGGATTCTTATATGTGCAGCTCTGTTCGTTTTATAGGAACTGTTTATGCTTTTCTGTTCAAAATTGTTGAGGAGTAAACCTCCCCTAATAAATCTGGTAGTAATAATACGTGAGTAAATGTGAGTAATAGTGAATAATACGTAAGTGAGTGTTTATCTTTTGATTGTTAATTCTCGCTTCCTTCCCTTAACATCTTTTCTTTTCACCTAGGGGGCCTAATTATTATCTACGTCCTCCGTGTGGTGTATGATTGCGGTTTACAACCCAACAAATTAAATAGCTTACGGTGGTGCCTTTTTCCAATTAAGAGCTAGTTAGTTACTTATCAACGTTTCGATTAGAACCCCACGCCATCTTCAGTGAAGCCTAGCAAGGGTACTAGCTAGTTGGTTTGCATTTTCAATAGCAAACCGCCCACAAAAGGTAAGTCACTGGAACACTACTGCATTTCGAAAGTTACTGAAGCCAGTTCGGCGTTGCTTATTTTTACTATCTCACGTAGCATTAAAACACGCTTTGAAAACATCTTAAAAATCAAGCTATCGCTTTCGAAAATAGAGTGATCTTTTTACTAGTTTTACAAGACGGATAATTTATATGATCGAAATCACTTGAAGAAAATAAATAAGAAACCAATACGAAGATGTAATTGCACAGAAAATAAGGCAGCTTTAATTTATAATAACATCCAGTATAGAATACGCTCGAATACAATGCTGCTACTTATAATGTCGTCTTATTGAAATATAACATTAACGTAGAAGGCAGTAATTATAGCCTAATTAAACATTGTCTGATGGAACTAGAACCCTAGAACAATTACAGATTAATTATCCTAAGATTTGAATGGTAGTATGAAGAAATGAATTTTGCCACATCTCGTCAATATTAATAATTAGCAACAGTGAACACAGAAGATGAAAAACGATATATAAAGGAAGCACAGAGAAAAACGAATACAGCAGCATTATAATACCAGGAATTATAAGATGAGTAACATGACGACTCTTTTATAGTTCCAAACATTAAACTATATTTGCAACTATAAAAAAGCCATGGGACGAATATTTTCGGACGAAAGTTTAATTTTCAAACATAACTACTTTCATTTAAATGCAGTGTAAACAAAACTAGTTCACTTAAGTAAGTTGTAAGTAAGAATTGTCACCTAAAGAAAATGACGAGTCGCACTTAAATTACTAAATTCCAAAAGTTTGCACAGCAGTCCTTAAATACTCCCAGAGGATTATTTAGTTATAAAAATATTTTCACAAGCTAATAAATGTAATTATTTTTGAAATTTTATAGAAGCCGTTTATTTAATTAATTATTTTTTAGTACAGGGGTCGGTTTAGGGGTCGGCAAAGAAGAAAGCATTTAGAAAATAAGGTTATTGGTAGGAATAATATTTTTAATTCTTTTAACACGAATTATAAACAATAATCTTATTTACTAAAACAGTTTCTATTGTAATACAAAGTATTTTATATTAGGTGTTAGAAACCCTAGAACATATGAATAATATATTTAAAAAGAGTATAAGGATAACGAAATTTACGGGAACGTCTTAGCTTTTTAACTCACGCCGCCAAATGTACGTGTCACTTATTTATAACTATTCAGCCAATATACCAAATTTTACCGCCATCGATGTCGCAAATCTCCCAAATGTTCCTCAGAAGACAGCTAAGCAATGAATAAATAAAACATTTTTGTTTTACTGTTGTGAATTGGATTACGCATTGTGTTAGTTGAGACAGTTGAAAACAGGCAACCGAGAAAAATCACATAACTGAACACGCTGCATGCGAATTTATTTAGAGTAAATAAAATACAGCGTATCCGATTCCCTGCACATGCAAGAATTGAGGATAATACTTACCTGTTTAAAAAATAAAGATTAATTAAGGTACATCCATTATGCTCTTCCATATTTCCTGCAATTATAATTTTATTTATACAAAACTTATTGTTACAGTTTTGCAGTAATATTGATGTTAACAACTATCTATATATATTTTTATTATATTATATTATATATATATTATATTATATATATTATATTTTATTTCGATATTTTACTGCATTTAAAGACCAGCTTTAGCATAAAAATGTTTTCGTTGGAAGAACGATAACGATATTGTTTAAGAATTTTTTATTGGCAGAGTTTGCAAAGAAAGTGTCTATATGAAAATATCATGTATGATGTATTTATATGAATATCTATATATTTGTGTACCACAAATGCCATTATGTTCATCATAAGGCTGGGGGCAGCAAGGATCACAATTATAGGCGTAAGTCTCTCTTTAGCTATCTCTGTGGTACTGAACTTGACTGTCTGAATCAAGGTGATAAACCGACATTTAAGACATCAAGGGGGGAATCAGTTATAGATGTAACCTTATGCGCGTTGGGATTACGGGATATTGTAAGAGGGTGGCATGTATTCGACGAGCCGTCGCTCTCTGATCATGCGTATATCCGCTATGAATTATGTACAGATTTAACGGAACACAGATTATACAGGGATCCCAAGAGAACAGACTGGGGCGCTTACAAGGAAGACCTGTTAGCTGCAACCCGAAATATCCCTGTTAGAATAGGGAATGTGGAAGAGCTGGAGTTGGCTGTTGAATGGTTGCAACGGACCATTCTTTCCTGCTATGAAAATAACCCCCCATTAGGGAGCGCCGTATAGCTAAGCGAACTGCCTGGTGGAATGCAGTTAACCAATTTAAGGAAAGAAATTCGCCGGTCATTTAATAGGGCGAAGAAAACAGGTAATTGGGAAGCTTACAAGGCTCTCCTCAATAAATACTATGATAAAATCAAAGAGAGCAAAAGGAAGGCCTGGAGAGAATTCTGTGAGGACATCGAAGGTGCTCCTGACATGGCCAGAATTAACAGAATTCTCAAAAAAGATCGTTCCAATGCAATTAGATCTATACAAAAGTCTGACGGGAGGTGTACCAATACCGTGGAAGAGACTTTAGAGTATCTTCTGGGGGTACACTTTCCTGGTTCGGAGCGTATGGGTGATTGTGATACCAATCAAGTTGTCAGCTCTTGGAGGGCGACTAGGAATGATTGGGAGATATCAAACGAGATCTTCAAGCCCCATTTAATTAGATGAGCGATAGAATCGTTTTAACAATATAAATCCGCAGGACCAGACGGAGTGTTTCCCAAGCTCCTTCAACCGGGAATTGGGGAAATTATGCGTCCTCTATTGGAGATATTCAGGTCTATCCATGCTATGGGTTATATCCCTAGGGCATGGAGAGAAACTAAGGTAGTGTTTATTCTGAAGCCCGGAGAAGGAACATATTACCCACCCTAAATCATTTAGACCAATTAGTCTTACCTCTTTTATGTTGAAGACTATGGAAAAAATGATATATTTAAATATTAAAGAAGGGACTCTGGATAGATCTCCTCTGCACCCACTGCAATGGGCATACCAGATGGGAAAATCAGGGGAGGGTGCCCTGCATAGCCTGGTGAGAGGACTCTAAAGGAACCTACACTACAAGGAAATTGCACTTGCAGTTTTTTAGACATAGAGGGAGCTTTCGATAATACCTCGAAGTCATCTCTTATTCGATCTTTAAGAGATCGAAAAATAAAAGCACCACATACAACTGGGTTCATAACATGCTGCGTAGCGGAGTAGTTCATGCCCAAATGCAAAACAAATCGATCTCCATGAGGACAACAAAAGGGTGTCCTCAAGGAGGCGTATTGTCACCGCTACTATGGAGTCTAGTAGTGGATAATCTCCTCAGGACATTAAATGACAAGGGAATATGGACGCAGGGGTTCGCCGATGACATTGTCATAGTGTCCCAGGGGAAATTCCCGGGGAGAGTGGCGAGCATCATGCGAAATGCTCTGCGAATTGTGGAAAGATGGTGCCTTGAGGATTGATTAACTAATGATAAAAAACACAAACACTGTTGTATTAGATTTACACTTTATTTAATAATAACTATATGACAGCTGTTTCACCGTACAACGGTATCTTCAGATCTAACAGAGCGGTACTGTAAACATTTTACTTAAACGAATATACTTCATGACTTAATGGTATTCGCAGAAATTGGAAACCGAAATATTTTTACCCTTGTTTATATAAGGGATACATAGAGTACATAAATTATATTATACATAAAACGAAACTAACAAAATATTCTAATCAAAAATAGGAAATAAGTTCAACAGTGGGGAGGAATTAAGCTCTGTTTTGTCATTTAATAATTTATTTGAAAATTTTTGTTTATTAATTTCCATTGCTTCTAATAAATCTAGTTTCTTACTTTTCTTATCTTCGTGTAGGATCTTGAAATTATTATTAAAACTATGGCTTTCTTCAATTAAATGGTTGGAGTATGCTGAATCTGTTTTCCCATTTCTAAACGAATAATAATGTTCGTATATGCGCTTTTTGAACGTTCTACCTGTTTGCCCAATATATGTATATTTTATTACATGTACCACAAATTAGTTTATAAACACCTGACTTATTATGATGTGTTGTTTTACTTTTATTATTTTTGATGAAGTTACTAATATGGTTGTTGGTTTTAAATGCAATGTTTATATTTTCTTTTCTTAAAAATTTTTCTAGTATTTTATTTTGTCTGTCTAAGTAGGTAATAATTTTACCTACGTACCTATGCCAAAATAATATGTTCTTAACTGGCATAGGTACGTAGATGATATCTTAATTTGTTATACAGGCACAGATAGACAACTTAATACTCTTGAAGAATTTATCAACTCAATACATAACAACATCAATTTCACAATAGAGAAAGAACAGAATAGTAGTATTAACTTCTTAGATTTAACGATTAAGCAAAGCAATAACCTAGTAAAATTCTCAATATACCATAAAGACTCGCACACAGACATAACAATACATAATAAATCAATGCACCCAATTCAACATAAATTAGCAGCATTCTATAGTATGATTCATAGACTATTAAATATACCTATGTCAATAGAAGACTTTAATTTAATTCAGAATACAACATTATAAAACAGATTGCAATCAATAATGGTTATGACCCGAATATAATAGACAAAATAATATCCAAAAAACGAGAAACTAAAGCAATACAAGATATATATCCGATTACTAAAGATTATGACAAGAAATTTAAAATTATTACCTACTTAGGCAGACAAAATAAAATACTAGAAAAATTTTTAAGAAAAGAAAATATAAACATTACATATAAAACCAACAATCATATTAGTAACTTCATCAAAAATAATAAAAGTAAAACAACACATCATAATAATTCAGATGTTTATAAACTAACTTGTGGCACATGTAATAAAATATATATTGGGCAAACAGGTAGAACGTTCAAAAAGCGCATATACGAAAATTTTCAAATAAATTATTAAATGACAAAACAGAGCTTAATTCCTCCCCACTGTTGAACTTATTTCCTATTTTTGATTAGAATATTTTGTTAGTTGTGTTTTATGTATAATATTATTTATGTAATCTATGTATCCCTTATATAAACAAGGGTAAAAATATTTCGGTTTCCAATTTCTGCGAATACCATTAAGGCATAAAGTATATACGTTTAAGTAAAATGTTTACAGTACCGCTCTGTTATATCTGAAGATACCGTTGTACGGTGAAACAGCTGTCAAATAGTTATTATTAAATAAAGTGTAAATCTAATACAACAGTGTTTGTATTTTTTTATCATTTGATATGGACTTACATCAAGTAAAGGCAGAATCGATTCAATGATTGATTAACTGTCAATCCTCAAAAAACAAGTTGGTGGCCTTTACCAACATGAGAAAACTAAATGATCTGGGTAGCTTAAGGCTGTTTGGACAAGAGTTAGAACTAACCAATGAAGTGAAGTATCTAGGCATAACATTTGATGCGAAACTGAATTGGAGCAGACACCTACTCAAAGTGTCAAACAGAGCTGCGCAGCTCTTCTGGAGATGCAGAAGAGCTGTTGGCAAGACCTGGGGACTAAAACCACTGTGATACACTGGTTGTACACGGTAGTAATAAGACCAATGATTACCTACGGAGCAGTTGTCTGGTGGAGGAGGACGGAGCGGACATCGTCGGTGGGGCTTCTCACGACTCTCCAGCGACAGGCTCTGTTGGGAATCACGCGAGCTATGAACAGCACGGGAACCGCTTTCATGGAGGCCATCATAGGCCTCCCTCCGCTGGAACTATTTGTAAAAGCGGAGGCAATGGCTGCGAAACTGAGGCTGAAGGCCAACGACGTATGGTATCCTAATAAGGTTATAGGGAGCCATACAGACATCACAGGAACTATCTGGAGGAGCCGATATTTCAAATGCCGGCGGACAGTATGGCACCTGAAATTATGTTTACAGCTAAGCTGAACATACTTATACCGACCAGGGAACAGGCAAAAATCGCTCGATCGATTGTGGTGCCGGCACCTGGTACACTGATGGATCACAATCTAGTCAGGGAGCAGGTACAGGCATATGCGGAATGCGCCCTAGAAGGAAGATATCGATGTGTGTGGGGAAACATACTACGGCTTTCCAGGCCGAATTGTTAGCAGTCGCAGCCTGCGCCGATGAAATTCGGGAAGCCGGCTGCGCAAGCAAAAAACTTAGCATAATGACTGATAGTCAGGCGGCTATTAAAGCCATTATAAACCCATCTACCAAGTCCAAGGTGGTGAAATGTTGTAAACAGGTCCTCAATAACCTGGCAGAAGACAATACAGTGTCGCTGATATGGGTGCCAGGACATGAGGAAATTAAATGCAATGAGATAGACGACAAACTGGCCAAAGAAGGTACTAATAGGAACTTCATAGGACCAGAACCTGTATATGGAATCACTAAGGATTCCGCTAAAAGGGAGATCTGATTATGACTAGAAAAGGAAAATAAAAATAAATGGAGGTTAACGGAAGGTCAACTCTATAC
Organism: Melolontha melolontha; assembly: GCA_935421215.2. Classification (NCBI taxonomy): domain Eukaryota; kingdom Metazoa; phylum Arthropoda; class Insecta; order Coleoptera; family Scarabaeidae; genus Melolontha; species Melolontha melolontha. The sequence continues at coordinate 84,190,406 of OW285239.1, read as the reverse complement.
CAAAACACTACTAAGGGGGCTGGACGGAATGTTTTCAGCCAACCTAATTCGTAGTAGCAAAAAATAAATTAAAATAATTACCGGGTTAATAACCGGACATTGTCCTTTAAGGAAGCATTTGTACAGCATGGGCTTGGTTAGCGAGCCCTGGTGTGGGAGATGTGAAAAACAGGAGGAAACTAGCCTTCACGTAATATGCAGGTGTGAGGAACTGAAGGAACTCAGACAGAAATACTTCGGTAGAGATCTACTGGATCCTTCGAGTGTACTCAAACTTCCCCTGAGGGGGATAGTGGCTTTTATCGAGGACACAAGACTAACATAGTGGAACTGAGAGATCTATTGGGGATAGTACAAAGAGCAGTGTGCTCAAGTGCCTGGACGTGGTGGCGTCCAACCCAAAACATAAGAAGATGAAGAAGAAGAATGCCATTTTCAATGCTTTATTTCTGTCACTCTTTAATTCTGTCCCTTTAATATTTTGATAACACAAAAGTATGAAAGATTATTAGAAATTTAAAAATAATTCGATGTAACCTTTCTAAAAAAATATGAACGATCAATATTGATTCAGCTGTTGAAATGAGGGACAACCTTACTTTCCTTTTTACTATATATACCAGGTGATTCAGTTTGGTATTCGCCCACCTGTAACTTTATTACCTTTAGAAAAAAGTATAATAAACCATATATATTCGTTAATCCGATGGCAAAGCCTATTTGATGGGATCAACAATTTATCTTTGCAATGACATCTGTCAAAAAAGTGACTGTCAACTTTTTTTTTTCAAATGACACCCTGTATATTTTTGCACCATTTAATAGGTATTTTATTTCTAATTCCAAATATGTATCACTATGATAAAATAATAAAAAACAATCACAAAAATAATAAAAGTTTATTCAGGTGCGTAACAAGTAGATGACGATGAAAACGATTGTTAGGAAAATTTATTTAATAATTTTAGCAAAAAAACTTAGTTCATCAAATGCTCGAAATGTGCACCGTTCATCTCAAGACACATTTCAGCCCTATGTAATACCTCCTGAGTACAGACACGCAAAAGAACTTCTTGAGTCAATTGACGACATTCATGTTTTATTCTATTCTGCAGATCTTCCAAATCAACTAGAGGTGTTGTATAAACCCTCCCCTTAAGATATGGCCACAGAAAAAAATCAAGTGGCGTGAGATCCGGAGATCTGGGGGGCCACTTTACTTCCACACTACGATTTCCTATCCATCTCCCAGTATAAACTTCATTTAAATAATTGGTGACAATTATACCTCCTTGAGCTGGTACGCCGTCTTATTGTAATATCAGATTTGACCGTATTTGTAACGGAACATCGTCCATATATTCGTCTAATTCCTCCCTTAAAAATTGTAGATACCTTTCCGCCGTGAGTGTGCCTTCAAATAATTTTAGTCCAATAATTTTTCCATTAAGGATGCCACGTCACACATTTATTCCCCAAACATTTTGAAAATTGGTTTCTCGAAGCCAGTAAGGATTATGTTTTGACCAATAGTGGCAATTGTGGCGATTCACTTTTCCATTGTTATGAAATCGAGATTCGTCTGACCACATGATAAGATGTAAAATCCCAACTTCGTGGGCATAGTTCAGCCAGGCTATAAAGTTTACCCGTTCGTCGTAATCTCGAGGAAGCAAAGCTTGATGTACGTGTATTTTAAATGGATGCAGTTTATTATCTTTCAAAATCCGTTGAATTGACGAAAAAGAAATATAAGTTACATCGGCTATTTGCCGAATGGATATGTGGTGATCAACACTTTCTCGAGCTAAAACTGCAATTGCATTGTCTTCATTTCTTGTAGTCCTTGGTCTAAAAGCACTTCTATTCTTCTTGAAACTCCCAAATGCACCCAAATTTCTTGCTAGTTTTGCAAATAATTTGTCAGATGGCAATGATCTCTCTGGATACCGTTGTTGCTATATTGGTCTAGCGACCTTACTATTTCTTTGGCATTCCCCATAGATTAAAATCATATCTAACTTCTCTTGCAAAAAATAGATTGCGTGTCGATGCGATAATTCACATCAAGCTTTGATACAAAATAATACAAATCTGTATAACAACAAATTTGTATCTGTATATGCATGGACACACAGTACGTATTTACCAGCTTTTGCTTCAACTACCAGACGCATGCGTTTCTGTGTAACCACTTTGTCAATGATAGATTTACGAATGGCTTCGTAAATCTATCATTGACAAAGTGGTTTCTCTTGGTTTGAATACACAGCCATTTTTTAAAGAAATTACAACTAAGTGACGCGCCGTGATATTTGTTGTTGACAGTTAAAAGTGAATTGAAATTATTTTCATGGGTAAATATTTTTTTCCTAGAACTTACAATATCTCCACGATTTTAGTGATTAATTCTGTTACTCTATCCAAAAGTAAAGAGTGTGATACATATTTGGAATTAGAAATAAAATACCTATTAAATGGTGCAAAAAAATATACAGGTTGTCATTTGAAAAAAAAAAGTTGACAGTCACTTTTTTGACAGATGTCATCGTAAAGATAAATTGATCATCCTATCCGATAGGTTTTACCATCGGATTTACGAATATATATGGTTTATTATACTTTTTTCTAAAGGTATAAAAGTTACAGGTGGGCGAATACCAAACTGAATCACCTGTTATACATATAGATATAGAATTTCACTGTTAATAAAAACATATTTTGGGTTAATGTATTAAATAAAACGATTTATTGCTAAATAACATTTCGAAACTGAATTTGTTTCTTCATCAGACCTCATAAAATATTTATAGATTAGCCATATACAGTAAAATATGAAAATGTACTTACATTAGCTATTAACAATTCCTAAGCGATTTTATTGAATGAAGATACTAATTAAAATTCATATCTTAGTTATATTTACATTTGACAAAACAACTATTACGAGAAGTGTAAAACATGTTTAATAGGAATTAAACAAAGAACAAAGTTTAAAATGTAATTGTTCCATGTCAGTGCACTCCGGGCACGATTAGTTAGAAACGTAAATGCACACTTCCGAAGAAAGACTTGTGAAGCGATAAGGTTCACAAAAACCAGATGTACAAAAAAAATATAATTATGAATGTAACAGTTTGTAATGAAATTAAATACAAGGACTGGACACAAAATCAGGCCATAAAATATAAAAAAAATCAAATTAATTCAATTTTAATGTATTTCATGCGACTATTGTAAGCATTAGTGAACGTGGATTGCGTTCTTTGGTATTGAGATTATTAGTAATTTTTTTATGGCTAAACTTTCTAAGGTAATGCTGTTGCAATAGTTATTTTCGCCGAGTAAGCAATTTACACTGTCAAAATTGACAGTGTTTGAAAGTACTGATGTGAGATCCCAAAGCATATTTTTTGGGGTTTACCTTCGTATCCCTACGATGTCGGGTGCTACGTTCACGCCATTTCTGGGCAGTTTGACCTATATAATATTAGGAGCATTCGTTGTATTTGGCTGCTTACACTTTATGATTTTGTTGCAAAGAAAGAATTAGGAAAGGTACGTTACATTTAATCTTATATGAACTATTTAGGATGAGCCTAATGTAAGAAAGATTTTAAAAAATTATAACATAAGATTGTCATTGTGGAGGGTAGTATTATTATGAAATTTATGTTAGAAAAAACAAGTAGCTGATATTTTTGAAAAGAAAAAGTGAGCGATGAGGAGATTATTTTTAGTAGCAACGAAAAAGACAGTGAAAAATACAGATCGTAAATTTAAAAACATCGATATTTGAAATATTATTGGATGGAATATTAATTAAAAAATAGTATCAGATATTTTTAAAGCTTTACAAGTTAAAGTAATATATAAATAGTAAATATAAATAAGAAATATTATGTTGGATTATTACATGTTATTACAAAATGAGGTTCGCAATAATTCCTTGATTTCTAATGTAAAAAGGTACTATCAAGGATTGTTGCACTCTGGTATGTTGAAATTCCCGACTAGATTTAGCGCCACAATAAATTATATAAGAAATTGTAGGTTAATGGTGATCCTTTTGATGCACAAAATACAAGCCGTTGTTGTTAAAATAAATTGCAATAAGACAGGCATAAAAAAACAGTATAAAAGAAATTAATATAATAGAGCAGAGGTGTCCTAAAATCGCTCTATTTAATAACAACACACGATATTAAAACAATACACCACAAATTTAAAAGAAATAACAATTATACACTACTTGCAGAGTTAACTTCCGGCTAAAGTTAATCCACATAAATAACTATGAAATATCTTTAATCTGAGTTAAATTCTAGTTAAAGCTCACCTCTGTATGATTTACTTACCGAATAACGAAAGAAGGAAAGATAAGACCTAAAGTAAGTAAAGGGTACTTAACTTGTAGTTGCGTTGCTATTTCCTGAATGGGCATGAAAGCGTCGAGATTGTTGAACGAACACGTGAGGTCGAAGAGACGAAGAAGAGAGAGAGTGTATCCGCGGAAACCGCCAATTATAAATGAATGCGTGGGGTGTGGATCTTTACGAAATTCGTGAACCAATGAAAGGCTGCCGACAGATTGAGAATGAATAAAATCCATCCGCGATACGCGAGCGGGACCGCGGTATCAATGTAAAGAAATACATCAGCGAGGTTCGCCATGGAGAGCGGATTAAAATATCTCACGGGAAGTAGTTCGGGGCGTGTACAACGAAGTTAGATAAACTACAATTATTACTTATGGCTATAGATGACTCTTACAGTAACCTATGTCCTATACACTACAGGTGTCGTTTGAAATCTAAAAAAGAAATAACTCTGGACAAATTATTAATTATCTCGCTTCCGCTATAAGTCAGACGTATGAGATTTCGAAAAAAGAATGGGGTTAAATTATCCTAAAGAATCCTACCTCGCTCATAGTTGAATATTAATTAGAAGACCAGTAATCTCTTGATGAATAAAAGCCAATGCTAAATCATTAGGCTTCTAAAAAAGAGCATTTCGCGCGTAAAATTAGAGGGTAGGCAGTTTTTCCTAGTATTAAGGATAACCAGATGCCTGTGGCAACCGAACTTTCTCTTTGGGACTTCAACGCGAAGGATGTATACAGAGTTTTTGAAAAACATTGCGCGTACAAAAAAATGTTGACTTATTACAACCTAATTTATTTAATATACGCGAAGCGTAATAGGATCAATAAAGATTTAAAATAAACAAAGCAAATACAAGGCGCCAATTTGAGAGTAAAATACTTCGATGTGGGATATTAATTTCAAGAAAGGAACCAATAGAAGAATAAATGTAGTTAAAAGAAAATTGAATATATATGGACAATATTTAAATTTGAAACCGAAGTTTGAACAATTACATAGGAAGTTTAGATAGAAATTAAACAGGTTATATTTAGTTTTTAAGTAGCTATGCTCAATATAATTTATGAATTATTTTGTCAGTTTATTTTTATAATTCTCTTTTCATTTTATAAATAATAAATTTGATAAATTTAAACGAAGTTTGGAACTATTTTCTTTTTGCAGAGACCAAGAAATTCCATTTCTAAAAGGTAGAGCTACAGACCTTGAGTTTTATAAATATTTATTAGGAACAAATTATTAACTTTAATAACAAATAATTTATTTTCATGCTTGTAAGAATATATTGTTATGAAATTAATAAGTATATAAAAGAAATGTTATTAAAAAAGAAACCTAAATTATAATCAAGAATAAATTATGTTAAAAAGCTGAACATATATGTAATGTAAATAAAAAATATCAAATGTCACTATAGTTTAAAATATGACATGATTTCAATGTAAAAATTAAACAATTATATCGTAACGGATATAAAAATAAGTAATTTATAACTAGCTAAAAACAAAGTTTTATTATTGATAGCAATAACTAAAAAAGAATAAAAATTTATGTGGTAAAATATAAATTCTTCATATTGGGAAATATAATTATTCGACGAATAAAATACGAAAGTCTAATTACAGATAATACTTTTTAACGTTAACTAAATTTTTTAAAGTTGACATATAAGTTTTAAAACACATACCATAACACTTTTGATCAATACAAAGAGTAGATGTATTTTATGAAGGATTATCGAAATTGAATTAAAGGATCAATTTATAAGAGGATCATTCAAATGCATACAAAAGCTTATAAAAATACATACTTGTAAGTTGAAGAATCAATATTTAATAAAGAAGACATTTAAGTTTTGACAAGGAAGTGACAAATACACAAATAGGAAAAGAACGAGAATATTAAATGAAATTGTACGGAAATATTGTTTATATAAACAGGGTGATAAAAAAATTGAAGTTTTATTTTTAACTGAAAATACTACACACTTCTTCTTTGTCCTACACCTTATGCCTTTTCAGGAGTCGGATTGGAGTTCCAATCCTCCTTTAGCCATTTCCTCCATTCCTTTCTATCTTTTGTCATCATTCCCATTTCTTCCATCGTCTTCCCTTTCTTCCTTCCAATTTCCTCTATTGGGTTTATCAATTTTATTCTTTGCCTCTCTCGTTGCCCCTTCCTTATTTTCCCACCTCCATTATTCTTTTCGTAATTCTTTCTTGCTTCATTCTTACTATATGTCCATACTACTTCAGTTGTTTCTTTCGTATTCTTCCCAATATTGAAGTTTGTTTTGTCATTTGTTTTATCTCCTCGTTTTTACACTTGTCCCGTATCGTTTTCCCTGATATTTTTCTTAAGTGCTTCATCTCTATTGCCTTTATTTTCGACTCGTGTTTTCTTTGAATTACCCAACTCTCCGTTGCATAAGTTATTATTGGTACTGTTATTTTATTGTGTACTATTCTTTTAATTTCCATATCTATATTTTTATTGCCCAATATTGTTTTGTTTATTGAGTAATATAGTTTTGTTGCTTTGTTGCCTCTATTTGTTATTTCTGCGTCTATTTATATGTTGATATCCTTTCTAATATTTTTCCTTACATTTAATTTCCTTGTTGTTTTGCTAATTTTTATTTTCATTAATTATCATTACTTTCGTCTTACTCACGTTAATCTCCATTCGACTTCTTCCAATTTCTCTCTTCCATATATTTACCAATTTCTGCATGTTATTTTTGGAGTTTTTCAGCAGCACTATGTCATCTGCATACAACAGGCTACTCATTCTGCCCGGTTGCAAATTACTATACACTATTATTGTTTCAATTGCTTTTGCGTTTCCTTTTGTTTTAATTATTTTATCCACAGCCAGTATGAATAGCAATGGACTTAGACTATCCCATTGTTTTATTCCCTTACTCATTAGAAATTCTTCGGATCTTTTTCCTCCAATCTGTATCTTACATCTTACTGCTTCATATACCCTCTTTATTATTATTAGTTCTGTGGGTATTTCTCTTTCCTTTAGGCATTTCCATATTTCCTCTCTATCTACCGTATCGAATGCCGCCGTCAAATCTATGAAAGTCAAACATAATTCTTCTACTTCCTTTCCATTAGTCTTTTCAGTATATATATGTTATCGCTCGTTTGTCTACCTGGCCTAATAGCAGTTTGTGTTTCTTCCAATAATGGCTCCGCATACATTCTTAGTCTCTTTTCAATTATTCTAGTGTATACCTTAAAGGATGTTTGGGCTAAACATATTGGTCTATAGTTTTCACATTCCGTCTGGTCTCCTTTTTTGTATATAGGTGTTATCAGGTTGTTTTCCCACTCCCTGGGAATGTATTGTTTTTCCCAAGCCTCCTTACATATTTCCCACAGCCGTTCCTTTCCTTCTCTGCCCATCCATTTTATCATTTCCGGAGTTATTTCGTCTTCTCCGCATGCTTTTCCCGTTCTTATTATGTTTATTGCTTCCTCAACCTCCTCTCATGGTATTTCTTGCATTTTTCCTTCTTTGTCTTTCCTTTCTGTATTGTACCTTGGCTTATCACTCATACACTTTTTCGTATAGTGTAGATTCCACACCTACAAGCTAACAGACGAAGAACACAAATACGGGTAAAGAATAACTATTAATAATGCCCTACTCGTATAGTTAACTCTAAAGACAGAATCCCACTTGAAGATCAGGGCATCTTCGAAATACCATATTATTATAGAAGCAATATAAATAGAAAAAGGACCAAATAGTCTAAATAAACGTGTCGACGGCCAGCGCATGCCACATACAAGGAAACTGCTTCTAGCCCACCTACATATCAACACTCAGCTCAAACACGACACACCGATATGTCCACCGAACCGCGCACAGAACATCGTTTAGATAAGGACAAATCACACGAGGCTCTTCTCTAAAGTAACAGCATATAAGCAGAGGCACCTTACAGTAACAGAATTCGAATGAGAACTATGAACAGCTCTAGAAGATGACTAGTGCGATCGCGCTCGTAGATGCAAGAGTCCTTTTCAGGACATATCTCACACGCGAAGAAGAACCTGAGAAACAATGATTTCATACGTATATATTATTAAGGAACCACTTCTAAAACCACACTAAAAGTAACTGTCAGTATCAACAACTAAATGCACAAACATATGAAAAGTAAACAACGGAAATAAATTCAAGTAATAGGTAAACGATTACCTTAAAATCTGAAGAAATATTATACAATATTTTGTAGGGATTTATCGAGGTAAATGCATTAACATAAGCACAAATAAGTTATGTCAAAAATGAGTGCTGAGATTATGTCGACACGTTGTATGTGTAGACGTTTGATTATTATAGTGAGTACCTAAGCAATCTTTTTGTACAATATAATAATTTAACAATGATAACTTTAGTATTCTCTATTTTTCTTTTGTGAATTAAGAGATATTTTATTTCGAAATTAATTTATAAATACTTTACAGGTGCAAAATTCGATTTTATATTTCCTTTTTTAAATACCTGACCAAAAATTCGGGAGTAATTGATTGGCGCTTTTTCATACCACGCTGCAATTCTATTCGTCTTGATAGCCGCCTCCTGGTTGGTTGTTTCCAAATCGCGCGGGAAACAGCTAGAAATTGCCAGGAATTTGTCGACTTTTCCCTCCAAAACAACATACGGTCAAATTTTCTTCCTGGGGGGAATCTCCTTGGACGAATTTACTCTCGCAACAATATTTCTTTCATATCTCGGCACCTTTTCTCCGACGTCGTAGATTATATGTAGTGATATAATTTTTTTGTTGGTATTCTTGTTCGACGTCGGTAGAAAATTTGATTTTAACTTGAAATGTCTTGACTCCAATTGTAGATATAGTCGCACAGAAACCTTTAAAATGCGTAGATATATTATATCTATCTTTTTACACTAATTTGATAATCGCAAAACGAATACTTCCACACAATTTTAATTTTCTATTTCGTATGGTCCACAAACGCGTCTTCTCGCCCTGGCGATTTTTGTGTAACCCCCGATGTAAGAATTTTCATCGCCATCGTCATTTTTTCTTTGATGTTGGCTTGTACGCCATGAACATAGTACCGAACGGTTATAAATATTTGAAATAGTTTTTAATAAAAATGATAATTCAAATATAGAAAAGTTAATATAGAAATCAATTACTTTAGAGAAAAAATTTAAATAGAAAATAATATGTTATTCGTTAATACGTATTCATGTTGATGCATTTTTACATATATCATACAACATCATTATGGCTAATTTCAGGTTACAATTTTACTATACAGTGTGACATTTTTCTACGTAAATAAATAAATAATGGGAAAAGATAGCGAAGGAGTCTGGGTTCGTCAATAAGAGCATTCACGGAAAACTCACTGATGTGGGTACATAAAGGATCTCCGCAGTTGATGGAAATGGTTTTCTGAGACTACAAAGTAATTCTGTTGATTGAATAAAATTCTTTTGGTTGAATACACGAAAAGGGGAATTACAATTACTAGTGATATTTATATAAAAACATTTTAAATCTGTCATCCGAGCTAAAAAACCCAAAAATGTTCTGAAAAAAATTAAACTGCTGTACGACATTTGCAAATTGTATAAGCTTCAAGGTCCGGAAGAGTTTTTCGGGAACTTGAACAAAAGCGGAATATTTGAGCGCTATTTCATGTTATGCAAATATCAACTACTATTTATTACAGCTTTTTTATAATTTTTATATTTTCTTTTGACTAACCTCAGCTTAAACTTTAGCAAACATTGCAAAATTATTAGTACTGCAATTATTAAGTTCCATTCAATAGATAATAATTTGCTGTAATTTAAAATATTATTAATTTTTAAATTTAATAATTTTTTTAATTTAACTTTTCTTTGAACGTATTTTAAGTTTTGATGTCAGTTTCTTTAAATTAAAGTAGGCGATTTTTGAAAAACATTATCTCTCTTTTAAAATATAAAATATTCAGGCGTTTACGTTTACAAAATCGTTAAGTGTATCCATTGGAAAATTAATAGCTGATAATAGAACCCTCCAGACAATGTCCATTTTAATATTCCCACACACCATTGCTAATAAATGAGTTAAAGTTCAAGATAATTACTCCTCTCCCTCGCCAAGATTTGCTAAATGTGCCCTTAAACCGGAAACAGTCCCTAACGCCTGAAGAACTAGGCGTTTCAATCTCATGCCTGTCACGCTCTTGGCCATTTACATCCGGTTTTCTAAACCTCCAACTTTTGCGGTCTAGCTCATCTTCTCACCACGTTTTTGCCTCCTGTTTTCCCACCTTCACATTCGTAGGCTTGTTGTTCATGATTTTACTAAATTGTTCTCTTTCACCGCGGTTACGCTAATACCGCATTATTAATGATTGTATTTATCTTTCTTTATTTATGGGTAGGACGTCAGGTAATTCCCAAAACAAAAGCAAATAATATTTGTATTTCGTATACGTTGCTATAAGCAATTGAGTAAATAATATATACATATTTGCGGTGAATAATAAACAATAATTCAAATGTTTTGTTGTATAAGAGAAAATATATTCAAAATTAAATACATGTATTGCATGAAATTTTGTATACAAAAGGTTATTTGCTAACGCTAACTCATTTAATAAATTTAGGAAACAAATGGCACTATTCGAGACTTTACAATAACAAACTTATTTCATATAGTACCTAATTATTTTTGGTAATATATAAATGTAAATAAATACGATAGAAAGCTTGGTATTACAAATTCAACTAAGCTAGATAAATTAAATTACAAGTTTTAATATGGAATAGAGATAAAATTATTGGTAGGATATTTGTATTTTTAAAATATAAGTACACGAAAACAAAAATAGTAGCATTGAAATTAGAAATTGTGGATTAATAGCAAATACGTGTATATTTAGTCTTATAACTACCGTATATGCAACCAAACATACTAGTTGGTAAAACCCAAATAAATTCTTTAAAATAATTTATTAGTCAACCACATTAGCGGCTCACTAAGAGCATTTGTGTTAAATGAAAATTTATATTGATACCGATCAATTTACAGTCCCTTAAAAGAGTAGCTTTAGAGAATAACTAAACAAAAATAATTGAAACAATTTTTATCCTAACATAATAATTCACTACATTTACTTAACTTAAATTCGTTGGAAATATTAAAACTCATATTTACAAAACATTGTTAATAAATAATGTGTGAGTATGTAGGCTTTCATAAAAAATACTTGCATTGACTCTCATGGTCGCTGCAAATATTAATTCTACTCTTCATATTCTCAAATACACGATGTATAGTTTCTAGAGTAGTTTTCTTACTGCTTTGTGGACAGTTCCCAACGACAAGTCAACAAAATTTACATATTAGTTTAAACTGAAAAGAAAATATGTCAATGCCCGTTTATAATGATAGTGTTCGTGGAGACTATGATCTATTCGAACACGAATATCATCATGAAAGCCTTCACTTAAGAGCTTAGGTATACCAACAGCTTTTCCTTTACAAATTTAATTATTTTCTTCAAAGCATTTAACAATGACGATTATATTATTTTTAAAATTATGTCTATTAATTCATAATTTTAAATTGTTTAAAAAATTGCTTCACGCAAGATTGATGAGTGCAGGTATATCCAAAACTCATCTATATTGTGAACAACATTTCGAAATTATGCTACGTCCTGATCTGACGTAACCACCTTCGATGTGGTATTTATCTAAAAATATATGGATTTTAAGAAGAAAATGAACGAAAAATGTTCTCAATCTATCACAGCAAATACTAATGCGATTTACAAGAGCTCTGAAAAGCAATTATCAATACGTGAAATATAAAAAAAAGAATATCCGGAAATAACGTAAACAATAAATAAATGACGCCTCTGAATACATGATGTGATGTAGAGTGGTTTTCGGTGCTTTTTTGACTTCACTTAAGAGCTTAGGTATACCAACAGCTTTTCCTTTACAAATTTAATTATTTTCTTCAAAGCATTTAACAATGACGATTATATTATTTTTAAAATTATGTCTATTAATTCATAATTTTAAATTGTTTAAAAAATTGCTTCACGCAAGATTGATGAGTGCAGGTATATCCAAAACTCATCTATATTGTGAACAACATTTCGAAATTATGCTACGTCCTGATCTGACGTAACCACCTTCGATGTGGTATTTATCTAAAAATATATGGATTTTAAGAAGAAAATGAACGAAAAATGTTCTCAATCTATCACAGCAAATACTAATGCGATTTACAAGAGCTCTGAAAAGCAATTATCAATACGTGAAATATAAAAAAAAGAATATCCGGAAATAACGTAAACAATAAATAAATGACGCCTCTGAATACATGATGTGATGTAGAGTGGTTTTCGGTGCTTTTTTGACTTAACGTTGCAAAAATATTTTAATGGTGTTAGACCATCTTCCACATTATCCAGCACTCCTTTGAGTAGTTAATTTGTCTTCAGTGAGAAGTAATAATACGTTTAAATTAAATTTAATAATAACTCAATAACATATCACTTTATGGCTCTCAATACAGTTTTTTTTGGAATAGAAAACATCAATTTAGTTAAAAAAAGGGAAAATTAATTGTGTGTATTCGGCAACGGTGATTTATTATGTTCGACGACATCGCAATTAGCGGAACACGAGATAATTATATTCAGTGGCAGATCATAGAACCGAATAGTAGGACTAGTCAAAGAACGGTCCTATAGACAGTGGCGGGCAAGTCTAAAGGCCGGCCCTATGTATAGCGGTCAAACAAACAAAACAGCTCTTCAGAAATAAGCGGAGAACCATCCAAGAAAGAGTGGTTCCAAAGTAGTGCATAAACCATGTTAAATTTCGACCTGCGCCAAAGAAGTATAATTTCATATACGGGCAAAGCTTGTGCGAAAATGTGGTTAAATACTGTGATTAATCTTTAGTTTGGGTTCGACTAATAAAACACACGGTAATTAAGAATAACTATTTTAGTAAAAAGAATAAGTAACACTAACAATAAGAAAGTATTTACATTTATTTATATACACATATTTATCTCTTCGATGTTTATTTCACGACGATCACTGGTGTAATGAATCATTCTTCCCTTGAGTATTTATATACTAGTCGCTGTTTCTAGATTATTCTGTGTCTAGAATATTCCAGAAAGTCCCATGACATACGTACACACCCGGTAATGTTATCACTTGGGTCACCGACTAACGTTACGTCCCATCACGAACATCACAATACGTTGACCTCTATGTAAAATGGGCACCGAATATGTAAAAGTATTTAATGTTCTTAAAAAATAGGAACAAATCATCGAAGTGAGTAAATTTTGCTTACGACTACGTTAAAGGTGAAGAAACCCGTTCAATTGCATCCACAAGAATGTTAGCTGGATTCAGGATTATATTCACCGTAGTTTCGGATAAATGGAACATATAATTCTTGCGAAATATGTAACAAGCGCTCAAAATAATTTGTAATCGAGTCATTCATGAATTTAGGTCAATATGTCTTCTGATTGTTATTGTTGCATAGTTATATATTCGACTGACATTTTACTTGAAGTTTGTAATGTAAGTGCAGTTTAAGAAACGACATATGATTACGTATTCATGAATGACTCGATTACAAATTATCTTAATCGCTCATTACATGTATATACATAAATGAACAATAAAATATTCATATTATTAAGTCTTTATGTATATATATATATACATAATATTGCGCGGCGCAAAACCCGGCGCCGCGCAATTCACACACCACTAGGACCGGTCCTGGGCGGCAACCTGGCTAGGCTGCCGTTAACAGCACACACACGTTCGACGTGTGTGCAGTGCCCCCGCATGGCGGAAAATGTTAAGATGGCACAAAATGTGACCGTCGTCGACAGAAGTAGCCGCTAAGAGTGTTCCCTCGGTTGTAAAGAAGTTGCCGGGAAAGGGTGGGCGGCCCTACGCAACGGCTGGTTATCCGACCTCTCTAAATTCACGCGACCGGTCACTAAACACACGCACGAACGCACCGACATACAAAACCCTACACTTACGCGATCACACAAATACAAAACCACACACCCAGAGAGAGACGCAAACTGCCAGCAGCAACCAACACACAAGTTCATACCCAGAAAGAGACACAAGCTGCTAGCAGCAGACAACACATATGTTCACACCTTGCTATCTGTTTTTGGAATACTAAGGCATGATTTATTATTATGCAATTGGAATGTATCTTTGAATAATTTTATCTATAGCAACTCAATTATTTGACATTTATATACTGTCATTTATATTTTATATCCTTGATAAATCGCCCACTTATTAAGTTTACCATATATATATATATATATATATATATATATATATATATATATATACATATAGATACATATATATATATACAAGGTGTGTATAAATTGTCGCAAAAGCTACACGTATCGACATTCTTCGTTCGGTTCTGAATAAAAAATCTTAATGTTAAAATGTCGTATCATGCTTCGTAAATTCGTAAATGTCAAAATTTGACAGTAATGATTTTGATTGAACTCACTTTGAAATACAAACTTATTGTTCTACAACGTTGCCAAATGTGTTTTTCGTGGAAGTACGTTAATGAATAAATGTTAAAAACAAGCTTTTAAATCAAAAAGAAAACGTTTACGAAATAATACTACTAAAATTTTTTTCTTTAAACTAAATTGCATCTATCTCTATTAACAGATATCGAAGAGCAAAGGTTAGTTACGCACTAAAAGTCTGAACTTCAAGAACCCCATGAAAACAAACGAAGCATGATACGACATTTTAACATTAAGATTTTTTATTCAGAACCGAACGAAGAATGTCGCTGCGTGTAGCTTTTGCGACAATTTATACACACGTTATATATATTAATCAATTTACAGCAGTCTCAATATACAATGCTAGTTGTGTATAGCGCCAAAGAAAAAAGGGGTGAAAGGTATATGTGAGTAATGCCTTCATACAAAAACTCGCAGTACAATGTTCACGCAGTAACGAGAAAATGAATTTTCTTTAAATATACGGGCAGCAATACAAGTTTCCACCTCTAATTCATCAGTAATTCTATTTACCGGCGAATTATGTTGTTCTATCGGTATTTGTCAGTACCACACACAAATTTAAAGACAAAAAAATTATATGTAAATAATTCCATACAAATAATTAAAAACCAGGTATCTAACCCATAAGACACGCTACATATAGCTTTTTGTTTTATGACGATTTTTGTTTGATTATAAACATAATAATTTTACTTTTTAAAGAAATTTAACGTTCCAGCTATTTAATTTTAATCAAATTTCAATTAATACGGTATAGGTTTATCGACATATTCGACGTAAAAGCCATTATTGAAATCCACAAAAAAAAATTGTAATAAAAGCACCATGTGTCGGCATAAACGTTTTGTAATAAAATTGTCAAAATTTATTATTTTTATGGATAGATACTTATATTAAACGTATCGTCTAACCAATGTTTAGGAATTTTATCGATTTTTTTGCAGGACAATGAACTTGAATTACAGCTGTTTTTGATAAATATAGAGTAAACAAACATATGAGCCGACTTTAACTACATTATGGCTCTAAAAATTTGGAAATTTTTAATAAATTACAAATAAATATCTTTTTTGATTTTCAATTAGACACTTACAAGTATTCTTCAGATTCGCATAGCTTTGACGCTATTCAGCGGTATTTGCATTAATTTGTTTCGTTGCTTTATTTCGTTATTTCATGTTACATTGTTTATACGTTAATATTGCCAAACTGTTTGATTTACTATATTTACGGTCATACATATTATTAAACAGAGCGCATCAGGTTCCATTCGAAAATGGTCAGATGACCGTAGATACTTTGTTCGTTTTATCGTATTAAAAAGGTGTGATTTGGTATTTATTGCACCTTATTATAATTTGAAACGCCCTAAGAAGTTATTTCTTCAAGATAAGTCAGAGCAAAATCTGTATAAAGTAAGTAGTTTTCTCTCTATTAATCATATACGTTTTAAAGAAATCAAGTGCCATTTCATTCATTTCATGCTAGCCGGAGTATTTCAAAGCAAATAGTTTGTTACATCAACTCACGTGGCCTATTTTTTTGTGTCAATATATAAATTCTAATTATCTTTTATGCCACATAACAAAAGAATTAAAATTTTAACTATAGTATATTTTATTAAAATCAAAGCAAAACACAACAATATGGTGGAGCTGGTAAAGTGAAAATATGCTAATTATAAAAAAGCAATTTATATTTAAATTAGACTTTTAATTTTTAAAACTGGCACCATGCGTCAATACTCGTATATGAAGGAACATCCCCTGAAATTAGTACCTACGTCGAAACCATTGCTAGACTATAGATGAAGACGTATATATACGAGCAAATAGCATGTATACTTTGTTGATAGTCACAGAAAAAATTTACATATGGAGATGATGTCTGAAAATTCATATAAGCAGAAAAAAAAGACAGAATTAGAAGTACGTTGCTTATAGACGTTTTGCGTTAAAAATAAAAGTTTTATTTAAAAAAATTAAAGTAATTCTGTGAATTAAAGTTAAGGGAAAGAAACTTGTGGCTTTATCATATATTTCGTTAAGAATATAATGGATTTACTTAATATTATTAATTAACAACAAGAACTTCATAACTTTTAGTAACAAACATCGACTATTATTTAATATATTTAATGTTTTGATTTGTTAACTTAAACCTTAAAAGAATAATCTTCGCAAGTGCTAATACTAACGTAAAATAGGAACTGAAATGTCAGAGAAAAATAATATTATCTTTCACCGTCAAAAGTGGAAAATTAAGAGTATTTACTAAATTCCATTCAATACCAATGATATTTGGCTAACGATAAGCAACCACTCGAACAAGTTTGTATTGCTTTTTTATACGGCAACGCAATTAAAATTCAGCTGAGTGTCTTTTGCCTTTAATCTACGTGGGACTTCCCATTCTCCTTAGAGGTCTGCCTGTGGGATTATCCCAACTTACTCGATCGATTTCTATAGTGAAGATTTGTTCGTCGTTCAACGTGATTTCCATAGGGCTTGTTAGTTTCTGCAAATAGATAATGATGTAAATTAATGTTACTAATATACTAATATACGAAAATTATTTGAAATTGTTATCCAAAAATATATATGCTGATGATGTGGGTAACCAAAATATATCACACCATTACAGCGAACACACTTAATCCTAGAATACATACATAAACAATGCAACTATAAATACATACACGGTGCAACTTATTGCCCCACTATTTAAAACACATTATAGTATATATAGTATAAACACATTATAGTATTAGAAGGAATTTCTTATTTTCTTAGCTGTAATTGTAATACGAGATAAAATGAATATATTTTTTTTGGAGTAGCGGCCAGGTAATTAAAACAATATTTAATTTGACGTTTCGATACTATATATAGTCTCGCTTTGAAAAACTGTAAAATGTATTTTAATTTTAAAAAGGTAAGAGAGGATATAATAATAAATCTACTTACATTAAATTTTTGTGGCGTTAATATATTGCGACGTATTTGCTATCCATTTCTAAATAAAACGGTTTATCAAAATGACTGCGAAGGCGTATACACCGACCAAACAACCCTATATCTACATGAACATTTAAATAGAGGTACATTTTCAAATAATAGTACATCCCTTAAAAACATATCAAACAAACAAAACACACTTTCAATTTCGATAAAACCGCAATAATTGCATCTGAAAAAATATCAAAGAAGGAAATATACTAGAAAGCATCCACATACAAAAAAATACAAATTCAATTCATGACCGAACAGATTTAAATATCTTGTCAACAATATATCTACCCATTATATAAACACCCGTATAATAAAAATGTAAATATCGCAAAAATAAATTAAAAAAACAAATATCCGAGAACAGTTATCACTTAAGTGACGTTGTTTTTTCATTTCATCAAAGCATTTCTTTTTTTTATCGGGTAGAAAATAGCTGAAAACGCAATAGCTATTCATCTATAGTAGAGTATGCATGTGGTGTATAGGTTTCTGTACAATTTTTTATAAATGGTTCTCACAACTTCATGTTCTGAAATACTTTCTACGTTGTGTTATATGTTAATTGTCTTTCATTACCTTCATCATCCGATTATATTTCTCCATACCACTCATACATTATCTACAAAATTATAAAATTTAGATATATATACATTAATACATACTGGGGTATTTACTTACACGAATTCACTTATAATTAAAAAAACTATAAAAATTATATTTCATTTACCACGTATTTAATCTCACTTAAGAATATAAGAACGTTCTCTATTGTACAAATAAGAAGTGATGTTGGCGGCAGTTTCAAATTTTGCCGGGGTATTTAGTTACCACTGTTTGTGTTCTAGGGTTAAGATTTATTTTTGCTTTAACTATCAATGGAACTAAAAGAATGGTCATAGAATGAGATAATATTATTAATGATATTTTCTAGCCATGCTATCATTTTTACAAAAATAATTTAAAGTTTATGCAACTCAATTTATATTGATATAACGTGTGCGATCACTTATAAGTTTAAAAGATTTGTTTACTATGCGATATATATTTTTTTTTGTTTGGATGATTGTCTCAATAAATATCAAGAAACTAAAATACATGTGTCCTTGAAATAAAGAGACAGCATATGATAAATAGAAAGATGGTATGTAGAATGTAAATCAAAAATATTGTGACTCAATTACGACGCGAACCCCTAAATTAAAAATTGTATTACGTGACGCCTATGAATCAAAATATTCAGAATGTGTATAAATAATGAATACCTCATACACACACATACGCTATAGCGTATGTCTCTACATACGTAACAGCTGGATGAGATGGACAATCACAAAACTATTATTTTGTTTATGTCGGTCAACTTTAAGATATCATCTCTGATACTTTTTATAATAGTACAGTGGCGTGATAAAATTTTTTTAAATGTCTTTGTCATCCTTATTTCTCGCTTATGGGAGAGAATTTTGTGAAAACATTTTGGATTTATATCTATATAATTACATCTGTCCATTTTTCATACGTTGTCTTTTTATTTCAAGGACAGCCTGTACATTCAAGTCTTTTCTATTCTTTGTGCAGAAGAATATTAGAGTTAAAATAAGCATTAGATATTCATTTTCAAAAACTTTTCTAGAGACTGACTGTTCAGTTATAGATCTAGATCAGGTACTGTTAGGCAATGATAGAACCTACTTCACAGCGACTCTTTCAAATCTATTGTGGTCTTCATGTATTATAGGAATACACTCGCTGGCCCTATTCCTTTAACTAGACCTAACAGTTCCAAATATATGTAATATGTACCTAATCTAGTAGAATGCGATCTCGGTACTGTTTTGTCAGCTTTTGGACTTGGAATTTTTAAATAGCTTAGCTGGCCAGATATCCCCGCTGGATATCATGTCCACTTCCTCTACGATGTTATCCTTTGCAGGCTTATATATTTATTGCAATACATGCCTCAATTCATTCTTGCTTTCCCAGTCTGATTTTCTTATCAGGACTTTGATATTCCCTAACCTTACGTCTTTAACAAGACCTGACGACTTCTAGAGAAAGGCTTCCTAGACGGTTTGTACGATTTCTGGAGTTGGCTGGTTCCTTTGCATATGATTGGTGAAGTTGGCTTTACTTACCACAATTTTAGCCTCTTTGTAATCTCGACCCTGTATCTCCAGCCCTTATATTTTAGCCTGGGAAATTCCGCATATCGTAGCTGATTGAATCTATCTGTCCGACATCAAATTCACTTTTAGTATGGCAATGAGGCTCATCAATTTATCAATTTGTTGCAATTAATGACTCTGGTTGCATTTTTCTCTTGATTTACTCATAGGTACTCTCTGCCTTACAATTTTAGTTTTTGCTTTGTATCTTATACATACTGTTTGCTAGATGCTGATCGGAGCCCCGTTTGATCCGATAAGGTTGAACGCAAAGAGATTTCATTTGGTACCTTCAATGGAACGTTAAAGATCTCAACTCTTAAAACAACTTTCGGCACGTTACCTACCAACTTACATTGGATTTAACTCAACTTCTTCAGAGCTCCTATTTCTCGAACTGAAGTACTAGCTGTGAGACACTAAGTCTAAAGCCTGACTGAACAACAGATAAAATTTCATAAATATTTATAGTCTTTAACAGAACTTCAACAGTTTTAGGAACTTTGTTCAAAATCGGAAGTATATTATATTTATTGGTCTTAAATTACTGTATTCACTTACAACGGATTATCTAGGCAATATAATTATTTAAAAAAAAATTCTCGTTGGTAGTGTGAGAGCAGCATAATTCACTAGAATTAATATGAAAGCCATGAGTATGAAATAAATGAATCTTAATCAACAGTATTTTTCCGAAAATCCCCTACTCATTTATAATTTGAAAGTCACAATGACTACGCCGACATATATTTATTAATAATACTTACAAGCAATTATTCCGTAGAAAAATTAATGATTTTATTTTAAAACGTCTGAAGCGATGTCTAGAAATCTTTATATTATGACTTCTCTTAGTTCGGTCCCTTGGCCCGTGCATGGAACCTTCTAAATCGTGATACTTTAATATATCACAAGTATCAAATGATTTTGTCAAAAGCCGATTCTGTCATTTAAATCGTATACATTATACGAGGGCGATTCGTAAAGTAAGTTCCGTTTGGTTATTAGAAAAAACTCAAAAGCATGAAAATGCTTTTATTATATATAACTTAAAGCTACTACATTCAGCTATTTTTCTACATAGTGGCAATTAAGATTGAGACATTTGTCATAGCGATGAACCAGGTTTAATTGCCCTCTTCATTGAACTCTGCTGCCAGTGAATTAAGCCATGCTGTAACACTGTTTATTGTGGTCCATTGTTCCATAAAGTCTACATCAAGATGCCTGTCTGGTCCAAAAAGACAGTGACCATGACTTTTCTCGCAGAAAAAGTTTGACGGTATTTTAAAGGTTTGCTTGTTGGCGAGTTGGAGCGACTCCACTGCGTTGACTGTCTTTTTGTTTCAACGTTGACATAGGCGATCCAAGTGTTATCATCTATTACAACATGCCTGAGGAAATCTTCACCTTCAACATCGTAACGTGTCAGAAAAGTTAGTGCCGATGCTATTCTCTTTATATTATGGTCTTCAGCAAGAAATTTTGACACCCATCGTGAACAAAATTTGTGGTAACCTAAAAGTTCAATAACAATCTGATACAAAACTGTACGTGAAATTCGAAGGGGAAAAGACACTCGGTTGTGTAATTGTGAATTGCCGAATTTCACGAATTTTTTCTTCTGCGTTATCCACAACTTCGTTCGTCACAATAGTTGCTCTTCTACTCCGTTCATCGTGGACATTAGTCCGTTCTTCTCGAAAGATGCGGCATCATGTTTTAAGCGTACTGTTACTCTTGATATTTTTACTATAAACAAAACAAAGTTTACGATGAATCTCAGCAGCCTTCGTGTTCTTTGCACACAGAAATCGGAAACAACACACAATTCACAATCGGCGGGATTTTCAATTGCAGCAGCATTTTAAACGACCAAAATAGCACAAAAGAATGCGCGAACGATTCTCTCAATAGCACCGCGAGGCTGACACTGAACCAGACTATACCACATCGCTGCGATGTCGCCGATATCCCCATTCCTTTGCTCACTAGGCGGAAACATAATTTATTTTACGAATCGCCCTCGTACATTAAAAACACATCAGATTCGAAGCCGATATAATCAGAATATTTTAAACTTCTACACGCACCAATGATTTGGATTTTCGTTCACACAATTACAGAGTGCAGAATAGTAATTCATGTTCCGCGAAACTGTCAGTTTTAATTCCACCATCAAAAACCAATTCTCGATTAGATATGAAACTACAAAACTAAAAACTACAAAATATTTAATTCAGAAGTTTATTGAACTTAAACAAATTTGAATTAAGTTCTTATAAGAAAGTATTGCTAGATAAATTGATCGAAATAGTAAAATCTACTAAAATCGAATTTCAAAAATAATTACACCAGATCAGCTTTGTACCTACTACATTCTATTATTTTTATATAAAGAAATACTTCTCATGTACACATTTAAAAGTTCTCATGGAGATGGAACCGATGAAACTTAAGTTTCGGATGCAACATCATAAAACTGAAGTAAGTGTGCCGCGCAATGTGCAGCATTACAGTTTATTTTTATTCTGGCGTATCTGGGAAATGGTTCATCGTTTCAGTTTGGAACACCAAGGTGAACATTATTCCAGACGATATAATCTTTCTTTTTAACTTTAATGGTGGCAATTCAAATTTCTCGTTTTGAAACAAAGTTAATTTTAGTTGGAACAACGACCAAATTAAGAATTTAATATTTTCAGACGTTAATGAAGTTGAACACGTTGGAAGTAGAGGGTAGAACACGTTATTTAACAAATCAAACCGGAGAAAGGTAACGATTAGTTATCGCAAAATCTAGCGAAAGAATATATAAAATAAAGCTCAACAAGGGCTACTAATATATCCGGGGTTTTATATTTGGAAGTGATTCGAATGTTTAATAAATGAAATTATCATTACGCAATAAGTTGTATTTTATTTATTTTTACTTTACGTTTAAATAATATTATTATATTTTCTGAAATAATAAACGATATTTAATATGGGTCAGAATGGAATGCCAAACTTCTATGACTCATCCACGTTGGATTCCTCGTTGTTATATTATTTTTTTTAGCATGGCATAAAAAACCATTTAAATTATTATTGAAATCAACTACCTAGTATTATTAAGTTAGGCAAGAAGATACATTTTGAAAGTAGAAAAGTTAATAAGAAATGCGATAATATAACAGCTTTGGAATTAAGTATGGATTGAGTTAGATTGTTAGCAACAATGAATAGGTGGTATATGCTGTTTCGGTTGTCATTGACGATAAGAAAAACATTTCTGATTTTTTCAAAATGTTACAAAAATTCAATTCTATCCGGGATCCCATTGGTTAACCTAGAACAAGTGTCTCGCCGTGTAGTTTTATGGTAAAATTTCTGAGCTCTGGATTTTACAAAAAACAAATTATCTACAAAGTTGGCTATTGTTATGATGAACAACTTTATTTTATCAAATATCAAAAATATACTGTCTACTATGGCAGAATTTTAGGATATAGTCAAAACTTCTGACTATGTTAATCATAAATTATTATTAGAGAGAGAAATTTGATTATTTTCAACTTCGAGAAAATTGATTACTTAGGTCTCTTCTCGATGAAAGATTTCAATGTGTCAATTCATTATATACAATCTGATTTTTTTGGTATTTAACCCTTTACTACTATGGTGACAATTATTTACATAACTACTATGGTGCGGCTCATATGGACCAAATGTTCAAAAATGTACAGTTAGGCTTTAATATAAAGTTTTCATTTGAAGGTTAACTACTCGTTATTATAACTTGTTGAACATGACTGTATTTACCAGATTATGTGAAGTTGCTTTGTTTCTTTGTTATCTTGGCCAAGGTTATCAAAAGAGAAAAACGATAAATATTTCAAATGTTTTTATTGGAAAAAATTATGTTACAGCATTTTTCTTCTAGAGTCTTGTAAATACTATATAATTTAACAGAAAAACGGAAAGTAAAGCTTATTTATAATTTATGTGACAAAACTACAAGTTTATTAATTAGAGTCTTGTGTAATACAATTTGGACAACATCTCAAAGTGCATTGGCTGCAAATTGGTTTGCTACATTTACAACACGCTTGGTTGGCTTTTCTATTTAATCTAGAAGGACGAATATAACATCTCTTCCTTTTGTCTTCAGCAACTTGGTTCATCATTTCCTTTCGAAGGAAACGGAAGGAATTCTCTCATATAAAGTCGACGATGAAATTGAGGTTTTACGAGTATCATTGTTAGGTTTTGAGTAAATGTGCAACGATCCATATTTTCATTAGATATAACAGAATAATATAAGATATAACTATTTACTGCTGCTCTTTTCATAATCTCACTAAAAAGTGCCATAGGCCATCACCGCGTACGCCTGCTTACTGAGTATGTCGCACACTTCTGATCTAAACTATCCACACCGCCTTTCGTTCTGTTACAAAACTATGATTTCGGATTTTTCACTATCGGTGGTATCATTTACAGAATGGTGCATGCATTGAAATTAGAATAACGGCTGTATTTTTATTTGGTACATGGGGAATAATTGTTGTACCTTTAGTAAACCCATATGTTATCGATGACAATGATCTAGATTTGTTAGCAAGGAATTATTTGGGTATTTCTCTTTTATTCTTCTTAAGCATGCCTACACATGTCAATCTATTCCTAAGCAACTTCTCCATCAAAGGTACTGAGCTAGCCAATTGTCGCCTGTTATGTTTCTATTCGGAGTAAAGAGTAGTTCTGCTAGTCTTAAAACTGCTTGTGTTGGCTTGTTAAGTTTTTGGATTTCTCATCTAAATTTGCAGCATCCGAGACTTTGGCATGTAAAAACAATGGGTTTTGGCATGAGCAAGAATCATTATTTTGAGGCCATACTTTATTGGTTTACTATTAAACCTACATCGACCTCTAAAACCCACCAGCATGTCATCAATACATACATCGGTACCTGGGAAAAAACGAAGTTCATAATTTTTTACAAGTTCGTTGAACATGAATGATATTGATGATCGAGGATCTTGCTTTTGTCTTTCCGCGCGCTCTTGCGAATTATTAAATCTGAAACAGGCTATCAAAAACGAAAATATTTCGAGGCTCATTGTACTGCGGAATATGTCTCGATCAGTACCCGCTATCGCTAATACTGATTAAAAATCTTCATGTGCAGATCTATACGCTCAGCTAAGGTATAGTGATCCACATGCTTTTAATCACATCTGTTTCTTGAACCTTGTATTTTAGGCGTTCTCCATAGTTTTCTAGAACACTTCTAATTTTATCAGTAGTTAGCAGTTTATCAGTAGTTACTATTAGTAGTTAGCAGCAAAAGTTCCTTGCATGCTTTCTAAAAAGGAAGTTTTCTAACAAAATTATGAGCAGGTTTTCGTACATTACGAGCAGGAAGCTGAGAAGACCACTTATGCGAATTTCCTTGTCCATCAAAGTAGTATCCATAATATCCTCATCATTAGAATTCTCTTCTTTTGATTGATCGCTCGCTGTGTTGTGTTCACTTTATTCATAAGCCTCATCATGTTATATCGTTATCTGATGCTTCACTTTCTTCAAACAATTGAAGAACAACTTCTTCAAAATTTCATCATTTGGCCTAATCGTACGTCCTTTTGATGATGAGGTCATATTTCACTACATAAAAGCAACAACACAATTTGCTGTATATATTTTTAATTTAAAAAAATAAGGAATTAATATTAGTATTGAATACTTAATCAATTCGCATTATTTAATTAATAATACATTTTATGAACACAGTTGCTAAACCTATTATAGATTGGTATAGAAAACCTAGAAATTCGAATAGAATGTTGAATTACCATTCCAATTATTCAAATAGCCAAAAAATAAATCTGATTTTTGGCATGAAACAGAGGGTGATATGCTATCCTTCCTTTTTGCAACGGAACCTTCGGTTGTTGAGTGGTTACAACGGTTACCCTCAGAGTTTGATTAATAAACTTATTTTTTCCACACCTGTTGCTTACGGTTAGGACACTAACATTTCCAATACAAGACAACCAAAAACTTTTAGGTACTACAGACTTCCGTATATTGTGGGGGTGTCGGAGCGACTTTCTCGCGTCCTCGCCACAGACGAAATTAAATTAGGCTTTTACAACTACAATCCGGTACGTAATTATTTCAGTAAAACGAGGGACTTGACACCTTTGTCTTTCCAGTCTAACGTTGTGTATTGCATTCCTTGTAATGTATGCAGTCAAGTTTATATAGGTCACACTTCAACCTGGTTCAAAACTAGGCTCACTACTCATAAAAGTGACATTCGGACAACGACCACACCCCTAATTTTGAGAAAGTGGAGGTCCTTCAGAAAGTTAATAATTTAAAGTGTATAGAGTTTTTGGAGATGGTGGAAATCCATAATAATAACAACGCAATGAATTTCAGATCTGACACTAACAATTTAAGCGAAATATATGCTTTTTTGCTGACCTTTTCAAATACCAAAAATTTAAGTCACCATAATACACATAACACTAGCTCAATTAATGTTATTTAACACATTTGTCCCTCCACAATTTTTCATATGATTTTGCTTGCATTTCCAATCATGATAGCCGGTTGAGAGGTAGCACATTGTTAAGATTGAACATGTGACTCTTGAACATCGGTGTATAATTTTCGTTAACCTTGGCATTGGGTTTTTCTCCGACGCATGTTTTTACATCTGGTTTACATACAACGACAAACTGCATTCAATTTTAAAAAATTCCATACAGTTCCTTTTCAACATCCTAAATGACAAAATGTAATATTGCATCATGATAGGAATTGTTTCACTACACGTTGCTCCTCTTTTTTGTAATTGTTTGTTATAGTGTAAAGTGTAGTAGTTTTTTAAGACTTTTTAAATTAATTATGACGGTTTGTTTGTGTCACGTGGGACAATTGGCAAATTTATCGACCGGTTATGCTTCTTGTAATGTATAATTTTCTCATAACAAATGGTTCACTTTTGTAAGTATGAATTTTTCTTATGATTAGTGGACTAAATAGCTAAGTTGTGTATTTTTCTTATTAAAGTGACCCCCGAAGAAGCTCTAAACCTCAGAGCGAAATATAGGGTAAAAAAATAAAGAACTCTCATTAACTAATTAATGGTTTTTTTATTGCCGGATTCCCCAACACTCATTGTTTTACGTATATATATATATATATATATATATATATATATATATATATATATATATATATATAATATATATATATATATATAAATATATATATATTATAAAGGAATAAACCTCCATTATATTGATGAGCTATTTCTAATATTATGTCTATAAGTTTTTTAAATTTTAACATATGCAAGAGATATTTTGATTTGTTTGAATTTGTAATAGTTATCATGTTTATTAAAGAATTGGATATCTTATTATTAATATCTTAGTTTTATAAATATAGATTAGAGTTGAATCTTGGTGAATATTTTTAGTTAATTATATTTTTAAAGTTGAATAATCGTGAAAATTATATTTAGTCAATTTATATAAATTATTGTAAAATTTAACATATGCAAGTGAGTAGCTTTAATATTCGTAATTAACTATATGAATGTCATTTTCAAATTTGAATTTAAAAAAAGGAAAGGTATTTAGATTTACTGAATATAAAACTGGCATTTTAAAAAAAATCTAACCGACTTGGATAAATATGAAAGTATATAAGATAACCATGGCAATTGACAAAAAAGAAAAGGATTATTATTATTATTTTGACCTGTGAAAAAGATACATAAAAATTTAGAAGCTGAATTTTTAAAATAGCAATTTTGTAGTTTCAAATACCTGGAGAGGAACCCAGAAGGCTGGATTACTATTAATTTAAATAACAGACTATATTTTGATATACATAGTGTATTTTGGTAAATAACTTCCTGGCCACGGAAGAATTATATATGGTGTATTTTGGTAAATAATTTCCTGGCTTCGGAAGAATTGCATATGGTGTATTCTGGTAAATAATATCCTGGTTACGGAAGAATTACATATGGTGTATTTTGGTAAATAATTTCTTGACTACGGAAGAATTATTATTAACTGGTTTAGAAACGAAGGGATTGGAAACATATTAGCTGTTCGGTCAACTTTATCCATTTATAACGTTAAGGATTGGTTGCTTTCAAATCACTACTAGATTCGTCAATAGCTAGGATAGCAGTTGGAAATTTTCTTCGTGGTGGAAGCATTATAGCAGTTGATCCGAATTTGTCTAAATATCTCCAAGTATAGTTACAATAAATCTAATCATGTAAGTGATAAGCTAAAAATATTTAAAACCAAGAAATCATCATTTAAGTGTTCAATAATTTTTATTTAATATAGTCATTAATTCTCTATTCTTAGAGTCAAAGCTCTTGCATAAGTTTCTTTCTTTCTTCATAAATTATGTTGGATCTGAAATATAAACATTAAAATTTGTTTATTTTATAATATTAGAAATAGCCACAATTGTAAATAAATATTTCAGACCTAATTATATATAGTAAATAAATAGTTTATGTTCTTTAAAAAGATTCTTTTTACCTATCAAAATTGACAAATTTTTGAGAAACACACCCTCAGAACGAAAATAATCTCACCTCTTCGGCTAAGTTAGTGCCGGAAGACATTTTTTTTGTCCTATTTATTGACCGTATTGTTGGTAGTACCGACTTCGATATCTTTATAAATGTAATAACATATTATCACAGACATACGTTTACAATAGTTATTCTTTTTCATTCTTTAATCGATATTGTATTTACGATTCCACGTGAAGCATGTAGATATTATCACATTTTGGCATACAACGTGGGGCCAGTATTATTACATTTTTGGCGGTCGAACGTGGTGGCAATAAATTAGTTAATTAGGACATACGTGTTAGACACGAAATAACATTTTAAATAGGTTTAATATTAAATAGATTAAAATATAGTTGGTTTATTATTTTTATTTATTTCTTGTAAAACCTTATCATTTATAATATACAAACATGCCAAACGTGACAAGACAAAGCAGATCTACTGAACGTGAGGAAAGCAGTGAAGAACGATCTATATATATACAGCCTACGACATCAGATAACCGCGGAGATCAAGTTGTTATTAAAAAGATCGATCCTATTCAGCAGTTACTGATGGAACTTAGCGCAAAGTTTGATAAAACGAGCCAGGAATTCAAACAAGATAACAACTTAAATAATAAAAAAAAATTAACGGAGATGTTAATGGTGAAATACATCCGGTTAATTATATAAACAACATATTAAGGCTAACAAAAGATATTGGAGATTACGATCAACGCATGCTTTTATTACGTCAAACTATGGAATCACACGCGTTAGAATGGTTCAACCGTGTTGAAGAACAATGCGAAGACATTTAAGAATATGTTCCTAAGAAGATTTTGGCACGAAATGTTACAGGACAAACTCAAGGTTCGCTTGTTAACAGATAAATATTGTCACGGAAGGACAACACGTGAAATATATGCACTTAATCTTTTTAATAAATGTAAATACATAAAAGACATGACAGATAACACTATTGCTAAACACCTCATAAATCATTTCATTTACACCGACACTGCAGTAGTTGCTACATAGAACGTCAGTACAATGGATGATTTATTAGAATTCTTGAGAAAGCTTGACGAAATTCATGACATTATAAACACACAACGTATCAACAATCATACACAATTTTCACAACGTCTTAAATACAATCAATCTCACGCAAACTACATTAATCGTTCTGAAAATCAGAAATACTCTTATCAAAATAATATTCCTCAATATTCTAATAGATCACCATATAATTTCAATCAAAACAACTCATACAACAGAAACATGTCTAATAGAAATTACAATAGCAATCAAAATTATCATAATTACAAAGATAATAACAATTCGTCAAATAATGTGGACAATAGCAATAGGAACATAATGCAGAATCAAAACAATTACAATGCAAATGACAATTTTTCCCAACAAAATTCTCCACGCGATGATCAAAATACCAAGAGCAATCCTTCCAATTTTCGTTATGGATATGATGGAAATATGCACTATAACGGATCCAACAATTTTAGAGGTCGAGGTCGTGGAGTATACTCCCTTCGATTTAATTATTCTTCTTCAGGTTACTCC
This sequence comes from Melolontha melolontha, assembly GCA_935421215.2. Lineage (NCBI taxonomy): Eukaryota > Metazoa > Arthropoda > Insecta > Coleoptera > Scarabaeidae > Melolontha > Melolontha melolontha. The sequence goes on along the minus strand of OW285239.1, from coordinate 84,160,039 downwards.
GAAGACAAAGAAAAAGGTGGCATCTTAGAAGAAAAAAAAACTCCGATGGAACAAGTTGCTATGGAACAGGTTCCCAGTTTATCAAAAACTCATTAGTAATCAAAAATAAAAACATATATGTAAATATTATAAATATTTTAATAAAACCACATGAACTCGATTTAATTGAAGACGAAAATACGATTTTAAGCAATAATTTATTACCCTTTGTAAAAATTAAAGTATTAGATTTAGAAATTACTAGTTTAATAGATACAGGTTCTGAAATTTCTCTTATAAAAGAAGACGTATGTAAATTAATCAAAAATTGGGAGAAGAACTTGGTAAAAATTAAAAATACCGAAATAATTGCCGCTAACAGTAAAAGGATTGGAACAATATCTAAAAAATTTTTTCTCACTGCAAATATTAATGAAGAAAGTCACGAGATGACAGTATACATATTCAAAGAATTGCAGTTTTCTATTGTCATTGAAATGGATATTATAAGCGCCTTGCAAATAAGATTAGATTTTACCAGAAACAAAATATTAATCAATGATGATGAAATCGAATTCTTAAAAGAAGTTGAAGATATGAATATTACGATATATGTAAGTTATAAGAATAACCAGATAAGTTTAAATAATATTAAAATGAATATGAGTTATAGTAATATGGATGAAAAATTAGATAACATTGAAAATGAAGAATATGAAGATACAGAAGAAAAGAAAAAGATTATGATAATGTAGAAGTTATAAAAGCTTTATTAGAAAAAAGTAATATTCCAAATGAAACGACAAAAGAAACATTGTCCAAAATTTTATACAATAATCGGCGTACATTCAACAAGGAAATAGTATTTGCTCGTAATTATGAACACAAAATTGAACTCCTTAACCAAGAACCAATCAATTGCAAGATATACCCCATTCCATACCACTTTCGAGACAAGGTTGATGAAGAATTAGAAAGACTGCAACAACAAGATATCATCGAGAGATCCAAAACATGTTATATTAGTCCACTGGTGATTGTAATTAAAAAGGATTCAACCATTCGAATATGTTTAGATGCGAGAGAGCAATAAGAAGATAAAACCGCAGTATGAAGCTCCCGAAAGCATAGACGTACTATTAGCAACATGCGGAAACAAAAAGTACTATAGCAACTTAGACTTAAGGTCCGCCTTTTGGTTAATTAATCTATCACCAGAATCAAGACAATACTGTGGATTCAGCGTTAACGTATACCATTTCAAATCCACACCCTTCGGAGTAAAAACATCTTCGCAGCCCTTACGTTTTCTCCATAAGATACTAAATAAATACCAAGAGTTCTGCATACATTACTTAGACGATATTTTAATCTTTTCAAATGCCGAAGCTGAGCACATGAGACATATAGAAATCGGCTTAACAATAATAACTTCGCCATTGAAGATAAAAGATTAGAGGAAATTAAAAATTTCCCACGTCCAAAAAGATTGAAAAACCTACGAGGCTTCTTAGAATTAATTTCATTTCATTGTCGGTTCATCAAACACTATTGAAAGAAAACATTACCATTGTTGAAATTACTCCGCAAAGAGACAAAATGGCACTGGAACGGAGAATTCTAACAATGTTTTAACAATCTTAAAAAAGAATGTGTAGAAAATTTATCGCTATATCATCCCAACTTCAAAATTCCTTTCACGCTAAGATGCGACACCTCATACCATTCAATAGGTGCAGAATTAATACAACGAAACGAAGAAAACCGACGAAAACGAAGAAATACCGATATACTGTCTGTCAAGAACTTTAAAACCATGCGAAATACAATATACAGTGTCCGAAAAGGAAATGCTAAGCGTAGTATTTGCTGGAACAAAATTTCGGTACTTTTTAATAGGACAACGTTTTACAATAGAAACCGATCACAAAGCATTAGTAAGTATGATGGATACCAGATTCAACAACAATAGACTGTATCGTTGGAGTCTACTGTTAGCCGAATATGACTTCGAGATAAAACATATACCAGGAAAGCAGATGGTAGCCGCTTATGTACTTAGTAGAAAGCTAGATCTTTCACCAAGAAGAGAGATTATGATTTTCAAGAATTTCAATCTATAATCAACAAAGTTAAGCAGGAAGTTGACTACAAGGAACTATTCATCAGAGATGGTATCTTAATGAAAAAAGTAGGAAAACGTAAATTATACGTAACAAATGAAAATCAAACTCGAGCTATTATAAATTATTTACATAATCGATATGGTCACGTAGGATCTAGGAAACTATGGCTAATGTTCCGAGAAGCTTATTACTATAAACGGGATGAAAAAATTATCAAAAATGTTATAAGAGCTTGTGAAGTATGTCAAATGGCGAAAGACAAGAATTTTACAAACGAACATTTGTCTAAAAGTACCTATGTTACAGATAGGTTGGAATTGATAGCAATTGATTACCTTTCAAATCTACTACCTACATCTAAAGGATACAGGCACGTATTAGTGATTTTTTATGTTTTTTCTAAGTATGTTACTTTAATTCCAACAAAAAGGACAAACACAGAAGTAACTTTAGAAGCTTTAAATGAATATTTTATTACATATGGTTTAGTAGGAGGTGTACTAAGCGACAACGCTACATATTTTCACAACGATTGTTACCAAGATTATTTGCACAGCAAAGGTGTAAAAACATACTATACAAGTATCATGCATCTGGAAGCGAATGCAGCTGAAAGACAGATCCGTGAAGTGGTAAAATATCTACGAATCTTCATGACCAACAAACATAATCTTTGGAGCAAATACGTTAAAAAAATTGAGGACATAATGAATAACACACCAAATACCGTTCTTGAGGTATGCCCTATCACCATCATGACAGAACAACCTCCAAATAGACCTTGGATAGATGAAAATACTATAAACTTAGCAGAAGAATTAGAGAACATACGAATAAAAATACAAACCCGAAACAAGAAATGGGAAAAAAAATTAATGCACAGAAACTAAAATTAAAATCATTCAATTTAGGAGATTTAGTCATCGTTAAGAACTTGAGAGTCAGTGATAAGCCTAAAAATATTATGGCAAAACTTGTAAGACCATACATAGGACCTTTCGAAATACACAGAAAAATTTCTGATTGTACTTATGAGTTAGCAGAACCAAACACTAACATTATACGGGGTAGATATCACATAACAATGTTGCATGAGTACGTACAAGTAAGATAGGGAGAAATATCAACAGAAGCATATATTATGATTAGACTATAAAGGATTGAACAATTTTGTTTAAATATATAGAATTAAAATGTTATTAAACCGTAACTAATTACTCTTCAACATATCGAGGAAGTCGTTTTAGCAAGTATATTAAGTTGCATAATATGTATATTATATTATTAGACAAGTTTTACTTTATTATTAAAAATTATTTATAATAAAAAAAAATAGTTTATAGAAATATATTAATGAAATGTATCAACAATATTAATTCAAAATAAGTATGCTTTATTAAAACAAATTACATATTAAAACAGGTTCAAGAATTAACAAATTAGAAACAAATATATATTTAAAACTGGAAAAATAAGTATGTCAACTTAAATACAAACTAATCTAAACAATAAAACATATACGAAGATAAAGTGAATAAAATAAAGTAGATATTTAAAAAGGATTAATTGTATAAGTTAAACAATAATTAAAATGTTAGAATGAGTAATTAAGATATTAGACATTAGAAGGTGAGTTTAGTCAGTTGGATGCTTAAATAATATGGATAAAAGAGATCCATGTTCTATAAATAAAATAATTAAAATGATATATATCTAAAATAAGGTAAATGTAATTATATTCATAAATAATGTGAAATATTGTATAAAATACATAAAGAATTAGTGAATGGCTATGAGTTAGATTTAATAGAATGCGTTTTATTGAGTAGGAATGTATTTGTTTTAAAGTTATACAGTCAAGTCAACATTGAGAACTTACAATTAATTTAAAAAATAAACAAGAAGTTGAGTAAAACTATAAATGGTAAAAGTAAAGTATAAAGGACGGTTGCATAAGTGAATGTTACTATACATTTTTGATTTAAAAAAAAAACATTGTTTAGATAATACAAATTTAAGATAGGAATACCTACTATTAAAAAAAAAAGAATATTAAAGCCTATACTTTCCAGTTTTAAAATAGGAGATACCTACATTAAAATAAATAATAAAGTATATGATAACAAGGAAAGACAATATTCTTCTGAACTTTTTAAAAAAATATGAATTACTTAATCATTTTAAACCTAAAGCTATATATATTTTATTATATGTTTTATTTAGTTTTAATATAAAGAATTGAATTATATAGTTGCTAAAAGTTTATCTAAATGACTTATTTCTGTTTTTTCATATTGTATATAAAAAAAGAAATACGTGGGGAGAAAATATAATGGGATAAACCTCCATTATATTGATGAGCTATTTCTAACATTATGTCTATAAGTTTTTTAAATTTTAACATATGCAAGAGATATTTTGACTTGTTTGAATTTGTAATAAATATCATGTTTATTAAAGAGTTGGTTATCTTATTATTAATATCTTAGTTTTATAAATATAGATTAGAGTTGAATCTTGGTGAATATTTTTAGGTAATTATATTTTTAAGTTTTTTAGGTTGAATAATCGTGAAAATTATATTTAGTCAATTTATATAAATTATTGTAAAATTTAACATATGCAAGTGAGTAGCTTTAATATTCGTAATTAACTATATGAATGTCATTTTCAAATTTGAATTTAAACAAAGAAAAGGTATTTAGATTTACTGAATATAAAACTGGCATTTAAAAAAAAACTAAGTGACTTGGATAAATATGAAAGTATATAAGATAACCATGGCAATTGAAAAAAAAAGAAAAAAATTATTATTATTATTTTGACCTGTGAAAAAGATACATAAAAATTTAAAAGCTGAATTTTTAAAATAGCAATTTTGTAATTTTAAATACCTGGAGAGGAACCCAGAAGGCTGGATTACTATTAATTTAAATAACAGACTATATTTTGATATACATAGTGTATTTTGGTAAATAATTTCCTGGCTACGGAAGAATTATACGTATATGGTGTATTTTGGTAAATAATTTCCTGGCTACGGAAAAAATATATATGGTGTATACTGGTAAATAATATCCTGGTTATGGAAGAATTACATATGGTGTATTTTGGTAAATAATTTCTCGACTATGGAAGAATTATTATTAACTGATTTAGAAACGAAGGGATTGGAAACATATTAGCTGTTCGGTCAAGAAATTGTACGTTTTGTAAGTACATAATTACGTTTTCTAACCTAAAAGGTAAACCAAATAAATTTTAAATGTCAAATTGAAAAATTCATCTTGTGTATAGCCAACCTATTAAATAAATAACTCTAATGTTAGAAATTTGGGAACTATAGTGCAATCTCCATAAAGGCAATACTTCGAACTTAGGGCGACATGGACTATACTAACAGGAGAAACATTTAGGTCTCTGACGTATGCAACCTGTATACATAAAAGTAACATTTCAAGATTCATACCTGAAGTATGTGACAATTTACAAAAGTTTGAAGAAAGATTATTTAGCTTTAAGAAAATTTATAGGTTGTTAATCCTATAGATTGTTAATTTATATCACTACCCCATACAAACTCCATCAACGCAAGAGGCCTCGCAAAAAATTGCGAATTAGTATTGGGAAATGTGAGTTTCCACATTATTAGGATGCTATAAATAGGCGGCATATATGATTCACACCACTCAGATCAGATGGATTCTATTGCTGCAATTATAAATAGACTCGGCAAAGAGGGGCATTTTCCAGTGCAGTGCCTAGAGCAACGTAGAGGCGAGAAGCGCATACACAGAAACTTAAGCGTCCATATCAAAACACACTTGTTCGGAAAATGTTGCATTTAGTTACGTTTCGGAAACGGCGTATTTCGAAGAAATTAAAAAACGTAATAGCGAGTATGCCGGATTTCGAATACGAAGGCGATAGAATTAAGTGATTTAGGTGCGACAACTATTTGACGTGTACCAGCAGGTGGAAGTATGAACGCCACCTAAGAAGTATAAAACAATGTTCTGCAATCCATGGCAAACGATATAGCAAACAATCAAGATTTTATATAGGTGTTTGTTTTATTCTATGTAATCTACCGTTCACTTTACTACACCAAAATGCATTTGTCTCCTTCTGGAGCATGTATTCGGATTATACATTACCAAGTTGGACATCGATAAGAAGCGTTATGCCATCTGCTCGTGACTATGTTGAAAGAAGAATTAAAGCAGAATTGAAAGATAGAGAATTGTGGTTATATGTGGACGAAACAACAGATCGGCAAAAAAATTCTGTGGTGATCTATCTTATTAGTTTCCAAAAGAGCAAGATGTACTAGCGATAAAATTTTAAAAGTGATGTTGGGCGCATTGAACAAATTTCAAATTTCAGCAAACCAACTTTAGTGTTTGTGAATGACGGTGCAGCTAACATGCTTTCCTTAGGCCGACCTGTTAAAGAAGTGAGTGGCAATCTGTTACATGTAACATGTAAAATCCATGCTTTAAACCTTGTGGCGCCATTGATACCTAAATGTTATCCACGAGTAAATTCTTTAATAGCTCATACGACGGCAGTGTTTCTAAAGTCCCCAAAACGTACAAAAGATTTTACTAACTGTGTCCCAAAGTGCCTGAACCACCACAGCCAATTACTTCGCGTTGGGGAACATGGTTAGACGCTGCGTTTTACTACTGCGAACATTTTGATAATGTAAAGAAGGTAGTTTTGCGATTTTATCCGAGACCCGCCGAAGCTATCAACAAAAGCCAGCAAATATTTCACTATAGTCAGGTAAAAAGTGATTTAGAAACTATTCGCAAGAACAACTATGGACTAGCGGAGGGAATTGAAAAATTACAAAATGATTCAATGTCGTTTGTGGATTCTGTTCAAATTGTGGATGATGTTCACTCACACCTATGTGCGGCGGAAGGCGAAAAAAAAATGATTGTGTAATACGAAAATTTGAAAGTGTTATTGACAAAGATTCAGATTTTTTCATACTAAGACAAATATATGAAGGTGCGTCGAAAGATCCATTAAGTTGTGACCAGGATTACTTTAAATTTGTAAATATAAAATCACTCGATGTGGAACGGTCGTTTTCATCACTGAAAAATATTTATTCCGCACGCCGGACTCATTTGACTGAAACAAGTGTGGAAACATATTTAATAATTCAAATATCTAGTAGCTGCTACCCAGTTTGTGATTTCATGGAAGCTTTTTAAAACAGTAAGTGTTTCAGCGCGTTATATAATATATTTTTTATCATTATTTTATGTGTAAACATTCATGCGTCCGCATCGCCTATGCTCACTCATGAAAGTCACGAACATAAATGATGCGAGTACGTAAACGTTACTGAACGCTCGCTTTTATGTGGGCGCTAGGCCCCTCCACGTTGTTCTCCGCACTGCACTGAAACCTTCCCCTCTTTGCCGACTCTAGTTATAAAGGTAATCACAGCGTGGTCCTCTTTGCGTTATTGGATGCAAAATACAAATTTACCTGCGTGAGTATAGGATGCAATGGAAGAATAAGCGACGGAGAAGTATTTCGTCAATGTCGTCGTTTTAAATGTTTTATTGATAATAAATTGAATTTTCCACATCTACAATACTTGCCTGGAGGAATAGCAAAAATCCCGTATTTTTTTTACAGCAGATGATGCATTTCTTCTGTCAAAAACATTAATGAAGCCTTATCCTCACCGTGGCTTATCACATGATGAGAGAATTTACAACTATCATTTAGCAAGAAGAGTGATCAAACGTGATCTAAAGAGTGATCTAGCCAACGGGTTTCGCATATTGTTGAATCCAGTACATTTACAAGTCCACAAAGTAGTGCAAATAACATTATCATGCTTATGTTTACATAATTTTATCGCATCCAGAAATTATTTATATATGGGTTATTGATACAAATGATTTAAGAAATGACTTGCCTTTTTTAAATCAACAAGTGGGTAATAAATCTAGTAATGATGCACGTGTAGAGACGAAATTAAACATATTTTACAAGAGCCGTATCCTGGAAAGAAACTGCTATTGCTAATAATATAATGTAATTAATTAGAATGTCTAAAATAAAACTGTTAAGATAAAAAACTACATCTTTATTTTGTTCTTGAAAGCACTGAATAAAATAAGAGTAATTTCTTCAATATTATTATTAATTAATTCTTCATCTTCCAACATTCGTAAACGACTCTCAGTTAAATTTCAAAATGTTTTAATAGAATCAGGTATTTTTGCTGGTTGTTTCATATTAATTACGTTATTGATGGTTTTTAATTTTAGAATGTTATTTTCCTGCTGTCTTTTTCGTTTATTTCTTCTATTTTGTACTTTTCCTTCATATGGAGTTCGTTCCTCTTTCAATCTTTTTTCAGTACAAGAATCTGGTTTTGAAATGTTTGATCCACTTCCACTTTCTGTGATTAGAGTTAAGTCAACATTTTCTTCATCCTTTGATTATAAATATTTAACAAAATATACACAAACATTTTGTGTATGAAATAGGTACATACCAAATAGAATTGTGAAAGTTTATCATTACTCTCTGCTTTTGCAATGGTCACTTAGAAAAGAACATTTTATCAAAGTACCATAAAATAGGACAATAAATTTGTTTAATAATAAATATATAATATATATAATAATATACTTCTTCATCGTGGAAACTTAGCTGCGCCTGTTTCACTTTTAGTACTTTTCGCAATTCTGCAAGCTAATTTGTTCGAACTCTGTTTATTTTATATTTCATTTTTATTATAGCTGTATTAGGATTAACTTTGTTTAATTTATTCATGATTTAATCGTACGCTATCTAATGTGAATGTTTGTTCTAACACTGTTGCATACTGTAGATATTGCATTAGGTACACTGGTCAAGAAATTTTAATTTTTTTAATTTTTCGTTTCGAAACTATGTACAATTTTCGTCCCTTTTATAGTTCTAACCACAATAATAACAACAAATTTCTTCAGGCATGTTAGGTTTTGGAAAAGAAATATTGAAAAGTAAATGAAATATCTAATATTAATTAAGTACGTACATTATATGGAACTATATGGTATACTTAAAATATGTGTACCTGAAGCTAACAGTTTCCATCCTTGGAGTCTAAAGTCTAGTATTTTTGCTTTAATTCTTGACAAATGCAGGTCTCCAATAAGATCATTTAATTATAACTGATTTATTAGGTTTGGTCCATCCTCTTCAGATGTCAAATATTCATCGCTGATCGATAACTTGACACTTGCTTCTTCAGGTTTTGTAACATCATATTCTTCACTCGATACACCTATGCGGTTTTGCACTGGCAAGGCTTTAGAATGTGGTACTAGATGAGTAGCAGAGGGCAGACTAGCATAACTAATATTTTTCTTATAGTTGTTGGAAAGCCCGAAAGTTTTCGTGCAGCAAAAATAGCAATCAGTCGAATGGTCCGTTTATTCACGCCAAATCATATTGCAGGTCTTGCAAATGGCATAGCAGTTTTCTTTCTTACCATTTGATAAGCCCCTTAGAGTGACAGCAAGTCCCAGCAAACGCTGGGAGCGTATGGCTTGTCTTCATGTTAAATTGTTGAGCCAAAATAATGAAAATATAATTTTTCTATCAAAGGTGTAATATCCCGCTTATGCTGGTAGGTAGCAAATTCTCCACATACGTAACAGAAAGTGTTTTATTTATGTATTCACGTAGGCGATATTATGAAATAAAAAGGCGTTCAGCTATCACAAACCGACTTACATTGAATCGAAGTAGCCGTGTGTAGCTCTTTATATACATACATACAATTTAATGCGTTCTTTGAAAAAAGCTGAAGATCATGACATGGATAACCACAAATATCAAAGTACAAAGTGATGTATTCAGGAGCGATTAGACGTAGATGATTTGTAGCAAAGATAACATATAATGCAAATTACGTACTACGCTGAAAATTCAATTAGAATTCTATATTTTGATGTTTATTAAAATTCTCGATCTTCATGAAAATCTCATCGATTTATATCACAGTGTCAAACGGGTTAACTCTATGATATAAATCAATGAGATTTGCCCGCAGGTATAAATAAAAACATTCAAAGCAGTATTTATGAACTCGTCCTAAAACACGTAGTTTTTATTTGTGTTTCAATACTTCGATTTCAAGTAATTTAATAATTAAATGAAAGAATGGTAATTTTAGTCTCAAAATTAATAAAGTTGAAAAATTATGTTTGCTTGCTACTAAAAGTTCATCTTTTGGAAAGATATGAGTTGATATGGAATTTTGCTTAGTTTAGAACTACATATTTGTCAACGTTTATTTTACTTGCAAGAAGTTATGGTCACTACGTAGTCCTGTTTCAAAATTTAATTATGCAGGATAACTCTATTGAGAGCAATCTGGGAACAAATTTCTTAGTTAATTAGGGACGCCAGGCTAAATTTACTTAGGAAGAACACTTTGACTATGGAAAGAATGTCATAGTTAATAGCTAAAACAGGTCGTAAGTGGAATCTTATTTGATAAGACAGTAAAACGAAAGTGTATGGCTTCGGTTCGATATTAGAAGAATAAATACAAATCTTCTGCGATTACGTTAATGGAAATTAACAAAAAGATTTGGAAAAAATTTCCTCATTAATTTTTTCCATTTTAATGTAGAATTATTAATTTACTAGTACGCGTTTAATAAAAAGTGTAATGAAGTATGCTATATATTAGATTAGTAAATTGAAGTTTTGGATTGACAAAATTGTAATAGATTCTCTAAATTTACATAGATCAACTCTTTCCGATATTTCTATTTCCATATTTTCGTACCTATATTGGTTCCCTATTAAATATCGAAGCTTCCCTTACATTTGAATTCATTATTCTGTAAAAGTCTAGGTAAATTACTGCCTCCTTCAATACGAAGGCCGTGTCGCTATTTAGGATACGTGGTGAAATTTAGCAATTCAGAACGACGTTCTTCGCGGAATATATCCCTTAAACACACTTCTTAGGCTATGAAGTATTTAATAGGATTAATCCAAACAAGCAAACGAAGCAATAATGCGCATTATTCGTTCATTCTCTAGGGTGTGCTTGATTCTCTGTTTTCTTGTCTTATTTACTACATTGTTTCATTCTGTGTTATTTCGAATGGCGTGTTTTAATTAAACCTTTACCAATGTTTCTGAACAAACTTGTTCTCTTTCAATTAAAATAGTATTAAAATGCAAAATTAAAATAAAATTCTAAGGCATTCTCAAAATCTGTATATCCAACACCATATACACTTTGCTTTCAATTAACTTCTTATTTGAAGTAACATGCAATTTTACTATAAAGTTGGTGACAATTAAAATTTTGACAATTGGAATCTGTGTTGCAGTTGCATTTTATTAGGTGTAAAATGTACAAAATCAATATTAGTTTCAAGTTCAGAGAGATGTTTAATGCAGAAATATTACGTGCTAAATAAAATATCAAATGCTTGAAATATTGCCCCGTAGCCTTGACGCATGTATGTACAAGCTCTGTGCTCGCATAGCATTTGTACTAACATAAATTTCTGTAATATTATCGCCTAGCTCTTCTATAATGTAATGTATTGTTCGAAAAATTCTGTTTCTTTATGTGCGGAAAAATAAAGTAATCCATCATTGTGAGATTTGGAAACCTACAGGGAAATTCAGGAATCAATCATTAAAAAATTATTCCAAATGATCATAAGTTTGTTAAGCTATATTTCCAAGAACATTGTCCTTTCGAAAGTTGAGTATCCTGTTACCGATTAATAAAGAGTTCAGCTAACTAATATCAATATCTTTCAGCATCTATTTTCTGTTAAATTATTGACCCATTGATTTGCATTTCGCACCACTGGTAGCCAAGAACTAATTTTTTGAATATGTAAAGTACTCTTCACAGATTTACCTTCTACCGACCATGTCCCATATTTCGTTCGTTCGAATATTTCTAAAGGCCCTATCAGAAAAGGAACACTTATCGAGCATGTAGCCATTATTCAAGTTATACAAAAACCACTGACAATACTAGGTATATATAGTAATCAATGCGGCTGGGTATGTGGATAACTTTAATTTTACAGGAATATAATTTTAGGTTTTTTTAATGAAAAATGTTCCTTCTGACACTTCTTCTAACAGTTTTGGAATAGATTTCTTATGCGAGCTTTTAATTCATGTCGAACATTGTCAATGCAATCTGCACTTCTATTTTTAGGTGCTCCCCTCTAATTTTCCGAACTATACTAAATTTTTCCCGAGAATAAATCTGGCTAATCAGCGATGATTATACGTGATTGAAATATTAGGAAATCGTTAACGGAAATCCTGCATTCAACGATTAATTGCATAAACCCACTGCTTATTTTCAAATATCTCAGTTCAGTAATCACTTTCTACGATAAACATGACAATAAATATTCCACTTGAAAATACAAATTTTAATGAATTAGCTTTAACTTTTACTTAAAAAATATTCATATTTTCCAATGTAGCCAAATTTATGTTAAAATTATAGGCACTGTATAACAAGGAATGTTACGTTTTCATTACACATTTTTAAGTATTTAGATTGAACAAATGTTAATTTTTTTACCAATCAGTTATAATATGTTCTTAAAAAGAAATTCTTTAAAATTCTAATATACCTACTATTCGTGAAGTAATTGTTTTCGTATTAGTATAATATAATGCACAACGTTCAGTTGCTTTTATAAATTGAACCTATATTTCAATAAAGTGTAAGTTTTTAAGGGAAAAACTGGCTTTATATCTTGTTTTTATGTCTATTTTTACATTGAGGGACAGAAATCCTTTCCTTTCCCAAAAACTAAATTTAGAATTTTTTAATGGGTCGCCTACGTCGTATTGTTCGATGCTTTATGACGGCAATTCAGAATACATCATTGTCCTTAACAATTTTTGGCAACTACTTCGTTCGAATTTTAAATAAATTACAGGCTGTATCTATTATAGTGGAATACTTGCGTCTTTTATTTGGGCATTAAATTTAATTAATCAAAAATACTGACTTGATATATGACATATTTTTTATGTCTTTTAAACATATAAATAAACCTTTACATATATATTACATATGTTAGCTCCAATTATACATAATGTTTATTCCAAAAATAATAAATGTAAATAATTGTGTTATGGCAAGCACTGAATACTTTCGCATTTGATCTTCAGATAATATACTTAATATAATATATGATATGGTTTGAATCAATGTTTCCAATTGGGTTGTTATTTTTTCTTTTTAAGATTATCTTAAATTGTCACATACATACTAACCATTTAAACTCTAATATTCACACTTAATTATACAGGCTATCTTTGAAATAAAAAGGCAATGTATGAAAAATCTAAAAATATAATAATATATAATATAAATTCAAAATATTTTCCAAAAATTTCTTCTCATAAGAGAGAAAAAATGACAAAGATATTAAAAAAAAAATGTGATGCCACCGTGAGATTATGAAAAATATCATAGACGATATCTTATATCTGTTTTTAATTTCGGGGTTCGCGTCGTAATTGAGTACCACAATATTTTGGATTTATATTCTACATAATTACAACTTGCCATTTATCATATGGCGTCTCTTTATTTTAAGGACAGCTTGTATAATAAATAACAATGTTTGAGGTATTGATGCTCAGAGATACAAGGCTTTCAACTCGAAATTTATATTACAATGCGTACAAAAATAAATATCTTTACAAATGTCCTAAACAATATTCATAAAAGGAAAACTAAAACAATAAGTTTATTGTTTTGAATAGAATTTTAAAAGAATAAAAAACGAAGGAATCGAAGAATAGTAAAAAATGTAATACTACCACATGCTTCACAGTTTTTATTTGAAATTTAATTTGCGAGATAATTCTTGTAAGTAATAACACAGCTTAAAGTAAAAAACTAAGTAAAATATAAAAATTATGTAAGAATAATATTAAATATTTGAGTCATGGATTAATATATCTAATTAACGGTCAAAGTATAACAAAAAAGTGTAACTATATACTAGATTAATAAATATTTATTAGGACAAAGGTAAGTATGTGATGTTATTAATGCTTCAACAACTCAGAGCAAGCACTCCTTGGTGTATCTTGGTGATTTTCTCTTGTGCTCCCAGCACCATGAGTTCCCAAACCCTCTTCCTGTTAATGGGTCAAGATTTCCGAATGTTTTCATCTTTCAAGAATTTAACTTTTGTCTGTATTTTAGTGGATGGGCAGGTCGTAGTAGTAGAGGCAGATTTCGTTACTTGCCACGATGCTATAAAAAATTGAGATGTTTCATTATCAAGTTCCTCAAGCGACACCATGAAACTTGTCTACCATTTGCTCGTTGGTTAGGATATGAGATACCAAAGCAAAACAAAACTTCTCCACCCAAATACCGAATGGTACGAATTGCATGAATGTCAAGACAATTCTTTACCTCGCTATAATCTACATGCCTATCGGACTGGGGTATATTCCTGAGAGCATCAATGCTCTCCTTGGTAACGGACCAGAAAGGCCTTTTTAACCTCAAACCATCTTCCAAGTCGCAACTTTCCCTCTGAAACTCATTACATCACCTGAATATGGTTCTACGATGTGGATAACCATTTTCTGAAACAGGAGCCATTTTCTCCAAACCCTGATCCATATTGAATCTACGACAGAAGTTGTAGTGTGAAACTGCGCGGTACTTCGCTTTTGACAAAAATGGTATAGCTAATTATTTACACTGCCATCGTTCGGGAGCAATTAGCACAATAGACCGTTAGTGTCAGTTGAAACTTGTCCTAAGATTAAATCTACACTAAACTCATCACAGTGTAGAATAATCTTTTCCCTCATATTGCGCTCTTTTATAAAACGGTGTGCAAACTTATTGTTATAAAGAAGGAACGGACAAACAATTAAGAAAAAAAACTAACAACTAAGAAAACATACTAATTTTAGTGGTACAAGGATTGGCTTGCCTATTTAACGAGTAAGTTATTGGCAATGGTAATATAAAAAGGTAACTTATAAATCTATTTGGAGTTTTGCGTATGAATAAAATAACCAAATATTTGAAGTATTAGATCTCGGTTTCCGGGTTGGAACCGCATCGGGTTAGGCGTAATTGTCAATGTTTCGTCCACTGTTTCAAGTGATATCTTCAGGGCTGTACGTAGATATTCGTCGTTTCGCAGTAGCTTGAAGTATGCCAAGACAGAGACCGGCACAACTTATATAGGGGGAGACCGGGTCAGATGGTGACCTGCTATGGGCTGGGGACAATGAGCCAATCGCATGCGTCGTATGGGCGTTGTATTTCGTAGTAGAGTTCAGTAGAGTTTGCCACGTTGGGCGTAACATATAGCCATCGTCTCTGTTGAGATTGCGGGGATGTTTGTAAATTTCAATAGATCGCATTATTTCCCTAGGAAAATCCGTGATATTCCTAGGGAAATAATGCGATTCACGGGACGGAAGCTTGACATCTTGGAATAGAATTTGATGACCGTACTCGAGTTTGTGTTCTGCCAGCGCTGAACCGGCTATATGTAACAGTCTCGTACAACGTTAATGTTCGGACACATGCACACCGACTGGCCGCTTAGTTTCGCCAATGTACACACTGACACACGAACACGGAATGCGATACGCTCCTTGTGCTTGGAGCGGAGATATTTTGTCTTTAACCGAGGGTAAGAGGTCCGAAACTTTAGAATGGGGTCTGAAGACGGTTTTGATTTTATTTATATGTAGAACCTTTCCTATATGATCGGTGATATCTTGAATATACGGAAAGAAGGCGGTGCTGATGTTAGAATCGGGTTCACTCCCAAGTTTGGGGTTACGATGTCTAACTATAGTACGGTGTATGTCGTGGGCGTTATAATTATTCTGGAGTAGGGTGTTAGAAACATGCTTAAGTTCAGAGGGTAGTATCCTAGGTTCTGAGATAGAAAACGCACGATGTACAAGAGTATTGATGACCGCTTGTTTGTGTGCCGGGTGATGATGGGAAAATCCGTTCAGATATCGGTCCGTATGAGTCGGTTTCCTGTAAACCGTGTTTAAATCATTAATATTGCGGGTCACTAAAACATCTAAAAATGGGGACTTCCGTCTGCTTCGACATTTGAAGTATTGTTTACCTTATACTTTCATATGTTATTAACATTTATGCAAGGAAAGTCATTGAAATACTCTACTAAATGAATTTCTTAGAGTTTCTTAAAGTTGGCAAATCGTTTTAAGTAAAAGTTATGTACTTACTAAAAGGTTACCATAGAAAATAATGTTTTATTAGTTTTCTTCTTATTAACGTTTATTTAAAGGAAATTTCTACTACTACTTATAACGTATTTTCCAACATAAACTTTCTTGCTTTGAAATTTAAGTTAGATGCAGCAAGAATACCGATCCTGAATTTTTTAATTTTATTACTTAATAGATATGAAGGTTCAAGTTTCCCACGGTAACTTAAAAATTTAACAAATCTCAAACGGCATTAAAATATTCTTCTCCACTACCGCTAATTTATTTATTTTAATGAATTCACAGCAACTTACTTCAGTAAATTAATTATTGAAACTAAAACTCTGACGATCTTTAGGCTGTTAATTTTGCTAGACAGTACATTTTTGCAAATTCAGATAAGTGATTCCGGACCAAATTATTTCTTTCTTACCCTTATAAACACCTATACAGGGTTAATCAGATTCGATGGTCACCATAAGGATCTCGTAAACCATAAGAGATAGAAAGAATGTTAAATTGGGGCAAAGTTGCAAAAATTAATAGGGACAAGGGATACGGACCTGGATTTTAAAATCGCTTTTATGATTGCTACTGATCTTCATAACAAAGATATTTCTTGACATTGTCACTTATTTCTCCTCGAAATTCATAATAAATAAAAAAACACTTTACGGTCCGGGACATGGTTCAAATTGAAAACTGTTGAATTTATTTTTCGAAAAGAATTAGCAATTGATTAGAAACAACAACAAGAATCAACAATAATAGAATAATTCACAACAAATGCTGGAAGATGCCTACTTGTTGTTCAATACACAAGTTAATGCGTCAATCAATGTTATTATTAGAGACCGGAAACGAGAGGTTGATGACTCATCGCCCACGAGCATACTATTGAACATTTGTATTTTTAAAGTTTTTCATTTTATTTATGTAATTATACTTATAATAATAAAACGGGTATATATACGGCTACAAAACACGAAATACATTTTTATATGTCTTTTTTGTAGTTCAAGTTGAGTAAAGGAGTATTAATATTTACTAGCAATACTTTCTCCAGGTTCTCTTCTGTAAAATTTGTTCTCTTTGAATAAAATACATCGTTGTAAATGGAAAACGTCCTTTCTACATCGCAACTGGTTATAGGTACATACTGGAAATATTCTCTTATTCCAGCGTATTTAGCAGTTAGATTTTGAGTAATTGTCCCCATACACAATTGCCGCAATGTTATTAAATCTGGATTTCTATTAAAAACTGCGTCAAACTTTTGTCGAAGGCCACATCAGAAGTCACTTGGAATATTTTTCAAATTATTAATAGCCACATCTAATGTGGTTAATCCATCTTTTAATTCGAGATTTTGATTTTCAAAATAAGCAATTAGTTTTGTCAAATTTCCAAAGTGTTCCTGAAGAAAGTACAACAAATTTTTTAAATGTGGAATTTGTGTTAGTTCCTTGCACTCAGAAATACTCCGAGCATCGTCATTTAAACATGTAACCAAATTCTGTAAACTATCGAAATTCTCTGCATAAAAACTAGTAGCTTCCAACCATTTCCCCCATCTAGTTATTACTGGAGAGGGAGGCAGTGACAAAGATGGCAGGTTTTCCCTGTAAAGAGCTGCTTTCAATACTGCTTTTCTGAAAACTTTTTTAATAGCGGATACAAGTCTATCAACTTCTGGAAAGGTGTCTCTGATATATTCACAGATTCTGTGGAGAACATATGCTACACAAGTAATACAGCATATTAGGATATGTTTCCTTTAATAGTTTGTCTGTTTTTAATATATATGCAACACTGTCACTGACAATAAAAGTATTTTTTCTTTGTACCTGTCGTCCGAATGAAGCATTTGGTGCATATTCTCGTAAATGGTTTTAGCTACTGTTTGCGCATCAACTGTATTTATAACTTTTGTTGCTATTACATATGCGTTATATGGAATAGTTGGATGTAGTACACCAGCTACAACATTTTCCACTACACAGCGTCCTAATATATCGACAGTTTCATCGGCACTTATCCATAGGTACTGATTTGAAAAATGGCTTCTAATGCGTTCTACTGCTTTCGTGGAGCACATAGAAACATATTATTCGCGTAAGGGGGATTCATCAGGAACATTTCGACCAGTATATTTTTGGAGAAATATTTTTAAAGTGGCATTGTTAAGTTTATTTAATGAAATATTAGGCGCCATAAAAGTTTCACAGAGTTTTTCGTTAAGATTTTCAAATTCCAACAGTTCCAATTTCTATGCATCTGTTTGCGATGCTAAGTGAAGTTGTTCTTGTGATTTTATGGAATTTTTTAACGGTATTATACCTACAGATTTTGAAATAAATTACGAAATCACTAACAATTGACATATAATCAGTATGACCATCAATCCAACTCGCCATTGTTTTACGATGCTGTTCTCGACATTCTTCCATATCATATCTGAAAAAGTAACTTAATGCTCTAGATCTAAATAAATGAAAACTAAAAATGTATGCGTAAGTTATTGAAACTGAACGAAATTCAATGCAAACTCACGTCGAAATAATTGGGAGAAGTAGATTCAATCAAACGATATTAAACAGGATCTATCACAAAAATTACGATGCAATCAACAGCTAAAACTATGAAAACAAGAAACTAGCTCACATCACTGTATTTATCTTACGAAATATAAACTAATAAATAAAATAAATTTTAAAAACCCCGCTTCTATCCACGGTTATGAAAACAGAAATTTAACTATAAATATCCGACAAAAAACGTCGCAATTGTCGATGAAAACAGATGTGCGCCCTATGCAGATCAATAGTGCATTCAATAACTGCGTGATGTTCTTACAGATGTTGTAGACTATTTATATCGTCCGTCGCAATAACGACGTCATTTCAACCCGATGTGTCCGGTCTCTAGTTATTAATAGCACGACTGATGTCGCGTTGTCATAATGCCGCAAATGCATTTCTTCTAAATTGTATCGATTCCGCATAAACCTTAATTTTTATGGTTCCCCATAAAAAGAAATCGAGAGGCTGTTGGTCAGGTAACCTTGCTGGCCTCGCGATTCCTAGTCCACTGTTCTGGAAATTCTCTGTGCAGGAAGTCTCTCACCGCTCTTAGGTTGTGGAGAGGTGCTCCTTCTTGTTGGAACCAGAGAATATGAAGTCCTCCGAGTGGCAAATTTTCTAAGTAATTGCCAGAATAATTTTCCAGAATTTTTAATAAATACGCCTATGACTTCAAGGTTAAAATCCCGGCTCACACGTTTAAACGAAAACACAATTGGTTGCCAACTTGTCTGTTTTATGGGTTCTCTACAGCCCATAAATGTTCACTATTTCTATTGAACATTCTACATTTGGTAAATTTATATTCATCTATCCACATTATGGAGTTCAGAAAATCGCCATTTAAATTGATTTGTTGTCTGAACCAGTTCCAGTAAGCTAGTCGCCGCTTCAATTCTTCAGGTAACAGCCCCTAAGACACATGCATTTTCCAGGATATTGTATCATGGTTTTTTAAAAAAGAACGTTTTCAATCACCATTCCCGGAATTCTTGAAGATAAGCTACACTGGTACGCACTAAATTTCTGCAGTGTATGAAATACAGTCTCAACATGTCACGATTTTCTTTATTTGTGTAAATCATTTTTACTTTCAATCCAAAATGACAGATGAACCAAGTCAGATAACTGACATGACTAAGATATTTGATTTTTGTTTCCAAGGCATATCTGATAATTTTAATAAAATAATAATTACTTTTAAGGTTTACATAAGTTTTTGAATGGTTGACTAGGAATTGCGATTGCATGTTGTTTTCTAATCAATTGTTTTAATTCTTTCCGAAAAATAAATTATTTTATTCTCATTTTAAACCATGTTCTGGCCCGTAATTTTTCTTTTTATTTATTATAAATTTAGCTGAGAAATAAGTATCAATATCAAGAAATAATCCAACACTAATGTTATAAGTAGAGCTGAGGATGTTTGCGGTATAACCATGGTTATATCATGTAACCATAGTAAATTACTATGGTTACATGATATAACCATGGTTATACCGCAAACATCCTCAGCTCTAGTTATAAGGATAAGTAGTATTCATAAAAGCGATTTTAAATTCCAGGTCCGTATTAAATTTTTTGGTTGATGACGATTGTAAAGTGAGGAAACGTTGCGCTGAAAAATTGTGAACACTGCTGGATGCAGTAGAAAAAGTTACTGTGGTGAAGTGGTTTTGGTTTTCAATTCGTTGCATAACAACCAAGTTATTGAAGAAAATGTGAAAATTTGGTTTTTCCCAAAAATCTCAAAAACGAAAAGTTCCTTTTCGGCATATTAATCCACTAATTTTTGGAACTTTTCCCCAATTTATGGCGAGCATCGAATCTGAATAACTCTGTATAAAATGTAATTCATACTAGAATTGTCGACATTGTTGATTGAATTAAGTGAATAAAAGTGAAAGTGTCATTAGTTTTCTTACTTTTAAGAGAATTTTTCAGATTGTCAAGGTCTTTGTTATTTCACTAAGATAGAGATCAATTAATTCCTTCTCAACAAAAACAGGCGTTCGAGCAGAGTATGCCCTTCAATGTAGAAACTTCTCGGCGTTTCAGATTTTTTCGTATACTTTCAATTTCTATCAATTTTATTAGTTTTTATTTACGTGCTTAAAAAAATTACATAATAATTCTTCTTTTTTTGGTTTTATTTTGTTCATATTTATT
Source organism: Melolontha melolontha (assembly GCA_935421215.2). NCBI lineage: Eukaryota > Metazoa > Arthropoda > Insecta > Coleoptera > Scarabaeidae > Melolontha > Melolontha melolontha. The sequence goes on along the minus strand of OW285239.1, from coordinate 84,138,906 downwards.
GCCTTCATTATTCACATTTGGAACTATATTTTCTTGTTTTTCTACATAATTTGCATCTACTTCAATTTGTCTAATATGTCTTCTTTGTCGCTAGGGTTTTGCTATTCTGTGTTTTTACGCGTGAGACTAGGTTTTTTGTTTGAATTACAGATTTCCTAAAGTTTTATAAAAGACCTTTATATTTTTTTGCTATTTTCTTCCGGGCCTATAGTTTCTTGTTTTCGTTTGCACTACCTGTATTTCTACTTTATTTCATTGTTATTAAAATTTTCCAGAATTTCCTAGTAATTTTTTGATAGCATCTCTTTCTTTTTAACTCGCAAAATAGTGTTTAAAAAGACCTTTATATTTTTTTGCTATTTTCTTCCGGGCCTATAGTTTCTTGTTTTCGTTTGCAATACCTGTATTTCTACTTTATTTCATTGTTATTAAAATTTTCCAGAATTTCCTAGTAATTTTTTGATAGCATCTCTTTCTTTTCAACACGCAAAATAGTGTTTTTTTATTACCATTCATTCAATATAAGAAAATATGGTAAGATAAATTCTTCACAATTTCAACATCTTCACCAGATTATGGTTTAGATTATTTATTAGCAAGAATTCGTTTCAATGAAATATTTAGCATTGTACCCTTTATACATGCGACCAATTTATTACAAAAAATTATTTTCTGTTTAGCGTTTCTACAAATACCATATTATGAATTCTAATTATTCACTTTAATTGTCGAAATAATTTTTTAGATTCCAAGACCTAGCTATTAATTTTATTATGCGCCTCAGTTATTTGTTACTGGGATGAGATGAGATATAGATAACGTCTCCTTCCAGTTCACTAAATTTTTTACACGTTCATTACGTAAATTAGGAATAAAGAAAGCAACATTTGTTAATGCCCTCTTCATTTTTTATAATGGAACAATATTCATATTGACATTATTATTGTTGCGCTATTATCATTATGATTATTAATTACATTACTCGAGACAGTATAGCGATGTCCAATATTAATATAAAAAATGCATATCCTTTACGTTAATTAAGTAAAAGTTTCCAACGGTTAAATAATTACTTTGTATTTACTCTATAAGACATATTTCACATGATACGCTATTTTAAACGTCCTTTTTAAGTAATCAATTGATTTCGAAAAGTGTACTGCATAAAATTCTGAAGGAGGATACTAAATTGTATTAAAGTTAATTTTCTCACTCGAAAGAGTGCTAAAAGGAGATTTACTATAATGTAATGTTATAAAAAGACAATAAAATTTCAAATTTGTGAAATCTAGGAAACATTTCCTACTTTTCAGATAAAATTTTAATGTTCGCTATCATAAACAAATCTTTCAAATGCGCTTTGTTAAATCTCTGTAAATACTGCCTTTACTTTATAGACCAAGTTCTTCTTATTCATGTTTAAACTAGACTCAGCTTAATTAGACTGTTTATGCTGACGTGCAGAACAAACTTAAATACTCGACGAGGTGCATTGTGATACTCAACAATTCTGAATTATTTAATCAAAATTTCTAATTATTATTCTTTAATAAAGAACAATACACCTACCAATATTATGGAGTTCGTTGCATTTAGTTGTCTATGAAATTATGGCAAATTATGAACAAACTTGTAATCTATAGTGTAAATAAATGGGTTTAAATGCTTTTAATATTGCATAACTCGTTTGAGAATTTTCACGCTCGTTGTGGAAATATTAAACGTTTATTAGGAATTTGCTATTCTTTGTTATTAATCTGGATACAATGTATACATTATTTAATCATTCTTTAATAGTAACCCATCGTATATTTAATAATTTTTATAGACTTGTACTTAAAATTTTTAAGATAATGATTTCATATTTGTGCTTTTAAATTTAATTGTAGTATATATAGTAGGTATAGGCAAATAATAATTATCAATTAAACAATTGATTTAGGCTACTTCCATTTATTTTGCATTGTAAGGTCCATTTTATGCGGTGAAAGAAAGAAAACGAATGAAACGAAGAATTATAAGTGTATCATGTACGTCAAAAGTGCGTCAACTTATGAAAAAGATTCTTTTATATCCTTGTCTACTACAAGTACAAGGAATTTATTGACTGGCTACATTTCCCGTTGCTTTTATATGTAAGTCCTTTAACGTTTCAACAATGTACTTTTTAGAAGGGATATTTCCATAGAATTCCATTTAGATTTTGGCAGACATCCATTCTGAATATTGACAGTTATACGCAATAGCATGATGAGAAATTTGAGTGAACTTTTTTGTCCGTTTTGATCACAAACACATTTAATCAGCATTTATCAAAAGAAATTTCTTAAATACTGGAAATTAACGTAAATGTTACACCTTTTGAAAGTATAAGTAACTACTGACTATAGAATTACATTTCATTTTATTGTGAAATGTGTTTTATATAGTAACTCGTTTAGGTATAATTTTGTTTATGTATATATGTTATGACTATTTTTATGTCAATATTTATGGCTTTGAATTTTTTAATTTAATTATTGGAACTAAAAAATACATCATAATTCTTAATTAGACGTATTTTTTAGTTCCAATTTGTGGATATTCAACATTAGTTAAAGTTCAGGTGAAAAAGTGCTGATACACAACCACTACATCGAAAAAAATCAGAAGTTTGCGAACGTAACAAAATAAAAATGCAATTCTATGGTATGATAAAGAATAAACATATGAGTTAAATTTTTTTTTCTGGTTTTGTATACTTTTCCGTTACAATCGATGTTCTACGTACAATTACTTTGCACATTTATCGTCAACGGATCTGATCAGACTGAGCACAGACACGCCTGGTGCCTGGTGCTATAACCGTCCCTTCTCTCATATCTAGTGTACTAGTGGGGTATCGTTTACCTCCCCGCTGTTCTCTCACCCCCAGTTCCATACGGTATAACTTTATAGAATAAATTAATATCGAAATATATAAACGAGGATTACCGAATTTCGGTAACTAAGAGAAAACATCAAACACACATACAGGTTCTTTTTATAGTAAACATAAAATTATATAAAAGTATTTGTTAAATCTTAAATAGCATTTTGTAATATGAAACCGACTACATATTAACGTTTGCAAGAAGGTTCAGGACATTATTCGGTCAACGGTAGCGTCTAATAATAGTATCACTATAACAACTATGTATTTAATAAAATATTATGTAACTAGAGTTGTAAATAGCATATTATGTAAGATTGTGAAACGTTACACAGGAGCCGCGTGTCATTCGACGAGGGCGTAATTGCTTTACACCTCGGGTTTTGTACCAAACTTTTTCTACGACCGTCATGATCCGGACAAAATTTCTAAATAAATATATTTTGTTGAGAACAAGGTTATGAAGATACAAATTTTAAATGACAAATATCAAATCAAAAATCAGTGTCACCAACATGAGATCTTTAAGAACCCAAAAAATTTTTAGTACTAGGCCAAATCTAAACGATACTTCCACACTTCAATAGAGCTTGTGTAAAAGTGTTTATATGTTGTTATATACAGCTGATCTATATTTTGATCAAGATGAATAATTCTGTAAATTTATAACTGTCTATTATTGTCCATGATATTTATTTGATGTAAGGGTTTTTCTTTTAGTTTTTTAATAATATTTATCGATTAGTATATATACATATATATATATTATATATATATATATATGTACCTATGATTGGAGTTGGCGTCCATATATCAACAAGGCGACCTGACATCCACCGTAAATAATAGCGTTCAATGTGTATTTATTGGATAAATATATTCAATAAATTGTCCTTTCTCGAAAAGTAGTGAGAGGGGTAAAAAAACCAGAAAATTTTTATGTGAATGTATTCGATATACAAAGAGGCTTATCTAGCTCCTAGTATTAATGACACTATTTGGCTCCAATTGTATATAAATATGTATTATTGGAACTAGTCGAACTCCATGCAACGATGCCACATTGCCTGGACTTTAACACGTGTGTATCATGTGTTGTATTAAAACGTTGCGAAATTATTTATGAGGCTGGTTTCTCATATATCTCCACTTGTGACGGTAAACGAATGAGATTTTCTGTAGATAATTTTTTTATTAATTTTAATATTTAATTATTTAATTTATTATTTTATTATTTAATAATTTTATTGTATTTCATTGGTGAAAAATTATAAAAATTTGGCGGTAGAAAATTTCATTGGTTTACCATTTATATGAACCCTAATATACGAAAACATAAGGAAACAACTTCAGTATGCTATAGTGTTGTTGTTAAACAGCAAGAATAGCGTTTTTATTTTCACATAATTCAAAAAAATATGGACCTAGGTTTGAAGTAAGTATTATTTTCATACGATTTAGATGAAACTAAACAAATAGTTTTCTTTTTCAATTTAAATAAATTTATAATATTTTGGTACTTATATTAACATCTAACGGTCTGTCAGTGAAGGCACGCAAAACGCCTTGGGTCTCAATTAATTTCTATTTAAAGCAAAAGTTTTTTTAATAAACTTGGGAAACGTGAAATTTTGTGGATGTAAGGTTTAAAACGAAAACTTTTTTAAAAAGTCATTATTCTATTGTTTCAATAGTAACTTTAGTAGTATATAAATTCCATTTTGTAATATTTTGTATACACATTGTAAACAGTAATTTTGACGTTGAAACTTCGTTTACGAATTTTACGTAAAAGTAACAGGACGAATTCTAGAGAAGATTGATTGTATCATCAACAAAATCTACTTATTTATATACTATTTTGTTAATAAAAACGACTATCTAATGAAATTAGAGACAAAGATAAAAATTTGATGAAATTAAATTGCCGACAAAATACAAATGGGGGAAGGCAGAAGATATTTTGTATATTCTGTAAAGAAGATGTAGTTAATTTTGCAAGACATTTACAACGTAATCATAAAGAAGAAAAACAAGTGAGAGAATTTATGACATTACCACTGAAAGATCTAAAAGATTGTTAATTATCAAACAACTCAGAAACGAAGCAGCATTTGAGATATATCTAAAAGGAACTGATGAAATTAAGAAGAGTAATTGCAAAATGAAAAATTACCCATGTCCTTTCTGTAAACAAATAGTCTCAAAAAATTATCTTTGTCGGCATACTAAGTTATGTAAACTACGAAAGTTACACGAAAATGATAATTTCAAAAATCGTTATCAATCTTGATGTGCGTCCCAAACTCTTATAGCCATGGCTTCAAATACCTCAAAAACAATTTCAAAATTAAATATAAGAAATGACGTTTTCAAGATTATGCGACCAGATAACATCACATACATTGTTAAAACAGATATGTTAATTGCATTATATGGAGAGATGTACTTAAAGAAACATAAGAAAAAACAAATGAGAAATCCTTGTTCAAATGGAATGCGGGAATTAGCTAGATAATTAATAGAAGTTCGATATAGACTACAAATTAACGATTGCACTTTTGCAGATATATTGGTACCAGAAAATTTTGATAACATAGTATGCAGTGCAAAAGTAGTGGGAGGATTTAACTAAGTAGATAAAACATTCTAGGCACCGTCTGTATCAATGCATTTAGGTACATCGTTAAAAACGGTTTGTGATATGCTATACGCAGAGTTACTAAAAAAAATGCCGATTTTTCGTCAAATAATAACGAAATAAAAATTCAAAATATTGAGAGATTAAAGCAATTAATCATTAACCAATGGTCAAACGAAATAAGCAGTTTAGCTTCAAAGGACCTAAGTGAGAAAAAGTGGAATAAACCAGTGGTATTACCTCTGACAAAAGTTGTACTGAAATTTAAAAATTACGTCTTTGCAAAAGCTATTGAGGCTGAAAAAGCTTTGAAGAAAAATAAAAACAACAAGGAAGCATTTAAAGATTTAGTAAATACCACACTGACACTTACAATTCTTCATAATCGTCGTCGAATTGGAGATGTGCAATACACTACATTAGACACTTACTATAAAAATTTTAGTTCGAATAATTTGGAAGAATTTGAAAAAACACTAACAGAATCTGAAGTGGCTCTTACAAGAAAATATAAAAGAATTGTTACATGTGGCAAAGGTAATAGAGCTGTAGTTATCTTAATTCCAAAGGTCATTCAAAGTTTTTTCGATACTATGGTTGAAATGAGAAATACCTCAACAATTGTCCCAAGAAATAATCCATATTTGTTTGCCTATCAGGGAAATGATCGTAATTGGGTAAAAGGTGATGTTGCACTAGGAAAATTAGCAAAAGAAAGTGGTGTAGAACATCCAGATGCAATAACTTCTAATAAATTGCGGAAACAAATAGCCACTATTACACAACTCTTAAGTTTAAGCAAAAAAGAAGCTAAACAATTTGCAATATTCATGGGTCATACAGAACGCACACACCAAGAATTTTACGAGTAAGTACATAAGAAAATGTTTTAATAAATTCTTTTGTTTTCTTTCTACCCTATGACGTATTAAATATACTTAGCCCTTCTTTATCTGTTAAAAAAATAATCTTCGGATCTGCGAATCTATCTTTCTGTATCTAAGCAGCTTTGAAGGTCTCGCCTATTGCTTAAGTAATCGAAATACGATTTTGTTATATTACCACAAAAAATTACTGGAGTGATAATATATTTAATTTAAAAATAAAAATACAATATTTAATAATTTCTTTTTATACTACCACGAGATCTCTATCAAACTGCCAACATTTCAAAATTGCTTTTAATAATGGAGAGAGGAGACGGACTAAAACATAAGGGGAAGTCCTTAGAAGAAATTGACATTAACCCGAATGAGGTAGAAGCAGAAATCGATGATTCAGATGATGATATCTATGAATCTAATCAAAATGATTCAACGTCGGCTATTAATACTGAAAATTTGTTCGAGTCAGGTCTTGCCTTTTTACTAACTTTACTTACCGTCCCTTTTATGAATTGTATAATTTAAGTAGTTCTCGCCTATTGCTTAAGTAATCGAATGTTCGTGATATTTTAACACTACATAAGAAAAATATTTATTTTTATTGGCAGGGAATACTATTTAACAAAGTTGCATGCTAATACAAATATTAATTTAAATATTTTATAGATGAAGCAATTAATCCACGTCTGCAGAAACTGGCAATAAAAAGTACAGTTGTCCATTGGGCAGATGAACAAAAAAGTATAGTAACAAAATATTTCAAACGTCATATTCGTGAAAAGAAAGCGCCAAAAAAACACGAAGGTATAGCTTTAATAAGTTGTGTTGGAAAATAAAGACTGGACAAAAATTAAAGCATTTGTTTTTAATATATATAAAAATAAATAAATTATAAAAAAAATATTAAGAAAATCGCTTATTTTATTTATTTAGAAATTCAGATCCTTTAGCAAATATTAATGTTTTGTCTGAAGGTCTTATTTTTTATTTTCGTTCCAATAAAAAAAAATAGCAATGTACAAAGCATGTATATTTAATTAAATATCCCTTCCCTTCTTTGATCAGTAACTACAAATAGTATCTGATACCCTTAAAAGCTTAATGCTTAAAAGTTAAATCTGCTAATTTACAACGACAAACAATATTTAGAGTCCGTGGTTGTGGAAAGGTTAAGGATACCCTGCTCTAAACTATTAATTTAAAATTATATTTTTATTTTTCGTGCGAGAGTACTTTAAGGCTTGTTTCGGTTATAATTTATAATGCATAACTTAACGTTAAAGAGGAATATATTTTTATATTAAATAAAGATATAAGTACATCTCATTTACAACTGCTTCTAAAGTATTCCTACTCATTACTTACTTATTTAATTTAAAACATACATATATTAGTCCTCTGTTTTATATACAAGGAATTCTCTAAAATCAATTTTATTTAGAAATTATAGTGCAAATACCTCAATTTCTTTCAGATTTCGAAATTGATAATTTCATAAATTTAATACTACTACTATAAATACAATTATTAATACTTCTATAGCAATGGCTCTTTTCGACTCCTGCTATGTTGCCAATAATAGGATGTGTATACTATCACAGACGATGGGATGCCATATCGGCACTTTCATGAGGAGTGTATGAGATACTAGCGCCACGTGGTGTTAAATATATAAACTAGCTGTATATACTCCCAAAATAAATGTCAGTTTCGGACTCCAGGTGAATTTTCAAATTATGCCTTTATAATGTCAAAAACGAATATTAGTACTTGGATACACATGCATACGTCGCGGACTCCGAAACCGGAGCTCGACACGAAAAAGAGGAGTTCAAGCCGATTACTGTACATCAGAATCGGACGCATATCCTATCATAGGTAAATATATATATATATACATATATATACATATATATACATATATATATATATATATATATATATATATCGATTTTTAAGTTTGAAATAATTAAATCGCAAAATATGAAGACGACATATAAAATATAGATGTTTTACAAACAAGTGATGTATGTTTGATCTCTGTATATATTACAGGAAATTTGTTTTCTTCTGCGATTTAAGTTTGTTACGTCTTTATTTCCCTTCTAAAATTATCTTAATAGTTTTCATTATTTATTCACGAGTCCCGGTATCTTATTTTGCTTGGGTATCATTTAATAGGTATGAGTGCTGATATCGCTATCTGTGGTTAAATTGGTAACTATCACCCCCTTCTGCGAGCGTCTGCTAATACGCGGAAGCGAGAGACTGGCTGACAGCCTTTTGTAGTGTAAGGTCGCTTAAAAAGTGAGAAAAACTACATCTTCGTGACGGAAGTTACCTCGCGCTTCTTCGACTTATAGAGTATAATTAGGTTTAATTATGGATCAGCCAATTTTGTCGCTTGCGACTCAAGAAGGTTGGACAAAATTATCAACCGACTTTGGGCTTTTTCTGCTTGGCGTACTACTTCGACTTCGTTTTCGGACGTGATGTCGGCTAAGATAAAGCCACGTCTATTGATTATAATCCACGTGTGCTGAATTGTAACTTTTAGATAAGAAATTAATATAAAAAGGTGACCCCATCTAAAATAAATAAGTTATTATAAAGTAGTCTACAGTAACACATAGTGTTAAGTATTTTGTAATAAACTTCAAAAGTGTTATAACAAAGATATTCCCCAAAAAAGAAATTTGTTTATAATTTCTCGAAGTTGGACATTATAACTGGCGCAGTCAGTAGGATTTAGAAGTGACCATTGAAGAACGAGGATTACCAACGCCGACTTCTGTTTCAATTCTTGAGGTCCAGAAGATCCTGTGGGAAAATCACCGGAGCCGCGCAACGCCAGGAAGCAATCAAACTCTTGCAACCGCGAATGGTGTTATAGATAGGAATCAGGTCGTTACGGTCAAAATCTCGGCGTGACAAAATACCAGGAAACGATCAATATCTCCGTAACCAAATGGTATTATAGTTAATGAAACAAACAAGAGAAACAAACACAAACGAACAAACAAACCCAAGTCGAATGAAGATTCTACGAACACTGTAGATTTTAAAATTTTTTACATGCCTACAATTTACTGCAGCGATTGTAAGGCGTATTTTTGCTTTTGTGAAAAGTAGAGAATTACACGACGAAAAGCAATTTGAAAGGTCGGATATACCAAAATTAATACCTATAGGTATCAGAATTTAAGTGTTTTTGTAAATTTTTTTTAAATTTTATATGTCAATCGAAAATCTAGTCGAAGATTTAGTAAATTCAATAATTTAAATATTCATACAATGCCAAGCCAACATCAATATACGAGAAGTTCCATAATACAAGCCGAAATTTTAACAATACCAAACTTTGGTGGTCAGCCGAATATATTACCAAAATTCACAGAAGCTTGTGAAGATCTAATAAAAGCTTATGCAGACACTGTTAATAAAGCAAATTCGATAAATTCCTATTTAGTCAGAAACGTTAAATCAAGACTGAATGGAGAGGCGCAAAATTTAATTGGTTCTAGAAATTTAAAAACATGGCACGATATCAAAGAACTTTTGGAGTTAAGCTTTTTGATCAAAGATCATAAGGTTGCTTACTAAATGACATAGCAATGGAGAGCTCTCATAAAAACGAGAATCCCTATACATTTGGACAAAGAATCAAAGATTTACTAAATTTATTACTGACTAAAATGCAATTAGATAACGGAGAAGAGATGATACCATTAAAACCAAGTTTATATAAACAGACAGCACTCCAAACTTACAAAAGAGGTTGAATGATATATGGAAATTTAGGAGAAATTATGTACACAAAAGATCCAGATACATTGGAAGAAGCAATGCCAAATGTTTTAGGGTATCAAAATTGGCAATATAGATGTGGAAGAAGATCGTCACCACAAACACAACACAAAACCAGTTCACAAATAACTCGAGGAAGAATGAAAACGGGGCTACCATTACTGATGCATCAACAAATGTACCCGCGAGTTCAAACTTTCCAACCAACACACAATTATCCAAGAATTAATCCCTTTCCTTTTAAACCAAATTTCCAACAACAAGAAACTTCTAACCAATATATACGACAATCAATAAACCAATTCCCTAATCAAAAACCAAAACAAAATCCTCAAAATATTAAATCACCATCATTTCGATTCGCAAAAAGTCCAATACAACTAATGGAGAAGACACAATCACGTCAGCAACCAATGGACATAGATCCAAGTGCAAGTCGCATTAGAAGAATGACACCCTTTGGATCATCATATACACAAAACAAATGGAAAGCAGAAGAATTAAGTCAACTACTTGAAAATGAAGAATACGAAAAACAAGCTTACCAAGAAGAAAATGATGCACAAGCCTATAATGAATAAAATTATGAATATGAGCCACTATGGAATGAAGATACGGAACCATTCCCTTGGGAACCCCAAGAAGAAGCAAATTTTCCAATAGGAGCCTCGGAAAATCAAACAACAACATAAATTTACCAGAACTAGAGGACCATATAGATTTCAATTATCAACAAGCTGTTAGCCTTATATCCTTATTCCTAAAATAAATGCAAAATTCCTAATCGATACTGGAGAATCAACATCCTCAATTTCAACAAGTATAGCCCAAAATAAATTCCCAGAATATATAGTTCAGTCACCTTTCTCAGTAACCACAATGCAAGGCACGACATATCATGAATATTTCCTTCAAATACCATCCCTACATACCTTTAATACATACGGACAAATTCACAAATTTAACATTGTCGATTTTTCACAAAAATATGATGGAATCATTGGATTAAAATTATTAGAACAAATGGAAGCAATTATTGATTTCAAGATAAAAGTTCTACGAACAAAATTTGCAACAATACCGTTATATTTCGAAGATCCAAGTATAAAAATTTGTCCAAGAGAACGAAAAATTGTGAAGATACCAGTAGATCGAGATCTACATGAAGCTGTAGTTACACACCAAGAAATAGTACCAGGAGTAGAAATACCAGAAACTATTGTGGCAACAAGAGATTGTGAAGCAATAACAGAAGTAACAAATTTCAACGACTATCAAGTTCATATACAAATTAAAGAACCAATTCAAACAGAAATACAGAAAGAAGCCAACAAGAAGAAGGAGCGAAGCTATCACCAGAAGAACTAAAGTAAATTCAATACCAAAATATACAAACTAAACTGCGAATAGATAATTTAAACTGCGAAGAAAATATATAATTAATAAAATATTAGTGGAATATAAAGACATATGCGCATTGATTATCATCCTCATGTGTTGAATTGTAACTTTTAAATAAGAAATGAATATAAAAAGGCGAGCGCATCTATAATAAATAAGTTCTTATAAAGTAGTCTACAGTAACACATAGTGCTAAGTATTTCGTAATAAACTTCAAAAGGTTACAATAAAGATATTCGCCAAAAAAGAAATTTGTTTATAATTTCTCGAAGTTGGAAATTACAACTGTAGTTTCCTCCTGGTTTGAAGGAAGTTTTCGGTATGTATCGACAGAAGTATGGGTTGAAATAATGCAATAGTTTTGAATAACACTAATATATTTACAAGATAATTAACACGTTCGCTGCCACGTCCGCCCATATGGGTAGACACCGAAGTTGCCAATTCTGCCAGCTTCAGATTTGTAGTTTATTCCATATTTGCCAAGCCTATATCTCCAGTTCTAGAAATGATACGGTAATCCTGTTGACACACACGGGCAGCGCTTGCCCAAGAGAATTATTTGAAATAAATAAATTTGTCGGTCCAAATGGTTGGACAGTTTCATTTTTATCCAGGAAAAGTATGGTGTCTACCCATTTGGGTAGATAACGAAATATTCAAAAAAAAATACTTATTAAACACATATTTTGTATTTTAACATTGAATTTGGGTTAGTTTATTTACGTATAGAAGAGTGTGCCGTTTCGAAGCAGTCTATACATAAAAACGGCCTATCTTCACATGACTTGCAAAAAGTAGTCACCTTTTTTCCCTTGCTTTTCGCTTCTTTTCTTCCAAATCTCGCTGCAATTCTTTCGTAACAATACTTGCAGTTACGTCGAAGTAACCTAAAATTATTTGATAATGCCTGAAGTAATTACATCTCTTATACATACCGTTTCTGTTTACTTCCGGAGTAGGCTTTCGATTTTTCTAAATAATGGTTAGTGGGTTTAGCTAATCTTAGGGTACGCACCCTTTCCTCTTCTACTGGAATATTTAGTAAGGAATAAATTAGTTTTATACGAAGGTTCAGAAGGTTTGCTTTTGGATTTTCGTTTGCGTAGAGAAGATAAGTATTAACTACTGCAGTGCCAAATATAACATTATCGGCAACTTTATGATACCATCGTATGGATTTTCTTATTGCGGAGTGATAGGACAAAAGTTGATCAGAAATATCTATTCCGCCTTTCATCGTATTATATTACATAATCATTTCTGGTTTAACAATTTCTTCACATTGACGGTTTTTCTTACCTGTTGGTAACAGGTTTGCTGAAAATTTCCTCCCGGAATCTAAGTAAGAATTTAGTAGGGACATCACTACATTGGTAGCATGACTGGCAGCTCCACTACTTGAATTTTCATTTCTTTTGCCTGCATAGATTTGAGTTTTGTATGTATAGCCAGTTTGGTCACAAAGTTTGAAGACTTTTATACCGTACTTGTGACTTTTTCCGGGAATATATTGTCTAAAATTGAGCCTGCCGTGAAAAGGCACCATTGATTCATCAATTACTAAGTTTTCCCCTGGAGATTTAACCCGCTGAAATTTTTTTTCGATTAGGTCAACTAGCGGTTTTATTTTGCACAGTCTGTCACCCTCAACTTCTTCTCCAAAGTGCCAAAACCTTAGGATTAGCTGGAACCTATTTCTAGTCATAAACAACGATACTTCATTTTTGAATAGTTTGGCATCGCTCCAGTATAATTCAATAGAAGGCATCCTAACACAACCCATCCATAGTCGTATACCTAAAAATGTTCTCATTTCAGAGCAAGTTGTATCTTTCCAATCTTTCATGCGACTGCTCCTTTTAATTTGGTTTAAGGATAAATACTTGGTAGCATTCTTATTTGTTTCATTTACCATCAACTCTATAACTTCATCTGATATGAAAATATTATAATAATCTATTGGAAGGGCATTCAAAGTATCTAATGGAACTTCAATTTTTTCAGATCCAGTAAACGGAATATTCCTCGTATTCAACGTGCATGTATTCCAATCGTCTGCTAAATCTCTGTTCGTAGGTAAAGTAGTGTGTTCGTTTACCAGTTCCTCCTCGTCTTCTATATCGCTATCGTCTTCTGCATCTGAAGTTTTATCAGAATTACTCGATTCACTTTGTATATATTCACTACCACTGTCCTGAAAGGGTTCTTCTTCACTACTCGTGTAATTTTCCCAATATTCATCAAGCTCTTCATCGGTCAATCGTTGCTTTGCATTAGGTTCGTCAAAAATCTTTACTCGCGTAATCCTCTTGCTCATTTCTTATTCAGTATGTATCACAATTTCACAAAATCACATACACCTTTTAGGTTAAGATTAAAAACGTGATGAATAAATAAGCAAATATGAAGTGTCCACCCCAGTGGGTAGACAGGTAGAGGTATCTGTAAACTGCTACCAACACGTGATGATAACTTGCAAGAGAATTAATTTGTACACCAAAAAAGGTGAACACGGTAATTACAGAAGTCTGTTTTAAAACCATGTAAGCTTATTTCAACCTGTAGTGAGTAGATGTCGTTCAAAACAGAGTTTTAAAAAACCCTTGCTGTCCACCCAAATGGGTGGACAAAAGCAAAAACTTTAGAACTTGTGTCAACCCATATGGATGGACATGGCGTTATTGGCAAGACTAACAAATTTACCTTGGCAGCGAACGTGTTAATTAATTTAATCTTGGAGCTCCGCTAAACTTAATACAAATGCAGGAATCTGGTCTTAATACTAAAGACCGAGAAACTGGCTAATAAATAATATTTTCTTCTTGTGAGATCGCTGAGATCTTAGTAGGAACTGTTGTGAGATCGCTGAGATCTAAACTGGAACTGTCTTTTGCTTTAACTTATTTTTGATAAGAAAGTTTATCCCCACCAGTTACAAGAGAGGGAGAAAACAATTCAATTGATTATGCAGAAATTTCCATACAAATATTTTACTCTTCTTCAAGGAAAAATATAGGCTGTAGTTTCCAACGTCATAAATGCACTAAAACACACAATATGCACCAGAAACCATAATTATGAGTAATAAAATAAATATTATATACTAAATACACAATACAATTGTTGGCATATTGAATGGCAATATACCAAATACGTAAATTACAATACATAGGAAGTGGGTTAGAGATAACGTCCAGTATTCGAAGAATCCAGGAAACCAGGAATAAACCATACTCTCTAACCTATCGTAGTAATATAATACATTGAATATAACAATACTACAGGAAATATGCCAATAAAACTTATGCTATTATAAACATTTTGCAACTAGTAAATGGACGGTTTTAAAGAAGATTATATCCCTGACCAGACAGGTATCTAACAAAATTAAACATATGGGAAACTTCAAGACCTTTCTATATACACTTCTACGCACTTTTATATTTACAATTACTATACAATTTAAACCTATGATTCAATACATAAAATAAATACAACTACATCTATTTGATTATTTTTAAATAAAACTAAAAATTATAAATTAAATATATTTTGACAGAACAATAACTTATAAATATATATTGCTATCATATTTTGGCCGTAATCAATTTAATTTCTTGAGCATAACTTAAAGATTAATTTTGTATTCATTCAATCTTTTACTATCATAACTTATATATCATTTTTGGGCATACTAAGATATCTAATTAGTCCTGTTAATGCCAGATTATTAATTAATCTACTGGAAATTAAAATCTAAATTTTTAAACATATCGATAAATTTTATAGATATATCGTCTGCCGTAAGGTTTTTTTTTTTGCCACCAGATGTACTGGTTTTTCACAGGTACACATGCAAGTGTTCGATAGACGCCTTTTTGTAAAATAATAATCTTTGATTTTAAGATTTGTCATTAGCATTTTTGTATGAGATATTTTTACTACCGGTTTTTCGTTCTAAAATATTTGTAAGTTTAAATTTATGGTACCGTACAAAAAAAAGAGATTTAATCATTTAATCTGTAATTGAAATTAATTTTCTATTTATCTTCATCAGTGTTTTTTGTACTTTCAAGATATATTTACTGTACTGTTACACTTTATTTTTGCGATACTTAGTTGTTGGCTTTTGTATAGACATTCTTATAAGTTTGATGGCGTATTATACAGTCGGTAGTTATACAGTGTGAAGATTTAATTTTAAAAATATATTTTTATTAAATTAATTTTTGCATATATTAATATTTTCTTTTAGTTTAATTTTTTTTTAATATTAAAATATTTCTTGGTTAGTGAATATACGAATTATTTATTCCCAAGTATTTTTGCCTTTGGCCCTTCCCTTAGCAATTTCTTTACAGGTACCCTGTGCAGCATTCAGGTATAGTACGTAGGTACATAGTAAGTTTATATCTTCCGCGTGTTTGAGTAGTTTGTATACGCATGCGCCTAAGATAGCGCAATCTCTTTTGTAAGTTTTCAGTCTGAGCTTCTATAAGTAAAACTGAGTGGTGCTACCTGCTAACTTTTAATGTTAGTCACCCACACCGGTCTCTACTGACTAGGGCGTACATAATAAATAGAAGCTCCCATACTTTGTGCGATACAACTACAGTCTTTTCTTTATCTCGATCATCTCCAGGCGCCTTCGCTGCGCCAGCTTCGCAGTAAGGTAGCAAAGGTAATTCAAGCTATTCAACGTAATTTTTCTTTGACATGTTCCGCAGCTACGGCCTTTTTCAAAGAGTTCATAATAATATGTAAGTTCAATTATAAAATAGAACAGACAAACAGTAAAATTTTATTACAGTTAACTAAAGGTAAGTTGGATTATGAAATGTATGCTCGTACAAGTATATATATAAAGTACGACACAACAAATATACTTTTCTCCCAGCTGATGTATTTAAAACTTGTATTTTATTTTAGAAGGTATCAAGATTGAATCTGTATGATAAATATAAATGGTTAATTGAATAATTTAATTTTATCCATGACAACTATATGACTATTTCAAATTTGTGCATATTAAAGTAAAACAGACCTTAAATCGCCGACTAATATATATATATATATATATATATATATATATATATATACAGACCTTTAATCGCCTACTGATTAAGTTTACTATATATATATATATATATATATATATATATATATATATATATATATATATATAGTAAACTTAATCAGTAGGCGATTAAAGGTCTGTATATTACTTCAAAATATATGTATTTAAAAAACTCTACATGTTTCGGCTGTGTACGCCTTTATCAAGAGAATACAAAATATGAATTCATATTTTGTATTCTCTTGATAAAGGCGTACACAGCCGAAACATGTAGAGTTTTTTAAATACATATATTTTGAAGCAATATACAGACCTTTAATCGCCTACTGATTAAGTTTACCATATCATACCAAGGTCACGAAGTTATTATATTTATATATATATATATATATATATATATAGATTTTATATACATATATATATATATATATATATATATATAGATTTTATATACATATATATATATATATATATAATATCTACGTGAAGCTTTAAAAACACAAAGACAATGAGTAACGCGCTAAATATTAACAACTTTAAATATTAGCAAGCAGGCATTTCTTCTTTTGATTAAAGTAATATGAGTATATCATATTACAAAATATTTTATGTCTTTACTGTGGGAAAATGTCAAAGAAGTATGTATATAAATCAATTGACATACATCTCAGTTTGTACATAGAACTAAATACATTTTGTATATAAATAATATGAATTTGGTTTCTGAGATAGAACAAAAAAACTACATATTATTATATCTATATAACTGAATTGATTCGTCTTTTACTTGATGAAGATCCATAATTTAAAATAGAAATAAAACTACTGTTAAAATCTTCAGTTTTTAATACTTAATCGTAACACGATCAATTAAAAATTTCGTATGATTTGCTTTGTAATTTGTAGACAGCAATGTTTACATCCCCACTTACTCTGCAATTACATACATTCTAATTTGATATTTGTAAATATTTCGTATAAAAGCCGAAAAACTCCAATAATTTATCAATTGTTATATTTAATAAACGGCTAAGAAATTATCTAAACACATATATATATATACATATATATGTTTGTATGTGTCGGTGGAGGTAACATTGACCATTCTATGATATTATTATAGAAGGATTTAAGCATTCTATTTGTGTAATTGTCAGGTTTTGTTTCTTATAAATTGACTTTCTTATTTGTATGTATATATTTGGAAATATGTGATACCCTAATGGCTAAATATATTAAATACTTCAACTTCGTTGACCATTTAATAATCTCTAACCTTTTTTGCAGTACTTACTTTAAAAAATATAAAAACTGTTTTCTGGACAATATTTTAAGATTCGCCAACTGATAACGCAGTGATAAGTTACTGACTTATCGTGCTGTTATCGATATCGTTGCCGGTGCCTGTCATCCGAAAAAGTTTTGGAGATTTTCTTTCTCTCAGCCAAATATTTTACGTTGTTCCACGGCCTCGGCGCTAATAATAACTCATGGCATACCGATAACCCCTACAATTGGCGTTAAGCTGTTGGGAATGCAAAGCATGAATTATTATTATTATAAAACTGATTAAAACTTACTCTTCGAGTGTAAACGACCTGATATTAAAACTGAACTAAGCGTTAATTACATGGGTCTGATTTTGGTGAATGTTGTGGGTCCATACTAATGCTTCGACTATTTCTGAATAATAAACTTAATGAAATATCTTCGGAATCTATAAAATTATTAACTATGTTATGCATATTGCCGATGACAATGAGATCGAACGATGTTATTCAAAATTAGAACGATTTTAAAAATTATTTAAGTCAAGAGAGAGTACCTGCATACCCAATTTTATTGAACGCTTATAAATCATTTCGTAGTTACTAAAAAGCGAAGAAAGCATCTCAAGTTTCAATTTGTTTAAAATATTTAAACAATCTAATCACTAATTTAATTAATCAATAATTCGTTCTACCGATCAGAAGCCACAACGGCATTCCGATATATTTTTGTTTTGTTCCTGACCAAAATGTCTATCGCTATTTCCATACGCAGTGTACCTCTTAGAGTTGTTACTACTTTCTTGTGTTTGTATTGCAGCCTTTTCACTTACATACACACTTCTAACGTTTTAAACTTAAACATTTATTGTTGAAAAATACATATTATTGTATAGACATTGTTACAAATTTCACTTGACAGGTTTTATTTTCCACTCATCTTCCCCCTGGCGGAGGCATCATCTTACTATATACTATATATGTAATACATAGATGCAATAGAATAATAAAATAGAATAGAATAGATAAATAGAATATGTAACAGTTGTGTTCTTATCATCTTCGTTCACCCGATATATAATATCCTTGTCAAAATCTTAACAAATGATTGTAATCTAATATTCAACTTTTTACACTTTTAACACATTTAAGACTTTAGCAATAATTTTTTTGTCAAGCGTACAGTTATTAAAACTAACGTTTTTGTTTTGCAAAGAGGTACGTGTCTATATGTATCCATATTTTGAGTTAGTGTATTATTCATTATTCATATTTACATTTTCCATAAACTTTTATTTTAATATGAGTATTCGTTGAATTATTAATTTTAATACTATATAAGTACATGAGAACCATTTTAAATTCAATGTATTATCGACTTTTGCGGTTATTTAATAGTGTGTGACTACAGATGCTAAAGATTACTCATTTGTGAGCTAAAAGCTAGGGTGAATGATGAATCATTCAGATTACACAAATGACTGGTTAGCAAATTGTTTTAGCAACTCAATTAATGTAGTCAATTTATAGACATGTACGCATGCTATTTATCGGCCGTGTGTGACGTCAATTCAATCTTTTTTTAGCACTGGATAAATGTACGGCTTCATTGTTGTTCAGATTGTATAAAGGACCTATCTAAAGTGGGATAAAAACCTGAAATTTTAACTAATAATCCCTTAAGCGATTACGAAAATAGTGAAACTCAAAGAACTATGTAAATATTCAAACCTATATATCGAAAAGTACTAGGAAACAAAGATTTTATTTGGTGCCACCTACTTAAATACAATTTCACTGTACACACTTCCTTTCGTTGTACTGTTTAATTATTTCCGTGCATTACTTAAGAGGCTTCAAGATCATTCAAATATATTTTACCATTCCTTTATTTTCTTATTCGTAAATAAAAGTCAATAGCTTTTAACAACTAAAAAGACGGTTTTTTTTTAAATTAATGTTCCGGCCAGAATACCGTCCAAATTTTTTACAAGAATATCTATTTTTACTATTAAATCGACTAAGAGGACGAGCGTTCGATAGAAACACCCTAATAAAAGATATTTGAAATTGAAATAAATATTAATACCAGAAAGCAAAAACCTTCTTGTAACATTTTCTTGTGTTTAAAAAGTTTTTTTTTAATTATATCATTGAAAATAGGATGTGTTCTACACACCTTATTTGTGTAGAATACAATATCAGTTAATATTTCTGACATTTGTGGAAATAACTATTCCGGCCTGCAGACACGTGTTTCGCCTTGCTATAGACTCGCCAGTGCATGATGTTTGGATAGACTAAATACACTACAAAACTTCCTTACTACATATAATCAAGTCACCAAAGACAGCATGGAAGATCACTCAGTGCCGCTCATTGACTAATAGCAATATCATAAACGCCAAAATCAACCATTGCCATCCAACATAAGTGTACGATAAAGTAAGTGGTTTCCATTGGACAGACGGAAACTGTATTAACGTGCATCCACTATCAGTCGAACAGTTTTGACAGCGTACATATTCTAAACAATTTGAAACATATTTGATTGGGTAAAAGTTTACGATTTTTTGTATAAAACAAAACATTTTTAATAACATGATGTTCTTGTTTTATAAAAAAAATGGTGAGGTTTTACCCACTTAAGTACATTTCAAACTGTTTTTGTTTGAACTAAAGGAATCACATCTGTAATAGATCCAAACTATATTTTTCAAATGTCATACGTTACAATTTCTCTTACATAAGTGATTTCTTTGTGTGAGATTTTGAATGACGTTCTATGAATAGATTTAAGTGCAGAAATGCATGTTTGCAGTTTGCATGGTCGATTAAGGCATAAGTCTTTTTGAACAGTAGTTATTTTTTACCAAACCTACCTATAATATAATCACGTCATCTATATACATTATAATGTGCCTCCAAAGAAAGAACACCAACACCTAATTTATAAATTTTATTGGCCATGTTTTAGCCATGTAGTTTCTGTGGTTTCAAAAGAGAGAAAAACATTTATTTCTAAATAGAATTCAAAAATTTATTTGCTAGAAATTCCTCAGAAATTAGTACTAACCATAGAAAACAAGTTATCTTGTATCATGACAACTCAAACTTACCACAAATGTCCAAGCAGTTTATTAATGAGACCCCCAAAAAATTTAATTAATGTCATATTGCCCTTATCAATAATCCTAATCTATAACAAAACTACTTTTTATTGTTCCCTTAGATTAAAAATAAAATTCTGGACCATTACCTTATTCCTCGACAAATTTACTAAACACGTGAATCTCGTGTTTTAATTGTACTTATGCCAAAATGAGATATATGTTTAGCAAGCTGATTTAAGTGGATGGAAATCCATAATATATAATAAGTAACTAAAACGAAGTGACTATAATAAATGAAGTAAATAATTTATACGGTCCATTTATGCCCCGTTTTCTTTTTATAAAAGGTTCTAACTAAGCTTCGTTGATTTTAAAGTAGTTTTAAGATTTTAAAACAAAAACTACAAAAAGCCTTTTAGTATACGTGTTGCTGTGTAGTTTTACTTGTTTTTTGAAAACTGTAAAATATTACATCAGCATATTCCTACCATGCCTCTTTCGTTTTGCTTCATTATGTCAGTGGTATTGGCCAAGTTCTCACTAACTAGGCCTAGCATCCAAGCGTTTCTATACAGGGCATGACCTGGTGGTAGTCCTTACGGGCCTATATGTTAATCCACAAGTAGACCAATAAGTGTAATAAAAGATACTAGTGGTCACTCTCCCCAAAAGTTGAGATGTAATACTACTTTATTAATACAACGACAAAATACATATTTTAAATCAAAATAATGTCATTTATAAAATACCTTGTCAAGAATGTGGGGGCATACGTCGCACGCAACTACTCAAACAACGAATGAGTCATCATAAGAGTGATTGCAGAATTGGAAAGGAATCATGTGCTTTGTCATTACATTTTAATAATCATAATATCAATTTTAATTATGACAATGTTCAAATTTTGGAAAAGGAAAATCATTATAAAAGCAGACTAGTATTTGAAATTACGCACATTCAGAAAGAAAAAACACGTTGAATTTTAAAACGGACGCCAATAGTTTAAGTGTAATTTATTCAAATTTACTTAACAGAGAATAAATAGTCATTTTTAATATTTGTTAGTCACGTGCATAACACTGATCCAAGAGGTGACAACTTGATTGGTATCACAATCATCCATGCGCTCCGAACCTGGAAAGTGTACCCCCAGAAGATACTCTCTTCCACGGTACTGGTAAACCTCCCGTTCAATTCTTGTATAGATCTAATTGCGTTGGAAGGATCT
Organism: Melolontha melolontha; assembly: GCA_935421215.2. Classification (NCBI taxonomy): domain Eukaryota; kingdom Metazoa; phylum Arthropoda; class Insecta; order Coleoptera; family Scarabaeidae; genus Melolontha; species Melolontha melolontha. The sequence continues at coordinate 84,116,573 of OW285239.1, read as the reverse complement.
TTTTTGAGAATTCTGTTAATTCTGGCCATGTCAGGAACACCTGCGATGTCCTCACAGAACGTGCATAAGGTTACATCTATAACTGATTCCCCCCTTTATGTCTTAAATGTCGTTTTATCGCCTTGATTCAGACAGTTCAGTACCACAGAGATAGCTAAAGAGAGACTTACCCCTATAATTGATATCCTTGCTGCCCCAAGCCTTATGATGAACATTGGTATCTTTTACTGGTATATGCCACCAAGGCCTCTAGGTCAGGCTCTGGTAGCTATGGACAGCCGATGGGTAAGTATAAAGACGCAATTTTCGTCTCCAATATCGCCCCATCGACACTCAGTCTGATCCTGGCTGCAGTAATGTTCCACTGCATAGCTCCATGATAGGCATCACGTCCAGGTCGACTCTGAAATGGATACAAGTTCAAATTTTAGTGTCTGTGGCACCAACAAAGAGCTCCCTTCCCCTAATCTGTAGTCCTCCCACCTTACCTCAACTTATCCATGGCTCTAGGATGAGGGGTATATCGATACCTTCAGCCAGCGTCCTTTGACAAAGTGCCAGAATCTTCAACATTTTGACCCTTAAAGGTTGATGCCTGATGCTCTCCTAGAGTACCCTCATTCTGCATCACCGATTTCTAGTCTTTCTTTGTTTCGAGGGTTACAAAGATAGCCCTCTGGAAGCGACAGTAGGGTCTCCAATCAGTCTTCACTAACGCTTCCTCAGATTCCTTGTCAATCCGAGGGCCCACATGTAGGTCCTTTTCGGAAGACCTGGAGCTGAGGCAAATCCATCGGTCCATTTTAACCCCTGGATTTTGCCTCTAGAGCCTTTTTAAGCTCACTGTCAAATCCTCTTTTTTAGTCTCTGTCAGAAACGCTAAAACTCGTTGCTGTTTTGGCAGATCCCCGCTCTTCACGAGTTTCCAAACAGTTTCCTTTTCCAAGTAATCTCTCGTAGTGTTGTACGAGTCCTCATCTGAATAGATGACTTCATAGTAGCCTTACATAAGACGGGAGGTTTCAAACCTCTGCGCCCTATCTATGACCATCATCTCTTGTATTGCTCCTACGTTTCCCATAGTCACTAAGCTGACCGAGTAGTCCCTAGGAACTATTGCAGGCTTAATACCTTCAAGAGATGCATTTTAACCTACGCCCGAAGAAGAAAACTTCGTGCGCTTAGTTACTTTATCCTCAGGAGTGCCTAGCCGACACGGTTCATTTAACGGCCCCTATTGGCTTAGGCGTAGCTTTATTTTACTCGTATCGACGCCCTATTTCCTTATCTTCTTTAATTTTTTCTTGTGCCCCGGAAAGATGTTTTGTCTCCTTGGGTGCGCCCTCTGTTTTCGCAACGTTCTCAGTTTCACTCCGTTGCGTTTCAGTTTTGTTTTTTTCGAGTCTCATCAGTCTCGGCTGCTAAGGGAGTATCTATAGACTCCTTAGGTTTTGGATTCTCCTCAGACTCCATCTTTTTTAATTTTTGTTTTTTATCTCGGTTCATTTAATTTCCATATATATATATATATATATATATACGTATATATATATATATATATATATATATATATATATATATGGTAAATTCAATCAGTTGGCGATTTAAGGTCTGGCTTTACTTTAAAGTATATATATTTAAAACAGCCCAAAAATATATATACTTTCAAGTAAAGCCAGACCTTAAATCGCCAACTGATTGAGTTTACCATATCATACCAAGGTCACGAAAATATTATATATATATATATATATTTATATCATATGATCAAAAAGTCTTTGGATCGTTATTGCCGTGGAATTTACGAGATATCTATGAAATTATTTATTTCAATTAGTTTTGACATTTACTTGACAAGTTTTAAGTCAGATGGCTATAAAATATACATAAAATGCAACAAATTACCATAACCTAAAATCTATTTTATTTGTGACTTATGTGTACTTCAAACTACAGAAGTAAATAATTCTATAGATGGTTTTTACACTTCATGGCTATCGCGATCCCAAGACTTTTTGATCATATGTTATATATATATATATATATATATATATATATATATAACAGAAGTAAACCAGACCTTTAATCGCCGACTTATTAAGTTTTCCTTATATATATATATATATATATAAATATATATATATATATATATATATATATATATATATATATATAAATATAATATCTTCGTGACCTTGGTATGATAAGGTAAACTTAATAAGCCGGCGATTAAAGGTCTGGTTTATTACTTCAAAGTATATATATTTAAAATAACTCTACATGTTTCGGCAATGATGCCTTTGTCAAGAGAATACAAAATATAAATGACAGAATATAAATGTCAAATAATTAAGTTGCTATGGTTTAAATTATTCAAAGATACATTCCAATAATAATAATAGATCATGCCTTAGTATTCCAAAAAATAGATAGCAAGGTGTGAACATATGTGTTGTTCGCTGCCAGACACTTGTGTCTCTTTCTGGGTATGAACCTGTGTATTGATTGCTGCTGGCAGCTTGCGTCTCTCTCTGGGTGTGTGATTTTGTGTTTGTGTGACCGCGTAAGTGTAGGGTTTTGTATGTTAGTGCGCTCGTGCGTGTGTTTAGTGACCGGTCGCGTAAATTTAGAGAGATCGGATAACCAGCTGTTGCGTAGGGCCGCCAACCCTTTCCCGGCAACTTCTTTACTTTTCCGAGCAGAACTTCGACGGCCCGATCCCCGCCCCAACGAGGCAAGGCGCAGACTAGCGAAGCGCAGCCTGCACGGGGTTGCTCATCGCCAACCGAGGGAACACTCTTAGTGGCTACCTCAGTTGACGACGGTCACACTTTGTGCCATCTTAACGATTTCCGCAGAAGCTGGGGCAATGCACACACGTCGAACGTGTGTGTGCAGTTAACAGCAGCCTAGCCAGGTTGCCGCCCAGGACCGGTCCTAGTGGTGTGTGCATTGCGCGGCGCCGTGATTTTCGTCGCGTAGCTTGGTTCCTCCTCCTCCTTTAAACCATAGCAACTTAATTATTTGACATTTATATTCTGTCATTTATATTTTGTATTCTCTTGACAAAGGCATCATTGCCGAAACATGTAGAGTTATTTTAAATATATATACTTTGAAGTAATAAACCAGACCTTTAATCGCCGACTTATTAAGTTTACCTTATATATATATATATATATATAATACGTTGCGCCCTTTTATTTAAAAAGACCAAATTTACATTAAATGTGTGTATACAAAATTTCACTAAGCATTGTTTGCTACGATCATTCACAAAATTGTAAATATAATGGAGTTAAAAAAAAGCATCGAGAGATTTGTTAAAATACGTAAGTTTCTACTTAATATTACACGATGAAGATGAAGATAAAAAGAATACCTTATTTCGCTTGTTCATAAAGATGATGATATTTCACAACAAGGAATAAAAATAGAGGACACCAGTGCCTCGCAATTTTAAGATATAGCTTGCACAAAGAACAGCGCTGAAGTATTGACACAAACTTCGCGTTCAATTTACGGCATGTTGCTATTCAAGCATGGAGTCTTTCCTATAAGTTATATGTATACATTTTATACGTGACATTTTGTAATACCACGGTGTGCATTATTTATTTGCTGCCAAGTGGTTTGGAGTGAGTTTGTGAATGTACACATTCTAGACCATATTAAAATAGTTTCTTAATGTAAAATGGTTGACAGATTTGGAACATTATATAAAAGAATTTTGTGTTATTATACAATACACTCGTTTTAATAACTAATCCTTTTACTAATTTAACCTGTAATCTCTTATACTGTAGGTGACGCGGTGATTTTTCTCCAACTTTTCATTTTTTAGCCTTGACTTCACTTCAGCCTCATATTATTTAATTTTGCTGCTATAACATTCTTTTTCTTTGGGCTTCTTTGTCTTCCTTTGCGATCTATTTGAATTTTACGTAACACTTTCACGTATAAGTTCTACTACATTTTAACTATGTACCTGAATTATTCCGACTGTGGACTTTATATTCTTTCCAATACACTATTTCTTCTTGTCTCTTTATTATCACCATAACTTAATTTTATACTTTTAAGAGCCTGGCAGCATCCATGATTCATAATCATATCTGAACATTGCCATTAAATTAAATTCATATATTTTAACAGTCGCTTCCTCTCTCATCTCTCCTTCATTGGATATAAAATATATATTTATTTTGAAAATAAACACTTAATTTGAGTTCTGCTTTCTACTTTTCTTTACTATTTCATTATTTAATATATTCTCAATTAATTTCTGTAACTGCTCAACCAATTAAGGTTGCTGGTTTTAAGGCATAATTTTTGGTAATTTAATTGCTTATGCTGCTTTATTGCTGCAGGAAAGTGTTATATTTTGAGAAACTGTCTAGCACAGAAATTTTTTTAAGTTGAATAAATTTCAATTTTGATTTTCCCAAAAGATTACATGGACAATGGTATTCAAAAAATATGAAGCACACAAAAGAAACGTAATTTAGTTTCGACGCCATCGAAGTAGCGATCGTTTCTAACCAAGCGTTATTGGAAGCGGGTGGAAAAATTGTCCATAGAACTTTCAAGTATAGGGCGTGGAATTGCAGTAGTTTCTCGAGTTACGGCTTTTCTAAGATCTTTAAGAGTCCGTAGTTTTTCACTGTAAACTTTAGCTTCCAGGTATCTCGTTAAGAAATAATCGCACGGTGAACGATCCGGTAATAGAGGGGGGGGGGGTCACTCAAAAAAGAACACCCGCAATGAAATGAGACCTAGAAAATGTTCTCTTAAAAAAGTAAAACATTCTCTTGTAATATAGCAAGTAGCATCATCCTGTCAAAACAAAACCATATCGACGGCGATCTGTTTTCTCAAATTGGGCATTGGAAATGATCACAGTATTTTTAAGTAAAGCTGTAAGTTCACCGTCCACCTGCGTCCGCTTTCTCGGAAAAGACAAGGTCCAATTATGTCAAATTGGGCTAGATTACACGACACAGTTGCTCTTTCACCATGTAGGGGTCCTTAGTGAGCTTCCCGTAGATTTCGTTTGACAACAGCACCCGATGAGTGTTTCCTAGGTTTTCTAAGGTTTCTAGCATCGTTTCTGTGGACCTAAACTACCGTACATAGTTATTTTCCTTCAGTTGTTGAATCATAATCATCCTGTACGTATGAAAATGAAAGTCCATTTGCAAATGCGAGTGTCGTATTGATGAGGTGGAAACTGACCTGTATAGCTTCTCAAACTCCTCAATGTTTTCTGGTGTTCTCTCGTTGTGAAGTTACTGAACCATTTCACTATTGTTGGGCGAGATAGGAAGGATTGACCAAGATTTAAGTGAGTTTAAAATATTTGTTTTGTCTTTACTATTGGTTGACCGGTTACAACAGAAGTGTCGTAAACAAAGCGGTGTAGTTTATTTGCCCGCTACTCCATGGGTACTAAGATAACATCTAAGAACGCGTCTACATCAACTATTGCGCGTGCGCCTACTCTCCTACCGGCAATGTTATACGCACTTCATAAACATAACACCTCCCTGTTGAGTCCTGTATTTCATTAAATAATGCATAAGAAAAGTAAACGTTTGCCCACAATCAACCTGTTTTTAACGTAGTATACCGATATGATTTGAATGCTTTTTTAAATTTTACCACATTATTCCTAATTTCGTTTCGAATAATTAAGTTGCATTTAAAGATTGTATTATGAATTTAAAAACGAGAAGCAATGTATACCAAGGGACCGCAAAACAATAATAGCTAGTACTGAAATTTAAACGTTTGATTTAGTGAAGTGATTTTTACTATTTGAATATTTACCTCAATCAAAACGCTGAAAAAATTACAATAACCAGTGTTCATTAAAGTATTTATTTATTTATTTATTGAAATCATAATTGTTTCGATACATTATAGCATCATTAGATGTAATGTTCAGTGAACCAAATGATCTTTAGATGTAGCCAAATAATTGCCATTCTGATTAAATAGTTTATTGCACATTTGTTCCTTACATTTCTTTATTATTATAATAATAATACAGCAGATTTATAAACTTATGCAAATATAACTTCAAGAATTCTTATTGACAATTCGGTAATTCTAAAATAATTTACAAGGTACACAACAATAGGTAAACAAATAGTATGCAGAAGTACACGAAGGTAAATCAACCAGCGCAGTTTTCAATGTGAATAACAGAATACTTTCTACATGACATAATTCTAAATATCAGGACATGTATCCAAACCATAAATTGGCTTTGATAGACTAATACATGGCAAAAAGAATTCCTTTGAAATATTCTATCATAGAATTTCAGAAATACTATTCGCATTTGGAGAAATAGTACAGGTTTGTTTGTGACAGGTTAAAACATCACTCCGAATTTAAACTTAATTTAGGATGTTATTATGTGTTTATCTTATATGATAATTATTAATACAATTAAAGTATAAGTGAATTTAGTATTATTGGACAGATGAAATATAAGGTAATTTATGTATTTACTAAACGTGAAAGCGTGAAAAAAGAAACAGTTGAATTAGGCGCAGCCTGTAGTCTGTTCGAGATGTATATGTAGGTCTGGTTATTAATAAATGATAAAACCACATTTACTTAAATTTGTGCTTGTGTGAAAAATAAATAATGGGGGTAGTAAATGGTAAATGTTGATATTCCAAAGGAAGTGATTAATTAAATATCTTGCAGGATATTTACTAATAGAATCTGGTCCAGTCAAACAAATAGCCGCTGGATCAAAATAGTGCGCATATTTACTTACAATTTTTACGTAAGTCTTATACATTAAAATATTCTAACATTTTCTAGGGCTTTCTAACACGGAGGCTCACATAACTCGGCTATTGTTCATATATTTGAAACTTAAGAGCGAATAAAAATTCTTTATATACATGTGCCTCTGTCAATTTCTGTATTTTATAAGTTTGGAGAATCGCCCTTTATCTAGAACCCCTAACAGTGAACGAATGAGTTTACTTGAGTAGTTGTTGGGGCTATCTATATCGTTTGTAGGATTTATATAATATACTGTCGTCTGCAGGGCAGCCCTGAGAAGAGCTAGTTCTTACCAAACTCATGTCTGACATATATGTCTTTCAAATGTTTTTATTGCGAAATGTATTCGTGTGAGATTCAACTCAAGTCCGAAATTCAAACTTTGAACTAAATCAAGCATACGAACCACTATCTACGTTATTTGAGGGTCCCTCAATTTCACACGAGTATATATTGCAATAAAAAATTGCGAAGACATATACGTCAGAACTGAGTGTGACAAATTGAGGGACCGCCAAATAGTGTAGTTGCTAGTGTGCTTGACTTAGTTCAAAGTTTCGAATTTCAGACCTGGTTAGAATTTCACATGTGTTCATTTTACAATTAAAAAAATTGGAGAGACATATATGTCACACATGAGTTTGGCAAGAGCTTCTCACGGCTACCCTGAAAACGGCAGTAGATTGACTACCGAAACGTCGGATTATTCAAATCCTACAAATGATGAAAATAGTCCAAACAACTACTCAATTAATCATCCGTCGTCAACAACTTCTCGCCATGAGTTTACTTATTAGGAAGTTTCTAGGAATGAATTCTTCGTTGTATCTGAAACAAACAGCACCATAATCTGTATACTAAATACGAAGTAAGTGTTCGATCGTCAAAACAGTTATTACAATAAAATAAGCTTTGTACCTATATTGTAAGCGTGTATTTTATTTATACAAGTCTCCCCACAGACTTACGACCTGTGCCTCAAAATAAGTGCCAAACACCAGCGCACAAACTACCTTTACGATAGATAAGGAAATGGGAGAACTGAAAAATAAATTGCAAAATGTTGAATAGGGAAAGAGAAAGAACAGCATCATTGTAGGGTATAAAAGTAAATAACGACATAAAGGACGTAAGGAAAAATTTAGGAAAAATTACCGGAAAGCATTTAGAAGTGGAACCTAAAATTCTAAAAAATGTGGAGATAATATTGGGGGTACCTATAGCTCGTAAGTCAAATCTATTTAAAGATAAAAGCCTTAATGCACACTTTTATCACTAAACCGATTTGCCTTATGAGCTATTGCTCGAATATTGTTATCTCCGAGAGATTTCAATTTAGATTTTTTATGAACAGACAACTAATTTAAAACAAATATTATTTGTAAATATAATAACGTGGAAATTATGCTAAGAGTAAAAGGAAGTTGGTCATCGTACTAGATCAGAGAATAATTAATTTTGTGCTTAACGCAAATCATATAAGCTAGAATTCTGATCCAAATGTTAGAATCCTAATCACTGAATCAATGAGGAATGACCAAAATTACTTAGAATTATCAGTAATTCCTGATTTAATTTCAAGATAATAGACATCGTACATGTATACACTAATTGAGATTCCTATCTCCATAATTACATTAATCTTCGAAAATTTTGTAAATATTTTTAGTAAAGTAAGACGACATAGAAAGTCGATGTGAACGTTTTAAAGTATTCGTCTTTTATTTCTATCTAAATTTAAAATATATAACCCACTTGAAATTTAGTTGAAATAGTTACGTATGCTCGTGAAATATCTACAGTAAGTTTGTATGTGTGTGTTTAGAACATAAAATAGGGAAACTCGAACACGTATTTTTGGAGAAAGTTTTCTCGGCATTCTGGTCAAATAAAGGTTTATCCAAACAACGCATGTCATAACGTACAGAATACAAAGGAGAATGCCATGCGTTGTTTAATAAGCGGTGGTTACGGTTTTAAACTAAACATTTTCACCAACTAGTTAGCGGCGGATAGTTTTAGTGGTCATACAGCACAAAACTGAAAAGCCGTGAATAGTGGAAATTGGCGGCCCAGTTTTCGTGTAAATGAAGTGTCGAGAACCGCGTCACCACCCGAAACTCTCTTACTTTATCTCTCTCTTTCTCGAGTGCTTCCGCACTTTGACCGATACGCTCCGGAATGTGGATATTAAAATTCCTGGGCTGTCGCTCGACAGACTCGGTTGCAGACTCCCGAGATCTAAATGATTTTTAAGGGGCGCGGTGAATTATTACACGATATAAGTACCCAGAAAACTTTCACGTACTCGTGGACTACAAAATATTAAATTATTTCAAGGACATGTCTATAATACTTAAACATTATTTACTATTTTTACTTTTATTTATATCAATATAACATAATTTACATATTATTTATTTATTCTTCACTTATGCCAATAAAGGAGGAAATAAGAATACTTATTTCTTTTAAATTTATCTTTTTAAGTTTCTGTAACATATGCATATATATATATATATATATATATATATATATATATATATATATATAATGAACTTCATGTGTATGAGAATTAATAATTATTAAATCTCATTTTACATGCGATTGTCGCCATAATTTGTTGCATTAAATTCTACAATTCGGCAAATCACTTTTGCCCTAGATTGCAGACGCAACAAGCCGCGACGTCAACTGTACGTTGTCAGTACAAATGAGAAATTTGTGAAAAACTTATCTTCTAGTCTATTATTTTTAATATATATATATATATATATATATATATATATATATATATATAGTATATTCGTGACCTTGGTATGATAAGGTAAACTTAATTAGTCGGCGATTAAAGGTCTGGTTATTACTTCAAAGTGTATATATTTAAAATAATCCTACATGTTTCGGCAATGATGCCTTTGTCAAGGATATAAAAAATATAAATTACAGAATATTTATATTTTTGAATGACAGAATATTCTGTCATTTATATTTTTTATATCCTTGACAAAGGCATCATTGCCGAAACATGTAGGATTATTTTAAATATATACACTTTGAAGTAATAACCAGACCTTTAATCGCCGACTAATTAAGTTTACCTTATATATATATATATATATATATATATATATATATATATATTAAAAATAATAGATTTTTATTGGTTTTAGCGACCTTTTATTCAATTTTGATGTTGTTTACGACGTTTCGACTTTTATCAATTCAGTCTTTTTCAAGCATATTTGTTGTTCGTTCAAATATGCTTGAAAAAGACTGAATTGATAAAAGTCGAAACGTCGTAAACAACATCAAAATTCAATAAAAGGTCGCTAAAACCAATAAAAATCTATTATGTTTAATATTAAGACACGGCCAATAAAATAAAAAAGAAAAACAAATTTCTTTAAACACTAAATATATATATATATATATATATATATATATTTATTAAAAATAATAGACTTTTTATTGGTTTAGCGACCTTTTATTGAATTTTGATGTTTTATTCTACGACGTTTCGACTTTTATTATTATTCAGTCTTTTTCAAGTAACTAGAAACAAGAATTAATACAATGAAAACATGAGAACTGTGTTTGCTTTTGTGAGACTGAATTATCAATTAAATTAACGATTAAAATTAGATTAAAGACTGAATTACTAATTAAATTAACAATTAAAGTTAAAATTAAAATTAAAATTAGATTAATAATAAGTAAGGAAAGATTAAAGTGATTACATCTGTATAAATGAATTGAAAATTTGAATTAAACTACAAATACAGTAAAGAAACATTGAATGACAATAAACTCACCGGCCAATAAAATAAATAAGAAAAATAAAATTCTTATAAACACTAAATATATATATAAGTGTTTAGATAATTTCTTAGCCGTTTATTAAATATAACAATTGATAAATTATTGGAGTCTTTCGGCTTTTACGAGTATATGAAATATTTACAAATATCAAGTTAGTATGTATGTAATTGCAAAATAAGTATAATTTACTTTGTAATTTGTAGACAGCAATGCTTACATCCCCCCTTACTTTGCAATTACATACATTACTAACTTGATATTTGTAAATATTTCATATAAAAGCCGAAAAACTCCAATAATTTATCAATTGTCTTATATATATGTATATATATATATATATATATATATATATATATATATATACATACACAGGCTGATTCAAATTAAGTGCCCACTATTGCTATCTCTGTTATTATTGATTCTAGAAAGTAGGTTAAAATAGCAAAGTATTAGTGTTTTTAACATTGATTAGCATGCAGTTCACGAAAAAAAGATTGAATAACGCATTTTCGAGAAATCTTGAAATTTATAATTTTTTTAAATGGAACAGCCTGTATATTTTTTAAAATTCTGAATGATAATTTTCTTTGTAATATAAAAGTTTCAATACACTATTGTCCTAAAACGAATAATAAAGTATTTACGGTGGAATTTAGTTGATGTCAAAGATACTCTTTCATTCTGTAAAATCAGTAGTAGGCTTCTTTCACTTTAAACAGAACAAATAGTGTGCCCTTTGTAAATGTCAATAACGAACTGAATATAAATCTTTCGCACGATTAGTTATTAATAATATTTTTGTTTTTATTTTGTGTTGTGTTCATTAGTTCTCTATTTATTTTTCAAAACATTTTGGTTTTACTTTCGTTGCTTAGTGTTTGACAATATTTTAATGTGGTATTTCCTCATTTGGAGAAATGCGATGTTGAAAGCATATATTTTATGTCGTAAAAATTCAATAAGAACTAGCGAATATTATGCTGAACACTATCCTTTACGACAGCAGACAGATCGACGTTACTTTCGAAAACTTTACAATCAGTTTAGACTGCATGGTTGCTTATTTAGAAAGAATAGAACAAAGGAAAATATCGGTTCAACGATGAAGTAGAAATTACAGTGTTATTCATCAGTTCATCAAGTTATTCATCAGTTCAAAGAATTTTGAAATAGCATAAGTATATCTCCTTTAAGTTCAGAATCTCTCAAACATTACAGCCAGGAGATTCCTCCAGAAGATTGGCTTTCTGTCATTGGTTTGTTAGTTTTTGTGATGAAAATTTGAATGGAGCACAGTGTATTTCATGGATTGACGAAACAAATTTTTCAAATAGAAGCATGTTTTATAAGAAAAATAGTCACTACTGGTCTCAAGAAAATTTATTAAAAGTTCGTCCACACGCTGCACAAGTTCGATTTAGTTTTAACGTTTGGTGCGTATTAATTGGTTCCGTAGTCGTTGGTCCACTGTTCTACAATGGTACGTTGACAGGAAACAGATATCTGGAATTTATTCGTAACGTTCTAGAGGATTTCCTTGATAACGCTAATTACCTGATGCGCCAAAATTTATACTTTCAGCTGGACGGTGCTCCTGCACAGAACTATCACCTAGTGCAAACCTACCTCGACACCATCTTTGCCGAAAAGTGGATTGTTACAAATTGTCCAATTCAATGGCTAGCACGCTCCCCTAACCTTTCACCTTTAGACTTTTTTCTTTGGGGGTACTTAAAGAATGAGGTGTACAAAGCGCGGTACGACAATGTGCGCGAATTGCAAGACAAGGTTAGAGAAGTTTTTCGCCAATTAGATAGAAGGACAATTTTAAGAGCCACCCAGAGTGTACTGAAGCGGGCAAGAAAATGTATTGAGCAGGAAGGTGACACCTTTGAGAAGTATTTATAAATTATACATGTACTTTCTTCTTTTTAATTTAATTTTGTAATCTGTAATATGTTAAAATAAACATTAAACACAAAATATGTATCTGTTTTGTCAAAAGTTAGCGGAGCAATGACAACATTTAGAAGGAAATAGAAACTGCTATAACTACTTTATTATTCGTTTTAGGACAATAGTGTATTGAAACTTTTATATTACGAGGAACATTAGAATTCAGAATTTTAAAAAATATACAGGCTGTTCGATTTAAAAAAATTATACATTTCAAAATTTCTCGAAAATGCGTTATTCAATTTTTTTTTCATGAGCTGCATGCTAATCAATGTTAAAAACACTAATACTTTGCTAATCTAACCTACTTTCTAGAATCAATAATAACAGAGATAGCAATTACACCTGTATAAGAACCAATTGGTCCAAGAACTGAAACCAAATTACCATCGTTTGCACCGTGATTTCGCGGATTGAGTTCTCGAAATTTTGGAAACCGATCAGAATTTTTATCAAAAAATTGTGTTTTCTGACAAAGCTTATTTTTGGTCAACTGGATATATCAATAAACAAAATCATCGGATTTGGAGTGAAAATAAACCACACGAATATCTACAGACTCCACTTCATCCACATAAACTGACTGTTTGGTGTGGATTACATGTTGGTGAGATCATCGGAACTTTTTTCTTTCAAAATGTTGCCGGAGTGCACGTCACGGTCAATGGAGCACGCTACAGAGCAATGATCAAGGAATATTTATTTTCAAACATGCGCGACATTGATGTAGACGAGTTTTAGTTCCAACAAGAAGGCGCTACGTGCCATACAGCAGCATAAACAATCAGCTTATCGCGATACAAATACAATGATTCAGTTATTTCTGGGTCCTGCCAATTGGCCATCAAGATCTTGCCATGTAAAGTCTTTGGATTATTTTCTATGAAGATATGTCAAACACAATAATATTCGTGTTATTAACGATATAAGGCCACAAATGTTAGAAAAAGGAACCAACAATTGGGTTAATCGGATACAGTGTTGGAAGCGAGGAATATCGATGAAATCATATAGCATCATTAATATCACTGACCAAGCTTCCGACAAAATAAATTTAAGCCTCTAACTTAACATTTCCTTGTTTCTATTTCAATTTGAATATAAGACAAGCTTTTTGGAAAATTCTATACATACAATATCATATTTCTTGGTTATGACTACCATTTACGTTAGGTTGGCTAGAAAAGCTTTATTTTATAAAATTTGTTATATTTTTCTTCAATACATATCCTTATACAATAACTTGACCGTATTGTTGAAACCCTGGATTTTTTACTACGGCGAACTACATCCCTAGTCAAAACTAAATCAACATATAATCAATGTTCATACATAAATAAATTTCAAAAACATACACAGTCATCAAAAAATATTGTTCAATCATAAATAATGTTTTCTTCACAATGTTTCGGGGAAAAGTCCATAGCATCTCCCCTAGAATATATTATGGAAAAGTCAGGACAAGTCAAAATCTTGTTCATCATATATTCTACCGCACTCGTCGCACCATAGACAGTAACGCACTCTGTCTTGACCGATCCCCGCACTCAGCTGTCGCACAAACTCAAACTGGATCATCCTCATCAACGTGCAGCAGTGGAGCGAACGGTTGCAGAGCACTTATATGATATCGCCCCTTCTTTCCAACAGAGCATTTCCAATTTCAAATTATATCAGCAATATGTCATCCTATATTTTGACATTTTTATAAATAATTTATGTCATATTGATTATTGACATTTTAATAAGCTTATGTCATTTTTGACTATAGACATATAAATAATCCTCGTACCATACATCATAGACGAGGGAACACTCCAGAGCAACAGTAGTCGGCGAATAGTTGAGCTCTTCCTCAACTTCCTGGACATGTGTCACTCCCATGGATTTCATATACAAAAGAGAAAAATAGTATTTTTAATAATGCAATCATCAATCATCAAAACCAAAAATCATCTCATATAACTTTAATCGCTACCATATCCCATTAATTAATCCCCTTGTACCATAAACTTTTATTTAATTATCTTAATTTCATTAAACTTTTTTATTTTCATTAACCTTGTTTAAAATTATTTAAAAAAAACTTTCAACTAGAGACCTGAAGGATCCCCTCATACTCATTCATACTTAATTCTTTTCGTTTTAAAAAAATTCCTAATAAATTCATACTTCTTTAAATTTAATTTTAAACCTTGACCTACCAATACTTCCATAATCTTCCTAATACTCGTATATTTCAAATGTTCCTTATTAATCCTGCTATATATCAATATATCCACAGGCACCAACTAAAAAACACTCCTTAAATCCAACTTACTGTAAACTTGTGCATTGCCACACTTCGTCAATAGTGCTTCTATTGTAATCGGAGTTTCGAATTGAGCTTTGGTTCGCTCATTAAGTCGACGCGCATCCAGACATAATCTAATGTCTCCAGATTTCTTTTTAACCACAACTAAAGGATTTACATACCTTGTTTTACCACGTTCAATAATACAATCATTTAACATCTTCTTCACTTCTTCTTCTACTTGTTGTTGAATGTTTTTAATTTGGATAATTCTTAATTTTAAAAGGTTTTGATTCATCTACCTCTAACGAATGTCGATAATTCCTGGCAATACTGGGAAATTTATTAACTAATTCAATATTATTCTTTATTATTGTTTTCACTTCTTCTTCATACTATTTATCACTATCTCCTCATCTCCAGCCTCCTGAATCCATTTCACCTTATTATTATCAATTATTATATTTTTCTTACTAACTTAAATTATCGTTTTGATTTTATCCAATAAATCAATTCCCAATATTCCATCTCTCCCTAAACCTTTCACTACTATAAACTCTCCAACAAATTTATTATTTTCTATAATGAAATCGACGACATAAATTTTATTAACAACAGCTATAACCTTTTTTGTAGCTGATACTATTGTAATTTTGCTAGTGGGTACAAATTTCCCTTCTTTATTCTTACTTAAACATTCAACAACTCTATCATCCAAAAACGACGTTTCACTTCCAGAATCAATTAAACAATTATATTCCTTTTGTCCTATTTTAATTTTAATATGTGGTAATACCGTATTAATCGCGCAATCCGACTTATTAAACAACAATGCATAACTTTAACACTTTTTGGTTGGTCTTTCTAAAAATCCTGACTACATGCAAGTTCTGATTTCTTTTTATCATCTACATTCACTTCTAAATTAAAATTTGGCCTAGTATCTTTATATCTAGTACCTGTATATCTCTTAGGGTCTATGCTATTTTCTTTTACAATATCTTTACTAGTATTATTACTTATTCTGTTAGGGGAAGCCATACTACTACTATTTCTTTGATTATAATTATGATTAACAGGTCTTTGAGGACTTACTAACATTAACTCTAGAATATTGATTTCTATTCATATTTCTATCTACATAATCATTATTGTATCTTTTACCACTCTCCACATCATCCAACCTTTTTAATAATTCGAGAAATTGCTGCATGTCATTAATATTATGAATGGCAACTGCCTGACTTACTTGGGAATCAAAATGTCTCCTTAATTGGGAAACCATATCTATTTCACTAATTCTAGGGGTTAGATATTTTAAAATCGAGTATCTTTTCATTACGTAAGACTCTCTAGACTCATTACTACCTACATTAAATCTACCAAATATAAGCTCTTGTCTTACCCTATTTTGTTTACTTCTTCCCCAGAATTGATCAGTGAACCTGGCTTCGAATTCCTCCATCGTGTTAACCTCGTCAGACACTATCTCCAACCAAACCATTGCATCATCCTTGAGACAGTTTCCAATTTTCTGCAGCTTTTTCTCGTCCCCAGGCATATCCTCTAATATAGCTTTAATTTTCTTAAGGAAGCTCATGGGATTCGTATTAGACACCCCATAAAATTTCAGTAGCACTTCACTTTGTATCGGAATAGGAATATATGCAGGTACATTCACTTCATTCTTCTCTCTTCTTACTTGCTCTATTTCTTTTCTTAATTGTTTCTTCATGTACTGCATTCGTTGTTCAGCAAATTCTCTCTTTTCAATTTCTTCTGACAGTTGACGATTTAATACCTTGATATTTTCTTCTAAGTTTTGTTCATTAGATAATTGTAATGAATCCATTCCCCTTATTATATACCGAAATTACATGTAATAAAGATAAAAGGGTTTTATCTTTAAATATGCGACTCTCTTACTTGGATATCAAGACGTGTCTAAGGATATCACATGGCCACACGGCGAACTACAACCCTAGTCAAAACTAAATCAACATAAAATCAATGTTCATACATAAATAAATTTCAAAAACATACAGAGTCATCAAAAAAACGTGGTTTAATCATAAATAATGTTTTCTTCACAATTTTGCGGGGAAAAGTCCATAGCAATATGCTTTGTTACACTGTGACTTCATCAGGTGACGATAAATATAAATTTAGAATACGGAATTTGTTTTTATCATCACTGAAAGCTGATGAAGCTACAGTGCGACGAAACATTTGTAGTGTTTACATTATATCGTTTCGTATCTTAAATGTTTTGTTATTAATTATTATAATGAAGTGTCATGCGTATCTCTTCAATCGATTAGTTAGTCGCAAATATATTGTTTAAGAAATATAAGTTTTAAACAAAGAATTTCTTTTAATTTTTCTTATAACACTTATAAATCCACCTCCGCTTGAAACTGGAATTCGAACAACCAGTATTGAAACTCACTCTTTCTTTCAAGAATTTAAGTTTGTAATCAAGCAAATGGATGAAAAAAAAAGAATTTCGAAAAGGTGATATACACGTAGTTTTTTGCATTATGGTCTTCGCAAGCTTGAAGTCAAAAAGTATCACGGTTATTGACATTTCCCGATTCTGCTGCGACCCAAATCATTGAAGTTTCAGGTTTGTGGTCACTCAAGAATTGTTGCTATCATTCATCGACAAGCCAGCAGTCAATAATATTAATACTGTTAAATAAAATCGTAAAAAAAAGTAAAAATAGTGAGAAAAGTGGCACTTTAAATATGATTTCTTACCAAAGAAGCACGAGCTTTCATCACTACGCAAAAAAATTAATTAAGACAAGAAGCAGTTTGCCACATTTTGTTTGCAAAATTTACATAAATCAAAAAGTACACAAGTTACACAAAACATCTATTTTGTACTATACTAAAAAATTACATGTAACAAATTAATTCGAAACATACTTGAATAGGTAAACCCTCGCCAAGTTTCGTACAAATCAAAAATATATTTAATACATCGTGAACAAAAAATTCCGGACACTGAAGTAAATATCTGTTAAAATTAAAATTGTTAAAATTCCTTTTTTTTTTACAAGACATGAAATATTATCTATGAAATAAGAATTGGAAATGAAAAAAGATACAAAACATTTAATTTATCCAAACAGCCAAAAGAAAAACAAAAATAACGACGAACCCAAAAATACAACCCTACTCAAAAAATCTTGGTGTGCTCTTTATTCAGCTTTTGTCTGTTGTGTTGAAAGGCCCTTTGAACTATCAGAACTGACAATTATTGGTTGAAAAAATGTAAGCAGAAAATGTAGCTTTGAACGAAGATGGACGCAGTATTCGTACCGTGCAAGGCGCAATACAACGAAATCGACAAACTGGAGAATGCACAAGAAGGCCAGGATCAGGCAGACCTCGCACCACAAACCGGCGAGAATACTATGGCGATATCTACACTACGCGATCGTGATTTACAATCAACAATTGTTTTAGCAAGTCGAAGACGTTTTCGGTACTGCAGTTTCTGCACGAACCATTCGCCGAAGATTACAGGAATACGTATTGATGTCAAGGAAACCTGCCTTCACTTTTGCTCCCAGCTGATCGTGTTCAGCAACTACGATTTGCCCATGAACATTGACATTGGACAATGCGAAAGAAAAATTTAGTATATCGAAGCCGAGAGCTCGCAAACAAGCATTGTTACAAATGATACAAAATTGCGTAAAGGCATATCTGTATCTGTATACATGGACATACAGCAACAAATATTTACTAGCGTTAACTTCAACTACAGACGCACGCGTTTCTATCTAACGACTTTGTCAATGCGGGTTTATGAAGTAACGATTATGGTTCGCTTTCTGGTCAGGTAGTGAATTTTATTCTATCAAATAACTCCAGATATAATCTCGTGACGTCTGACGAACAAAATAGGCCACGCTGATGAAAGTGATTTCTTCTCGAACAGCAAAGCTGTTACAGAAAAAGAAAAATACGCTTATTACTTGAAGTTCATTAAGTCGTGGCGAGATGGCGCCATATACCAAAACAGAAGAAAAATTTAGTATATCGATGCGTGAGCTCGCAATCAAGCGTTGTTACAAATGATATCAAATTGCGTAAAGGCATATGTGTATCTGCATGCATAGACATTCAGCACGAATTTATTAGCGTTAACTTCAACCGCAGACGCATGCGTTTCTGCCTAACGAATTTGTCAATGCGGATTTATGAAGTAACGACTACGGTTCGCTTTCTGGTAAATTTTGTGCTAAATGACACCAGATATAATGACGTGACATCTGGCAGACAAAATAGACCACATCGATGAAAGTGATTTCTTCTCGAACAGCAAAGCTGTTACCGAAAAAGAAAAATACGCTTATTACTGGAAGTCCAATTAACTCGTGACCAGAAGACGCCATATACGAAAACAGAAGAAAAATTGCTGTTCGAAGATCGACAAGAGTTTGTGAAGGTAGTACCCGCTATTAATCGCTTAAATTGTTTGAAAACGTAGATTTAAAACGTAGCCGTTAAGACCAATGAATTTTTTAATTTTGCGCAATTTACTGTTTTGCGACTTTTTCTTATTAAATAAAATATTAAGTACTTTTTTTATTTCTTATTCTTACTTTGTAGGTAACTTTTCATGTCTTGTTAACAAAACAAAAAAAAGAAATTTTTCTTGTACTAACAGACATTTACTTCGGTGTTCGGAATTTTTTGTCCACGATGTAATATAAAATATGATTAAAAATCGGTGCGCACTGATCATTCTATAGTAAGATGCTTTTCATCCATCATTTATACTTATTACCGAAGAGGTCTCCCTGTGATTTTTGTTCTAGAATATTTTATGTTTGTTGTAACATTTAATTTTATTTTTGTGTCCCGTTAACAATATTATAATATTCTATTATACAGGTTGTCCATAAAACAAAGAGACGCCATTGTGCGGTCGAGCAAATTATAAAAAAATCAATATTTTAGAGTTGACTGACAATAACAAAGAGAATAGTTTTGTTATTGTCCATCTCATCCAGTTGTTGCGTATGTAAACATACACTATAACGTATGTGTGTGTGTGACAGATATTTATTATTTATACTCATCCTGAATATTTTGAATTCATAGGCGTCACGTAATATAATTTTTGAGTTGTTTTTAATTTTGGGTTTCGCGTCGTAATTGAGTCACAATATTTTGGATTTAAATTTCTACATAATTATATCTTTCCATTTATCGTCTCTTTGTTTCAAGGACAGCCTGTATAGTATATAAATTTAAGATTTTTACTCGCAAGCGCAATTTTAATATATTAACATATCTTTTTCTTTCGTATTAGATTTCAAAGCGAATTTGCCTTTTGGTTTCTTCATTGTTCAAATGAATTATGACACGAATATGAAACTAAAATAAAGTAAAAATGTACTCGGGTAATATCAAATTTATTTACGAAAAAATAAAGTCCAAATGGAATTGTTGTTGTCGAATTAATTATTCAATTTTCTGGATTTCAACGTCAATGAAAATAAAAATAACACGAATTATTGAGATTCAAAACATATCACAAAATAACAATATTCAAAATGCTACTCTTATTAAGTTCATCAAGAAAAATCAATGAAACACGTACTTTTGTGTTATGGGTAAAAATGTTACAATAGCACAATAAATGTATTTTCGTAAATTTGCATTCTCATTAATTGTATGCTATAGAAATAGGCTATAATTTAGGAAATTACATAATTTCATGACAATAATAGAAACAAAGTACCTAATTTGGACGATATAATTAGTTAATGTATTTGGACGAAAATATAGAGAGCTAGCCTGAATAAAAGCATAATAGACTTCATGATCGTTCCAATCATTGGTAATGGCAAGTAATTGGGAAAATATAATTTATAAAATAAGTAATTTTTAGAGCGTTTTCGAAGCTTGATTGTCTCATTATTATATCTGAGTAATAATCCAATATATTTAGGAATTTTAATCAAGAGAATCTACGAATTACATTCGCAACTGTAGATATTTACAATAATTACTATTAATTACTACGTGTAGATCGTTTAATTATTTCAATCATATTAAATAATAAACAGTTGAATATATACGGATATAGTAATATTATAGGTATATTTGCAGGTTAAGGAGTCGTTACTACTGACATATGAAATCTTTCAGTTGCGGTGGAATATGAATTTGCGAGATATTTTGGCAATAGACAATATTTGATGAATTTTTGTACCAAAACTATCGCCTCCGATTATTTGTTTGGATATTTCAAGAATTTGCATTTTCATCATATTAATAATAGTAATAATGGGCACAGTTCGGTGGAAGCAGTTCATCGCGGTTAAAATGTTGATCTGTAATAACGTGTTCTTCTGCCCGTTGGTCCATAAGATGGATTAACACCTTGTACCCTCGAAATGGATCCAAATCGGATTCGCTTTCTCCGAACAAGGAGAGGGTGTGAAACTAAAAATAAATTTTCTATTGTTGTTGTTTTACCTTTGTTGTTTTATTGGTTTATAATAACGAAACACGTAGGTACCTTTGATTTATTCAATTTACCATGGGCAGTGTCTATGTACACTGTGACGGCTAAAGAATATTAAACATGGTGGCACCCTTATAAAATAAGATCCCCCCTACCGCTCGCCCCTTTAACTGAGTTGGTTTCTTTAGTCTAAGATCTCCGGGGCAATCATGTTATTGGGGTAAGTTGATAGATCTGGATTAGGTATTAAGGTAAGTGAGAAGGCGCACGACTAATGCTCGTAGGAGAGTATAGCAAGATACTTTCATACAAATATGAACTTGTATTGTCTTCTTCTCACCAAATTTTTAATACTATTTTTATATTATTAAAAATATTTTTGTTTAATGCAAAATTTGATAAGGTTTTACCTACTCAAGTATGTTTAAAATTACTTTGTAAAAATTAAAGTACTACCCAATGAAATACACATATTCAATTCTGGATGATTACTTTGAAAAGAATTCATTTACAGAATAAAAGATATTACTGTTAAGATATTTCTTTGATTCCATTGCAAAACATCTGTATGAACTGGTTGTTTTTATGAACAGAGATTGTGAATATTTTTTGCCAAATTATCAGGACTGATAGTTGTTTTCCTGCGCGTGGTATATTCATGATAAGTTTTATTTTATGTTTGCTTCTGAAAATGTAACTAGCTGTTTCTAGAATATATGTGCAAGCCAACGGAAGTAAATGCAACACTCGAAATATAGGTCTTTATGAGTCCGTAAAGTGAGCCCCAACAATACATTTTAGGATCATTTTTGGGATATAAAGCTCACAAGCTGATGCGAAGGCATCTTATAAAAATATACTACATTAAGGACGAGAATATACCTTTGCATAGTGTATCCACTTATCGTTGTACATTGTGACAAATGTGCTCTCAGCTATCAGAACAAAAATGCCTTCCCTGAAATAATGATCGTGTAAA
The DNA here is from genome assembly GCA_935421215.2 of Melolontha melolontha. Taxonomy (NCBI): domain Eukaryota; kingdom Metazoa; phylum Arthropoda; class Insecta; order Coleoptera; family Scarabaeidae; genus Melolontha; species Melolontha melolontha. The sequence goes on along the minus strand of OW285239.1, from coordinate 84,094,223 downwards.
CATGTGGATTCGCAAGAGCTGATAGTATTGTTAACTTAAATATTTTTATGCCAATCGTATTTCTCTAGTATGGAATACCAAATACTTGTTTTGTTCTAGACTAAGACTCAACCTATTGTTAGCAAACCAAGCTGAGATAATATTAAATAACACGTTTGCTAATTTAATACTGTCACCAGCAGACTCTACTAAAGGAGAAATAAATGAATAAAACATTAATTACCTACAAAAGCTGAATTAAGAGATCTTTTTAAAAACAGATACCGAACATTAGAATCAATGTAGGCACATAAAATATAAATATTGAAAAAATAACAAAAAGCGTACATTTAATAATTAATACCTCACAAAGCTTTGTAATATGTCGATTATAAAGCTTTGTAATATGTGGAATACAATCCTTTGGGATGTACTAATTATTAAAAGTCCGTTTGTTGACTTGCAAATTTATTCTTTTTTCTATATTTTTATTGCATCTGCTTTTATTGATTCCAATATTCGACATGTTTTAAATCAAAATATATTATTTCAGCAATTGTTGGAAATTTTGCATTATTTAAATTGTTTTTCCATTTCTTTCTTGTTTTATAATAGAACTTGTGAAGTAGCATGTGAATTAAAAAAACAACATTCCATTGACTTGCCGCAAAAACGTAAACTGGAGAAAATAATAAAAACTTTAATTATGCAATCGAGTAATCGGAAGCGCTAGATTCGTACTATAATTTGTCATTATCTGTTGTTAAAATATTTTACAAATTTCTGTTCCACTGAAAGTAATATATTATAATGAACAATTTCTTAAATTATTTAACAAAAACCGTTATAAAATTTAATTTACAAATTTATAGTTAGTCTAATCATAAAGCAATTGATTGTTAATTAAGCACTTACAAAACTGTAATCAGCATTTCGTCATTTTACTTCATACGGAATACAATAAATAAACGTTTCAGTAGCGTGTAGCTATTTCTAATCCCACAAGTATTGGTTCATAGCTTATATTGTTTACTCCTGTAATTTGAACGAAGTGAAAAATATAACATGCCGTGTATTACTAGATTCAGGATCACAATCTAAGTTTACTATTACTAATGCGATGTGTAAGCTGAACTTTTGTAAAGTGATCTTAACACCTCTCTATGAAATTAGTAAACTGTCATTAAATATCAAGCATTCATCAGCAATGATAAACGCGTTAACATATTTAGAGCAAACATTGTCCAATTTTATCAAACATTGCAGTACCAATTGATTTCAACATTTTCCTATTAATATTTAATTACTTCAGAATTTAATATGTAAACTGATTAATATGAATTTGTTATTTTTATTTTATAAGAGAGCATCCCTATCAGTCATTTAACTGCTATTTCAACCTGGTCAGAAGCAGACCAATAATTTATTTTCTTCTGTCCTAACTTAACTACCAACCTAAACTTAATCAAATTTCTACTCTAGAATTACACCTACGCTAAACTTAACGGGTACACTGCCGAACTACGCTCTGCTTTGCTCTGTTATTTCACTTAATTAACTCAAACGGTTTTGTCCTCTTGAGTTTCCTGACTAGGCGCGTATTATCGAGGAGCTAGATAGCCTCGACAATTACGTGATCGAGGAGCCGCTCTTTGTGGCTACTAGCAAATCTAAAATAGCCTAGTCAACAGTTTTCATTTCAAGATCCCGATGAAGACCACTATTAGGACAGTATTAAGGCACATAATCAATATTCCTCGGTACTCTGTTTTTAAAACGTTGAATAAATTCAATGGTACTCCTGCTATCACAAATCCAAAGCTGAATGCCATAGGTTTAGACGAACAAAATCTGCTAGTAAAGGAGAAATTTATTGTATGTAGATAGCTTAGCTTCTCCCAAGCAAATTCGCAAAACGAATACATTCTTCTGAATTGGATTCCCAACTCTGCACGCTTCTTTTTGACATACAGCTTCCAACACAGCCTCACGTCAAGAATAATTCTTAAATATTTGGAGGAGTTAATATAGGGAATCTTAGCCTTATTTATTCTGATGGATTCTTCTGATTGGCTACACATGCTTGTAAAATTAACATTAATAACTTACTATCATTTAGTTTTATTGATGTCGTTTCTTGCGAGACTCCTTGATGGTTTTCCCTAAAGCTAAAATGGTAGTAACATCTGCAAATGGTGCTATTGTGTTCAGTTCTAGGTTAGAAATGTTAGTCGTATACCGTAGATAGAACACGAAAAACAACACACTGCCTTGCGGCATGCCTACTTTAATTTCCTTTAACTCTTCTAATGTTCGGAATACTGTCTTGACAGGAGCTTGTTTAATCTGTATATCAAGCCCCATGCCATAGTTTATCAAAAGCCTTATGCCACATCAAGGAAGAGAGTAGAATAGACTTTTCCTCTTCTAGCGATTTCTCAATTATATCGGAGAGACTGTGAATTTGGTCAATGGTTGAGTGGTTTTCTTTAAAGCCAAATATATGAGAAGAAGTCAAATTCTTTTCTTCAATTATTGGTTTCAATATTTTCGGAAACAGTATCTCCTATAGTTTCGAAATGATAAGAAGTAAGGACGTAAGCCTGTAAGATTAAACTTAATGGGGAGGTTTGACTGATATGACTTCAACTCCTTTTTATATCTCTTCAATCTGAAAAACGCATAAAAAAAATTCGTGAACTTTCGGCTTTCCTTTAAATCTTAAAAGCCAAGGGCTTCTTTGGAATAAATATTACTCTTAATTTCTTTGCCGCCTTTGTGTATTGACATCAACTTGAACAGGCTCCGTCCAATCTAGTCTACATTCTCCTTCATTCGGTTAAAAGATTTTCTATAAATGTTATGTAATTTTGCTTGCATTTTGTCCCTTATTTCGAGCCCAGCTCCCATCTGCATTCTTAATTGAAAAACTTTGGGGGATAGCCGGTGGATTTTTTTGGTCGCTTGGTGGCTTTTCAGGGAAATAGTCAGTACTGTTATAATTAGTTAATTCGCTGAGATAAGCAACAATCGATTCGTTGTTGATGCGTTGTATTTCACTATTTAACTGCTGAGTAGTAGTTTTCATTAGTTTCGATTTTGTCTATTGGGACTCTAATTTGTTGCAATGTTCTTCTTAATTTCCTCTTTTCTGTTATTTAATTTCTCATTTCTTTTTGGTACCTATTTCCCTTTGTTTTGTACTTCAGCGCAGGAGTATTATTCCAAGATATATTTTTAATGAATATTTCAACTACCATGTCTAGCCGTTCTTCGGTTCTCAAAGAAACCAACAGACTTATTGATTATTGAAAGTTTATTTTGAAACTTAACCAAATGTCGGCTTGCTAACAAGTTTTGGTGGACCTTCTTTCTATATTATTCTATCGCTTAACGGAAGAAATATAAGGAAGTGGTCCGAGTTCTTATACCATGCTTCGTCTATTTGCATATAGTTTGGAGGTATGTTTCTAACTATGAAGAAATCTATAAGATCGGGAATCTTATTTGGATCAGTGGGCATCAATGGTCTAATATATGGACTTGGCAATGTATTTTAATTAAGTTGATTGCATGTTGCCAAAAGTGCCTTATTTGTAGGGGTAGTTAGCGTGGGTTCGCAGTATATGTGATTAATATTGAAGAAACCTCCAATGATTAATCTATTTCCTTGTTTAGTCAGGAAATCAATGTATTAATTTTCTTTGGGGAAATGCTTTGGTGGGCAATATACTGGTTATGACTCGAAAGTTTTAGTTCTGACACTAACATGTATAGGCTGTTTTTTTCAGTTTTGTTGTGAAATTCCTGATAATGGATTCCTTTACTATAACTACGCTTCCGCCTTTAGCACCATTGCCTGGATGTATAGCATAATATAACTCATATTCATTGACTTTAATATATCTCACTTACTAAGCCAAGAACTCTTCTTAATGTTTAACAGTATATTGGGAGTTCATGTCTTGATTCGAACACTGTTAATCATTATTGTGACAGGGATAGCTCTTCTGGTGCCATATTCAAAGTTAGTTCTTTAAAAATACTGGGCATTTGTCACTGTTTCGCTAATTTGTCTAAAATTACTTGTAAAGTTTTTTCAACTGGCAAGTTTTGCAGTTTCCTCTTTACTGAATTTTTGTTTTTGTTATGTTTGCTGTTACCTAACCATTCTAACTGAGTCCGCTGTTTATATTTCTTTTTGTTTAGTAGTGATTTGCTCTGTGTAGTTCTTGTCTGTTGTTAGTTAACTTCTTTAGTTAATACTCCTTCGCTTTTAATTTTTTGCATTTCTAAAGTTATTATACATCAACGATTGTTGGGGCAACTGCACTGTTACGTGGACTTAATGCTCCTGTGTATTGTTTGACCGCGCACGGGTTGTAAGGCCGTATACGCACTAATTATTTACTCGTCGGTGACAGTTTTTAATGAAACGCGGCACTCCAATATAATACCTTTATTTACAAAATTTACACTATTTGATACATAAGAATTGTTGATTTGATGATAAAGCAAGACTTATTGATAAAACTGAGACTGGTGTCTCTTAGTAATAAATGTAGACTGTTTTCTTGAACATTGTTCTTGTGATTGTTGTCTAGAACGCTGTTACGTTGAGAATCTTGTCTTGAACACTGTTGTGTTGACACTTGGGACTGTTGTTGCGCACACAGATCTATTGAGACTGTTTAAGAATTGTAGGCAAAAATTGACCCCTAACTTCAGTAAACTTTGGAACAATTAACAAAATAGGCCGCATCAGAATGCGGCCAAATGACGAACTCAGGTCGGCAAAATTTCCAAGACCGCCTTGGTTGTAAACTGCGCCTACTAAAATAGCAAACATTGCAAATGGTTTTTAATTCTATAACTAAAATTCCCAGTTTATGATGCTTGCATTCTTCATTCTGATATTTTATGGTATAAAATTTAGTGAACGTGCGTTTGATAAAGCATTCGAAAGTTCCAAACTGTGTACATGGCACGTTCACTCATAAATTAAGGTAAATTGAAAAGTGTCTAAAGAGTCCACCAATAAAATAAGTACCGAATTGAATAAAGGTTGATAAATATGAACGATGCCGCATCTTAAATTCAGGGAAACGTTTGCATTTTAATACGATAATAAACTACAGTTATACAAAAGTTTCAATTTTGTACCTGCCCCTTAGGTTCAAATACTATGTGCTACGATTCCTTATATTTAATATATACAAAATGAATAATACTTATATTTAATATATAATACAAATTAATTTCGTTTATAAGACGAAACAACGATAATTAGCAGGATGTTATTCTCCGCGATTACCGAATTCTCGCTTCGTTTCTTTTTGATTTTGCATGTCTTGGTAAGGTGGTTCAAGTCTCTAGCCTCATTTGCGCAATATTTTTGAATCTATCCATACGCCTTGGCATCGTTTACATTGTGAGATCAACTTAGATTTTCTAATTGGTAAGCAGTATTTCTACTCTTTGTTATTTTTACCTTGTTCACTTATTCACTCTATTCCTTTGGCAAGTTCATCTTCATCTTTTGGTGTCGTTTGGTTATTTATATGTTCTAGTTTTATATATATATATATATATATATATATATATATATATTTTATTAATTGATTCTGCAATTGCTGTAGATTTTCAGTTAAAGCGTTTTTCCAATTCTGCTTTTCTCATTTACCAAACAAAACCTGCTTGTTCTAATATCTTGCAAAATTATTGAAATAATTTATTATTTCTTTGTATTAATATTTCCTCGTTGGGCATTGTAGGCTGTTCGTGATATTCTATATTCTTTTACAATTCGGAATAGCATCTGTGAACAGCTATCGGACCGCATAAATGCCCGCTAACCAGACTTGATGGCTTTGCATCGGCCTGACGGGCGCACACGTGATGATAATATGCTCTTGTACAGCTGTTACACTTGACCCTTCTTAGATTTAAGTGATCTATTGCTTTATGATACATTATACAAGAAAATCGACACATGTCTTTTTTTCTTAAAAAGTTTAACGGCAACAGATTTGTCAATTAAAACGGATTTGTTTTGAAAAAAATCTACATATACAATTAATATCTCCAAATCTTACACTCCTGCAGAGATGTAATTGAAATAAAACGTAGAAGAAGTTGACAGTTGTTTAAACTTACAAATAGCAGCCAACAAGTTGCATGCAGAAAGAAGGAGGTTTGAATGAAAACTAATCGATGAGTATATTCATTTACAAACAAAAATAACAGGAATCACATTGTCTGAGTAGAAAATCCCGCAAATTTAATTTCGAGAAGATGTTAACCTAAAGGCTTGAATAAGTTTTAATTTATCGTCTCAATTGAGTGATGTTAGATCAATCTAAATGGCCACGAACTCGACATCCCTGAAGATAAACATGAAAGAAAAATTGCAATACTATGTTACCAAGCTAAAATACTCTGAAAAGTTATAAATTTTTAGCATGAGATTAATCAAATTAACTCCAAGTCAATGTTTACGAGGCATATCATATTTAAACATTACAAAAATGTGTATGAGCATAGTAATTTATTGCACAGGATAGGAGCGTTAATTTATGGGTCGGCAGAAGGTTAAAATATTCTTATATCATGAATGATAAAAAATTTTCTGTACCTTTTGTTACATGCAAGAATTACGGACCAATTACTTAGACCATTTACGACCGATGAAACGGAAAGGTACCTTATTAATTCAAATTGAAGGAATTTTAAATTACATACCTCTCTGACCTTGATAACACAAACCCGATCGCTTACTCGCATTAGCCATTTCCTGGCTGGTGATTTACTCGTTAATATCTTTGATGCAAATTATAGTAAGACAGACACTATTGAATCGAGTTACAGGATATCAGCTTGCCCAACGGTACTTACAGCATTTCTATACGGTTACTAAGTAAATGAAAATCCACGCAACCCAATTTATAGATCAGTTTATTTGACCTTGAGAGCGAAACAACATGTCTGCTTTAATAAAATTGTCAAGGCGCATCCAGGGTCATATTAGTTAGTAAAAGCAGCAACAGTCAATACTGGTAGCGTAGTGCTCTAAGGTGATATCAACAAACTTTGTTTGTTACCTGTAGACTTAATATTTGAATTACAATTATTACTTATTTTTTATTATACTTAATGTAATCTAATGTAACAACCGTGATCGTTAAAGGTGAGCGTGAGAGAGGATACCAGTCGAAAGGAATTATTTTAAATTGAAAATAATCGTCTTCATTTTAATATAAATTATTTAGTTAACCACCACACATACAATCATAAATACACAAAAGCTATTTAATTTTTTCAAAAAAGGAGATCCTGTTCATGTATTCAGATTAATCTAAGTCAAACGTTCCGTCAACGTATTCAGTATCTACTTTGGCAATAATGCCATCATTTGTGTGATCTTTTATTCTGATTGCCAAGAGATATTCTGACAATAATATTAATAGTACATCGGCCTACTATATCTCGTGTTTCGTCGGGACTGATCCAAATACAAATTAGCTTTTAGATTATCTACTATTCTTTTTTAGACTTTCTATGAACAGCTTTTTACGTAAATCCATGCGAAGGTCGGTATATTTCCAGGTACTTTCTTTAATCCAGGATTATGCAGATTTAAAGTACGCTTGTTGCCATAAAAGACTTACAAATATAATCATTTAAAAATAGATGACGTGTCAGGACTCTTTATTTGAACATGTTAACGCGTTATCGTTTAGAACATAAAATTTTTTGCAGGTACTGCAATGTATTTCATCGTTTGTAATTGAAGTGCAATCTGAAAAATCAGCGACCAATCTTTCCATTAAACACTATTAGGGACTTATTTTACAATAGTGGAAACTGGTCCATTGTTGAAAAGTAAACACAACTAAGTACGTGTTATAAATAATAAAACTAACTGTGGAATAAAAAAAAAGAAAATAATTAGAAAACTATAAATCTAGAACTGAGAATAGATAGAAATGGTAGAAATGCTAAACAATCAGAATTAGTAAAAGTAGAATGCGTATATCTGTATCATATAAATAAATATATATCTAAAAACAGATAGAAATATATCCACTAAAAATAAAAACATGGATATTAAACATTTTCAATCATTTCCTATTTTCTTAATTTTTGTACATTATGATATTTGTTTCAACACTTCATATGTCTAAGGTAAACTAAAACTAATTCACATAGTAATCATTCCCTCTAAGGCAAAATATGTCCATCGGAGCTGTTAAATCTTATTTTATTATATTACACAGATGTGGTAATGATGAATTGCTTATACTGCTTGTTCAGTTATTAAACTATTTATCTCATAAGTTCACTTATTTCTAAGCTATCTAATGAATAGTAATTTTTGGAATAGGAATAAGCCTCTTTTAATACATATTGCTATGAATAGTGGTTTTGCAATTGAATATACCACTATTCACAAGAAATCTATCCAGCTAGGATACTCAGTCGGTTTAATTCCAAAAAATGGGACTGCTTTCCTCTCAGGGTTCTAATTGGAAAACGCGGTTTTTCTCTTCTACAAATTTATAATGCGCCAGTAAAAGAGTATTGACAAATGTTATAATTATATTTCTTTAAGTTACTTGTAAACTTCTTAAAATAAGGTTAAATAAAAATACACAATAAACTTTAAATGAAACTTTAATACAAAAATTAAAAAAAATTAAAAAAAAATCTTTATAAAGTATAAAGATTAATATTGCCTCATTTAACAATATTATTAAGGTAAAAATATCGCATGGAGGTGACCACAGCATACGATAAAAAACTCCTTTATGACAACCGATCAAAATTAAAACTAATAAATTACAAAAATGCTTTTTAATTTCTCCCCAGAGAAACACACTCTATAAAGTTTGACAACGCGATGAAAATCTACTACATGCGCGCTCACATGTAACAAAAAATTCCCTTGAAAACCAAACGAAGTAAAATCTTACAGTTACAGGAATTTTTTATATTAGAAATTTTAAAAAACCTTCTTTGTCATTTATATCAAATTACTAAGACTAAATTTTAAAGCGATAATAATAATAATAATAGAAAAATACAGTATTAAACTCTTTTAAATATAATAAGATATCTTTAAAGAATATATAACTTACGTAAAAAAATATATTCATAAACTCGAGACACGGTGAGTAAGAAAGTGTAAAATCAAATTACGATATTCACAATCTCGTAAATAAATTCGGTAATGAAATACTCAAGCACAATCCACAATTAAATCAAACAACAAAAACCGAATTTACTATAACAAAGATAAAGATTTATCTTTCAATAAGCACACCTTTCTTACTACACAGCACATTTGTGTCTGGCTACTCCACATGAAGCACGTAGGCTTCGTATAAAAAATACAGTTATCAAAATCGCACACAGCAATGCAAACGGCTTGCACCAACTGCGCTAGTCAAATATAAATATTCAAAATAATAAATCTCTCATAAATAATTAAATAACTTTTCAAAATATTTGTGGGTAAAGGTTCATAGCAATATGTAACCAAACAATTAATTATAAGCAGCAATATTTAGAAAATGAACATCATAGCCATAGTCTACATGTTTGTGTGTCTTTCCCATTGTATGTTGAACAAAATTAATCACGAACATATATTCTTATTTTTCTACATTTGCAGAATGTAATCAATTCTTATGTACATCTTTAATTAATTTTATTACCATTGTACAAGCTTGACTCCATTATCACATGTTTTATTTGCATATGGATCTAATGTCTTATATTCAGTAAAAGCAAAAATATTACTTTTTGCTGGTTTTGTTCTGAGCAGAAAACTCTTTCAGAATTTCCTTCATATTCCTGCGTAAGGTATCAACTATCATCAACCTATAATCGATAAGTAATAACCTCGAAAGTGGTATACTTGTATACAGTGTTGAGATAATTTAAATCATTTGAATAAAATCAGAATTTAAATCATGATTTAAATCAAGGCAATTTTTATTAAAAAAAATCATTATTTCTTTTCTTGCAATAGTCTCTTGTTATAATTGTTTTAAACAGAAAAATAAAAAAAATTGTTTTTACATTTATTTAGTAACACAATACCTACATAAACTATAGTCAAATACAAAGAAAAAATAAATAAACATAAGAAAAATACACGTTGTTTTGGAAAACTAAAATTTAAAGTATCCTTCCTGTGAGTTAGCATCCAACTTAATGACTAATGGTAATCATACAGTACCAGAATAATATTTTGAAACTATTTCTAAAGCTGATTTTTTTTTCTTGATATGACAACGGACATTAATTTTTATTTCTAGTAGGATCCAGCAAATAAGGTAAAAAGTGAAAAGGTGTTAAATCTTGTTCATATCTTTTTATTATGATTTTTTCAATTTCCTCAGAACTTGTAAAGACTGCGTCTAACTTTTTCCATTCTTCAACCATACACGATAAACAGGCACGTTTCTGCTGAATTCTGTCAAGTGTCACAGATATTGGCTTCAATAATTTTAAAAAGTCTTCGACCTTTCTTTTTATTTGGATATTTAAAACTCTTCTAAAAATCACTAGATCAATGTCATCTTCATGCTTTTCACAAATTTGTAATAATTTCGACCATTCACTGGCATATGTTTCAAAACAGCCAGAAATTGTATTCCATCGAACTTCGTGAGGTAATACTAATTTTTTGCCTCCTTCTTGTTTTTACCAAGTATTAGGCAAATGGGTATTGCGAAAATATTTTACAACTTGAAGTAAATGTTCTTTTATTTGTTTAATTTATAAATTCTTGGAAAGCAAGTATATGGGCAGAACATACATCAATTATAATGGGATATTTCAGATTCAGGAGCTCTGATAATTTTTTTCTCATGCTACTCATATTAGCCGCGTTTTCTGTGATAACGCTTGTTACTTTGCAATTATTCTGAGTGTCACACTTATTTGTTACATCTATAACGATCTCTGTAAGATAATCAGATGTACGTGAATGCCTTGATGTATCTATACTTTCGAACAAGAAACTGTTTCCATCTTCTGCTGCCAAAACGACTCAAATTATTGGTTCATTATGAATATTTAACTATTCATCAAAAGACATACAAACTGACTTACCTGATAAATATTTACAATATTTTGATTTCTCCTCTTTAAATATTTAATCTAAAAGTACAAATCACAACTTAAACCTAAAAGATGAAACATGTCCCTACCTTTCCATTTCAATTGCTTTTCGAACTTCTTTATGTTCAATTGACTTGAAGCTACAATTTGTTGTAAAAATAGTCCTAGCTATCTGCCTGTCAAATTCTTTCCTCTTGTCCTGACTTGTTCTAACAACAAATGAGCTTAAAACTACGCTATTGCTACTGCAACCGGCACCTAAATCGAAGCTACTACTGCCGCTCAAACTTCCACTTTTGTTAAATTTTTGTTTTTTTATATTTTGTATAGCTAAAGCTTCTTATTCTTCATTTTCTTTTCCTTGTTTTGACAGTGCATTTATATTTCATTTGTATTTTCACTTTCATCATCATCATTATTTGGGTAATATTTATTTTAATTGGCAAATATCATGAGTTAAGATCACTTTTTTTATTCTTGAAAATTAGATATCTCGAAAGGTTTTCTCTTTAACGTGCTACTTGCTTTACGACAATATGCCAGGAAACATACCGTGTGTAAAAGAGGTAAGAAAACGATACTGCTGCGTAAGACGCGTCCCCGCCGCTTTACCTCTCTGATATGTTTATTGAATGTATAGTGTAGCTTCTGATTGGATAAGCATAGGTCAGCATAAGGATAGGTCAGATGTAGGTGTGGTATACACATACGTATTGCGTATGTGTATACGCAACGTATTTCAAAGATGAGAGGTCTTGTATCGCAGATAATAATGATAAAAGGGCCCAAATGCTGTACAATAAAAAAAACAAAAATATTCGGGGAAAACAAACGCATTATTCCGCCAAAACGAAAGAAAAATCTGTGTATTTATAAATAACACAAACCTGTGATTGCATACATAATTAAATTCCGCTGATGTACAAACGCTACATCAAGGAATATATAAACAACCGACAAAAAAATTAAACTATGCTAACGTAATTAAAATGCGTAATTAAATCAAATGCTGCACTTGAAGAGAACATTAAAAATATTCTGAGGAAACGGACGAATAATTCCATCAAAGAAAAGAAAAATTTCTGTGTACCTATTCGTAAATTGCATAAAGATGTAATATAGATTTCATGTGAAAAAGTACTGACGCACAACCGTTACATCGAAAAAAATAAAAAGTTTGCTAACGTAACAAAATAAAAACGCAATTCTTTGGTATGATAAAGAATAAACATATGGGTTAAAAATTTGTTTTCTGGTTATATATACTTTGCCGTTACAATCGATGTTCTACGTATAATTACTTTGCACATCTATCGTCAACGTATCTGATCAGACTGGGCACAGACACGTCTGCCGCCTGATGTTATAACCATCCCTTCTCTCTTATCTAGTGTACTGGTGGAGTATCGTTTACCTTCCCGCCATTCTCTCACCCCAGTTCCATACGATATACTCTCTGAAAGCCCTTAACAAGAATGAGGGGTTACAATTTCTAAAAAAGTCCATGACGACACAGTGCAAAACATTATAAGATAAAATAAATTAAAACTACAAAAAGAGTTCGCCTTTGAAAATAACATTGGCGTTTTCAAGCATTTATTTGGAGTTATCCAGGTAAGAAATTATTTTCGATACGCATTACATTACGGACTCACTGTATATGTTTATTAATTACTTAACAATATATATTCTATTATTCTCTTATATGGAATCTAAAATATAGTTAAAGTAAAAGTTTCATGTAAGTACGAAAGCGCATTTTTTTAATTTCCGATATTTATGTTCGATATGAAGTTTTTTCTCTTTAATTATCTAAAGCGTTTCTCGAATATTAGTTACTTGTATAGTCATTGCTATATTTCACATGGTGTCAATTTCACAAGTACCTATAATAAAAAATGGATAAAAATTTGCATTTCTAAATTCTATACCAATTTCTTTGAAAACTCATGTTATTAGATATAAATTCGCTGTGTAAAATCAGATAAAGGCTAAATCGATCAGAGTGCTACATATGAATATATAAGCGATGACAAAATAACGTTTACCTTGGAATTACCGCAATGCCGGTGTCGTCAGTTATCTTTGGAGTCGAACATACTGAAGCTGCGAGGGTGAATAGTTGACGTTACGGGGTTATATAATAATTATTATCCCTAAATAATTAGAATACGTTACATCCTGCATCTTAACTAGTTCGACCTTACTGACTCGTAGGTTTCTAGTTAAATGAAGACCCCTGAGTCATCTGTTCCTGATATCAACTATGTGAGCTGCTTAACGATATGCGATCAATGTGTTTCATCTTACACAAATTGACAATACACCTTATCTATTATCTAATAAACATAGGAAATTTAAGTAACATGTTGGTAAAGGGTGAGAATTATCTTCAATCACTTAATTTAAAATCGTGTGCTCGAAAAGCCAAAAATTATTTCATATTAAAAATAATTTTCTGGATATATTTTGGATTTCATAAGTGTGTACACTATACAGATACAAAGTTATACTTCTTCCTTCTATTTTCTTCTATATATTGGGAATGATTTTTGTACTAATTATTATTATTGCTATATATACGATGGTGGATCACTTTACTCCACCCCTGACACACTTAATAAAAAAATTGGCATATATCTTACTTTAATTTTTCAACAATGTCTGCAATAAGGTTAACATATTTTTCCCATCGATGTTCTAACACCACTCGAAAAAAAGATTGTTCAAGCTCTGCAAATCACTGATTTACGGCACATATCACATTATCTGACGGAAATCTTAACTGCGCTAGTGTTCTTTAGGGTTTGGAAACAGTCGATAATCAATGGGGGCCAAATCTGGCGAATATGCAAGATGATCAACTAATTCAAAGCCTGCTTCAGCTATTTCAGATGTTGCAATGGCGGACATGTGACTGGGTGTGTTATCTTGGTGCAGGAGAACACCTAAGCGCAACTTCACCCGAAGTTTTTCTTTTATCAAGTCACGTAATTTGGGAATTAAATAGGCATAATAACACCAGTAATTGTGGCCCCTTTCCACAGAAAATCTACTGAAATTACGCCTTTAGCATCCAAAAATACGGATAGCATCACTTTCTCTGCTGAAGGTTGCATCTTGAATTTTTCGGCGGTGATGAACTTCGATGTGTCCATTCCTTATTCTGTATTTTGGTCTCCACATCATAATAATGAATCCAGAACTCATCCGTTGTCACTAATCTTGAAAAGAAATTTTCTTTGCCGTGTCTATACCGCGTTAAAAGACGACTGCAAATGCCTTTTGAGTTTGCTTGTGTGCATCTGTTTAAATTCGTGGTACCCATTTTGCAGATAATTTTTTCGTCTTTAATTCGGCTGTAATTATATTATATATCACATGGTATAAGAGACCAATATCTTCAACTATTTCTCTAAGAGTCACACGTCGATCTTGCAATACAAGATCATAGATCTTTTTAACAGTCTCTTGGGTAGTGACGGTTATGGACGCTCCACCTACATGTTCGTCTGTACCCGACTGTCTACCACATTTAAGCTCATGACCACTTTTTAATTAAGTTTCTAAGTTTGCAATATGATTCTGTAGATTCCCCTAATGTATCCATCAAATTTTGATGAATTTGAGTTGGGTTCATCTCTTTAAAACCTATGTATGTAATCACAGCTCGTTGTTCGAGACGATCCAATTTGATACTGATATGTGACTCTCTCGAACTCGGGCGTCTACTGTTGGCACGTTTTAATAGGTTCAGACTTGTAAGTTTCTAGCTTTAGTCTATACATAGCAGCTTACAATCAGACATGAAGATAAATAATTGTTTTGGTTCATAAATGGGTCAGGGACGGAGCAAATTGATCAGCACTAGTATAATGATACGAAAACGAAACGATTTAATTAAAAATTAATATGGAAGTAACGCCGACAGCTTTTCCAACGTTTATCAAGCAAATGTATACGGCTTCAATTATACTCTTTTAGTTATGTGAAATTAATGGTATCTTTACAATTTCAGTTAAATAGATTAGTAAATATAGGAAAATGCAATGCGGTAAGGTAATCTTCGGCAAACAAAATTCAATGAGAATCGATAAATAGAGTTAACATTAGCAGAAGCATAAAATTTAGATTATTGTCGTTTAGAGATAGAATTTACAAAATTCACTTCTTTTATATCGTATAAAGAAAGTAAAATATTTAGAGTACAAATTTAAAATCATTCTAACATATTAGAAGAATTAAATATGTACGTTTATTTATTTTCTATATTTATTTTTACATGGTGACATAATATTTTCAAACATAAAAATATTTATTACCACAACAAAATAAACTTCCTAACAAAATAATTTATCGGATTTGTCCGATGTAGAATGGAGGCACGTTCATACAGTCTCTGCAGGTTGCGTCTGTGTCCATCAGATGGAAAAAGACAACGATGGTTGTTTTGGGTCGTGATGTTGACATAGTCAATGAGCAGCGCCGAGTGTTCTTCTACTTTACGCCTAAATGACTTTTGTAATGTAGTAAAAGTGTTATTTATTGTGAAAGTATCTTTCCAGCAGCATGATAATTCTATAGTAAGATGAAACACGTGTCTGGATATCTGGAAAAATATTTTCACACAAATATAAACTTGTATTGTGTTCTCCAAACTAAATTTTGAATAATATTTGTATATTATGAAAAAAGTTTAGCAAGGTTACTTTTAGACTTCCTATCTTCGCCTTATTCGTTATTTCCTTCTCTCATTTGTTTGCGTTTCTCACTGTCTTCTCCGTCCTTTCAATTTCTCTTCTTTCTTAACTTTCTGTTTTAACTAGTTTCCTTAGTTATGTCTTTAATTAATCTTAATTTTCTTTATTGGTTTCACCTAATACAATAGTTTCTACATTTTGACTATATTGACCCAGAATCGCTTCTTTAATTTATTTATCTAGGTAAAACATGCTCACCTTAAACTTCCGCAATTGTTAGAGCTTTATTCCTTTACTTTTCATTTTTTTTTTGCTTCACGCTTCTATAATGTTTCTTGAAGAAAAATGTGGCATAAAATGTTCTGTCAGAGATTCTTAAATTTCTTCCGTACCAATTATGTGTAGTACGAATCAGACTAAACTATTCGAATTTTTTTTTAGGATGGGCATAGAATTGACGTTGAAATTGGCGAAGCAGTATGAAAGCAGCTTTTTAGAGTGTCCATTATTTATTTATAAAAATAATATTACAATATTCTTAACTTAAAGTCTAACTCAAATAAATAAAACACACATAAGATGTTTTAGATTTACACTTTATTAATAAAATAATGACAGCTGTTTCGCTAACACAGTAGCTTCTTCAAATTCAACTTAAGACTAAAAATACATACAATATACAGCGTTAAATCAGGTAGTTGACCCAAGTTAAAATTCTAGGAACTATTACATTTATATTTTGCTTTTTGAAAACTATACCATGTCCTACTTGTGTGAAGTTTAAGTTTAATTATATGACATAAGCAACTAAGAAACAATATTTCAATGGGTGAACAGATTTAACAGTGGGGATGAATTCAAGTCTAATTTATCGTTTAGTAACTTGAATTCATCCCCACTGTTAAATCTGTTCACCCATTGAAATATTGTTTCTTAGTTGCTTATGTTATATAATTAAACTTAAACCTCACACAAGTAGGACATGGTATAGTTTTCAAAAAGCAAAATATAAATGTAATAGTTCCTATAATTTTAACTTGGGTCAACTACCTAATTTAACGCTGTATATTGTATGTATCTTTAGTCTTAAGTTGAATTTGAAGGCGCTACTGTGTTAGTGAAACAGCTGTCATTATTTTATTAATAAAGTGTAAATCTAAAACATCTTATGTGTGTTTTATTTATTTGTGATATGGATTTACATCAAGCAAAGGTCGAAACAATCAAAGAATTTAAAGTCTAACTCTCAATGAAAAGGATGAGGGTCGAACGTGCGACCCAAGCGTCGGGATGTCAGGATTGGTTGTATTTAAGTTTAATCACAAATTTCGGTTAAGATTCAGTTTGTAATTTATTTTTTATTGTTGGTAGAACCGCAAATTCAGATTCACATTTATTGGTGGTTGTAAATGGAATTGAAAGCAACAGCGCCTTTCTGGCAGTAATGGATAACAATTTTTAGCATGTAATCAAAAATCACCTAACTCTAATTTGGTAAATTCCATTCTCAAACAACAATTCAAAGATTTTTCTCGTTATCAGAAAGAGTTCTAGGAATTGCATCCAATATGAATAGGTTTCATTTTCACAGACATTTTGAATAGTCTTCCTTAAAATATTCTCCAAATGTTTCAGCGAATATTTGAGAGTGACGATTTATATTAAAGTCTTTATTTACATGAGTTGGGTGCTCTATTAAAAAACTATCCAAATTGTGAAAAGATTTCTGGTTTTCATTCAAAAAAATTTTACTCATCATTTTACATTTCTTGACAAATGTCTTTATTTTGTTGTCTACTTAAAACAAATTTGTTGTCTTGTAATGCTGTCATCCACAGTGCGTCTGTCATTCGATCATGAAGTTCAAAATCGGTTCCAAACATGTGTGCACCTCAGTATATAACTCAAATATAGTACTTAGCATTTTTCCTCTAGATATCCATCTCCCCTTTGTATATATCACACTGTATATATATATATACAGTATGACTGAAGTTTCATTTTGTTTTTTGGGGATATATTCTAAAAAATATAACAAATAAAATAGTAAAAAATTATTTAGCGTTTCTAGACAACTTTTATTAGAAAAAATTTTTACTATTTTATTTGATATATTTTTTAGAATATATCCCCAAAAAAAACAAAATGAAACTTCAGTCATACTGTATATATATATATATATATATATATATATATATATATATATACCGTGTGTCCCAATTTCGATGCTCACCATTGGTATCTCGGTTATTAGAAGATATAGAACAACGGTTAAATGGGGAATGTTTTGCGGAATTCAATACTCGGGGCAAATCCCATTTCAAATTAGACCTAACTTTTTAATTTTTTAAAATATTTTGAAAAATCAAAAATTTGCCGATTTCGTTATTCCTCAATAACTCGATAACGCTTAGTCTGACCTCTATTAAAGTTTTACATTGTTCAGACACTTTTTTAAAACAAATTATTTGATACAAACAGAAAGCCCCGATTGTCATTTGTTTTTAAGTTATTACCACTATCTTTTGTTTTTCATATGGCGGCCATATTTGATTTTGGGTTTGTTAGGTAGTCCTCAAAATGTGCTTTTCAACGATGTATAACATGCCTGAAAATTTTTTATTTATAAAGAAAATATTAATAAAAACGTAAATTAATCTTTAATATGAAATTAGTAGGCTGAAAAATTAAACACCAATGTCAAATGAAAGTGAAAGGATATTCTAAGTAATACTGTAAACAAACGAAACGATAAAAAAATTATAGAAATAAAAAGTAAAGATACAGAACTTAAAGTTCACTTTCACTTAAAGAAATTGTTCAATATGACGACCATTCTGTTCCACACAATTTTGACACCTTGTTCGAGTAGAGTTACAAACTCTACGTAGCGTGTTTCCGTTTAATGATCGTAGCACATCTAGTACTCTTTGTTCTAAAATCAAATACTTCGTTTTTAGTGGTACCCCATAAATAATAGTCACGCGGGGTAAGGTCGGGTGATCTCGCGGGCCATTGCACGGGTCCATTATTTGAAATCACTCTCTCATTAAAGTTTTCTCTCAAAAAATGTTGCACGTTACGAGTGTTATGGGCCGGGCAACCATCTTGCTGGAACCAGATGTTTTGCATGTTCTCGGGATTAATAATTTGCCTCAAAGCAGGCATTATCTCGTTTGTTAGTAGCTCCAAATATCCGTTACCAGTTAAATTGTAATCAAAGATGAAAGGACCTATTAACTGATTATCTAAAACGAAAAAAAGAGTTTAAAAAACAAAAAAAAAAGTAAACAAAATGTCATACCAATTAAACCGCACCAGACATTAAAACCAAATCGAACTTGAAATCTTCTTTGTTTTGTTTTACCAAATGTGGATTTTCAGTAGACCAATGATGATAGTTATTCCTATTGAACACTCCACAATTGGTAAATCGTGTTTCATCTGCCCATAGTATTTTCCTAGGAAAATTAGCATCATATTCACATTTTTGAAGGTACCACCTGCTAAACTGTAATCGTCGGTGATTGTCATTATCACTTAAACCTTGTACAATTGTACAAGGTACAATTGTTGGTTTGTAAGGGTGATACTTGTTTTTCGTCAAGGTTCTGTGAACAGTAGATTTTGAAATCCCTGTTTCTCGTGTCACACGACGAACTGATGTGCTGGGATTGTTCCTAACGTTCTGCAAAATATTATTTCGACATGTATCAGCATCATTAACTTCATAGTTAGCTCGTTTTTGTTCGAAGCTTCCAAAGTTTTTTAATTTGCTAACTAGTCTTCTAAAAATTGTCCTGTGTGGCTGTTGTCTTTCTGGAAAACGCTCTGCATAACTCGCACACGCATTTTCAGTGTTTCTATTTGCTTCGAAATACACTTCCAACATATCAACTTTTTCTTCGTTTGAATATGTACGTGCCATTATCAATACTTATAAATCTTTATACTTGACAATAATTACTTATCACTAACTACAAGTAGTTTTAATTAACTTATCTCTGCAGCACTAATTGTACTTTGACAGATTATCGTTTTGTTTCATTGTCAGAATACATTTGTCATTGACGTTTGACGGAACATAATGTCTTTGCTAGTGATACACGCTCAGAGGTTAGAATTATCTGACATTTGATGTAAAACCAAATACAAATCTCCCCACTACTTTTTATCCTGCGCGAACTTACCCCTCCTCGCGCCAACTTAATTGGCGTTTGCTATACTTAGAATATCTTTTCACTTTCATTTGACATTGGTGTTTAATCTTTCAGCCTACTAATTTCATATTAAAGATTAATTTACGTTTTTATTAATATTTTCGTTATAAATAAAAATTTTTCAGGCATGTTATACATCGTTGAAAAGCACTTTTTGAGGACTACCTAACAAACCCAAAATCAAATATGGCCGCCATATGAAAAACAAAAGATAGTGGTAATAACATAAAAACAAATGACAATCGGGGGTTTCTGTTTGTGTCAAATAATTTGTTTTAAAAAAGTGTCTCAACAATGTAAAACTTTAAAAGAGGTCAGACTAAGCGTTATCGAGTTATTGAGGAATAACGAAATCGGCAAATTTTTGATTTTTCAAAATATTTTAAAAAATCAAAAAGTTAGGTCTAATTTGAAATGGGATTTGCCCCGAGTATTGAATTCTGCAAAACATTCCCTATTTAACCGTTGTTCTATATCTTCTAATAACCGAGATACCAATGGTGAGCATCGAAATTGAGACACACGATATATATATATATATATATATATATATATATATATATTATAGATAATTATTTCGTGGCCTTTGTATGTTATCGTAGATTCAGTTAGTTGGCGATTTAAGGTCTAGTTTTACTTCAAAATGTATATATTTTAAACAATCTTACATGTTTCGGCATATGATGCCTTTTTCAAAGAATTTAAAATATAAAATCATCAGCAGTTTTGAAAAAGGCACCCTATGCCGAAACATGTAAGATTGTTTTAAATATGTACATTTTGAAGTAAAACCAGACCTTAAATCGCCAACTAATTGAATCTACTATATATATAATTTTATATACATGGAGATAAATATCAGCCTTCCCAATTATAATGACGTCCCATTGCTGCAACCAAACACTATGTACGTAGATCAAGGTACATCTATGCAATCTTACTATTATATACGAAGCCAAGCAAGCAGTACCACCTCACCCATTGATATGTTATAGTTACCCTCAAATTCAGTTTGAAACCTTCACCTCATTACCCTTTTCCCTTTTTCTCTTTACCTTTTTCTCCTCGATGAGGAGAAAAACAAGTTTTCCAAGGTAAATAATGAAGATAAGAAAGCAAAACTATTTTCGCAGAAGAAATTAAAAATACAATTAATGCAGGATAATTTCTTTTTAACTATGTACACATAAAAATATTCTTAGGATAGGAACAACAAAGGAATAGCCTCAATCGAGGAAATTGCAACAAGCCAATTTCATACTCATAATGCTTACTTAATGTTCTACTTCAGGACAGATTGTCTAGTTACATGGAAGAAAAATCACATTGGGTCCCGGGTATGATATTCGCATTTGCTTATCTTATGCTTCGCGTACAACGCCACGCCCTCCAGAAAAATAGGGCTTCATAAAAAGTGGGGTGTCACTGTATAAGATTGAATTATATGTTGTTCTGAAAAATATGTACGAGGAAATTTGAAATGCTTCAGGCGTTTTTAACAGAAACACATATGTATTTCGAAGCAAAATAAAATTTATTTTTCGACGAAATCTTGCGATCCATTTGGTCCAACGTTTTTCCCATCCCTTCAAACCATCAGAAAAATAATTATTGTCCAAACCTGAAAAATATTGATTTACAGCGTCGTTAGCCTCAAAATTAGAGCAATATTTTTTTCCGCCGAAATATTTTTTCAAATTAAGCAACAGAAAAAGTCACTGGGAACTAGATCTGGCGAATAGGGTTGATACAAAAGCAATCCAAACATCAATTCGTTCAATTTTGACATTGCAACCATGCACGTGTGCACACGAGAGTTATTCTGGGGTAACTGGACTTTATTTTTTGCCAAATGTGGACGTTGATTGTTGAACCCTTTGTAAGATAGTCGTTAAGAATTATTCCATGGCTATCCCCAAAAAACTGTCGTCATGATTTTCTCTGTAAACAGAATGACCTTTGCCTTCTTCGGAGTAGGTTCTACCACCGCAATTCACTGCATTGGCTGTTCTTTGATCTCAGGCGTATGGTTGTGTACACATCTTTCATCGATGGTTATCAACAACCACAAAAATTTAGACGCAATTTTTTAATACGGGCTAAGACACTCGCCCGACATGTCCGTCCGTATGCAGTCTTGGTCGATCGTCAAAAAAGCCCATCGCGCGGATAATCTTCTCATATCTAAATCTTGATGTAAAACCTTGTGCACCCACTCAGATGATATCCCACAAGCTTTATTCATATCCATAAGAATCAAGCGCCGATCTTCCATCACAGTTTGATGCACTAAATCGACCATTTCGTCAGTTGTAGCAGTTTTCGGGTGCCCGGAACGTTTCTCGTTGTAAATGAAGGAGAGGCTTCGCCGTATACAGAGTCTAACTCATCTTTTATTTCCTGAGTCTTTTTTTCTTTCCAGTGAAGGAATTTTATCACTGCGCGATATTCTAATTACTCCATTGTTGAACGACAACATGAACTGACAGCTTTAGAAGCGTACCTACCATAGACAAACTAATGATCAGTATGTCTTGCTACTTTGAAAGTTTACATTATGTCGAGGCCATCTTTAGGACGGCGAAAGAATTTTTTCCTTACAACGACTTTATATGTAGGTAACGCCGAAAATATTTCAAATATCCCTAGTATGTACTGTGAAAGTAATGTGTAAGCTCCTAAGAATTAAATCCCAAATCTTTTCATGAGAAGAACGTTAGAGTTTATTAAAAAATTTGTAATAGCAATCTCTATCTAAATCTTTCGTTCTTTAAGTAAGTTAAATACAAGCTATAAAAGGCAATAAGCTAATCTCAAATAAGTTTATTTAATTAAATATTTTATGTCATACAGTGTAACTTTCAGTTTCTCTACAATTTTCATGCACATTGCTGTCATCCTAAGTATTCAGTTATTAATTTTATTTACTGATATTAATACTGTATCTTTATAATATTGTTTTCTGATTATTGTTGAGAGATATAAAATTTTGTAAAATATTAGAAGAATGAAAAGAGATCACACCCTGTGAAAGAAAGTAAAATATAATAAAAGTATGAATTAAGTATGTAGTACCTTTCCTGAGAAATGACACCCTTATTTAAATTTTAGAGGTCTTTTCTGTTGTAGGATGTCAATTTTCGTTCGCTTTGCATATCAAATACGTTTTAAAATAGACCTTTGTCTTTTGTGGCTTATTTTTGTTTGCAAATCTTCTTGATTATTTAAATTTAAATCGAGAAACAAATAAAATATCTTCGGTATGCTAATACCTGTTTTATATAGTATTAAATTTGAATAGCGTGGTACATATTCAACCACACAACGAAAATGAAAGTTTCCACATATTATTATATCATATAAATGCCGGGAAATGTGCTACAAGCCGAGTGAGTTTCCTGCACCTTCCTGTCTATATTACATAAATACGTATTATCACACAGCGCAACACTTGGTTTGCTTAAACCATTACATTAAATTTAGTTTGAAACGTAGTTATGGACAAAATTGTTTGTTCTTTTAGGAATTGCAAGGTATATTTGAAATTTCTAATTATATAATTTTATCACATATTGCTGCGAGGTTTTCACTGATTTGTGAAAATATAAACGTTGTGTGGGCTGCCACTCAAGCACATATCTTTCTAGACTCTTTTGCATTGTATGTCTTACTTGGGGTATTACTTGGGTTCAGAATAACTAGGCCTAACATCAAATATGTAAACTTAAAGAAATGACACAAGTCGTTTTGTTTAAATACTATTTATTTGTTGATATATATATATATATATATATATATATATATATATACTGTCATTTATACTGCCATTTACATTTCAAATTTCTTTGAAAAAGGCATCATATGCCGAAACATGTAAGATTGTTTTAAATACATATATACATTTTGAAGTAAAACCACACCTTACATAGCCAACTAATTTAATCTACCATAACATACTAAGGTCAAGAAATAATTATCTATATATATTAAAATCGATAATAGAAGAAAAAACACAAGAAACAAGGTACATCAAAAGCAAAAACGGAAATATGTTGACAGAGCCCAAAGATATAGTCAACAGATTGAAAGAATATTTTCAGGAGCTACCGACTGAGCAGGGAGAGAAGGATGTGAATTTGGAACGTGAAGAAAAAGTTGAAGAAAATCTAGAAGATGAGATAACTATGGAAGAATTGGAAGAGGTAATACGAAAATTAAAGAACGGAAAAGCACCAGGATATGACCAGATAACAACAGAGATGATCTAAAGCATGGGAGAAACAGGAAGGGAGTTGTTCTTGAAAATTCATAATAAAATATGGAATGAAGGGAACTTTCCAGAAAACTGGCACAGGACATAAATAGTACCAATCTATAACAAAGGAGACAAGAGGGACTGTAACAACTACAGGAGCATAACACTACTGAGTACAGCCATGAAGATATTCGAGAAAATCGTAGATGGAAGAATTAGAAACATAGTGGAGAGTACATTAAATGAGGCGCAGAGTGGATTCAGAAAAGGTAGAAGTGCGCAAGATCACATATTCACACTGAAACAGATAACCCAACAAGCCATGAGTGAGAAAAAAACCGCACTTCTAGCGTTCATAGACCTGGAGAAAGCGTTCGACAAAACACCGAGGGAAAAAGTATTAAATATTTTGAAAAAAAGAGGACTAAATGTTAAAATAATAAGATGGATACGAAAAATTTACAATAACAACGTTAACACCATCATTAATAATAATATAGAATCGGAAACATTTACAACGCAAAATGGTCTTAGACAAGGATGCAGTTTAAGCCCAACGCTTTAGTAACATATATGGATGAAATAGTAAAGAAATGTACAACAAAAACAAGTAAATTGAATGTTGGACACTTACAATTACAAAGAGTAGATATCTCGGAGGGAGTTTTTACAGATGTTGTGATAATAGCTGAAAGTGAAAAAGAACTTAGAAATATGGAACAGAGTGCTGAAAAGCCACATAATACGAATGAATAGAAGTAAAACAAATGTAATGACGATAGGAGATGCGCCAAAAAACATAAATATAGAAATTGACGGAGTAAAAATAGATCAAGTGAAGGCTTTTCAATATCTTGGAGTGCCAATAGATGAAAAGGAAACACAAGAAGTAGAAATCAAAAAAGGAATAAAGAAAACGTTAAAGCTCTATTATATGACGAACAAAAAATTCATAAACAATAAAGAAATTTCGCGAAACACAAAAATGAAAGTATTTAAAGCAATATTTAGACCCATACTGACGTTTGGCTGCGAATCCTGCATTTAAAACGATAGGCAAAAAAGTAAGTTACACGCTGTCGAGATGAAATACCTGAGAAGAGTCCGAAGAGTTACGAAACTGGATAAAATTAGAAGCGTGAAAATACGAGAAGACCTAGAAATAGAACCAACAATTAAATTCATAGAAAAGAGACAGCTGGGTTGGTGGGGCTATTTGCAAAAATGGAAGGAGTAACAACAGCTAAAAGAGTGTGGGAAGCAAAAATACTGAAGGTCAAAAGGAGGGGCAGGCCAAAAACACGATGGGATGAAGTAATAGCGAAAATACTGGAGAGAAAAGAAAGAACATGAGAAAGAAGAAAGAAGAAAAATGGCGGAAGAAAGAAAAGGATGGAAGAAACGTGTAGACGCTTAGAATAAAAATACAATTTCGTGCCGACACAATTAAATGGTAGAAGGGAAAATAAATTATATATATTGTAATAAATATAAAAGACACGGGATAATAATTATGAGAATGAATATTAATTATAGAAAAATAAATAAATAGGAAAATTAAATGAAATAGGAGCTGAGACTGCTTAATCTTCGGGTCTATAGGCGGGATCCGGATGTTCGGATATCAGGAATTAAGTACACAAAATAATACGAATATGTATATGTTTGTAATAAATATATTTAAGAATTAAACTGTTGTATTTTCTTAAATAAATAAAACAAGATACAAATTGAATATGTTAGGTGAGTATGTTACTCCCTATATTATACTGTAAAATGGGAAGCCTACCCCAAATTAACATAAAACAAGATCTATCCTAGTGTATCAATTATTAAAGATTTTTATATTGCAAATATAAACATTATTGAAAAGTGATTATTATTTTGGAATTACGTGAGTATTAATTAAATGTTTAAGACTTGTGGGAAATGTTATATCTTGAGGAAAATTACAGACAACAAAGTATGAAATACCTTTACTATTGGTATAAACAGTAACAATAAACCTGAAGTACGTGTATCTTCTGGATGATATTAAAAACCACGATGTAGATCGTCAGTTACAGTTGTGGAAGATCACGATAATCTGGTTTGTCACATCTAGTAGAAATGATCCTAATATAGAACGGCTTATGATCCTGGTGAACGTAGGTTTCAGCAAGGTTATGTGTTAATATAATAAACAGGGAAAGGTGTAATTTATCCCTCAGAATCCAATGTAATTACTGGAAACTCCATCAAAAACTCTGCATAAATGCAAATAATAACTGTGACGAGGATATAACGTTCAAAACTGCATATAAGGATTCCTGGGAATAATCCACTCGTAGAGAATTCTAACAGCAAGGTATTTCCCAATATTTTATTAATAAAACACTACTTTTTATCGAATTCTTATGGTTTTTACTTTAAAATTAATAAACTTGAAGAGATAACTTTAAATATAACAATCTTCACCAATTCCGTGCAAAAAAAAACATCTTATTTATCCCTTTTTTTTTTATTGTCATGACTCCCATTTGAAAATTTACATTTTTGAATCAGATTTCCTTTGGAATAAATACAGTAAGTTCAAAAGTTAAATTAAAAGTCATTTTGACAATTTAGTAAGGAAAAATTTAAAGTGTTTCTTTAAAGAAAATCTTACATGAGCCAGAGATAAAAATAACTCTGACTGATTGTTCAAAAGGTTAATGGGCATATCTCACGTAATTGCAATTACAAATTTAGAAATAAAAGTTAATTAGACACGTAATATACAGTAACGATTATAGCAGTTCGATTACAAAAAAAAAAATGATCAGAATCAGATTTAGTATCACGAAAACATAAAATATAATCTAAAAATTTAATTTAAAAG
Source organism: Melolontha melolontha (assembly GCA_935421215.2). Lineage (NCBI taxonomy): Eukaryota > Metazoa > Arthropoda > Insecta > Coleoptera > Scarabaeidae > Melolontha > Melolontha melolontha. The sequence continues at coordinate 84,067,079 of OW285239.1, read as the reverse complement.
CAAGTAACAACAATAAAAAGAATGCAAATTACAATTATATACGATATCAATATTGCTAAATCTAATTATGATTTCACATAAATTATACAGAAATTTGGCTATTAAATTATATATTTTTAAAAACATTAAATTTCAGATATAACATTTCTGTCCAAGAAATCATTTAAATGAAAGAAATTATGAGCATCAGAAGAACTACAACATTAATCCCCATTGTTAACAGGAAAAATTCTAAGAAAAAGAATTTTAACTGCAAATAAGTGTTATTATTAAAAGTAATATAGGTTAGTGCATATAAAAATTGTATCTTGCATTATATTGATTATATATATATAGAAAACCAGTCAAGTATAAACACTATTAAAGTATCTCTAGAAAATAAAACAAAAGTAATAGACATTAAAGAATAAATGAAACTTTAAGGGAAAAAAAAAAAAAAAACATGTCAAACATATAAATAGGTAAATGTATCATATTAATTAGTAATTGAAAAATTAAATTATAATTATTGTATTAGAAAGTTCTTTCGAAATGCAAATATTAATCAATATTAAAAGTAGTATATTAAACTAAGACTGATATATAAAAATATTCTTTCGATCTGTAACATACCAATTTGACCGATAATAGACTTACCCCTATTCTTATTAACCCGTTTGAACATAAAAATTCTTCAATTAACATGAAAACAGCTGGCTTGCATTTTGTAACAGATTAGATAATAAATTAGACTTGTAATCTTAAAATATACTGTAAAAATGTAAAATTCAATTCTCCTTTGCTATGTGGTCCTGCAGCATTGAAATGTGATATCTACCCTTAATTAAATTAGTATCCTCTTCGATAAGTTCATAAGTATTGTTTCCAAAAATACGATTAATTTTATAAGGTCCTTGATAAGGTCTCAATAATTTCGCCATGATCTTATTCTTACGATCTGTTACTCGCAATCTCTTGACAATGACATAGTCACCTATTTGATATGTTTTAAACTTACGTTGAACTAGCATCCTATTGCGTTCCCATTTGTCTTTCCTTTTCCTAAGTCTTCCTCTAACATCCTGTAAACGTTCTGACAAATCTAAAAGTTCCTTGTTATCTCAAGGTCTTCCTGGTAGTTCTCCGGTAAAAACTGTTATTGGAGGATGATTATGAACAGTACTCGGCGTGTTATTCATGACGAACTCAATTTGACTTAAATGTTTAGCCCACCTATTATGTTTATCGTTTAATAAAATCCTTAAGTACTTGAGAGTTTCACGAATATACCTCTCTGTAGGATTTCCTTGTGGATACCTAATAGATGTATAATATGTCTTAACATTATAACTATGTAGAAAATCTCGATACCTATCATTAGTAAACTACGTAGCATGGTCTGATAGTATAGCTCTTGGAATACCATATTGCATGAAATAATCCTGTAAGGCTTGTAACACAGATTCGGTATTACAACGTTGCGTTGGAATTAACTTGACAAATTTAGAGAAAATATCACAGATTACCAGAATATTCCTGTATCCTTTTGTGCTAGGAATTAGATTAGATAAGAAATCTATAGAAACAAGGTCAAGTCTATCATAAGAAACGATATTATGGCTAATATTTTTAAAAGTAATATTCTTATCTTTCGCTAATTCGCAAACTTGACAATTTCTAACTACACTCTTGATAATGCGCTCGTCGTTGATACAGAAGAAAGCTTCACGGAAAATAAGCTAACATTTCCGTGCTCCTAAATGTAAATACCTAGTGTGTAAATAATGAGCAATTATCCTTGTATGATACTCATTTAGAACATAAACTTCATTTTTTCCAATTAACTTAAGTAAAAATCCGTCTTTGATTTTCATCCCCTTGTAATTTTCAACTTCCTTTAACAATTCTTTAATTTGTAAAAATTCCTGTGAAGATTGTACCTGTCTAATTTGCGTAAAAGAGAAAATACCGTGTTTCTGTAATTCTACCAGATTAATCATAATGTTCTCTTTCTTAACATCGCCATCCTTCCTTGTTAAGACATCCGCAGTGATCATCTCCCTACCTGGCCTATATTTAATATCAATCTCGTATGTTTGTATAAGCAGAGTCCATCTATAAATCCGGTTATTATTAAGTTTAGTACTCATGATGTTAATAAGAGCCTTGTGATCTGTCTCTAAAGTGAATCTTTTACCAATCAAATAGTATTTCAATTTGGTTAACGCAAACACAATTGCCAACATCTCCTTTTCAGAAATCGTATACCTGATCTCACATGGTTTCAATGTTCTTGATATAAAATAGATAGGTATTTCCTGACCCTTTTTAATCTGAACCAATTCAGCAGCAATAGTCTGATGTGAAGCATCTGTTCGCACTATAAAAGGTAAATTAAAGTCGGGATGATGTAACTTAAGGTTGTCCACGAAATTTTCCTTTAACTTTATAAAACACGTTTCGCACTCTGACGACCAATTCCATTTAACAGCTTTCTTAAGTAAATTCAACAAAGGTAAAGTTTGTTGGCTATAATTTGACACAAATTTTCTGTAATAGTTTAGAATACCAAGAAATCCTCTCAATGTTCTTAAATTCTTCGGACGAGGGAAATTCCTGATCTCATCTAAACGTTGAGGATCTAATAAAACATTCTTTTCATTAATTATATATCCCAAATAATTGACTTCTTCCCTAAAAAATTGACATTTACTTAAGTTTAATTTCATACCTTCCTCTCTTAAAGTATTTAAGACAATAGTCAGATGTTGAATATGTTCCTGTACACTGTTAGAGAAAATTATAATATCATCAAGGTAATGTAAAGTAAAATCTTCGTACTTATCTAATATCTGGTGTAAAAATCTTATTAAAGCGGCGGGCGAAGTTTTTAGACCAAAAGGACAAACTCGAAATTGATAGACCACTCCATTTATAATGAAACCACAATATTTTCGAGAATTCTTTTCTAAGTTAATTAGCCAAAAAGCGTTTTTCAAGTCTAATTTACTATATACTTTCTTATTACCACATTTTGTAAGAAGGAAGTCAATATTTTGAGGCATTTCAAACTCCGGTTTTATTCTAAGGTTCAAGGCGCGTGCATCTAAGCATATTCTTAAAGAATCATCTTTTTTCTTCACAATAACAATTGGATTAATAAAATACGTGTTAGATCTTTCTATTATACCAGTATCTTCTAAGCGTTTCAATTCCTTGTTTATTCTTTCCTGGTAATAATAGGGTATGGGATAGTTTTTGCTTACTAAAGGATCTTCTTTATCAATTCTAATAACATGTTCGTAGTTTCTAGCAAACACAATAGCATCATTAATCAACTGCATGTTATTATATAAGATATCAATTAATCTATGAGAAACATGGTCATCTTTAATATTTTGCTTCATAATTAATTCCTCTATCTCCTCTAAACTATTTACTGTTTTACCAACTTTCGCTTCCTCTCTCACCTCCAAAACATTTTCTTCTTCATAATTATTCAATCCTAATCCCGTCAACCTATTTTCCACTCCATTATAATCATTATTTATATTCATATATTCAATATTTAAACCATCTTCCAAACTATCACATACATTTTCCTTCTTCTTAACCATATTAATCCTAAACATAACATTATTTATCTCTTCATTTAACTTATCTTCTTTATATTTAAAATACTCAACTTTTTCCTCCTCAGTTAACGTTTCAACTAAATTAATTATATTATCTTTAATAAAAATCTTACCCTCCAAGAAATCCATAACCATACCTAAAACTTTTATATTATCAATACCTATTATAGCGTCATATTGAAGTTTTTCAATCATATAAAAAGGTATTATGTATTTATGATTATTTATAATGATATCTGTAGTAATCCTTTGATTGATTGATCCTATCCGTCTCTTATTAGCGGCGACTATATCCGTGCCTTTAATTTTAATGATTTTGTCCTCATAATTATTTATTAGTTTCACCTTGTCCTCATGTATCAGTGATATCTCTGCACCGGTATCTATCAAACAATTGATAATGCCATCATCTAATTTAAATTTAATAATAGGTAAATTATAAGTATCCAATATTTTATTTTCATTATCATAAACAGAAATAAATTCTTCGGGGTTTTGATAAAAAGAAATATTGTAAAATTTATGTGGTATGTTACAGTCGATCCGACTTAAATGTTTGTCGTGCTGGTACTGGGAATCGGATTGTTGTATAAGTCCTGTTTTTTTATCGAAGTTTTTTTTTGGGTAAATTCGGGTTCTGGAACAGTCGGTGACAAAGATCTATGTCTTCGTTGTATATTATTAATATGTCCACGTCCTCTCGAATTAAAATTATCATTATATTTAGTTTTTCTAGAAAAATGGTTATTTCTTAAATTATGACCGAAATTATTATTATTATTAAATGAAGAACGATTAAAATTATTGTAATTATTATTATAAGATCTATTATTTGACGGTTATGGGATATTGGAATTTTGACGAATATCATTTCTATTAAAATTCTGGGGACGTGAGTTAAAATTCCTGTTATAAATATTAAATGGAGCTCTATTATTATTATAATTGTGACGAAGATTATCCATAACATGATTATTAGTCTGATTATTATGAAAATCAGGTTGATTAAAAGTTCGGTTCATATTCATAGGGTTATTAAAATTATAATTTCGATTATACATACCTCTAAAATTGTTATTATCACCTATTCTCTGATTATTCTCGGAATAATCATCCAACCTCCTAAGAATGTCCATCAACGAATCCATATCATTCACCCTCTGGCAAATAATCGCGTGCGTATCCGTATGAATATAGTGATTCAAAAGCTGTCGCGCTATTGAAGCTTCGTCCAAATCAGGGACATATTTACAACTATTATATATCTTTGAAGCATACGCCTCTCGTGATGTTGATCCCAATCTATACTTCCCTGTAAGTAAGCGAATCTTGGCACGATTCTGCTGAGTTTCGTCCCAGAAATTCTTTTTGAAAAGGTCAACAAATTTATTAAGATCAGCGCAATGTTCTTCTATGCGCATAAACCAATCTAATGCACTATTCTTCAGGGTAGCTCTCAATATATACAACCGCTGTTCTGGTATATCTTCTAAATACCTCACCATTGAAGTTAAATAAGTCATCGGATGTACTATGTTAACGTCGCCATTAAAAGTAATTAAATTTTCAACTCTCAGCAGCGGTAGACCATAAGATTGATAGTTTGTTGTTACTAATCTTTGATTAATAGTATCCCTCATACTCCTTATTTCAGTGTCGATAAAATCCTTGTTGCTACACTGATCCCTCAACAAATCCTGTAAATTATTCTTCACCGCGTTGATCTCTTTATTGTAAATATCTTCGTACTCCAAAGACCTTAGATTGACTGTATTAAAATTCTGCAAACATTTCTCCTGATGTTTAACTATCTGCTCCTCCAGAACGTCTTTATTCGAGTTAATAATTGTGGTAACCTCTTCTTTTTGTAAAGACAATTTTATTTCCACATTTGCCTGAATACGTTCTTCGGAATCCTTCAAAAGTAATCCCCATTGTCTATTTTGTAAATTAATTGTATCTTCTAGTTTAGTATTAATGTTATGTTCCATTTTCTCATTCATTATCTTAATATCTTCTTTAAGAGTATGTTGATTCTGTTCTATTTTCTCGTTTATCATCTTCATTTCTTCTTTAAGATCTTGTTGATTTTCATCCTTCATTATCCTTATTTCCTCCCTCATATCTTGTTGATTCTTTTCTATCTTCTCATTCGTACTTTTAATTCCCATGATTGCTTCAAACAAAACCTTCATCTGGTCTGTTGGCATTTCTTCACGAACAGATTGAGTTACTGGTATAGTCGATCTTTCTCCTTCCCCTTTCTCCTGACCATCATCAGATCTTTCCATACTAGATCCTGAACGAGATCTTGTTTCCATAGTCGAAGAGATATAAATATTAATATATTATTCGCAAATAAATTTATTATATGAATAACGAAAAGTGTTATTAAAAATATGATACTATATTGTAAATATTTGTATTATAGATAGTCAATAAATAAATAAAACGACGTTTTCTTTATTAATATTTTGTAGAATTAGAACACACCACACACAACTCCCTATTAATGTCGTTATGTCAATAATATAAGATATTTTAAATTAATAAATTACCTTTATTCTATGTACTCAACACCCTCTATCTAAACAACCGTTAAATTGCCCCAACGTTGCTAGCGCCAATTTTGTAATAAATATAAAAGACCCGGGATAATAATTATGAGAATGAATATTAATTATAGAAAAATAAATAAATAGGAAAATTAAATGAAATAGGAGCTGAGACTGCTTAATCTTCGGGTCTATAGGCGGGATCCGGATGTTCGGATATCAGGAATTAAGTACACAAAATAATACGAATATGTATATGTTTGTAATAAATATATTTAAGAATTAAACTGTTGTATTTTCTTAAATAAATAAAACAAGATACAAATTGAATATGTTAGGTGAGTATGTTACTCCCTATATTATACTGTAAAATGGGAAGCCTACCCCAAATTAACATAAAACAAGATCTATCCTAGTGTATCAATTATTAAAGATTTTTATATTGCAAATATAAACATTATTGAAAAGTGATAATTATTTTGGAATTACGTGAGTATTAATTAAATGTTTAAGACTTGTGGGAAATGTTATATCTTGAGGAAAATTACAGACAACAAAGTATGAAATACCTGTACTATTGGTATAAACAGTAACAATAAACCTGAAGTACGTGTATCTTCTGGATGATATTAAAAACCACGATGTAGATCGTCAGTTACAGTTGTGGAAGATCACGATAATCTGGTTTGTCACATCTAGTAGAAATGATCCTAATATAGAACGGCTTATGATCCTGGTGAACGTAGGTTTCAGCAAGGTTATGTGTTAATATAATAAACAGGGAAAGGTGTAATTTATCCCTCAGAATCCAATGTAATTACTGGAAACTCCATCAAAAACTCTGCATAAATGCAAATAATAACTGTGACGAGGATATAACGTTCAAAACTGTATATAAGGATTCCTGGGAATAATCCACTCGTAGAGAATTCTAACAGCAAGGTATTTCCCAATATTTTATTAATAAAACACTACTTTTTATCGAATTCTTATGGTTTTTACTTTAAAATTAATAAACTTGAAGAGATAACTTTAAATATAACAATCTTCACCAATTCCGTGCAAAAAAAAACCATCTTATTTATCCCTTTTTTTTTATTGTCATGACTCCCATTAGAAAATTTACATTTTTGAATCAGATTTTCTTTGGAATAAATACAGTAAGTTCAAAAGTTAAATTAAAAGTCATTTTGACAATTTAGTAAGGAAAAATTTAAAGTGTTTCTTTAAAGAAAATCTTACATGAGCCAGAGATAAAAATAACTCTGACTGATTGTTCAAAAGGTTAATGGGCATATCGCACGTAATTGCAATTACAAATTTAGAAATAAAAGTTAATTAGACACGTAATATACAGTAACGATTATAGCAGTTCGATTACAAAAAAAAAATGATCAGAATCAGATTTAGTATCACGAAAACATAAAATATAATCTAAAAATTTAATTTAAAAGCAAGTAACAACAATAAAAAGAATGCAAATTACAATTATATACGATATCAATATTGCTAAATCTAATTATGATTTCACATAAATTATACAGAAATTTGGCTATTAAATTATATATTTTTAAAAACATTAAATTTCAGATATAACATTTCTGTCCAAGAAATCATTTAAATGAAAGAAATTATGAGCATCAGAAGAACTACAACAATATATATATATATATATATATATATATATATATATATATATATATATACTTCAAAATGTATATATTTAAAACAATCCTACGTGCTTCGGCAAATGATGCCTTTTTCAAGAAATATAAAATATATTTATATTTTATATTCCTTGAAAAAGGCACCATTTGCCGAAGCATATAAGATTGTTTTAAATATATACATTTTGAAGTAAAGCCAGATCTTAAATCGCCAACAAATTGAATTTACCACAACATATAAAGGTCACGAAATAAGTATCACATTATAAGTGAGTAAGTCAGTGTTTGTGGACTCTCTCGGACGTCCTCGGCCACAGCAGCGATATTCTCGGTCGAACGAGCAATACGGGGCCGGCCACTTCTTGCGACATCCCTTTGCACGCTGTGTTAAAACAACGGACCGGAAATTAAATAGGCAGTAACAATAATTCCGCATTCTTCAGGTGTGTATCGCCCTATTACTGGTTATGAAATAATTCTCTATCTGTCTGTCACATTAATGTCAAAGCACAATTATATTTTACTCTATTTGCAATTATGGCACATTCACATTGTGACATTACTTTTGCCCCACTGATTACATCAAATATGTCATTGCATTATGTATTATACAGGTGCACTCAAAGCACAACATGTTCTAAATACGTTTTACACACATTCATTCTTATTTTTCTTCCATTAATTAATATCGTAGTAAAATATCGCAGCAATATGTATTATAAATAGAATGGCAGGAGTAAAAAATAATTATCTAAAATCACTTCATTCTCTTTACTAGATAAATTACATATTCTTGGACTTAAATTAAGTAATATTTATTACTTAGTTAACGAATTCTTAATTTTATATTTTTATTAACATAATTTGACGCAAATGCGTTTAATTCAATGGCCATGTACCTTCTACAATAAAAATTTAACTTTCCGATTATGTATATTTTCGATAATTAAATAACTGTCGTCTGTGTGCTAGAGGCTGATTTCAAGAATTAAATCCTAAATATTTATATTAAAACTCCAGCAACGAACCAATTGCTAGACATACATTTTTTTGCGGTGAAAAAACGAATTTTATCTAACGATGTCATTGTTTTTGATAAAAGATTTTCACTAAGAACACGTTATAAATTTGTATGGGTTGATAAATTGATGCTCTTCTTTATCAACGAAGAAAATGATATTTCTCTTGTCTCTAAGGCTAAGGAAAGTGTTTCCAATTTTGTTTATTGTGGATATACAGAACTTGATTCTGTTTTCCATTGAGAAAATACATGATTTCTTCCTACTTTGAAGGATACGTATCCCATAATTTCATTTTATTTAACGGAAACAATTACACGGTATGTGCAGCATATAACTGAGAAGTATATGTGAGAAAGACTTATTTATGCGATGCTTATATACTCTACGTAATTGCAATATATACTAACGTATGTATCTTTAAAAATCTTAGAAAATTATCTATGCGAACGTAAGTATAAGTAATCTAAGAATTAAGTATTAAGGATATATTAATAGAATGATGTTCATATTCAATCAGAACTTACATAGTCAAGATAGTTATAAGTACACTTCTCGTCGGGAAAGATTATCCCTGCGTCATTAATATAACATTGTATGATTCCAATCAGTACTTCGGTGTCGTAGTAAATACTGTAAATTGCAAAATGAATATGGAAACTGACTTCGTTTCCGGGCCAAATAAGTTTGTTGACAGTCGGTCGAATTTGTAAGTTATGTGAATTACATTATTTTAAAATTAAAATTGAATTGAACAAAGCTGCGTAAACAAATTAAACTATAACACCACATGAAAAATAAAATGAACTATCAAGAATTTACAACATTTATGTCAACATATAAAATTATGAAATTCTTTAATCATTTATCATAGTGAATTAATGAATGGCAAAACATATTAATTACATATTGGAGTAATTACATATTCACTGTTATGACAGTTTTATAAACATTATCTTATAAAAAATATATATTTGTTTTAAAAAAATAAACAATTTAGTTACATCAAATACATTTCGAGACAATTTTTAAGGGACAGCTCTACAATACACTTTAACTAATCAATAATATCTTCGAATAACCCGAATGAAGATAAAGTTTAGTTAATCTCTAGTTAAACGTTCTACAGTGCCTAATTTTAAATAAAATTTGCAGTATATTGCGGTATAACTACAGAACATACAGAAGCGACAATCTTGTCGGCACCTTTGATCTTTTAGAGTCCGATTTCGGTGACCTTTGCCATCATTTTGTAGGTACATTTAAGCGCCAAGTTTAAATGATATTGATACATACTTGAATAATTGTAATGGTCAACATTATGAAATTATAGTATTAGTGACATTTAAGTTTCGTTCTTTTTAATTAATAAAGTGGAACACATAAAAAAAATTAAATAAGAATTCCAAATACAAATAAGCATGAAAAATAACATTTATGGAATAAGCATTTAGTTCAAAAAAATTAAGGAGCAACAAAGCAAAATAGGAGAAATAAACACGAACAACATTTTATTACATATTTATTACTATGCATACATATGGTTGATTATGCATACAATTTGTAATAGATTATTATCTATTTTCAAAAATATTAGATTTTATTTCTCTCTTTTGAAATGAAAAAATCCCTAATCAAAGAATTAATTTAATGAAATACATACAACACAAAATTTAACATGTAAAATACAGTTTTATATTCAAAATATGTATATATGTATACATTTGTAATAACTACCTGAGTTTGATTATCTCAATTAGACAGGCATACAGATAAATAAATATGATGGTAAAAGCTGATGCTGTTAATTAATCTATACAATTAAATATGCTGGCTTTAATGATATAATATGGACAATTTTCTAATTTTACATATACTTTTATTGGTTTTTATTCTCTATTTAGAAATTTGAAACTATAAATAATCCTTAGTCTAATAAATAAGTTAATTAAATATGTAATGGGAAACTTAGAATATGCTGCATTGAATTTTACAACTCTCATAATATAAAAATATATTTTTCCAACATTCTATTTCACAATACAACATGCCTGTGAACAGATAGAGATATGTGGATGAGAGAAATACCTACAAAAATATGGCGGATTTCGCACATGCGTATAAAATTTTGTTCGGTGTAGAAAGAGAGAGCGACGCTTCTATATGTTCTGTGGTATAACTTGTACGATTACAGAGAGAAGAAATTATGACAAAAGAACATAAAATAGAGCAAAAAAAATAGTATAGTAATTGAATTTTCAAAAATTAATTTAAAGCAAACATAAATTTTTACTTGCAATAAGTTATAGATTTATTTTAAGAAACATATAATATATACACACAATAGTTATTTTATTTATTGTCTTCACCAAATTGTATGAATTTGTTTTGTGTATATTAAAAATTTTAAGTTAACAACAGAAGATTAGAGCTAATGGACATCAAATCGAATAGGGCAGTCGAAACACATTTCACTAGACGTATCTCCCAAAAACTTGCTACAAAAAGATGAAAACACATTCAAATGTATTTAATTGGACATACATTTTTATATGCATTGTATTTTTAACTCCAAGTATAAAAATTACAAAAAAAAAGAATAAACAGTAAGAAAAAGGAGCCAATTGAAGAAAAACTTTCCAATATATTAAATTGCCAATGTAATATCAATATAATCTTCAATACTTAGTTACTAAGTCAATACATATTGCTATGAACTGTGGTTTTTATATTTACTATACCACCGTTCACGTCAAATATATCCAACTAGGATATTCAGTCGGTTTGTTTCCAAAAAATGGGACTGCTTTCCTCTCAGTGTTCCAATCGGAAACGTGGAAAATAAATAAGTTAGTTAGTTAGGCGCCACTCAAAATTTGTTTGAGAAAAGTTATTATAATATCTTTAAGTTACTTATTAAAATGTTTGATGAAAGGTATAAGAAATAATATGCACAATATAAAATTTAAATGAAAATTTAATACAAAATCAAAAAAAAGAAAAAAAAACAATCTTTATAGAGTATAAAGATTGTGTAATAATATACTTATTACATCTGAGGTAAAAATAACACACGGAAAAGACAGCTACGTGCATTCAAAAAACCTCAATGAATACCGAACAAATTAAAAATAAACAAAATCACAAAGAATATTTTTAATTTCTCTCCAGAGAACAATATAAAAATAAACAAACTTGACAGCTCGAACAAAACTCTAAAAACATGCGCACTTACATGTCCAAGAAAAAATTCCCTTGAATTCCCAACGCGTAAAATTTTACATTTACTGTTTTTTACTTAGAAATGTTAAAAATCCTCTTTGTTATCTATCTCAATTAATTAAGACTAAAACTCAATACAACAATATTAATACAATAGAAAATACAATATTCAATTCTTTCAATTTAAAACATATCTTCTTTAAAAAAATTATATTACTTACGTAAAAAATATATGAGGCACGTAGACAAGAAAGTGTAATAAATAAAAAATTACGAGATTAAGAACTTGTAGAAATATCATTAATTGAAATTACAACACCAACAACTAATTAAACTCAAAATCAAACCGGAGTTACACTACAATAGATAATATCTATTTTAAATAAACTGAACTTTCTCATCTAACTGTTAACTTGTGTCTGTCTGTCCACCCCCTCTGGCTTGCACAAAAAGCCGTCTTTCATACATCCAAGTTTTTTGCAATACATGAAATATACATACAATTTCAAAATAATGGTAAATACATTTATAATTAAATTTAATATATGGTTTATTGGGGAAAAAACCATAGCATTTCCCCAAAATTATCTGAAGGAAAAGCCTGTACATATCAAAATCTTTTTCATCGTATAGTTTTCCGCACTCGTAGACAATTAACAGTTTCGCACACTGTCAATACTGTTCCCCGCACTCAGTGAATGCACAGTTTCAATCTGGACCATCCTCCTCGATGTGCACCTGTGAAGCGAACAGCTGCAGAGCACCCATATAATTTATATCTTCTTATAATACGGAATTACCAAATTCGAAAATATTTCTGGTATTGATATCATTTTATGTTTTGACATATTAATAAATCTTATGTCATTTTGATTGTTGACATAATAATAAGCCTTGTCCCATACATCGCAGACGAAGAACACTCCAGAGTAAACAGTAGTCGGCGAATAGTTGATATCTTCAACCTCCTGGACATTTGTTACTCACATGGATAGTGTATAATAGAAAAAAAAATAATTGTAATAATGCGTTTCAAGTATATTCATCAATAACCATAATATAACCTTAATTGGTAATAATTTTCCATTAATTAATTCTTCTCGCACAATAAAACTTTTATTTACTTATCTTTATTTCATAAAACTTCTTTAAAATTATTTAAAACTTTCATCATGTGGGACCTGAAGGATCACTTCATACGCAAAAGCCCCTTCAGCATATTCTCTATTATAATCATTTAATTCAACATATTGAAATTTACTTTTATTATTATACATCGTAGATAACGCATCGGCAGTAACATTTAGTACTACCTTTATATGCCTAACTTCAAAATTATACTCTGACAAAAACAAAGACCAACGATACACTCTATTATTATTAAACCTTGTACTCAGAAGTGATGTCAACGCAGCATGATCTGTTTCTATTATGAAGTTCTTGTCCAATAAACAAAATCTAAACTTTTGAACCGCGTGTACTACAGCTAGCATTTCTTTTTCACTAATAGTATATTTAATTTCGTAGCTTTTTAAGATTCGAAATATGAAACATAACGGCTGTTCTATACCTTCATTAATAATTTGATTAAAACTCCACTAATAGCGACATCACTTGCATCTACTCTTAATATAAACTGTTTATTAAAATCAGGTCAAATTAAAAATAACTGGTTATAAAAATCTTTCTTTAAATCCTCTAAAGCTTTCATTCTCTCATCATTCCATTTAAATTTCTCATTCTTTTTAAGCATTTCATACAACGGTGCAATTGTTCGTGCCAGGTATGGTATAAAACGTTTATAATAATTAATTATGCCCAAGAACCCTCTTAACATTCTTACATTTTTAGGTTGTGGATACTGTTTAATTAGATCCAGCCTACTTTGATCCACACTGACATATCTAGGACTTATATTATACCCTAGAAACTTTATTTCATTCTTAAAAAATTCACACTTCTTAATACTTTCATTATATTTCTTATATGTTCCATGTGTTCCTGATAATTCTTGCTATAAATTAAAATATCAACTATATAATGTACAACATGATCTTCATAAGGTTCTAATATTTGTTGCATAGCCCTTATTAACGCCGCTGCAGAACTGCTTAATCCATATGATACAGTCCTAAATTGATATACTTTTCCGTTAACCATTAAGCCACAATATATCCTGGATTCTTTTTCCAATGGCACCAACCAAAAAGCACTCCTCAAATCCAATTTACTATATACTTTTGCATTGCCACATTTCGACAATAATGCTACTATTATCGGAGTTTCAAATTCAGCGTTTGTCCGCTCATTAAGTCTGCGCGTATCCAAACATAGTCTAATGTCTCCTGATTTCTTCTTCACCACAACTAACGGATTTACATACCTCGTTTTGCCTCGTTCAATTATTCCATCTTGTAACATCTTCTTCACTTCCCCTTCTACCTGTTGTTGAATATTCTTGGGAATTGGATAGATTTTAATTTTAAAATGTTTTGTTTCATCTACTTCTAACGAATGTCGATAATTTCTGGCAATACTGGGAAACTTGTTTACTAATGCTATATTATTCTTTATTATTATTTTAACTTCTTTTTCATATTCTTCATTACACTCTATTTTTAACAAATCAATATCTTCGGGAAATTCCACTTCTCCCTCTTTTTCTTTCTCCATTTCTTCCAACACCATTAACTCCTTCTCTTCCAATACTCCAACTTCTTCATCCTCTTCCATATTATTTATTTATCCATATAGTTTATCTTCTGCATACAATTTATAATTTTTTCTTCATCTCCAGCCTCCTGGATCCATTGCACATTATTATTATTAATTATTATTTTCTTCTTATTAATATCTATTATAGTATTAATTTTATCTAACAAATCTATTCCCAGTATTCCATCTCTCCCTAAACCTTTTACTACTATAAATTCTCCGATAAATTTATTATTTTCTATATTAAATTCGACGACATAAATCTTATTAACTACAGCTATAACCTTTTTCGTAGCTGATGCTATAGTAAGTTTACTTGTGGGTGCATACTTCCCTTCTTTATTCTTAACTAACCATTCAACAACCTTTTCATCCAAAAATGACGTTTCACTACCAGAATCAATTAAACAATAACATTCGCTTTGTCCTATATTAATTTTAATGTGTGGCAAACTCGTATTTATCGCGCAATCCGACTTATCATATAACAATGCAAAACTTTCTTTCTTTTTGGTTGGCCCTAACAAAAATCCTTACTACAAGCAAGCTCTGATTTATCATTTTTATCTACTTTGACTTCTAAATTAAAATTTGGCCTTGTATTTTTATACCTTGTACCTGTGTATTTCTTTTGATCTATTATACTTTCTTTTACATTATCATCTCTATTTGAATTATTTCTTATACTATTTGGGGAAGCCATTCTATTTCTATTACTTTGAGTATTATTATTTACCATAGGTCTTTCTGAACTCGGAGGGGTATTATTTAAATTAACTCTTGAATATTCATTTCTTTTAATATTTCTATATAAATAATTATTATTATATCTATTACCACGCTCCGCATCATCTAACCTCTTTAATAATTCGATAAACTGTTGCATATCATTGATATTGTGTATTGCTACTGCCTGACTGACTTGAGAATCAAAGTGTCTACTTAATTGTGAAATCATATCTACTTCACTTATTCTAGGGGTTAAATATTTTAATACCGAGTACATTTTCATAACATAAGTTTCTCTCGTTTCATTATTTCCGACATTATATCTACCAAATATTAATTCTTGTCTTTCCCTAGTCTGCTTATTTCGTCCCCAGAATTGATTTGTGAACCTGGCTTCAAATTCGTCCATAGTTGTTACCTCGTCTGACACCATCTCCCACCATACCATAGCGTCATCCTTCAGACAGTTTCCGATTTTTTGCAACTTTTTCTCATCCCCTGGCACATCTTCCAAACTGGCTTTGATTTTATTTAAGAAACACATGGGATTTACGTTTGACATCCCATAAAATTTAGGTAGCACTTCACTTTCTACAGGAACTCGAATATATGTGGGTACATTTACTTCATTTTTTTCTTTTCTTACTTCTTCTATTTCCTTTCTTAATTGTTTTTACATATATTTCATTTGTAGATCTGCAAACCCTCTTTTTTTCACTTCTTCTGACAATTTACCATTTAAAACCATAATATTTTCTTCCATATTTTGTTCATTTGATAATTCCAACGAGTCCATGCCCCTTATTATACCTTCTTCTTGGCTTGTATTACTTAACGCCATTATTTTTCCCATCATTACATCCATTTTCTCTTCCATTTTTCTCTGTCTTACTTGCATTTCTATTAATATGTCCATTATTATCTTATCCCTGTTTACTCCTTCGTGCCCCTCTTCATGTATGGTAATTGTTTTTAATTGACCTAATACTGCCCTTGCATCCTCCAAAGATTCTTGACTTCCAGCTACTTGACTCGGCTGCCTCCATTCTCCTCCTGATTTCATTATTCCTTCCATCTCTTTGTGCTCTGTTATTAACTTTCCAATACTGCTATTGTTCCAACGTTGGCCTTGCCAAAATTATATATGCTATTTCTGTTCGCCCCACGCTTGGTCTCTCCAAAAATATGCTATGAACTGTTGTTTTTATATTTACTATATCACCGTTCACGACAAATCTATCCAACTAGGATATTCAGTCGGTTTATTTCCAAAAAATGGGACTGCTTTCCTCTCAGGGTTCCAATCGGAAACGTGGAAAATAAATAAGTTAGTTAGTTAGGCGCCACTCAAAATTTGTTTGAGAAAAATTATTATAATATCTTTAAGTTACTTATTAAAATGTTTGATGAAAGGTATAAGAAATAATATGCACCATATAAAATTTAAATGAAAATTTAATACAAAATAAAAAAAAAAAACAGTCTTTATAGAGTATAAAGATTGTATAATAATATACTTATTACACCTGAGGTAAAAATAACACACGGAAAAGACAGCTACGTGCATTCAAAAAACATCAATGAATACCGACTAAATTAAAAATAAACTAAATCACAAAGAATATTTTTAATTTCTCCACAGAGAACAATATAAAAATAAACAAATTTGACAGCTCGAACAAAACTCTAAAAACATGCGCACTTACATATCCAAGAAAAAATGCCCTTGAAATCCCAACGTGCAAAATTTTACTTTTACTGTTTTTTACTTAGAAATGTTAAAAATCCTCTTTGCTATCTATCTCAATTAATTAAGACTAAAACTCAATACAACAATATTAATACAATAGAAAATACAATATTCAATTCTTTCAATTTAAAAAGATATGTTTTTTAAAAAATATAAATTACTTACGTAAAAAATATATGAGGCACGTAGACAAGAAAGCGTAATAAATCAAAAATTACGAGATTAAAAACTCGTAGAAATATCGGTAATTGAAATTACAACACCAACAACTAATTAAACTCAAAATCAAACCGAAGTTACATTACAATAGATAATATCTATTTTAAATAAACTGAACTTTCTCATCTAACTGTTAACTTGTGGCTGTCTGTCCACACCCTCTGGCTCGCACAAATAGCCGTCCTTTATACATCTAAGTTTTTTTCAATACATGAAATATACATACAATTTCAAAATAATGGTACATACATTTATAATTAAATTTAAAATATGGTTTATTGGGGAAAAACCCATAGCAATATGTAATAAATGATTACATATGCATATTAACTAATTAAACAGTTATAATTCAATTATTACTAATCATTTACGAAAATTGCCCTATTTGTTTAATAATAAAATTATCATGAGTATATATGCAAAAAAAAATGAAATATAAGAAATATTTACTTATAAGATAGTATAATAGACGATGTTAGAATAAATTTGCAAAATGAACATTTACAAATGCATCGTTTTCATTTTGCATATTTGCTTCTGGCTGCTTTTTGTAGAATTCGTTGTCCTCGTCAATGACCCATTCACAACAATGTGTAATACTGTTACTGCTACTATTATTGCTTTCCTGAGTTCCACATTAACTCTCATACCATATATGTAATGAGATTGGAAATCTTTTTGAGACACTAAAAAATCTTTCAATCCAGTTTCTGGTTCTAATATGGGATTCATCGTACAATTGTTCAGCTCGACTTTGAGGATTTGCTAAAGATATTAATAATTATTTTATAATATTGTAGCCACTATCACCAAGTATAACTGAGTTATTGAAATATTCATTTTCTTAGCTTTTTTTTATTGCCGATGCATTCAAAATTGTTTGGTCATGTGTAGATCCCAGCTATCTAGCTACGATGTCACAAATTCTTATTTGAGAATCTCCTATTACCTGAATATTCCATGAAAAATATCCTTTTCTGTTTCGGTACAGCATTATTACCACCAGGAGATTGTATTCTCAATCTCAGATTGTTGTGAGTGCAATCAGTTCTATTTAGTACATTAGGAAATATAGCTACTTGATAAAATCTGTTTAGTTTCTTGTAATTCTTCTACATTTCTAGGCATATTTAGATAAAATTTGTGGCCATAGTCTGGCAAATGCATGTGTAACATTTTATATGATTATTTGAATTAATGTCATTTTATTCACTGCATAAAATCTCAGTCACTAAAAGGAAACACTAATATTACATAAACAAGTAATCAGCTGTATAGTAATAGTTTTACTACCAACACAAGAAAAGTTGATATATTTGGCGGTATCACTATCCGTGAACTAAAAACGACGTGTAGAACGTACGTTTGTATAAATCTTGGGTTATAATATGGAATAAGTTAAGGCATGGGATAGCTAAAAGTTTTTTATCTGCGGTCATGTAGGAAGTATTGTTAATCACTATCTTCACTGTTGCTTGAATCATCAATGTTAATTATAAAGTCATCGATTTCACAATCTAAATGTATTTATCTATCATACCATTTTTTATAATACTTTCCGTGTGTGTAACACAATTTTTTCAAACTTCTTCCTTACACTGCTCTAGTAATTCCTTCCACATAGCTATAACTTTATCATCCTCCATATCCATCCTTGCCAATATGTTTATTATAATATTGTTTTGCATGATTTCTATAGCATTGAATGCGCAATTATAAGGAGACAATATTCAATATTTCATGTCCATGACTTTGTAGCAATACCGTTTTTCTTTTTGCAAATTTTTAGCCAAGGGTAGTAGGTCAGTTTTAAATAGAGTTGGTTCGCAAGGTATATTATGTTTCAATAAGTATGTAATAATATCATTTCACCAAGCCGATGATGGATGTTTCTCTACTAATTGTGAATGGTAAGGTGCATTGTCCATCACTATTAAAGCTGGTTCTTCCAAATTTGGTATTAAATATTCTTCGACCAATTTATTCTTCACACCCACAGAGGATTACTACGCAGTTACTGAAATCATAAACTTCAATAATTACCCAGTGGAAGTAAACTTCGAAAATCCAATGTTAACTGAAGAATACAATTATGTGGAAGAAAACACAATAAACACACAACGAAAAGGATTAAAGAAATTCAAAGAAGAACACTAGAGGCAAAGCTACGCTTAGATCATCGGAATATGGAAGAAAAAGAAATAATAAGAAAATTATGTATGGAATACAAAAACTTATGTCACAGTGAAGAATTACCTTTAACATTCCCATCAAAAATTAAACATCAGATACGATTAAAAGATGGAACACCGATATATCAAAATCATTATAGGAAATCCCCAATACAAAGAGAAGAAACTAATAGACAAATAAAGAGTATGTTAAAGCAAAATATCAAACAAGCTAGTATAACCCCATGGTCAGCATCAGTAGCGATAGTACCACAAAAAATGGATGCATCATGGATGAATCAAGAAATATAGAATGGTAATAGATTATAGAAAATTAATTAGACAAATTAGGAAGAGCTAAATATTTTACGACATTAGATTTAGCGCCTGGCTATCATTAACCAAATATTAAAAAAAAAGGAAGTACGATCGAATTCACAGAAGAATAGACAACGTTTGAACTTTGTAAGTAAATACTTTGCAATCAACCAGTATTACAATACCCAGATTTTAACAAGCAATTTTACTAACAACAGATGCAAGCAATGTGGCAATAGTATTGTGACAAGGAACGATAGGACAAGATATACCAATATTTTATGCATCAGGAACAATATCGGAAACAGAGCAAAAATATTTAACAGTAGAAAAGGAACTGTTAGCAATTATTTGGCCCTGCAAGCAATTTCGACCTTATATATTTGGACGAAAACTTACGATAATCACAGATCATAGACAATTAGTGTGGTTACATAATTTGAAAGAACCAAATTCGAAATTACAGCGATGGAAGATAAAATTAAGTGAGTACCATTACAAAATCATATATAAAAAGGGAAAAATAAATAAAAATGCGGATGCATTATCGAGAATCGAATTACATAACCAAGAAGATAATGTACTTGAATTATTACAAGAAGATACATCTTCTATAATACCATAAGTTGATAATGAAGAACAAAATGATTTACTACGAAATCTAGAACCACGAGAATTAATCATGGAAGAAATAATACAAAAATCAAGAAACCAGGAAGAAATAGGTAACGTTCTAGAAGAATTAGGAAGAATAAAACATAATCCTAATAAACAATAAGAAGATGATGAGTCACTGCATAGAAATGAAACATCAATACCGATAACAGATATGGCAATATATATACAGATGATACAAATATTCATAGAAACTCATATATTTCCGACAACAGTAATATTTGAAACGACAAATTGGAGAAAAAAAATCTGAAACAAGAATTGATAGATTTAATAAAAGATAAACGCTTCAAGGAAATTACTACATATACACAACAGATGAAATTTATAAAGAAAACGCCTTTAAATCCAAATCCAAATGCACCAATTGTACGATTACATTCAACACTTTTATAACATGTTAGATTAATTTTGTTGACATATAACTCGACTAATCATTTAGCAATAGGAACCTCACCTTTTAAAACTTGTATGGACACACTAACACAAGAGAACCAATGGACCTATTTTACGATGAAACTTATTATCAAGATTATATTCAAAAACATTAGAAAAACAGAGTTATTAGTGTAACTGTTACGCTACACAGATCGCTAATAATCCTCAAGTGTAATCTAGTTATAATCTATATTGTACTGTAATGTCAAAAACCACGAACAAATAATTTTTTTTACATTTCAAACGCTTCCAAAATTCAACTCACACGAACATATAGACAATCAGTTTTGTTATATTGGATTAAATGTGTTAATTGAGTTATTATATATTTTTGAATAATTAAAAAGTTCCGAAATTGGTGAAGACTGTGGCTTGTAATCTGAAACAGAAATAAGAAAAACACCCAAATCCCAATATATATCAATAAATACTATATACGTATTTCGGCAACTAAGTTGCCATCTTCAGTAGAATAACCTTAAAAACTGAAAAATGTTAAACGTAGCGTTTTTGGCTAAGGTAAACCTTAGAAGATATGCTCTTCACCAAATCGCCAGTGGGATAACACTAATTAACTATGGGATACTGTGGGATAACACTAATTAACACTAATTAAAAAGTTAACTACGCAGTCTTGAGATTTTCTTACAATAAGCAAGAGCTTAAATTTTGAAAACCAATGTCAAATTGTCAATATCTTATTTATGACAATTTTATAAAAATTTGTCAAAGAGAGGTTATCAAAAAGTGACATATAAATGTAAATGGCATGTAACCAAAGAATTAATGTAAATTACTATGTAATTTACTAATATTGTAATTGTTTTAGGTATATCTGAATTAATATAAATAGCAACGAAAAGTAGCAGTCATAAAAATAAGAAAAAATTTAAATTGTGTGAAGTTGAATTCAAATCTAAATATGTATAATATATAAAATATGAAGATACTTTGTTATGTACAACAATAACAAACAAATATGATAAAATCAATTATCTAAGAAGGACTATTTAAGCATGTGATACATAAATTTAGAAGAATAGATTAAAATTAATAAGGACCAATACAGAGGACATTATATGATAAGTAATACAGAAATGAGATATGTATAGTAAAAATAAGAGATCTATTGTTTCAAAACATTAATAATTTGAAAGTTAAGAAAATTGTAATAGATTATTTAAATTCTCGTAAATTACAGAATTTCTTAATTTTCAAAATAATACTGTAGTACGTATAACGTATAATGTTGAAATACATGTGCAAATCCTGCTCTAACATTGTTGTTGTATTTATTTGGTTTTTATTGGAAAAAAAAAAATTCGTAAAAGTTACATCACGGTGTAGGGTTTCTCTTTCTCTAAGTTGTGATGCCCACTACTTGCTGAAGTAATTACTAATTACACTATAGCAGATATTTCACTGGTAAGTGGTTTAATATTGGTTAAATTTTTATAATCATTTTTTTGTTGCTTTTTTTACCTTTTTGTTTTTGTCAGCCAATCTTGTTTATGCATATTGGTATATCGAGTCGGTCAAAATATTTAATCGCTATATTCTTGTCTTGTGTTAGTGCAGTAGCACCTTTTCGTTTCCAAGTTACCCCTTGTTTGTCCTTTTTTTCATTAAGTCCATGCGACGCATATTATATACTGTTGGGCATATATATATGAGGCAAGATCGGAAAGTTTCTAGAACGAGACACACAACACCACTTTTGGGGTAAAATCATATTTATTTTTCTACATAGTCTCCTAGTAACTCTATACATTTAGTGCAACTCTTTTCAAGGCCTTTCATTCCTTCATTCCTTCAGAAAAATAAGAACTATCAAAACCTCTCAAATATTCATTTACAGCCTCGATGATTTCATTATTCGATGAGAATTTGTTTCCAGACAAGCATTTCTTGAAGTTTGGAAATAGAAGTCTGAAGGGGCCAAATCTGGCGAGTACGGTGCATGTTTAATTAATTGGAATCGTAATTCGTGCAGTTTCGCCATCGCAATTTTCAGCATGTGTGATGGGGCATTGTCTTGGTGAAACAAGACATTTTTCTTTGCCATATGGGCCTTTTAGAATTTAACTTCTTCGTTGAATCTGTCTAATAACGACGCATAATACGCGCCTGTTATTGTCCTCCCGTGTTGCAAGTAGTCAATAAAAATTATTCCTCGGGAACCCCACCGCGTACTGTCCATTGCTTCGATTGTGTTTTAATCTCTGGCGTAAAATGGTGTAGCTACCATTCATCGACGGTTACAAAACGTCAACAAATCTATAGGATTACGTTTGAACATGTCTAAACATTGTTGAGAAATGGTCACACGAAACATCTTCTATGCTTGTTCGACCAAGTTTAAATAAACCAATCCTGTTCGCAACGGTTGCATGTCGGTGAAGACTCTCCAAGAACTTCCAATTTCGTTTTTATTTCTTTCGCATTTAAGCCTTTTCAAAAAAAAGTTTAATAACTGCACGGAATTCGATTTGATTCATGATTAAGAAAATGCGCACACTGTTTACTTTCCTTGTTTATAACGACTTTACTTTATGCACTATCTGTCTAAAAATTTGACACCAGTGATATAATAGTTTTCCGATATTCCCTCGTATATATATATATATATATATATATATATATATATATATGTTGTAACTGGATTCCGGAATTTCGTCCGCGTTTCCACTGTTTGGTCTTCGTAAAGACCGGTGCTGGTTTCTGGACGACGTTTCAGAAAAATCACATTTGCCATCTTCAGGTCTGCTTCTGCTTCTGGCTACTCGTAAACTTTTACGAGTAATCAGTGATTTTGCTGAAACGTCGTCCAGAAACCAGCACAACACATACTACTACCCGCGGAAGCCTAAAAGAAAACATATATATATATATATATATATATATATATATATATATATATATATATATATTTATATTAAAATAATAAGCTTTTTTTTTGGTGTAGCGACCTTTATTGAAATTCAATTTATTTATCCAACGACGTTTCGACTTTTTTTTGTATAATTAAGTCTTTTTCAAGTATAAATTTAGAACAATTTCTTTTGTGTTAAAACACATGCCCAGTGCAAATGCATAGTCGGAAACATGTCGACACCTCCACTACAGGGTCCGACTGCCCTCAATAAAGGTCGCTAAACCAAAAAAAAAGCTTATTATTTTAATATTATGCACACGGCCAATAAAATAAATAAGAAATAAATTTTAATTCTTATAAACACTAAATATGTATATATATATATAATGATAGTTAATTCTTTCTTTTCTTCACACATTTGTATATTATAGGAGATTTTGTTATTCGATGATTTAAGGTCTGCTTTATTTCAATATGTATATATTTAAAACAATTTAATTTTTACATGTTTCGGCAATTACTGTTTTTTTGGAAAAAGTTTTAAGTTATAAAAAGTGACAGTATTTTACCGTCATATTTATATATGTGAAGTTGTCATGGCTAACGATTAGCTAAAATTATATTATTAAATTTATACATTCAAGTCTAGATATTTAGATGCATATTGCTATGAATAGTGGGTTGATAATTTAGCGCGCCACCATCCACAACTAGTTTTCCCAATTAGGTTTTCTCAGCCGGTGAATTTTCAAATCTGAGACCTCTAACTTCTCGGGTTCCACTTAGGAAAGACGTGTCTAAAATATGAGCTGAGCGCCAGTAAACTTGTACACAAAAATTTATTTATCTATTTTATATAAGTTAAGTTTGAACTAATCTCTTTTTAAGTTTCCTTTAAATATATTCTTTTATATAGGTATAAAATACTTAACAAAATTGGAGTGAGTAAATAAAACAAACGCAGGTTAAAAGGTGAAATAAATTTTTTTTATATTAAATACAAAAATTAAAAAAATTAAAAAATATATCTTTACAAAGTATAAAGATGCTGTATCATATAACAAAGATACTGGAGGTAAAAACATTCATTGAAAATTGACCGCTAAATGAATGGAAAACGTCCTCCTTAATGACTCCGATCAAACTTATCTAAAATAATCAAGTTTAGTATTAAATTCTCCCCAGAAAACCAGATTGTATATTCAGAGTCTGAACCGCTAACAAAAACTACGCATGTGCTTTGCCATGCACAACAAAAAAAAACCTGACTCCACTCGGACAAACTTTTCATTTATAATTTTAACAACGAAATTTTTAATACTAAACTGTATTATCTGTATGCTTAAAATTTAAATCTCTTATCTACTTGTTTTAATACAATAGAACTATAATTCTGATAATTATGACGTCATAAAAATTTTATTTTACTTACAAGATTAATATGGAGACTCTAACGAAAAGGCGCCTAATCAAATTAAACATCAATAAAACGAGAATTTAACTCTATAAATATCGGGAATTTATATCTCTAAACATCAACTATAAAACACTTTCAATCAATCAAAACCCGAATTAATTAAATATATTTAAAATATATCTCACGTATCTCACAAGCAACCTTTTCGCTCGATCGGTAGAATTCATCTCCCCTCAACTTCGACCTCTACATGAAATCCTCGCCGGATATCCAGTTTTCCCTCTAGTTACCCCTCGCAAAATTTATCATGTACAGTCATGTCACATATAAATGTACATTTTTAAACATTCAAATATTTCGCGTAATTTTCAGTATTTTTCTAATGAAAAATCCACAGCAATATGTACATATTCATGATGATAAATTGCAGACTGCTACTCTACATTATTAAATTATAATATATACTGCTTAGATTTGTTTATGTCACTCCTGTTAATTGAATTTTTTCTTGCTTAATATCAATCATTTCCTTAATTTCTCTTTTCATTGTATGTTGTTCTCTAGCGATTATCTGTGTGTTTTCAAAAGTGAAATGGTGATCGTGATGCAGTTTGTATGTAAATAAAGCAGTCTTGTTTGTTTTGGAGTATTTGTGAGCTTGTATCCTTTTGTATAAATATTGTTTAGTCTGTTCTATGTAGTATCTATCGCAGTCGCGACATGGTATTTTATAAATGGTATATGTTTCTCGATTTTTTTTTCTATTTTAGATTACAGTTTTGAGAATAAATTTTTATATGTATTGTTAAGCTTATATGCCGTAACTATATCATATGTTTTTAAAGTATATTGGATTTTTTCTGATAGTTGTGAAACATATTATATGGAAAAGTGGTGTATGTTTATTTCATTGCTCAAATTGTTATTAATGTCTGCAGTGTATATTTTGTGGATTTTTTTAAAATTATTGTTTCTATAAATTGTGGTGGAAAATTATTATCTGTTAAGATTGTTTAGGTTAAGTTGATGTTATCTTTTCTGTACTGAGCATGCGATAACTTTATTGCTCTAACACTTAGATTATTATAATAACTATATTGAATATCGTAGGTGCATTTGAGTCGTAATTCATATATCGAAAAGAAGCTGTGGGTTTGTTGTGCCAATTTGTATAAGTAGTATTCTGTCTATCATATTGAAATGAAATATCAAGAAAATTAATATTGTTATTATTTTTTTTTATTTGTGAATTTTAATCTGTTGTGAATGTTGGTAAATTTTTTTATTATTATTTGTCAGTAGACATATTATGATGTCGTTTACATATCTTCTAAAAAAATGGGATTGAAGTCTAACGAATTGATAATGCTTTTTTCCACATGTTCTATTAACAGATTTGCGATAGGAGCAGCTAAAGGAGAGCACTTGGCAATACCAAATACCACTCAAATGCACCTACAGTATTCACTGAAATTATTATAAATAATCTGGCTGATAGAGAAATAAAATTACCGCATACTCTAGAACAACCATCTACCACAATTTATAGAACAAACAATGGATTAAAAAAAGAGTCCATAAAATATACAATACTGCAGACATCAATAACAATTTGAGCAATAAAACAATATATATCAATGTTCCACAACTATCAGAGAAAATCAAATATACTTTAAAAGAATATGATATAGCTACAACATATAAACTTAGTAATGCAAGTAATCATCTATTCTCAAAACTGAAACCTAAAATAGAAAAGAATCGAGAAACACATGTTGAAAATATCTTGTCGCGATTGCGATAGTTACTACATAGGTCAGACAAAACAAGATTTATAGAAAATGATACAAGTTCACAAATACTCCAAAACAGAGAAACTGCTTTATTCACACACAAACTGCATGACGTTCGCCATTTTGATTTTAACAAAGCTTGAAAACACTGATTTACATAATTAGTTGCCTATATGATTTTATAATTAGTTATTTGTATTTCAAGAACTTATTATTTACATTTTGCTTTGTAGATAAGAGTATAAGATAATATAAATTCTTTAAGGATATCTATAATTTCTTATACATTTTTTTTTAAAAATTTGACAAATATTGTAATTTTGTTAATGTCAAGAATGTAGAAATATTAATGTATCAAATTGTGAAGATATTATGCATAAGCCAAAAACTTAGAACTCTGAAAATTAATTACGGTTTTAAATATATCCCATATCGAAATGAAATAGAGTAACTATCTTTTGGAAATAGAAAGATATTTTTCAATAAAGTCAGTATCCTAATATTTACCATCAAAAAGTAACATTCTAGATTAATCAATCATATTTATTGAAATTTCATTTATGTTCTAGTAAACTCATATAAATGAGAATAGTTGTGTGATATAGAAAAACATAAATAAACCTTCAAGAATTGTTCAATAACTTTTTGAATTTGAATACTTACTTACATAAACATTTCAAGTTATTATTCAAGAGAGTTACTCCCAAAATTCGATTGTAATATTCACGTTAACTTTCTTTCGACCGAAAAAACAATTTTAATCGCCACAACAAAAGAAGAAATTAAAGAAATTCTAGTACTTACATTGCGATTTGTAAAGTTTTTTATTTAAACGATCGTACCCAAATCTCAAGCAATAATACTTATGATTTTGAAAGCACCTAGAGATAAATATTCTAAAAATTTTTGGTTTTCGTTTGCATGTAGATAAATCTCAAGTTAAATGCTTTAGATTCCAAGTGTTATTATAGTTTGTTGAAATTTTGTTATCGAGGATCATCCTAAAATGTAAAGAAAATGCAGGGCGATCTATTTAAGAAAGTATAACTTTCAGTACGGTAAATTGTTTTCAACGCTCTGTATATTTAAAAAATACTTCTAATGATGATTTCCGTGTCTAAAATTTTATTACATCTTTTGTAATTTGACGGATATTTATATAGATCCGCTTTTGCCCATCATTGTAAGCATAAATAAAATTCGCTTTTAGGTATTATCGGGTAATAAGGTAATACCTTTTGAATTTATTCTGTTGAGTTTATTTACAGTAAAATACATTTTATTTGTAGGTACTAAATTGTAGTGAATGAGAATTAAAGATTATTTATTCTTTACATTATGATAATTTTTTATCATACATTCGCAATTAATGGCGGACACAACTTATATTAAAACCATACTTCTTTTAATAATAAAAATAAAAAAATCAATAATTTATAATTAGATTGTCATTTCAATGACCTTGCAGTGCAATGAGGTTTCTAGTTGTTTTTTTAGTCAATTTTTACTTCAACCAGAACGTACTCTGAAAATAATACAGGCGTATATGCGTGATGCACAAAATAGTGTGATAGTTTTCCAATAGTGGACAGGAATAAAACTGCAAACCCTAGACATAATACTTGCTGGGGTGGACTAGATTTCACGCCACGAATTGCGAACACAGGATCATGAGTAAATACATTTACAAAACATTACACGCTACAGATTGTAGGAAATCCCTTTTGTGTCTGTTATAAAGCAAAGCTACAGGCTTGCACATTGAAATGAGATTTTGTCTGCCGACGTTTCCATATTACAATTTATTGGTCGTAAAAAGTAAATGTCCTTTATATAATTTTTATAATTCATATTTTTAGATATCTTTTTTGTTGTACCACATGAATACAAAAATATATTTTTTGCAATAAATCCGGCTTTTATTTATATTATAAATATATATAAATAAAATGCTACCTTTCATTTTAAATATTGTATAAATTCTGAACGATCTTCAATCAAAATGATTACTCAATGGACATTTGTTAAGTAATATCATTAAAACTAACATATATCAAATTAAAATTTAAAAAATAGTCGCTGCAATTAAATATAGAATAAGTTTAGAACAAAATAAACTATAAACAGCAAATTAGTACAAGTTAATTACCATTTTATTAAGAATATGATGAATAATTCAATAAAAGTTTGTTTTCTTCAGATAGTATTACATAGAACGATATTATAAACTTCTGTCAAATCTGTAGATTAAGAATTAAGAAATACTGAAAAAACAAGCCTATCAACGCGAGGAAACGTACAGACGACCGTTTCGTTCTAATTGGAACTTCTCAATGTACGGCATTCCCTTTCGATGACGACCTTGCTTTTTCATTTCTATACTTTCTGTATATATAGTTAACATTTGGAATTTACTGCAAGTGAGAATTAATGAATATTAAATCACATTCTTACATGTAAATGTCGACTTATTTAATGCGTATAAATCTACAATCCGTCAAACTAAGTTTGTACTAGTATGCAGAACACACTCTTTCGCGACAACGAACTTCCTGGTAGTTAGGTTAATTAAGAATTAAGAAATACTGAAAAAACAAGCCTATCAACGCGAGGAAACGTACAGACGACCGTTTCGTTCTAATTGGAACTTCTCAATGTACGGCATTCCCTTTCGATGACGACCTTGCTTTTTCATTTCTATACTTTCTGTATATATAGTTAACATTTGGAATTTACTGCAAGTGAGAATTAATGAATATTAAATCACATTCTTACATGTAAATGTCGACTTATTTAATGCGTATAAATCTACAATCCGTCAAACTAAGTTTGTACTAGTATGCAGAACACACTCTTTCGCGACAACGAACTTCCTGGTAGTTAGGTTAATTAAGAATTAAGAAATACTGAAAAAACAAGCCTATCAACGCGAGGAAACGTACAGACGACCGTTTCGTTCTAATTGGAACTTCTCAATGTACGGCATTCCCTTTCGATGACGACCTTGCTTTTTCATTTCTATACTTTCTGTATATATAGTTAACATTTGGAATTTACTGCAAGTGAGAATTAATGAATATTAAATCACATTCTTACATGTAAATGTCGACTTATTTAATGCGTATAAATCTACAATCCGTCAAACTAAGTTTGTACTAGTATGCAGAACACACTCTTTCGCGACAACGAACTTCCTGGTAGTTAGGTTAATTAAGAATTAAGAAATACTGAAAAAACAAGCCTATCAACGCGAGGAAACGTACAGACGACCGTTTCGTTCTAATTGGAAATTTCTCAATGTACGGCATTCCCTTTCGATGACGACCTTGCTTTTTCATTTCTATACTTTCTGTATATATAGTTAACATTTGGAATTTACTGCAAGTGAGAATTAATGAATATTAAAACACATTCTTACATGTAAATGTCGACTTATTTAATGCGTATAAATCTACAATCCGTCAAACTAAGTTTGTACTAGTATGCGTTGATAGGCTTGTTTTTTCAGTATTTCTTAATTCTTAATTAACCTAACTACCAGGAAGTTCGTTGTCGCGAAAGAGTGTGTTCTGCATACTAGTACAAACTTAGTTTGACGGATTGTAGATTTATACGCATTAAATAAGTCGACATTTACATGTAAGAATGTGATTTAATATTCATTAATTCTCACTTGCAGTAAATTCCAAATGTTAACTATATATACAGAAAGTATAGAAATGAAAAAGCAAGGTCGTCATCGAAAGGGAATGCCGTACATTGAGAAGTTCCAATTAGAACGAAACGGTCGTCTGTACGTTTCCTCGCGTTGATAGGCTTGTTTTTTCAGTATTTCTTAATTCTTAATTAACCTAACTACCAGGAAGTTCGTTGTCGCGAAAGAGTGTGTTCTGCATACTAGTACAAACTTAGTTTGACGGATTGTAGATTTATACGCATTAAATAAGTCGACATTTACATGTAAGAATGTGATTTAATATTCATTAATTCTCACTTGCAGTAAATTCCAAATGTTAACTATATATACAGAAAGTATAGAAATGAAAAAGCAAGGTCGTCATCGAAAGGGAATGCCGTACATTGAGAAGTTCCAATTAGAACGAAACGGTCGTCTGTACGTTTCCTCGCGTTGATAGGCTTGTTTTTTCAGTATTTCTTAATTCTTAATTAACCTAACTACCAGGAAGTTCGTTGTCGCGAAAGAGTGTGTTCTGCATACTAGTACAAACTTAGTTTGACGGATTGTAGATTTATACGCATTAAATAAGTCGACATTTACATGTAAGAATGTGATTTAATATTCATTAATTCTCACTTGCAGTAAATTCCAAATGTTAACTATATATACAGAAAGTATAGAAATGAAAAAGCAAGGTCGTCATCGAAAGGGAATGCCGTACATTGAGAAGTTCCAATTAGAACGAAACGGTCGTCTGTACGTTTCCTCGCGTTGATAGGCTTGTTTTTTCAGCATTTCTTAATTCTTAATTAACCTAACTACCAGGAAGTTCGTTGTCGCGAAAGAGTGTGTTCTGCATACTAGTACAAACTTAGTTTGACGGATTGTAGATTTATACGCATTAAATAAGTCGACATTTACATGTAAGAATGTGATTTAATATTCATTAATTCTCACTTGCAGTAAATTCCAAATGTTAACTATATATACAGAAAGTATAGAAATGAAAAAGCAAGGTCGTCATCGAAAGGGAATGCCGTACATTGAGAAGTTCCAATTAGAACGAAACGGTCGTCTGTACGTTTCCTCGCGTTGATAGGCTTGTTTTTTCAGTATTTCTTAATTCTTAATTAACCTAACTACCAGGAAGTTCGTTGTCGCGAAAGAGTGTGTTCTGCATACTAGTACAAACTTAGTTTGACGGATTGTAGATTTATACGCATTAAATAAGTCGACATTTACATGTAAGAATGTGATTTAATATTCATTAATTCTCACTTGCAGTAAATTCCAAATGTTAACTATATATACAGAAAGTATAGAAATGAAAAAGCAAGGTCGTCATCGAAAGGGAATGCCGTACATTGAGAAGTTCCAATTAGAACGAAACGGTCGTCTGTACGTTTCCTCGCGTTGATAGGCTTGTTTTTTTAGTATTTCTTAATTCTTAATTAACCTAACTACCAGGAAGTTCGTTGTCGCGAAAGAGTGTGTTCTGCATACTAGTACAAACTTAGTTTGACGGATTGTAGATTTATACGCATTAAATAAGTCGACATTTACATGTAAGAATGTGATTTAATATTCATTAATTCTCACTTGCAGTAAATTCCAAATGTTAACTATATATACAGAAAGTATAGAAATGAAAAAGCAAGGTCGTCATCGAAAGGGAATGCCGTACATTGAGAAGTTCCAATTAGAACGAAACGGTCGTCTGTACGTTTCCTCGCGTTGATAGGCTTGTTTTTTCAGTATTTCTTAATTCTTAATTAACCTAACTACCAGGAAGTTCGTTGTCGCGAAAGAGTGTGTTCTGCATACTAGTACAAACTTAGTTTGACGGATTGTAGATTTATACGCATTAAATAAGTCGACATTTACATGTAAGAATGTGATTTAATATTCATTAATTCTCACTTGCAGTAAATTCCAAATGTTAACTATATATACAGAAAGTATAGAAATGAAAAAGCAAGGTCGTCATCGAAAGGGAATGCCGTACATTGAGAAGTTCCAATTAGAACGAAACGGTCGTCTGTACGTTTCCTCGCGTTGATAGGCTTGTTTTTTCAGTATTTCTTAATTCTTAATTAACCTAACTACCAGGAAGTTCGTTGTCGCGAAAGAGTGTGTTCTGCATACTAGTACAAACTTAGTTTGACGGATTGTAGATTTATACGCATTAAATAAGTCGACATTTACATGTAAGAATGTGATTTAATATTCATTAATTCTCACTTGCAGTAAATTCCAAATGTTAACTATATATACAGAAAGTATAGAAATGAAAAAGCAAGGTCGTCATCGAAAGGGAATGCCGTACATTGAGAAGTTCCAATTAGAACGAAACGGTCGTCTGTACGTTTCCTCGCGTTGATAGGCTTGTTTTTTCAGTATTTCTTAATTCTTAATTAACCTAACTACCAGGAAGTTCGTTGTCGCGAAAGAGTGTGTTCTGCATACTAGTACAAACTTAGTTTGACGGATTGTAGATTTATACGCATTAAATAAGTCGACATTTACATGTAAGAATGTGATTTAATATTCATTAATTCTCACTTGCAGTAAATTCCAAATGTTAAATCTGTAGATGTTTATTATTTTTTGTTGTTTTTTGTTGGCGATTCTATGTTGTCTACTCTACTTATTGTGATGACTCATCCAACGATACGTCACTTATCAAACCTCTGGAACCTTCTAGAAAGATATAGAAACGCAAAGATCGAGCCTAAGAAAATACGAGAAAAGTGCGTCGGCCGATATAAAAGCCGTCGAGAGAGGGATTTATTCAATTCCATACCAAATCATCGCCGAGTGAACTTATATAAATATAAATACATAAATGTTCTTATTGTTAGTAATTAGTTTTTGAACTGTTATTCGTTTTTATTATTAATATAGTGTGTGTCTAAATTACCGTTAATTTTATTTGAGAACACCACCGAATAGACAGATACAATACAGTGATGTCAGAAGTGGAATGTGAAGTTAACTAATAAATAACGGACTAAGCGGACAATTAAGTATTAATTGAATATTTGTTTAAATAAATATACAGTGCGAAAAGACGTTTATTTTAAATATCGTGATGGCGGACAAAGTAAAACTGGCTGACTTAAAAGTAACAGATTTAAAACGAGAATTAGAGAAGAGGGATGAGGATATAACCGGCAAAAAGGCAATCCTCCAGCAACGACTTCGAGATGCATTAGCCAAAAAAGGAGGATATAGAGAATTATTTCTTCTAAATTCCCAGTGGAGATGCTGGCATGGATTCGTTGTTAATCAAAATGGGACAACGACTGAGAGAGAATTCGCAAACCCAAACGAAACAAATGGAAGAGAAAGTAATAGATTCACAAACTCAAATGCAACAAATGGAGCAGAAGAATCTGGCCAGTGTAAAAGCTTTGGAGCAACGTCTAATAGATTCGCAAACCCAGATGGAACAAAGAAACCTAGAAGCCGCTAGAATCCCCGAGAAAAATTTGGAAAAGAAATTACCAGAAAATTCTAGAACCTGTGGCTATCTCGAAGACCAGAATCAAGCCATCAACCTTTAATGGGCGACTTACCTGACGCAATTCGAAGCAGCCGCAGAAGCAAACGCATGATCTTTTGTCGAGAAGGCGACTGCTTTAATCATAGCAATGAGAGGCGATGCTAGTGATATTTTGCAGACATTGCCTCCTGAAGAATGTTAAGATTATTGTCAACTCATTAAACGGTTGGAGATGAGATATTGCCATGCGCATTTGGAGCAAGTACACCATACCCAACTGAAGAATCGATCTCAGAAGAAAGGCGAGAATCTTCAAGAATTTGAGGCAGATGTTGCTCGTCTGGTACGACTTACATATCCAATAACGCCAGATAATTTCATGGAACACCTGGCTATACATATATCCATGATCAAGTAAGACATAATATCCAAGATGCCAGTGACGGAATGAAGGAGAGCTATGACTTCAAGGCCGGGAAGGGTGGTTACCATGAAGGCAATCGGGTTTGGTTATATAATCCACAACGTCGACGGTGCTTTTCACAAAAACTTCATGAGAATTGGGAGGGGCCATACGAGGAAGCGGATTAACGATGTAATATACCGCATAAGGCGAACATCTCATACTAAGCCAAGAGTCGTACATTTTAGTCGATTAGCCCATACTCTGAAGACAATAATGGCGAAGCCGCTGACCTGCGCCAATTAGACTGCTACTACAGAGAACTAACATTCGAAGATTTTATGGAGGAGTATTCTGGTTCGAGAAAACCTCGATTTGGGGTGACCATCGAGAAACAGCAAGATTTGTTTACGCTGTCGCCAGACTACGCTCTTGCTCATTGCGTAGCCCGATATCTGCGAATAGCCAAAGGGATTGCCAAAGAATTTAAAGAGAAATTTGGCTGAATCGAAAAATTAAGGCAGCAGGGAACTGCAATTGGGAAGTATCCAAAAATAATAAGTGAAGAACAGCCCATATTTTATTTGGGCACGAAAGAACTGTCAAGCTTGAAGCCAACCTACCGTCCCTTATGGAAGGCCCTGGTCCATTTACGTGAACAAATGTTACAACAAGACATTTTTAAATTAGCAGTTCCAAAATTGGGTTGCAGATTGGACCGCCTGGACTGGAGAATTGTAAGAAGCATGTTAGAAGTAATATTCCCACATACTGGTATGGGAATTCTGGTATGCAGTTACCGGCTTGAATATTCCTGTACACCCAGGCAAGATAAGACCGTGGACTGTTATTTCGATATGAGGTCACAATGTAACAAAGATGTCGATTTCGCCATCGTTTGAGAGAACCAAAGCATAACATGTTTCGGGAAGAAACTTAATTTTTAAAAAGGGGGCAATGTGATGACTCATCCAACGTTATGTCACACGTATTACACCTCTGGCACCTTCTCGAAAGATATAGAAACGGAAAGGGATTTATTCAATTCCATACCAAATCATCGCCGAGTGAACTTACATAAATATTCTTCTTGTTAGTAATTAGTTTTTAAATTGTTATTCGTTTTTATTATTAATATAGTGTGTGTCTAAATTACCGTAAGTTTTATTTGAGAACCCCGCCGAATAAACCGATACATTACATTATTATACCCGAAATTTCTATTGTAAAATACAAAAGAGGGATAGAATTAGCATTTTGTTGTTTGTTATAAAGAATCACTTGATAAATTTCCGTGTTTTAAAATAGAGAAACTTATCAAGAGACTCTTTACTGATTTGTATTACGTAGATCTAAACACAGTGTTTCGCCAGGAACCAATTGCAACATCCATTAATAAGATTTTGTCTAATATTCTAATCTCATATTAAAAATTTTATAAATTACTTTACCAGGAACATGTTGTAAGTAATCGTTAAATTTATTTGCAAAAACATATAGATCAGTCTGAACTTACTGCAAATGAGAATGAATGAATATTACATCTCATTTTTACATGTAAATGTCGCCTTATGTGATGCGTTAATAACTACAATCCGACAAACTAAGTTTGTACCTGTATGTAGAACACACCTCATCGCGACTCTGACCTTCCTGGAAATTAGGATAATTAAAAATTGCTGAAAAGCCACGTCCATCAACGGAACGTACAGACGCGTTTCGCTCTTATTGGAGCTTATCAATGCAAGGTATCTCGAAGACGGATATGGCTTTTCACTTCTATACTTTGTGTATATATAGTTAACATTCTGAACTAACTGCAAATGAGAATTAATGAATATTAAATCTCATTTTTTACATGTAAATGTCGCCTTATGTGATGCGTTAATAACTACAATCCGACAAACTAAGTTTGTACCAGTATGTAGAACACACCTCGTCGCGACTCCGACCTTTCTGGTAATTGGGATAATTAAAAATTGCTGAAAAGCCCCGTCCATCAACGGAACGTACAGACGCCTTTCGCTCTTATTGGAGCTTATCCAATGTACGGTATCTCCAAGACGGATATGGCTTCTCATGTCTATACTTTGTGTATATATAGTTAACATTCTGAACTTACTGCAAATGAGAATTAATGAAAATTAAATCTCATTTTTACATGTAAATGTCGCCTTATGTGATGCGTTGCTAACTACAATTCGAAAAACCAAGTTTGTACTAGCATGTAGAACACACCTCGCCGCGACTCTGACCTTCCTGGTTGTTAGGATAATTAAAAATTACTGAAAAGCTACGTCCATCGGAACGTACAGACGCGTTTCGCTTTTATTGGAGCTTATCAATGCACGGTATCTCGAAGACGGATATGGCTTCTCACGTCTATACTTTGTGTATATATAGTTAACATTCCAAACTTACTGCAAATGAGAATTAATGAATATTAAATCTCATTTTCACATGTAAATGTCGCCTTATGTGATGCGTTAATAACTACAATCCGACAAACTAAGTTTGTACCAGTATGTAGAACACACCTCGTCGCGACTCCGACCTTCCTGGTAATTAGGATAATTAAAAATTGCTGAAAAGCCACGTCCATCAACGGAACGTACAGACGCGTTTCGCTCTTATTGGAGCTTATCAATGTACGATATCTCGAAGACGGATATGGCTTTTCACTTCTTATACTTTGTGTATATATAGTTAACATTCTGAACTTACTGCAAATGAGAATTAATGAATATTAAATCTCATTTTTACATGTAAATAAGAGCGAATAAGAGCGAAACGCGTCTGTACGTTCCGTTGATTGACGTGGCTTTTCAGCAATTTTTAATTATCCTAATTACCAGGAAGGTCGGAGTCGCGACGAGGTGTGTTCTATATACTTGTACAAACTTAGTTTGTCGGATTGTAGTTATTAACGCATCACATAAGGCGACATTTACATGGAAAAATGAGATTTAATATTCATTAATTCTCATTTGCAGTAAGTTCAGAATGTTAACTATATATACACAAAGTATAGAAGTGAAGAGCCATATCCGTCTTCGAGATACCGTACATTGATAAGCTCCAATAAGAGCGAAACACGTCTGTACGTTCCGTTGATGGACGTGGCTTCTCAGCAATATAGATGAGTGATAACTAGAGATGGTTTATTTCACTAGAGCACACTAGGTCAACCTGTAAGAGTTCGGACGGCAGTGTATGTTCTCATTCTTGAGTGTGTTGTAAAATGTGTAGCAAGCAAGGCAAACGAACTGAGTTAGATA
Source organism: Melolontha melolontha (assembly GCA_935421215.2). Taxonomy (NCBI): domain Eukaryota; kingdom Metazoa; phylum Arthropoda; class Insecta; order Coleoptera; family Scarabaeidae; genus Melolontha; species Melolontha melolontha. The sequence continues at coordinate 84,029,037 of OW285239.1, read as the reverse complement.
CCGCCAGCCAAACTTGTAACGGGTATGCTACTGTTCGCCGGTAAAATGCACTCTTCTGAATTTACTGCAAATGAGGATTAATGACATCTAAATCTCATTTTTACATGCAAATGTCGCCTTATGTGATGCGTTAATTACTACAATTTGATGAACAAAGTTTGTATCAGTATGCAGAACGCTACACGTCGCGAAGTCAACTTTCCTGGTTGTTTGGATAATTAAAACTTCGTGAAAAAGCCACATCCACCCCCGGAACGTATAAATGCATTTTGCTCTTATTGGAGGTTGTCTATATACAGTATCCTGGAGAGAGACATGACTTTTCACTTCTATACTTGATGTATAAATAGTTAACATTCTGAATTTACTGTAAATTAGAATTAAAAACTATTGATTAACTTTTAAATTAAAAATAAAAGCGAATTGCATCTATACGTTCCGGGATGTATTTGGCTTTTTCACGAATTTTTAAGTACACTATCTCTTCTTTAGTAGTGGTGTGCCTGGTCATTTTGTGCTTGCCAAATGCATTTTTAATTACAGTTCACATAGCTAAGCCTTATTTGTGCAGAATTGTTTATGCAATTGGTATTAATATTAATTTTTGTTTGATTGACTAATGCCGCATGACGATTTTTGCTTATTTACAAAAATTATTCTGTTGAGAAGAAATTATTTCTGTGGAATCTATAAATCCCTTCAACCCCTGTAACTAAATTTTTGTGTCCGCATTAACTTATATATCTACCTTCCGTTCACTATTACTAAAGACCGCAATCTAGGTAGGCAAGCAGCGGCATCACTGCGTCGGCTTCGCTGAAATAAAAGTGGAAGTTATGTAGAAAAATGCTTTCCGTTCGAATTACACTTACGCGTATTTGTAAATGCGTCTATAAACAATTTCACAGCTTCACACTATAATAGCTGTTTATGTACTACACATATAGCACGCGAAGCGCTGGTAAGGTCAGTCTCCCTAATCTCTTGTTCGCCCATGCCTCTGTGAGCCGACCGAGAACGGCGATTTTTAGCTATTACTTTGTGGTAAGGGGAAACGTTCTTTTGTTTTTATGAGAGAATATTTATATAATATTTCATTAATAGTAATACGAAAAGCACATCCAGCCACAATTCTCTGGAGATAGAATTACTGAATAATTATGAATTAACATTACTAAAATTCTGAGATGTATGTAATAAAAATACATTTTGAAGACTACGTATTTTTCTTTTATTTTCAAATTAACTAAGCTAGGATCTTACAAGTTCGTATGGGTGCGTACATGATCGACTAATGTCTTTAGCTCTTGGCAACCTTTGTACTTTGTACCATTAGTAATTACCGCACTAACCCTGTATTCGACCATTACTTTTAAGAATTTCGGCTTCTAGCGACCCTCCCAGTAAAAATCAATATTAAAATCATCGTTAATAAAAAAAATTTTCTCATGAAATAAGTACATCAGTAAAGTTTTAATTTAAAGAAAATAAATTTTAGGTGGCGTATACATATTGATAATAAAAAAAAATTGTTAGATTGTAGGTTTATGCACACAGTACACAAATCCAAAACCCTTTTCACTGTAGTCTGCAAGGTTATTAATATTTTTTTAACAATAGTAATATTTTCTTCTCCAAACACATGCTACTTCGAAAAGTTAATAGTTAATTTATATTTACTCAAAGAAGCGTAATTTCCTATCCCGGGTTCTAATCACGTTCCAGTAAACGTACATATTAAACTATTACAACGATCAAGCAATACATCTAGTTTGTTAATCTTATTGATAATGCTGCGAATATTTAATAGAAATAGAAAATTACAGAGACTATTAAATAAAACATTTTATTGCTTCTTTGTTCTATAGTAATAGACTAACATTTTCGCTAGTCTTATGAAAGTATAGAAACCAATCATCAAATACTATGTGATTCTCATTAAATTCGTCATTATCATTCTTAGTATAAATTTTCGCACACTTTTATTTGAGAAACTGTACTTTACTATTTGTTTTTTTTTGTGACAAATCATAACATTTTTGGTTCCTCTACAAATGTATGAATATTTAACAAATAGAAATAATTTTTTTTTTCCAAAATTAGTGGAAATATGAAAAATGAGAAATTAATGATTAAATAGAAAGTAAATTAACTAAATTAATTGATTTACCGTGGTATTAGTTACGTACCTGTATAAGCAAAGTTAATTTTAAAGTACTAATATGACTAACTTCTCAGTAGTTGAAATTTGAGGGCTTATTTAATAAATTCGCTTGAAGATTTTGTGTTGATCTTTGCCGAATTCGATACATTTAGGATGTATTTCTTAACCTCTTTATAAAAGAAAAGTAAACGAAGCAGTCGAAATTTTGTTTGATATTAAATTGAAGTTTTTAAACGAGTAAGTTACGTCGAATCGCTTGGCATTGGATACCAGTAAAGTTAATTTGTGGGGAAGTTTAAAATTTACAATTTTTTGTTTTCTTTCACGAAAAATAACAGCGTCATCAAAGGTAAAATTCGTTTACATATATACTAAAAGCACTAAATAAATGCAATTTCCAAACTGAAATAATAAGCTCGAATTAAGATATTATTTGTTTAAAAATCGCTCGGAATAAACACGTGAAGTAAACTGTCACAATTTGTAACTTTTTACCTAAGAATATTAAAAATTTATGCGACAATTAAACAAAAATTATTTTATTTTGCTTATCTTTTTTGTAAAATAACATTAACGAACACTAATGGGATGTAATTAGTACTATGTAAGTATGGGTTAGTGTATTATTATATAGATAATAATAGATTTACACATACTGCTATGTATATTTCCTTCATTTAAAACATTTATAAAAGCATATGCAGCAGAATGTAACTATAAGCACGTAAACTAACTATAAATCCAACTTAATATACTTGAACTCCTTAAATCTAGCTTAATTTACTAAAATTACTTATATTTAAGAAGAGAAGTTTTTGCCAAGTATATCTTATAGTTCCAGTTTAAATATATACTATTTGTATTTTAAGTTTGAATAATTTTAACAATTATTAGATGTAATCATGTAAATAAATATTGTCTTCTGTATACCTGTATTTTGTATCTACTAAAGATGCTAATGCTCGTGTATATGTGTAGACTGAATTGGAATAAGTGAATTGTAAATAGTCGATCGCCAACGTGTCAATCACGCATTAAATCTCCCATTCTTCTATATCATATTATATATACAATTATCTACTTATTAATATTATATCGTTTTTTTTTGCTGTAAGCATTCAAGGACGGCGTGGAAAATCTCACTCAGTATCACCAGTGAACAACGTAAATCTGTTTATTGGAATTAATTAATCAAGGCTGTAATTAAATTTTTTTATTATATTTTCATGTGAACATAGCTAGCTCGTGTTTGGAAGGTATAGTAAATTCCAATACACAACTAGTAAATTGCATATGCTTATTTTGTAATCAACAATGTCGTGAGAGTCTAGCAACGTCTATTCTCAAATATTATTTCTAATATTTCTAGTTGTGTAACAATTTTAACCAAAACATTTTAAAATCATAAATATTTGCATATAGTACAGAGAGCCCTATGTAGATGAACCTCACATCCCATATTATCAAATACATCATCTAAGTATATATTGAGTTAAATTTGATAATACAACATTTGGCTATACTTCACAAATTTTTTTACAATAATTCTAAGATTTGTTTCGGCTGTTATGCCATTAGCAAGGATATCTTTAAATCTAGCTTAATTTGTGTAAGTGTAAGACTTATATACCTAACGTTCTTATAGGCGGATAGGTGGTTAATTGATATATAAAATAATGTCTGTGAAGGGGGTTTTCGATAAATCTGCCTGTGCATTAGTAACTAACAAATTATGTTTCTGTGCTTTCTTGATTTTTAAAATTTCTAACGAATCTAATCTTTTGCTTTTTACTACATTATGAATTAAGTTACAGCTATTAATTCTGGCAATTGGTTATGTTCTATACATTGTTCAGAGTAATGCTTTTACCGCTTCGCCCTATATATATATATATATATATATATATATATATATATATATATATATATATATATATTGATATAATACGGATAACAGCCCCTAAGCTGGACCGCCAATTAATGATATAGCGCTGACGTGGTATAAGCAAATAAGAAAATTTGTTAATGATATATATAAATAAATTTAGAAAGAATACCCTGTATTATGCTAGCTCAATGCATATATGAAAGATAATCTGAGATGAATACTGCTTATCTCTGGGTCAAAGGTAGGTTCCGGACGTACAGATAGCTATATAAGAGTACATACAATAAAACGACTAGGTCAATAATAATAATAATATATTTTAGAAATTGACTCATGTCTTTTTCCAAATAAAACAAGATATAATATATAAAAGTTGAATAGATACTCAAGTTTGTTAATTTTAACACATCTCAGGGTTGCCTAATCCAAAATATATAAAATATTAAAATGGTTGAACAAGAATCTGATTCAAATGTAAGATCAGAAAAATATGATATTTCGAAATGACGTGAGTAAATTTAAATATTTAATATTTGATCTCGAGAAAAGTTATATCTTTAATATAATTAAGGTAAACAATCTTTACAGAATTCCTGTTACTTTAAGTACAAATGGAAATGTCAAACCACGTGTCTTCTAAAATGACAAATGTTCCATAGAAAACCAACAGATACAGCAATGGCCGGTTACGATATCCTTATCTCGAACGTCTGGTAGATATTATAGTTGTAGAATCGCACATGGTCCTCTTACATGATGTAAATAGCAAGGTTATGTGTATATACGATTTCCAGATGAGTGTATCTTGTCCAAAAATTTCCAAAGATAATTCCAGTAGCTTCTTTAGTAAAACTGCATAAACTTCCCAATCAATAATATTGTTTTTCGTTGTCCCGGTTCCCATAAGATAAATTTGTATTTCCATAAATCAGATTTTCTTAGGAATTTGTACAATGATCTCGAAAATTATATTAAAGACAACTATGACAAATTAAAATAAATAATAATTTTGAATGTTAGTTTTGTAAATAAAATATATAATTTAGTAATAAAAATAATTCTGACAACTAAACGTCATGCTGATAAAATCTACTCACGTATTCCAAATTACAAATTTAGAAATGATATTATCCAAGGAACAATAAAAGATATTACAATATTAAAAGAAATATATGTATAACAAAGAATATAACTATAATCAGATTTAGAAAACCTAGATCTTCGCGGAAAAATGTAAAGATATTTAAATAAAGAGCGAGAAATAAAAATGGATTGAATATAATTTACAATGTTTATCGATATCAATATTTCTAAATCCAACTATGGTTTTATATTAATATACAAAAATTTAGCTATTCAATAATCTCACAAAACATTATTTTTCAGATATAACATTCTCGGATCTGTTATCTTATAAGAAGAAGAATTTGATATGTGGGTTAATTGCCCTACAACATTATTTATAAACCACCCCATTTATAATGAAACCACAATATTTACGTGAATTCTTTTCTAAGTTGATTAGCCAAAAGGCGTTTTTCAAGTCTAATTTACTATATATTTTCTTATTACCACATTTTGTAAGAAGAACATCAATATTTTGAGGCATTTCAAACTCTGGTTTAATTCTTAGGTTCAAGGCACGTGCATCTAAGCATATTCTTAAAGAATCATCTTTTTTCTTCACAATAACAATAGGATTTATAAAATATGTGTTGGATCTTTCTATTATACCAGGATCTTCTAAGCGTTTCAATTCCTTGTTTATTATTTCCTGGTAATAATAGGGAATCTGATAGTTTTTACTAGCTAATGGATCTTCTTTATCAATTCTAATTACATGTTCGTAGTTTTTAACAAACACAATATCATCATTTATCAACTGCAAGTTATTATATAATATATCAATTAATCTGTGGGAAACATGAGCGTCTTTAATATTTTGTATCTTTATTAAATCTTCTATTTCTTTTAAATTTTTAACTGTATTACCAACTTTCACTTCCTCTCGCACCTCCAAAACACCATCTTCTTCATAATTATTCAATCCTAATCCTGCTAACCTATTTCCACTACATTATAATCATCATTTATATTTATATATTCATTATTTATACCTTCAACCATATTACCACACGTAAATCTCTTCTTCATATCCATATTAAACCTATACATAACATTATTAATCTCATCATTTAACTTTTCTTCTTTGTATTTTAAATAATCTGCTTTTTCCTCCTCAGTCAACGTTTTATTTAAATTAATTGCATTATCTTTAATAAAAATTTTTCCTTCCTCGAAATCCATTACCATACCTAAAGTTTTAATATAATCGATACCGATAATAGCATCGTATTGAAGTTTCCCTATTATATAAAATGGTATAATGTATTTATGTTTATTAATTATGATGTCCGTAGTAATTCTCTGATTAATCGTCCCTATCCTTTTTCTATTTGCGGCGACTATATCCGTGTCTTTAATTTTGATTATTTTGTCCTTGTAGTTATTTATTAATTTAGCCTTGTCCTCTTTTATCAAAGAAATTTCCGCACCTGTATCAATCAAGCAATTGTAAATACCTCCATCTATTATAATATTAATATTGGGTAAATTATACGTGTCTAATAAAATACTTTCATTGTCATAAATATTAATAAATTCTTCGGGGTTTTGATAAAAAGATATATTGTTAAATTTGTATGGTATGCTACAGTCGAATATATTTAGTTGTTTGACATGCTGGTACTGGGCCTTGGATTTTCGTATAGAATCAGTTTTTCCAACAGAGTTTTTTTTTTTTTGTCAAGATCGGGTTCTGGTATCCTCGGTGATAAAGACCTGTGTCTACGTTGGTAACTGTTTATGTGACCATGTGCTCTTGAATTCAGATTATTATTATATCGACTACTTCTTATAAAATTATTGTTTCTTGGATTATGACCGAAATGGTAGCTATTATAATTTGGAGAACGGTTAAAATTATTATGATTATTATTATTAAAAGATCTATTATTTGACGGTTGTGGTATACTGGAATTTTGGCGAATATCATTTCTAAATAAATTTTGGGAACTTGTATTATAATTCCTGTTATTAGAATTAAATGGTGCTCTATTATGATTGTACCGAAAATTATCCATATTATGATTGTTAAACCGATTATTATTAAGATCAGATCGATTACATGTTCGGTCAATATTGATGGGATTATTAGAGTTATAATTTCTATTACACATACTTCAAAAATTTTGATTCCCACCTAAATTGTGATTATTCTCGGAATAATCATCCAACCTCCTAAGTATGTCCATCAAAGAATCCATATTATTCACCCTCTAGCAAATAATCGCGTGTGTATCCGTATGAATAAAGTGATTCAATAGCTGACGTGCTATAGAAGCTTCGTCCAAATCAGGGACATATTTACAATTGTTGTAAATCTTTGAAGGGTATGCCTCTCGTGATGTTAATCCCATTCTATACTTTCCGGTAAGTAAGCGAATCTTGGCACGATTCTGCTGAGTTTTGTCCCAGAAGTTCTTCTTGAAAGGGTCTACGAATTTATCAAGATCAGAACAATGTTCTTCAATCCGCATAAACCAATCTAATGCACTATTCCTCAGGGTAGCTCTCAGTATACACATCCGCTGTTTCTGATCTGGAATATCTTCTAGATGCCTTACTATGGAAGATAAATAAGTCATCGGATGTTCTAAGTTATTGTCGCCATTAAATGTAACTAAATTTTCAATTCTCAGCTGCGGTGGTCCATATGTTTGATACTTTGACACTCCTAATTTTTGATTGATAGCATCCCTTATACTTCTTATTTCGGTGTCGAAAATATCTTTGTTGTTACACTGATCCTTTAACAGATCCTGTAAATTATTCTTCACCGCGCTAATCTCCTTATTGTAAATATCTTCGTACTCCATTGACCTTTGAATAGCTGTATTATAATTTTGCGAACATTTCTCTTGATGAGTACTCATCTGCTCCTCCAGATTAACTTTATTAGTGGCGATTAATGTTCTTACTTCTTCCTTTTGTAGGGATAATTTTTCCTCTACATTAGTCTGTACACGTTCCTCAGTATCCTTTAAGAGTAATCCCCATTGCCTATTTTGTAAATTTATAGTATCTTCTAATTTAGTATTTATGTTTTGTTCCAATTTTTCATTCATTCTCTTCATTTCTTGTTGATTTTCTTCATTCATCTTCTTCATATCTTCTTTCAGACCTTGTTGATTTTGTTCTATTTTCTCGTTCATTATCTTCATATCTTCTTTAAGAGTATGTTGATTTTGTTCTATCTTCTCTGTCTTTATTATCATTGCTTGTTGACTTTCTTCGAATTTCTCATTCATACCTTTCATTACTTCTTTCAAACTTTGCTGATTTTGATCAAATTTTCCCATCATAACTTCAAACATGACCTTCATCTGATCAACTGGCATTTCTTCTTGTGCAGCATGAACCTCTGTTGTAGTGGACCTCTCACCTTCACCTTTATCCTGACCATCATCAGATCTTTCCATTCTAGATCCTGAACGAGAACGTGTTTCCATGCTTGATATTATAAAATAATGTAAGTATTAATTGTAAATATAAAATTGTTAGTTTAACGATAAGTAATATTAAGAATGTTGTTCTGTATTTGATGTAAAAAATAAAATTTTGTTAAACTATTAATAATAATAACCACGTTTTTAATTTATTCCACTATTAATGTCTATACTATAATAAAATAATCTTTTATTTTATGCACCCTACAAACTGTCTGTACATCCATTAAACTGCCCCAGGTTGCTGGCGTCAATTAATAATATAATACGGATAACAGCCCCTAAGTTGGACCGCCAATTAATGATATAGCGCTGACGTGGTATAAGAAAATAAGAAAATTTGTTAATGATATATATAAATAAATTTAGAAAGAATACCCTGCATTATGCTAGCTCAATGCATATATGAAAGATAATCTGAGATGAATACTGCTTATCTCTGGGTCAAAGGTAGGTTCCGGACGTACAGATAGCTATACAAGAGTACATACAATAAAACGACTAGGTCAATAATAATAATAATATGTTTTAGAAATTAACTTCTGTCCTTTTCCAAATAAAACAAGATATAATATATAAAAGTTGAATAGATACTTAAGTTTGTTAATTTTAACACATCTCAGTACAATGGGTTGCCTAATCCAAAATATATAAAATATTAAAATGGTTGAACAAGAATCTGATTCAAATGTAAGATCAGAAAAATATGATATTTCGAAATGACGTGAGTAAATTTAAATATTTAATATTTGATCTCGAGAAAAGTTATATCTTTAATATAATTAAGGTAAACAATCTTTACAGAATACCTGTTACTTTAAGTACAAATGGAAATGTCAAACCACGTGTCTTCTAAAATGCCAAATGTTCCATAGAAAACCAACAGATACAGCAATGGCAGGTTACGATATCCTTATTTCGAACGTCTGGTAGATATTATAGTTGTAGAATCGCACATGGTCCTCTTACATGATGTAAATAGCAAGGTTATGTGTATATACGATTTCCAGATGAGTGTATCTTGTACAAAAATTCCCAAAGATAATTCCAGTAGCTTCTTTAGTAAAACTGCATAAACGAAGATAGATTAATATATAGAAGGAATCAAAATAATGAAGATTATTAGGTTTCCTTGATCTCCACACACGAAGAAAATCTTCTCGCAAGGTAAATATGTCAAATTATTTTAAATTATCCACTTTCTGGTGATTAAAACGTTCTAATAAGTTATTATGAGAATAATTTCGTAGAGGAATTCAAAGATAACACTTAATTATCCCACTGCCTGCAAAAAACTTCCCAATCAATAATATTGTTTTTCGTTGTCCCCGGTTCCCATAAGATAAATTTATATTTCCATAAATCAGATTTTCTTAGGAATTTGTACAATGATCTCGAAAATTATATTAAAGACAACTATGACAAATAAAATAAATAATAATTTTGAATGTTAGTTTTGTAAATAAAATATATAATTTAGTAATAAAAATAATTCTGACAACTAAACGTCATGCTGATAAAATCTACTCACGTATTCCAAATTACAAATTTAGAAATGATATTATCCAAGGAACAGTAAAGATATTACAATATTAAAAGAAATATATGTATAGCAAAGAATATAACTATAATCAGATTTAGAAAACCTAGATCTTCGCGGAAAAATGTAAAGATATTTAAATAAAGAGCGAGAAATAAAAATGGATTGAATATAATTTACAATGTTTATCGATATCAATATTTCTAAATCCAACTATGGTTTTACATTAATATACAAAAATTTAGCTATTCAATAATCTCACAAAACATTATTTTTCAGATATAACATTCTCGGATCTGTTATCTTATAAGAAGAAGAACTTGATATGTGGGTTAATTGCCCTACAACAATATATATATATATATATATATATACATACATATACATACATACATACATACATACATACATACATACATACATACATACATACATACATACATACATACATACATACATACATACATACATACATACATACATACATACAGCTTCACACTCTTTACATTTAATGTACCATTAATAACCATTAAACTAACAAACAAAGCAGTATCAACAACGTATGGAAGGGAGCCTTATGAAAGCATTACGAAAGTTATCAGCACAATCAGGTATGCTAGTAAATCATTTCAGAAATGTGCATGTTAAAATTGTTTTTTGTTCTTTGTTGGATTATGGAAAACGACTTGTTCAAAAGCGTTAAAGAAAAGCCTCCATATGCATCCATACAAGGATTCTTTAAGACATCAACTAACCTTAATACTTTAGAATCAAGAATAACTTATTAATGCAATTAGTTTAATGATAATTTAAACATTAATAAAGTATTAGATCTAACCTTTTTTACCTGTGAGGCTTGGTTCCATTAATTGGGTTATGCAAAATTCCAGAATTGTAGGATATGGGCAACGGAAAACCCTTACACGTTTGTGGAAACAGACCTACACCCTATAAAAGCTAGTATTTGCGTAGCAATATCACGTCGTTTTATTTAGAACCCGGCACAATCTGTCCCATTTTCTTAAAAGTAATTATAATTAGCAAATATCGACTATAAATATTTCGAAAAGTAAGGGTATTGTGTTCTCATACCATGAAAATGATATTTTCATACTGGAGCAGCTTGAATTAGTGTTATTCATAGCAGATACTGAATCTGAAAAAAAATTCGACATTAATCTTTGAATATTCTATTAAGATATGCAGGTTCCCGTATTTTAATAGCCTTTTTGTCAGTTGTAAGTGAAAGACATATCAAAATTCTGTGAATGAACAATATTTTAGTACACACAGCCCTTCCTAAGTTCTCATGTGGAACCGATGCAGCTTCTGTTTCTTTTGGGTTGCTGATCTTTGACTGTCGATTTGTAGAATTTATTTGAGGGCGGTGAAATCCTATGCTCCTACTACAATTTGATTAGATTGTATTATATTTTCATAAAACAATCTATTTGCATATGTATTTGGGGTTCTAATGATTTATGTACATCGACTATTATAGGTGTTTATAAAGGTCTTTCACGATATCAAACAAGACACGTGATAAACAGTTACTTCGGAACAAGTAACATTTAAATTACAATAATACCTAATAATCCTAGTATTTCTCTCTATTAAGTTAATGTATTATGTCACTAGAACAGGGCATGGTTGCCAGCTTGGATTCTGTCAAATGTCATACGAATAAGTTGTTTACAATGAGTTCATATTTACAAGTTCCTACCTATTTCATTTTATTTATAAATCGATATTATATATGTATAAGATCAGTAATTTTCACAAGTAAATCATACCCAGACTGTTAGGAAAACTAGTGAACGAAATCATTCGATCATTAATAGAGTATTTCAAAATAGAACGCGATAATAATGCGCCATTACTCCCGCTTTCTGCTGTTCGACAGGTAATACTTTCTATTATTTATATTATAAACGTTTAAACGTTATATGAATTTAGAAGAATCCTCCACAATTGTTTTAGAGAATGACAGTTATCAGAGTACTATTAAAAATAAAAGCCCAACTGTAATGTCAGATGATGGGATGGCAGAATCACCATGTAATATCTGATCATCTAACTAAAGGTAGGATCGCCATGTAATATCAGACGTGGGCAGGATCGCCATGTAATGTCACCTGGCCCCGGAGGTTACATTGTTGCCTTTACACCGGAGGTTTACCAGCATGATAAATAATAGACAGGACAACGATTAAATAACGACATATAATTTAATAAAGATAATAACAATGATAACAATAACAAACACTACATTGTAATAAAAAGGCACTAGTCTTGCAGGGACTCTATAACTCTCTGACTCTGACTGTGACTCTGTCTCTGAGTGACTCTGTCTGCCGAGACCTCTGAGGGTCTCGTTATATAAGAGTGTGTCCCCTTAGCCTAGTGACCTGGTTACAAGATAAACACAATGTGGTGAAAGATCATAACTCACCGAGGCCGCATTGTCGAAAGAGATGTTTTGTAAATACATGACCTGGTTTAGTTATCGCATCTTCTCCCCTGTGAAAAAGAAAAGAAAAGGGCTTCTAAGCCGTTTGGCTTTTGTTGTCCATGTTAAATATTTATAATTACATTTCCTTACATACTATGTGTAGGTGTTTAATATATTGTACATTAGTGAGACATATTATACATTGTTATACCAACTATACAATATTTCCAATACATTTAGTCTATACAAGTTCTATACAAATTTATACTATACTATATAACGATGTGTGTGTAGATAAGTTACACTAAAGGTAATATTATTATAAACGAATTGAAATTTATTATAATTATAAATTAAAATTATTACAAATGGTAAATGATAAATTGTAAATTTTAAATAATAAATCTTAAATTTTAAATTTTAAATTGTAAATGGTAAATGGGCCGTTGTACACTGTCTCAAGTTTGTTCTCTGTTTGTTTACTTAAATTTGATCTCCATAACATGTGATAGTAATTTAGAATAGTTGACTTATTTCGCAGTTCGAAATTTTTGTCTTACTTTAATTTTTCGCATTCGATTCTTTGTTTTCAATTCTTCATGCTTGACTGTTTGTCTTCAATTCTTTGTGCTTGATTGTTTGTCTTAAATTCTTTATGCTCCCCTTAATCATATTTATTTTTAAATAATTTAACTCTCTCTCTCTCTTTTGCTCTGTGGCAAAATTATTTTAGGAAATCACTGGTTCGTGAATTATCCTAGACAACACATATTTCGTGTATGTCATGTTCTGCGAAGCAATTCTTGACCATGGTAAGGGTGCACGTTCTGCGGTAATTCCCTTATACTATATGCCCTTTTCTTCGATGCAGAAATTCTAGAGACCAGTTAACAATACACATTTTTGTTATAACTGCATTCTCTTTCATAAAAATTGTGAGAGCGTCTTCGTCGTATAGGACCATTTCCTTGAAGTGCATGCTTGCTTCATTACGACTCTGGAGCGAATTGAAGTTTTGCCTTTTCCATCACTTGAAACTCTTTTGATTCGGCTGGTTTCCTTTTCAACAGTTCCATAACCCTAAGATGATCAGTCCTGGAGTTGGCGGAAACTGTAGCTGTTGTCGGTTTCGTAATGGTGCGATCGATAGGTTTCTGTCGTCGATTGAGCCCTTGACGTGATAAGGATGCTACCGGTCGTTCCATTACTAACCTTTACATCATTGGAATCAACTTCTATTAGTGATAAGACGTTTGCAACAAAATTATTGGAACTCTTTGTATATAATAATAAAATCATGCTCCTCGTATATTAATCTGAATTCTCTTTAGTTTGCAAAACTTTATGGATTCGTTAGGCATACTTTTTGTTCAATGTCACGGAGTGTAATCGTTTAGAAATAAATAATGTCGTGCATTTTAGACGAACTTGGCCTTGCCGATTTCTAAACTAATTTTGTAAGTGTTTCATTTCGATGTTTATTTCCGTATCGATGTTTATTGATTCGACTAGTTTAAATACACATATTGTTGTTTATACATATGCTTGGATAAACAATTTTGAAATACTACACTTGTTGTGTGGCGCCTGTTAAAAAATAAAAACGTATGCATTTTATTGTATATATGCATTGAACGTAAGTGAAGTTATGCTCGCTAGTGTTAAAAATATAACGTGTTTTTTCCATTTCAGGTAGGCGGCTTTTCTTAAAACAATGTGTATAAACTTCTATATTCTCGTATACGATGGATAACAAACTTGCGACAGTTTTTTGAATTGAATTTTTCGGCCATAATGTAATGTTTTGCAATTACATTATATTAATTATAAGTAAACTTGACCTTTAAAAAAAAAGAAACGGTGCTTCGCTGTTTACGTACTACATTTTGTTGGCGTAAGCAGAAATTGTTACACATATTTTGCATACGCATCAAACTAATATTATTCTTTATAATACAAAGAAACATTTTAACTATTGAAATATACACAGTTTATGTATGAAAGTGCCATGCATTGTTCAGTCACTTTTACGCACTGCAATAGTCTTTACTTAGATTTCTAAAAAAATACCTGTGTTTCTTCTCTTGAAGTGGTAGAGAGCTTGACCTGTGAGCGGCTTCGGCTTGCTCCTGGCTGAAGATGACTTTCTCTTCCATCGCGTAGTTCCCATTTGTTTATCGGCTTATCATAGTTTCGGGCTCGTTCCACTTTCCATTTAATTTATACAGTCTTAAGTGGCTGGTAGGATCGCCAGTAATGTCAGAAGATGGGATGGCAGAATCACCATTTAATATCTGATCATCTAACTAAAGGTAGGATCGCCATGTAATATCAGACGTGGGCAGCATCGCCATGTAATGTCACCTGGCTCCGGAGGTCACATTGTTGCCTTTACACCGGAGGTTTACCAGCATGATAAATAATAGACAAGACAACGATTAAATAACGACATATAATTTAATAAAGAAAATAACAATGATAACAATAACAAACACTACATTGTAATAAAGAGGCAATAGTCTTGCAGGGACTCTAACTTCCTGACTCTGACTGTGACTCTGTCTCTGATTGACTCTGTCTGCCGAGACCTCTGAGTGTCTCGTTATATATTAGAGTGTGTCCCCTTAGCCTAGTGACCTGGTTACAAGATAAACACAATGTGGTGAAAAATCATAACTCACCGAGGCCGTATTGTCGAAAGAGGTGTTTTGTAAATACAGGTTTAGTTATCGCACAACATCATCGTCTAATAAAAGTGATATTCAAACATGGCTGACAAATAATAATAATATTAACGCTAAGAAATAAGTAATTAAACTTCTAGTTTCAAAAATTCTTTTATTGTAAATACCACTACAATATTGTTTCGCCATACAATGGCTTCATCAGGCGGATGAATAATAATATTGGTATGACAGAACTGCCTTAAAAATACAATTAATGAATTTAGTTGATCGATTAGTACATATATATTTATTTATATTATGAAATAATTTAATTTATATCTTTACGTAAAGGTGTAAACCACAAACTATATTTGAAATTAATGAAATTAATTAGCAGAAAAATATGGGCATGTGATTCTTCGACTTCCTCCCTGCCAATGTATATTTAACCCCATAGAGCTTATATGAGGTATAATAAAAATATATTACAAAAGTAAAATATGGAAGGAAAGAAGAAGAATGTATTAGTTTATGAAAAAATTAATTAAACCAAGTAACCCCTTATATTTGGGCTAACAGCATTAACCATTGCGAAAAGGAAATTCAGAAATGGTGGGATAGTGAAGTGGGTTTTTAAGGGCAAGACATATTACCATTTATAATCAATTTTTAACCAAATTTTCGTCGTTGTCGCAAAATTCTAAAACTGATTCACAAGCCGTAACCTTTCATAGTTGTAGTTATTTGATTTTATTTATTTGCGAGAAAGATATTGATATTTTTAATCTCTACCTACGACCGGTATTGTCTGAGACTGTATGTTATCTAGCAATTTTTTTGGTATATAATTGCGGCTGTCCCTCTACTGTAGTATAAATAAGATTATCTCGTTCTTCATTTTGTTAATTTTTTTTCTTCTGTTCCTGTTGTTGCGTTTATAAACAACTATAGCTTTCAAAATTGTTAATAATATGACGCACGGTCTCATATGCTATGTTTTTTCCAAATTCCGTTTGACATAAACATGTAATTTGTCTGACTGACTAACCAAGATGATCACATTTGATAGCAAATTGCTTTTCTTGAAACCAAAAAAATGTCCATAGCTAGATTCGAGATCAGTATCAACGAAAATAATAATAAATATATCAAACAGAAAACCAAACGACCTTTAACAAAGGAAAATATTAGATTTACTGGCGATAATAGATATAATTATGACAAAATGTGACTCTACGATAGATGCATTCTATCGGAGTATATTCGCCACATAATAATGCTATTGTACTATATTGGTAAAGAAATAATCAATATCCCTAAAGGACTAAGAATGAGTTACAAGGTTTGTTTATATTTTGCCTTTTATAATACAGCTGCATACAGATGTATCTGTACCTTTCCCAAGGTATTTTAAAAATTAGATGGTATATATCTTGAAATATGTGATATCTTATATGCTAAAATTAATAAATGTTTCACTCACCATTTAATATTCGCTAAAACGAAAATTAAATATATTAAAAAAATTTATTAAAATTATAGAATTTTTGATGGGACTTGCTTGAAAGCATGAGGGAGATTTAATTAAAACCAATACAACATATTAAACCGCTTTTTTAGCAACTTTCCTTACCTTCACTGTTTCAACGTGGCAAATTTTAGCCAAGTTGTCCATTTTCTTACAAAGTTATAAGCTTTTGTCATATAATGGTGCCTTTGAAACCTCGTTTAAAAAAGCGTTTTTAAAAACGTACATCTTTTAAAAACCTTTCATGTTTTCGTTCGACTATAACGCAGTTTATAATGAGTATGTACAAACTAATTATCTAACGTAATTTAAAGTAAAATACAACTTCAAAGATGAGTAAGAATTAATTGCTTTTCCAATTAAATAACAGATCTAAATACATGAATACCTACATTTATGAAAAACACTTCATATTATATTTTGCAATAATACATATACCGATTGTACTGTAGTTGTTTTTAAGATTTAATTTTCTCACTATTAGATAGTGATATTAAGTGGAAAGAATTAGATGGAAAATATAGGATTAGATTATTGTCAAATTGTTAAAAAGCCATTGATTTTGTTAGAGCAATTTTAGACCTTATATTATTTTTCTTACTCCATAGACTTTTGGATTATGTGCTCAGAAATGTTCGTTTTGGAAAACGTAAATGGTACTTATTACCAATCAAATTACTCAATCGTTTGTTTCATCTCCACTCTTCTTTACTATAACAAATATTCTTATAATTTGAACCAAGTTTTACATACAAAGATTGCTAGCGTGATTGTATTGTGCTTATTTTGCAATATACGGCTGATATGCCGGATGTGGTAACGCACTAGCTTATTATGCCTGGAGTTTCGGGAATCGGATCCGGGGCTGGGAGAAGGTTTTTGTTATTTCCCTTCTCATTTAAGATGAATGCCAGCAACTAAACATCTTAGATCTCTCCATGGGCGCGGCCGTAATAATAACTCATGGTCTGTTGAGCGAGAGAGCAAAAATAAACAACGGCAAACTGGCTCCTGCAACTTTCGAAGTAGGGTAGCGTTCCAATGACTTACCTTTTGTGGGCGAGTTGCTATTGAAAGCACAAACCAACGAGCCAGTATTATCCTAGCTACGCCTGAGTGAAGACGGCGAGGGGTTCCTTTCAAAACGACGCCACCGTGTATTCTTTGTTTTGTTTGATTGTAAACCGTAATCATACATCACACGAAGTTCGAAGAGAATAATTTTACCTACCAGGTGAAAAGAAAAGATGCTAATGGCAGGAAGCTACAATTACTAATCAAAAGAAAACACCCACATACACATTATTACTACCAGATTTATTATGGATGGTTTACACCTCAACAATTTTGAACAGAAATATATAAACATTTCCTAGAAAACGAAAAGACTTATACATATATAAGTCCCAAAAAATGACAGTTATACCTCAAGTTTTCGATGCCAGCAAACAGCTGGCATATCCGTATATAAATCACAAAAATAAATGAACAATAATCGAATCAAGGAAATGGGTGAAGCTCTGTTTCTAACTCACAATGTATATTAACAAAAGGTCTAAAGAAAATATCATTTATTACAGTTATGATCTGCCTGAGTGAAGTCTAAGATATCGACGTTCGTACATTCAAAATTATGTATAAGCAATTAAGTCGATGCGAGACATAGAGTAATTAGAATCAAAATAAATATCTTGTATATAATCAAGATTGCTTGCTGTAAGGAAAATAATAAAAAAAAACAAGAAGTTAAGAAGTTTTTATGACTTAATAAAAAGGACAATTAAATAATATTTGCCAACGAAATGAGTGTCTACATATTACCGAACGCAAACGGAATATTGTATTTTCTTGACACAAAGAAAGAGGACAAAATATTCTATAATAAATTTTGCCGCCAAAATTAAGTGAGCCTCTAAAACTTGTAGTAACAATTAACGATGGTCTTAATGAATTGCAGATCACGAAGTACAAAAACGACAGAACTTAGCTTTCTCGTAGGAACAATCTCCGGGTCGACACAAACGACGATCCTTCAGCCAAGATGGCTTAGCACGTGACCATCTTTCTCGCCGTGTAACACAGGAAGTATCCTAAATCTGGACTCATCCAGGCGATCAACTGAATGAAGCCTCAGATCGTTTAGCTTATTCTGAGCACCCTACTTGACAATATACCACGTGTGTAGGAGGTGAATAAAATATTATAAAAGGGATAACGAAGACAAAAGAAAATCATCTCTTACCAAGTAGCTCTTCGTTGGCCGCTGTCAAAATGGGGTGTACAAAGCCATCAAAAAGCTGATGCCACTAATTAGGCTTCCGAATCAAGGCACACATCTACTCCAATGCATGATTATAAATACGTAATTAAAATTCTGTAGGCCTTCACAGTCGTCACTCAAAGTACATCTTCGTGCGGGTTTCGCCGTGTTGTCGTAATTTCGCTTGACGTTTCGCTGTTCATACTTCTTTAGGATCTAGTATCAGACTAATTCTCTTCGTCGCCGTTCTTTCTTTCGTAATTAACGTAATAATTCGTAATTAACACAGTCAAATACTCAAAATCACATAAAAAAGGCCTCAACATATGAATACGTCCAATTCTTTGAAGACAAGATGCTTTAAGAACTTTTCACTTCCAGTGCAATACACAAGTACGAAAAATGCGTGGATGACGTCGGGGGTATTTGAAAATTGGTTTCATCATTCATTTGTCCCGCAGGTTCGAAGATTTTTGAAACAAAAGGGATTACCACAAAAGCTCTTCTACTTTTGGATAACGCTCCAAGTCATCCACCAGCAGAAAACTTGGTTTCCGATTATGAAAAATTCTTACTGTATACATGCCTCCGAATGTAACAGCTCTTATACAGCCCATGGACCAGAATGTCATTAGGTTAACAAAATTGTTTTATAGAAGAAGCCACAATAGTTGCTTCTGATAGCAATGATATTTCAGCTGTCATTAAAAACTTGAGTCTAAAAGATGCTGTTACACATCTGGCATTAGCATGGATGAATGTGAAAGAAGAAATAATTGCTAAGTGTTGGAAAAATATTTTATCAGATTCTTTCAATAGCGACTCTGATTCAGAAGAAGTTCCATTGGCTATTCTACAAGAAAAATACAAGAACAGCGTCGAGGCAGTGACATTTCAAGAAACTGTAGCATTACTACAGAAAGTGAACGGAAACATAACATACAGGCGTAAAGACATAGAAAACTGGAATACGGATGTCATAGAAGATCTTGAAGAGGATGTAATTGAAATTGAAAGTGCGGAAGAAACAATGGATGATGAGCCAATGCCAACTACCATCCCCACTCAGGAAGCTTTACAAGGACTTAATATAGTGATTTCTTGGGCAGAACAAAACATGCTAAATTCTGAAGATTTATTAACTTTGCGAAGAATAAAAGAAATCGCAGTTCAAAGATGTTTAAAAGAAAAAAAGGTTCAAACAAATTTAACCAGTTTTTTTAACAAACAAAACTGACTTCTTTAAATCATTACGAATTCATGCATGTATGTACGTATTTATGTCGAACATGTATATTTTTCATTTGTTAATTCTTTTTGATGTAACTGAATACATATACATATAAATAAACGTTTTAAACTGCACATTCGATTGAGTGAACATTTCTTTTCTGTGAACAGGTAAGGTTTTAATTATGTAGTTCACATAATCGAGCGGCTACTGTATATACTTTGAAGTAATAAACCAGACCTTTAATCGCCGACTTATTAAGTTTACCATATATATATATATATATATATATATATATATATATATATATATGTATATATATATATGTATATTCCAGTTTTACTTAAATTATTTACGAAAGTTTATATAAATGGACTGTTTGGTAATTTTTCAGTACATTTTAAATCAACAGATTTAATATTTTTTTGTGTTGGTTGTAGTTGAGTGAATTTTGGTTCGCATGTCTTCTCTTTGCTTTTGTTATTTAAGTTTAAACTAAGATGATAATTTATTGACTTTTTGCAAAAACAAAAGTATAATTCACAATCACAACACTTAATACTCATGTCTGTACTTGTTGCTTTTCAATGGTCGAATGATTTTTTCATACGTAGCGTATCTAATACTTTACGTCTATCTACAACACCATCTTCATTGTATTTTTCGTGGAGAAAATTTTCAGCACCACACTTTTCATGACTGTTAGTATATTGATATTTGTGAGGTCGCATTTGAAGACAAGTCTGACAATTGTTTAATTTAATTTTCGTTTCATAGAGAATTTGACGACTATTAGTAATTATTCGTTCACTAAAACTACATTTACCACATACCATACAAGTTTTATTTGTAAGCGGATAATACTCAGCTTCACTATGAGTACATCCCAACAACTGTTTATATGATGTTTTTTCATCATTAGAATTAAACCATTCATAAACAAGAGGTGTTGGAATTTTAAAAGTTCCATGATGCTTCTTCATATCTATTATACATATTTGAAATATACTTCGCTTGCGTGAAATGTTTATACTGTTAGTTATACAAAGTTGAATTATTTATGTCCTTTCGTTTTTGTTTTTTCTTTGTGTATGTTGTTTGAATTAGATTATTAAGATATGAGTTTGTTATTTATATTAAGTTTTGTTTATCAATCCAAGAAATACGTGTCATCAAAACCCAACCATTTTACAAACAATTTGTCATTTTTTCTCTTGAATATTTTTTCAACTATATATATGTCTAGATATTTTATTTTTTGTAACTGATATTCGTATAAACCACCACTAATTTCTTTATTTTCAAAATCTTCTAAAATATATGTAGTGGGATTTGTAAGTTTTACATTTTTTATTTTAAATATTTCCGTTTACCAATTAGGCAAATATTTTTTATCGAAAACTCCTCTAATTTTGGATATTCTAACAAAATCTCCTACTTTGAATTGATTATTTAGCGTGGATAATTTTATATTACTGTAAACAGTTTTCAGTAACAGTTTTTCATTATTTTCGTTAAGGTCTACAGGTTTCATTCCAATTGTTCTATGTTCAGCATGATTGTATTGTTTAACAATATCTTGTAAAAAAATACTCTATCTATAATGTCCTCTGTAATTAAATTCCATCCACATTATATTTCTTAAAGTTCTATTAACACGGTCTATGATTGATGCCTTTTTCTCACTCAAAGTGTTATAATGGTTAATATGATATTTCTTTCATTAATTCTCCAAATTCATTATTAAAAACTCTTTTCCTTGATCTGTTTGTAAATTATTTGGGGTCTGAATTTTTAAAATTTTTTCTATGGTCTGACTGACTTCTTTGGCAGATTTATTTTTTAATGGGTATGCCCATACGTATTTAGGAAAACAGTTTATTACTACTAGAATGCCTGCACATTACCCTCGTGCAGTCAGGCAACATTTGGCTGAAAGGTTTCCAGGGAGTTGGATTGGACGTGGTAGTTACATTGGTTGGCCTCCTAGGTTTCCAGACCTCACGCCACTCGATTATTGTTTATGGGGCTGGTTAAGAAATGAAGTGTATCAAGTAAAAGTGGACACTCGTGATGCACCAATTCAACGGATTATGAAGGCTGCTGACAATATCAAACATCAACCTGACGCAATCAGGAACGCAACCAGCGCCCTTGGTAGACGATGTAAAAAATGTTTTGAAATGAATGGTGGTATTTTTGAAAATATATTATAAAGAACGATAATACCAATAAAATACAGAAACTTCAATGTATGAAATTTTGTTTTTTTAATTACGCTATAACTCGAAAACAAATAAAAATCGAATAGCAACATTTGAGTTTTTCAACATTACTTTCACCTGTAGAATACACTCCTACAGTTTGGTCGATTCCTCAAGACTCACCCTGTATATATATATATATATATATATATATATATATATATATATATATAATAACTTCGTGACCTTGGTATGATATGGTAAACCTAATCAGTAGGCGATTAAAGGTCTGTATATTACTTCAAAATATATGTATTTAAAAAACTCTACATGTTTCGGCTGTATACGCCTTTTTCATGACATTTATATTTTAAATACATATATTTTGAAGTAATATACAGACCTTTAATCGCCTACTGATTAGGTTTACCATATATATATATATATATATATATATATATATATATATATCTGCTTTCAGCTTGACATCTACATTCAATGACTGACATCTGGTTCATTAACACTGTTACTTTATAATGCATTTCTATATGGCTTGAACCTGGGTGTATTGTGGCCTAGTGGTAAAGGCGACAGCCCGGATAGCTGTAGACTTGGGTTCGAGTCCCAACGTAGACCATATTTTTCAAATACAAAATTTCGTGTGATTTGCTTTGTAATTTGTAGACAGCAATGTTTACATCCCCACTTACTCTACAATTACATACATTCTAATTTAATATTTGTAAATATTTCATATAATAAAGCCGAAAAACTCCAATAATTTATCAAATGTTATATATATATATATATATATATCGCCTACTGTTAGGTTTACCATATATATATATATATATATATATATATATATATATATATATATATATATATATATATCTATATATTAATTGATAAATTATTGGAGTTTTTCGTATTTTATATGAAATATTTACCAATATTGCTCCGGAGTGGTCCACTCTAATGATGACGTAAGCAATTCTTTTACTAAAAAAACATAAAAATGAAATTTAATGTTTCTTATTAAACAAAATCAATAGTCTTTCTGAAATATTAGAGTAGGTAACATCTTTGGTGATAAAAAAAAGTGCGCGAAAGAAAGAAATATGTTAAAAAAATAAAAAGAAAGAAATCTATGAAGAAAAAGTCTGTTTCGTTTAATAAAATTGTTAAAGAAGCAAAGAGAAGTATTAATCAACATACTCCTAAAACTGTAAAAAGTGCTATTTTAATTGCAAAGAGAGCAACTTAAAAATTTGGTTTCAATGTAAAAAAAGGACAAAAAATGAATAATACCTGCACCTAAGAGTGGTTTTACCGCTAACACCTATATTTGCTGGTTTAAGTGCCTTGGGTGCATTAGGTGGTGGTGCTGTTAAAATTGCTGAAGCTATAAATCGAATAAATCAACTAGAAAACAATTGGTAGAATCAGAACGTCATAACAAAACAATGGAAGCAATTGCTATAGGGAGGGGTCTATATTTAAGCTCATTTAAAAAAGGATTAGGATTATATTTACACTCCACCGAAGCTCTACGTGGCTATCCCCAACAATGAGAAAAATTAAACTATACCTGCCTAAACGAGCATTAACAAAAGTAGGTATAATTAAATATTAAAGTACAACACTTTCGAGGAGTATTTATGAAAGATAAACTACCACAAAAATTCGTAAAGTTTCAGAAACTGGTATAATAAATTTAGATGACTTACATTCTCCTGGTACGCAATAGACGGCATATAAAAAATATGGAAATAAAATAATTTATTTTGATTCTTATGGTAATCTTAGACCACCAAAGGAGGTGGAAAAATATTTCAAATCAAATGGAAATGTTAATATTGATTATACCTATGACAAATATCAAAATCTTATAATTGTGGACATTTTTGTATACAATTTATATTAAATAAACTAAATAGATAAGTAAAATTATGTTGCTTTATTATTTTATTAGTAGACAGTAATCGCTTAAAATCTTCAAATAATGTCATACACATTTATACTTCACCAAAATTCTTCACTTCCTAGTTCTGAAATATATCCGCTATTACAAACGGCGGCACGTGCTGGATATCGGGATGTGGATGTGCCGCGCCAATAATAATGAAATTATTCCAAGATAAATAAAATAATTAGTGGTGCTGGTGAAGTTTCATCAAAGTTCCAGGACGTGTGTGATGATGGTTAATTAAAATAAATATACTACAACTTACTTACTAAATAAAACACATGTTTTCCTTAAAGTTTGTATTTATATTTACATAAGAAGAAATTGAAATTGATATATTTAAAAGTAATTAAAACAAAAGTAATATATACACAAGGAGCGGTAAATAAGTAATTAAAAATTAACTCAAAAATACTCTGAAAAGAACGTTTAATTGAGCAGTAAATTAAGGGTTAATTGAATACGATTAATATAAACTAATCTCTGTATCGAACAATACAGAGTTACCTTTGATTTGCGGCGATGGGTGGCCACGTAGTGCGTCGTATACCTGGACAGATATGCAGAGCGATGTTTGGCCGGAGGAACAAGAAATTAATTAGTTTAATTAATATGGATTCGCTTAAAAGAATAATATATATAGAAAAATACAGGATTACCTTTTAATTGCGGTGAGATGCAGGGGCACGTGGATCATGCCACCGGTACTTGACCAGTACGGCGGGTGATGTTGCACCTTCGAGCGTTCTAACGAGAAGATCCGGACTGATAGTTTTGTATCGAAAAAAACACTGGTTTTGAAAACGGTCTGTTTTATGATCTAAATCGGAGAGAGGGTCGATAACTTGAATAATAATTATTAAGAAGCGGGACCTGAAGAGGTGTTCTATCGATGGCATAAATATTATTAAAATAACCCTTGTGACATAAGCTTTCTAATGATATGAAACACAACATATAAAAGAAGATGTATGTAATTCAATTAAAACAATTTAAAACGAATTGCAAATAGAAAGAAATTCCACAGAAATGTTGTTGGGTCAGGTAGAAAACTAATGGTCTCGGTTAAGATATAACAAAAGAGATGCTTTCTCTTTGTAACGAAAATGTACAGAAAAATGTCTAAGTTAAATATTTCAAAATCGAGATATTTACAGAAGTAATATGATTTAAAAATAGATTAAAATATTTGTATATGCTAAGCGCAACGCCGCCTATAGTATTGAACGATCAAGATTCTTACGTTTTGGGTTTGGTAAATTTTACGTGTTATAATTCAATACCAAATATTGACTCCACTAACAATATTTTCTACTATGATGAAGATAAAAAAATTACATTACCTGAGGGTACATATGAACTTAGTGATATTAAGAGATATATAGAGAAACATTTACTAGATAATGAAAAAGAAAGTTTAAATCGAACAGTTATTTATATTAGAGGTAACCGAAATACATTAAAATGTGAAATTAAATTAAATAAGGATATTGATTTTGAGAAACCTAATAACATTGGAAAACAGAATAGCGATTTTGATAGGAAACTATGGGCAGTGCTCTATGAAATGTATGCTCAGTTTCAACGCTCCTACTACTATAAAAATGACGTAGAACCATGCTTGTCTCCAATAAATTATGAACATATAGCACCAATTGTTGGTATTGACTACACTCATCAAAGCGACACAATAAAAAACGATGCTGTTGATATACGACTAGAATTAGAAACTTCTACTAACATACCTGAGAAAACTAGTGCCCATTGTGTCATTTTACACGACCGACATATTAAATATAATCCACTTACTAGTGTTGTAAATTTTTTTTAAAAGGTTTATAATCGACATGAAATGCTTTCAATATAAGTACAGTGAATTTTTTATGAAAGAACTCGCAATATATAATATGACTAATAAATTCACTCATCATGTATTTATTCAATTACCAAATAAAACGTCATGGTTTTCTCCAATTGTACGTAAACATATGCAGTGGTGTACTAAAAATTTGCATGGATTGGATTGGGATGATAGTTACAATAGGTACGAATCACAGTTATTACCATAAGAAGGTATAGAAAGCTATCTACGGAGTTTTATTGGTGATGGTATCGCAATAGTTACTACATAGGCTAGACTAAACAATATTTATACAAAAGAATACAAGCCCACAAATACCCTAAAACCGACAAAACTGCTTTATCTGCACACAAACTACAACGCGATCACCATTTCGATTTAGAAAACACACAGTTAATTGATAAAGAACAACACACAATGAAAAGGGAAATTAAAGAAATGATTAGTATTAAACAGGAAAAAAATTCAATTAACAACATAAGTGATATAAAAAATTGAAGCTATACAATAACTTAATTATGTAACGATCTGCAATTTACCATCATAATATATATTGCTGTTATATAATTATATGTCTTATGTTATTTAAACATCTATACATTTGCTTATCATGCTGACAGTTCCGTGTTTTGATTCCTGTCTGGCTGTCCGAGTAGGTTTTCGTGTTTTCTTTCTCGTTCAAGGCGAATGCCGACAGCTTAACATCTTAAGTCGCTCCACGGGCGCATACATAATAATAACTCCTGTCTTGCGTTTCCCTGTTTTTGTTGTCTATCTATTTTAGGGTACTAAGGCATGATTTATTATTATTAAATTGGAATGTATCTTTGAATAATTTTATCCATAACAACTACAAATGTATGACATTAATATACTGTCATTTAAATTTTATATGCCTTGAAAACGGGATCATTTTCCGAAACATGTAGGATTGTTTTAAATATATATATTTTTAAATAAAACCAGACCTTAAATTTCCAAAAAATTGAATTTACCATAAGATACAAAGGTCACGAAATAATCATCTTTATATATATATATATATATATATATATATATATATATATAATATTTTGGTGACCTTGGTATGATAAGGTAAACTTAATAAGTCGGCGATTAAAGGCCTGGTTCATTACTTCAAAGTATATATATTTAAAACAACCATACATGTTTAGGCAATGATGCCTTTGTCAAGGGAATACAAAATATAAATGACAGAATATAAATGTCATTTGACATTTATATTTTGTATTCCCTTGACAAAGGCATCATTGCCGAAACATGTAGGGTTGTTTTAAATAAATACTCGTATACTTTGAAGTAATGAACCAGACGTTTAATCGCCGACTTATTAAGTTTACCTTATATATATATATATATATATATATATATATATATATATATATAAGAAAAAAAATCTTGCCTAAATATCTCACACCACTAGTAACATCTTCATTGGAAGATTTACAGTAGCTAAAGATTTTATAGCAATTGTACAAGG
Organism: Melolontha melolontha; assembly: GCA_935421215.2. Lineage (NCBI taxonomy): Eukaryota > Metazoa > Arthropoda > Insecta > Coleoptera > Scarabaeidae > Melolontha > Melolontha melolontha. The sequence goes on along the minus strand of OW285239.1, from coordinate 84,001,205 downwards.
TATGTTCGACATGTTCGATGCGTTGTAAACTGTAATAGTAATTCGAATTGTTAGGCTTTTATATCAAATTTTAGGAAACAAAACATAAAATAATGATAAAATATATTTGTTCCCCTTAATCTCTCCTTAACCTTTATATTTGGTAATTTTAAAGTTTGTTATCGAAAATGTTGCAATATAACAAAATTTCTCTGCATTAATCATTTTCGAATTAACAAAATATATTTTGCTAAAGCATTTGCAGTGACGTCAATGGCAGACGAAAAAAAATGACAGGCGCAGAGCTTACATCAATGCCTTTGAGATAATTTTATTATCTAAAATATTACAATGTAACAAATTTCTCTATTAATTGTTTTCGAATTAGCAACATATATTTGTTTCACCTTAACCTCTCCTTAACTTTATTTGACCATTTTAAATTTATCATTTAAAATGTTACATTTGAAATTATTAAAAAAAAATTCTGTAATCACTTTCGCATTGGCAAAATATATATTTTTCACCTTAACTTCTCCTTAACCTTTATTTGATAATTTTAAATTATCATTGAAAATATTCCATTTGAAATTAGTAAAAATAATATTTGTTTCAACTTGCATAAAAGAAAGTCACAGATCCATAAGCAAGCAAAATCCGTAATTGTTTGTTTGTTATCCAACAAAATTTCTTTGTAACTTTAAATAAAATATGTTGTTACAATATTAAATATTTAGAAGTTGTTAAATGTGAAGTTATTCCTGACTTCGTAGAAGAAGATGAGAACCTATTGTGCATGATTTTGACTGATAGAATACATACTATTATCGTTAGAGGTATGAAAACTTATTTGTGTAGTGAGTGCTATAAAAAAATTTCAAACATTTTATTCTTAATACCTGAAGTTTATAAAGGGGAGAAAATCGAAGAACTTCATAGGCTAGAATTAGATTATTTTTCAGAAAATATATCAAATATATACGTTAAATGTCATATATGTAGGAAAAGTTTAGTCGGTATTCTTTTATACATAGATTGTGTTAATTGAGCACAAATTTTTAAATAATATATTAATATATATATATTGTTACGTTACGATGCCCCACGTTGGGCTGGCAAATGTTACGTTTCTTAGTATATGGTAAAATAAAATGAATGAATGTAAAATGTGAATAATTGATTTAATATAATATGTTTATATATGAATGAATGAATGTTATAAATGCCCCAAAAGTTGGGCTCAAAATGTTATATGTCAATGTCGTAATATATAAAACTTGTTTATTATAAAGTAATATTGCTATTGACATGTGAATTATATTTCTGTGAACGTAGATTATATATAAAAATTTATTTAAATTGGGCTTATTCAATACTTATCTGTTTTTTATCGGCTAGCTTATTTCTCTCTCAGGGTTAAGGTAGGTTCACTTCTCTCCACTTTGAATTTGTTTACGTAGCTTATTTAATTGGAAATGGAACAATATCTCAAGTACTTTACAAAAAAAAAACAAAGTAAAATATTGACAATTAACTTTATTAATAAGAAAACATCTTGAAAAATTTCAGAATTTAAATAAACAGTTTCGTGACACACATATATCATAAGGGAGACACACTTAGCAGTTGGTATTCTTACAGTACAAATGCAATATGGTGTAAGACAAGTGCAAATAATTGTTGCTTTATTAAAATATTTTATAAAAGTGACATCGAATCAAGTTTAATAGTAGAAATAGTGAATACTAAGTTTTAAATAATGTTGAATAAAAATTACAGTGGTTGAATATCGGTGAAAGCAATGCAAATAATTATTTATAGAATAAACAAAAAATGTTCTAGAAGTGTTCATAGGCAAGTTAAAAATGGCGCGTATAATATTTGTAAAAATAGCACAAACCTGAATCTTCGGATATAACCTCTGTTGATTCCTGCGACTGTGTTCTGGAGAAGTCTTCACAGCGGGAACCTGGAGAATTTTTCGGCTACTATCCCTCGGGATGATGTGAACTTTTCCAAATCTCCAAGTCCGACGGCGGCTTGAGCGGATGGCCGATCTCGAGCGTTCAAAGATGGTGTTCAATGTACGATGAAATTTTAGGCGGGTAGTTTTCGTATCGAAAACTATAAAAATTCTTAACTCTTGAACTGTTTGGTCGGAAGATGTTAAATTTGGTCTACAGGTAGTTCGTAGGTAGGTGAAACGTTTGGTAGACTTAAAAATCTCAAGCACTTAATATTTTCGCCAAATTATTTTAATTAAGCCGGAGCACAAAAAAACGTGACCTCTCGTTGCAACTACTAATTACCGACGCCAATCTTTTCATTTGTTTTTAATTGCATAACTTGCCGCAAATCGCTCCATTCCTTACTTGCATTATCTTTTTGAATATTATTAAATTAAACATTTTTACAGTGTAAAACAGTTAAAAAAATTACATTTTGATTTATAAAATAACTTTAGTTAGGTAACATATGTTGATGTGTTTACAATCACTCTGTCAACATCTGTTTCTTTGCGGGTTATTGCACCGTTAAAATTGTGGGCGGGGCTTAATTGTTCAAATACATTTAAATATAAATACGTTAAATTTGTTTGAATAAAATCGCGTTATATATATTAATTTGAAATAGAAATGAATATAAACATCACAAAAAAAAAATAGAAAAATAAGTTAATTATTTCAAGGCAAATTTGTCGTCATAATAAAGTATTTATACTATGAATCAATGTTTCCCCTTCTTGGTATTAAATTACATAGTAAATATAAACATTACAGTTACATGTATTCTTTGTATTTCTTTTCAGAGAAAGAGCCCTTCTTGCAATGCCTCAATTTATATATATATATATATATATAGTAAACCTAATCAGTAGGCGATTAAAGGTCTGTATATTACTTCAAAATATATGTATTTAAAAAACTCTACATGTTTCGGCAGTACGCCTTTATCAAGAGAATACTAAATGTAAATGACAGGATATAAATGTCAAGTAATTAAGTTGCTATGGTTTAAATTATTCAAAGATACATTCTAGTAATAATAATAATAAATCATGCCTTAGTATTCCAAAAAAATAGATAGCAAGGTGTGAACATATGTGTTGTTCGCTGCTAGCAATTTGTGTCTCTTTCTGGGTATGAACTTGTGTGTTGGTTGCTGCTGGCAGCTTGCGTCTATCTATGGGTGTGTGGTTTTGTGTGAGAGCGTAAGTGTAGGGTTTTGTATGTCGGTGCGTTCGTGCGTGTGTTTAGTGACCGGTCGCGTGAATTTAGAGAGGTCGGATAACCAGCCGTTGCGTAGGGCCGCCAACCCTTTCCCGGCAACTTCTTTACAATTCCGTGCAGTACTTCGACGGCCTGACCCCCGCCCCAACGAGGCAAGGCGCAGAACAGCGAAGCGCATCCTGTACTCAGGGTTGCTCATCGCTAGCCAAGGGAACACTCTTAGTGGCTACCTCGGTCGACGATGGCACAAGTGTGACCATCGTCGACCAAGGTAGCCACTAAGATTATCATACCAAGGTCACGAAGTTATATATATATATATATATATATATGTATATGTATATGTATATAACATTGTAATTTGTTACATTTTCAACAATAATAAAAATTAATGGAGGTCGCATATTATAAAAATAGATTAGATTAAAACATCTTGGGTAAAATTAATATTTAAACAGATAAATAATCAGTTTGCTAACATTTATGAAATAGAATCAAGACAAGTGTAATCACTCGGTTCTTAAATCATGTCTTCTGAACTTGACAAAATAGCAACAAACCTGGTTAAAAAAATTGAAAAGGTAATTCGACTAATTAAATATAAAGAAGAATATATAAAATGGATAAAAAGTTATTAATAAATTTATGAAACTTTGTCGTTGTACTATTAAAAATTAATGTAAAAATGTAAATTTTTCAAAATTAGAGTCAGCCCTAGGTATATTAAAATATTATAAACAACTATTTCATTTTCTAAATACTAAATCAACATACATGGGAAGATATTGAGACTTGTGTTAATAATAGAATAAATCAGGTGCTATTGTGAATTTAAGTGTGAAAGAACCAACTAAATTTTTAGAAAACGCATAGGTGTAGAAGTTTTGTGATTAAAATTAAAAAATAATTTAAAACTACAACATTAACAGTAAATTGTATATTTTACGCAAATTTTATTAAACCAAATAATGGTGAAACTGATATTAAAAACATTTCAATACAAGAAATGATATCATTGATTGTAGTACGAATTTAAAATTTTGGTTTGATAATAATGTTAGAGTAAAATTAAAAAAAAATGGAAGAATTCTCTGAAAGAGATTCAGGGTGGTCTTTGTTTGAAGTTTTGTATTTGAAAGTTAACATTAATAATTATAATCCCATTAATATAGGAATATCAACCTACATAGAAACTCCAATTTTTTTTAATTAAAAATGCTCATTCTGTTCTTAATATTAAAAATAATGACATATATTGCTTTCTTTGGTGTATTGTGGCTTATAAATTTCCTGTTACAACAAATAAGAATCCTAATAGAGTAACATCTTACCCACATTTTTCAAATATTTTAAAATATCAAAACGTAAATTTTCCAATTAAACTTATTGATATTTCAAAATTTGAAGAATTAAATAATTTATCTGTTAATGTTTTTTGTATTGGTGACAATAAAGAAATTTTACGTCTTTGTCTTAGTTAAAAAGAATATTTTAATAAAATTAATTTATTATTTTTATTTAATGATAAGGAAAATTGCGATGCTGATGTTGATGATGATGGTGATTATGATGATGATAATGAAATGTCTTTATTTAATGGAAAAATCTATAAATCATCAAAACTATTTCATTTTGTCTTAATTAAAAATTTATCTGGTTTATTATATAAACAATTACCTAATAAGAAAAATTAAAGTTAGCATTGCAATCGCTGTTTAACTAGTTTTTCTTCTAGAACATATCTACTAAAACATCTAACTGATTGTCAACATTTAAACAATGTTAAAATTATAATGTCTAATGAACAAAATAAAATTTTTAAATTTAAGAACTTTAAATACAAAGAGCGAGTCCAATTCATAATATACGCTGATATAGAAAGTATTTGACATAAGTGTTTAATAAGTTCACCTAATACTAACCTACAGAAGTATCATAAATATGAAGCTTTTAGCATTGCCTATTAAATGTTCATATGATGATAATATTTCACAATTTAAAATGTGTACAGGTAAAAATTGTATTGAATTATTTACCGAAGAATTATCCCAACTTTCATAAAAATTAAATAATATTTCTTCTAATAAAAAAAAATAACTGATTGTGAAAAACAGGAATTTCAAAAATCAAGTAATTGTCATATATGTAAAACATTTTTGCACCTTTAAATGTTAAAGTTAGAGACCATTGCCACCTTACTGGTAAATATCGAAGAAGTGCACACCAGTCTTGTAATATTAATTATAATGATACATACATTGTTCTAATAGTTTTTCACAACTTATCAGGTGACAGGTATGACAGTCATTTTTTAATTAAAACGTTAGCATTCAAAATAAATGGTCAAATTACTTTATTACCAGTTAATAAAGAAAAATATATACCGTTCACTGTAAAAATTAACAAAACGAAAATTCATTTTAGATTTATAGATTCATTCAGATTCATGGCTAGTAGTTTAGACAAACTTTCCTCATATTTAGATGATAATCAAAAAGTAGTAACCAGAAATTTCTGTGAAAATGATGAATATTTTACATTATTGAAATGTAAAGGTGTTTTTCCTTATGAATATTTAGATGGGAAAAATTAGAAGAACAGAAATTACCTAACATTAATGAATTTTATAGCTCAGTGAATAATTCATATATACCTATGTCTGAATATGAACATGCACAAAAAATTTGGTAGATTTTTAAAATAAAAACTATAGAAGAATATGCAGAATTATATTTAAAAACAGGCGTTCTTCTTTTAACTGACATCTTTGAAAATTTTAGAAATATTTGCTTAAAAATATCTGTTAGATCCATTACTATACCGCACCAGGATTAGCATTCGAAGCTATGTTAAAAGTAACAGGTGCTAATTTAGAACTACTAACCAATGTTAATATGTTATAATTTTTTGAAAAAGGGATAGCGGATGGTATTTCACAATGTTCAAATAGGTATGGTAAAGCAACCAACATATATATGAAAGATAAATACAATACACAAGAAAAATCATCATATTTAATGTATTTTGATATAAATAACATATGGTATGGCAATGTCACAAATTATACCAACAGGTGAATTTGAATGGGTAACAGATATTTATTCGATACCAAATATTCTAGAAATTTCTAATGATTCAACTATTTCATATACAAAACAACTTTTTGAAAAGCATAGAGATTTACCTCTATGTCCAGAACACTTAGTATCACCAATTTCAAAAACTAAATTACCTAAATTAATAACATTATTAAAAAAAAACTATGCAATTAATTATATAGCATTAAAACAGGCAATGCAACTTGGATTAAAAATTGATAGAATTCATAAAATATTAAAATTTAAGCAATCATATTGGCTAAAACACTATATTGACCTAAATACTAACATGAGAAAAAAGTAAAAACGAATTAAAAAAAAATTTTTTATAAATTAATGATTAACTCTGTATTTGGAAAAACAATGGAAAATGTTCGAAAGTATCGTGATAAAAAATTAGTAACTAAATGGTCTGGACGCTATGGAGCTAAGTATTATATTTCACAACCAAATTTTCACAGCTGTAATATATTTGACACAGATATGGTAATTATAGAGATGCGAAAAGTAAAAGTAAATTTTACTAAATCTATTTACATCGGTATTTCAGTTTTAGACATTTCCAAAACATATCTATATGATTTTTATTATAATTATGTATTAAATTACTTTGAAAATAAAGCAAAATTGTTATATTGTGACACTGATTCACTTATTTATCATATTTTTGTTGATGATTTATATAACTATATAAAACGAGATATTCATCTATTTGATACTTCTGACTATAAATCAAATAATGAATATAATATTCCATTAGCGAACAAAAAAGTTATTGGTCTTATGAAAGATGAAAATAATGGTAAAATAATGACTGAATTTATATGTTTATGATCCAAAATGTACGCCATAAAAGTATTAACAAAAGAAAATGATATTATCAATTTAAAAAATAATTAGAATTTCAAGGGGAGAACATAGCTAGTATTCAAAATAATTTAAACAATTTAGGGCTTTATAAAAAAGCTAAAGATGTTACAAAGTATACATTAAAAAATATTCAGTTTGCGGATTACTACAACTGCTAATTTAATAATAAAATACTAATTGCAAATCAAAATAGTATTAGAACATAAAAACATGAAGTATATACAATTAAGCAAACAAAAATTGATCTTAGTTCATCTGATGATAAAAGAATTGTTAGCTATTTATTTACACTTATCCTTGGGGTTACAGTATAAATTAATATATATATATATATATATATATATATATATATATATATTTCTTATTTATATTGATTATTCGACTTATGTTCAAATATCATTAAACATTATACGGATGTGCAGACAAAATAATTATATATAAATAAGAAAGAATACATTATAAGTAAATAACTTCAAACATCGAACTCAATAATAACAAATGCAAAATGGTATGTGAATGTGGATGTACAGATGTACATTCACCAAGATATAATACAGATTTTGCTGATAATCCAAAGTTTCCAAAGAAATTTTGTTGGATAACAAAAAATTTCGATTACTATCATCTACCTGGAATAACAAAAATATTTCTCATTTATGACATATATCAAAACGAAGAAGATTCTAATAACTTTGACCGTTTTGCTCTAATAAAGAGTAAAAATATTCATGAACTAGTTGAAAAAGAACGTCAACCATTTGAAATCCCTATTTGTTATATTTGCAAGAAAAAAGTATACCAAGTATAAAGACTGAAGATTGTTCAGACCGCAATACTCCACATCCGCCATTCAAAAGAAGACGCTCCAAAAGCAGTAAAAAAAATTCTAGGTGTGGGGAGAAAAAAATTATTTAGTTTAAATAATTTAGTTTATGCAATAATAAATTAGTATTTACAAAACTTCATTTAATAAAATATATTCAACGTTTATTATTTTTGTATTAATTCTAATATCAAATAATGTTCAATCATCAAGTGTTTTTATTAATAAATTTAAATATAATATTTCAAACGGATCATTTCTTTTAACAGTGAAAGATTCTTCTTCTAAAGATTCTCTGATTTTAAATGAATATCCAACATTTTATACGGAAGGTTATATACCCTTTAGTACGATACTAAATCATTTATAATATTCCTGTATACATTTAATTTTTATTTTAGAAACACCAATTTTAAGTGAAGAAAATTCTACAGTTGGATATAGCATCGGTTCATATGGAGGTTTCTATCCACTTACAAACATTGAAAGCAAAATGTATTGTGGACATTTCAATAACACAGAACTGGCTGGTTGGTTATACTAACGCTATTTATTATAAGTATTATTGGTGGGAAAATATTAATGATTTTCTAAACGATATCATTCCTCAGTTTAGTAATCTTTTTAAAAATAAGAAATTTTGTTTTATATATAAGAAGAAAAATATTTCTAATTAACTTAAAAACGTTTTAACTCTCAACAATGAATGTGATCGTAGAAAAAGTTGGTTCAATTATTGAATATTTAGATAAAGGTGATTCAATCTTACGATTAGATTTAAATTTATTTGATTATATACCAATATATATTTCAAACAGGAATAGGAAGTATGGAATTAGAATTATTATAGGATACTTTACCAGCTCAAAAACAAGCTTTGATAGAAGAGTATCGTCTTCGTTTAAAACATCACAATACTGGGAAAAGAACAGAAATAGACGGACCTCCTGCTACGAAAAAACTATTGTAATTCTTGTAAAATAGAAAATAATAATAAATGTACAATTGTAAATATTGGATAATTATTTATAAAAAAATGATACTTTACTTCATATGTTTAAATTATTCTTTAACTTTTAATTGGAATAAATGTATACAGTTGTTATTTAAATATAATAAAAATACATAATCAATCAAGTTGCTTATCTTTTAATTATCTGGAACCCTTACCCTGACTAAACAGGTGTGTCTGGGCCAGACATATCTGCACAAGGATTGACCACCCCTAAACCAAAAATACACTTATTCACCCAAGTGCAGCCTAGCCTAAAACTACACCTACCCAGTCTAGTGCAATCTAGCGCAAATATACACCTGGCCATTGCTACAACATTGGCAGTGACGTCAATGGCAGACGAAAAAAACGACACGCGCAGAGTTTGCGTAAATGACCTTTTACCTCTAGCTTCACCCAAAAGAGGCACCGGGCTGCTAAAGTTTCAAGGCCGCAAACAATGGCGGTGACATCAAATGGCAGACAAAAAAATGACACCCGCAGAGTTGACGTCAAAGATCTTTGACCTCGAGCTTCACCCAAAAAAGGTACCGTGCTGTTAAAGTTTCAAGGACAAATTGTCACAGCATCCCGTTAGGCATACTACTCCAATTCTTTGTTTGATTCCCCTTGAAATTTCAATATGCTCGCTCCTAGCGCCGTTATCGCTCATATACAACGTCCAGATCGAAAAAAACAAATGTACACGAGGACTACTCGAGAATATATCGTAACAGGTCTGCCAATGCCCATGTAATTGGTGTTAAGGCATGAATTATTATTATTATATACAATTCAAAATGTTTTAATAAGATGACGCTTTTAACGATTAACTCAGATGACTCAGCAGTAGTGTCTTAATATGGAAGTTTTTCTAGTTCTCTACCTGTATCTTCTTAAATATTTTGCCAGTAGTACAGTATAGGTCTTTGAAAGTAAATACAATATAAAAACTTTTAAATTAATGTGCACTTCTATTAGCAGCATATGATAATGTTTTTTGTGGTGAACTCAATAATAACAAATGCAAAATGGTATGTGAATGTGGATGTACAGATGTACATTCACCAAGATATAATACAGATTTTGCTGATAATCCAAAGTTTCCAAAGAAATTTTGTTGGATAACAAAAAATTTCGATTACTATCATCTACCTGGAATAACAAAAATATTTCTCATTTATGACATATATCAAAACGAAGAAGATTCTAATAACTTTGACCGTTTTGCTCTAATAAAGAGTAAAAATATTCATGAACTAGTTGAAAAAGAACGTCAACCATTTGAAATCCCTATTTGTTATATTTGCAAGAAAAAAGTATACCAAGTATAAAGACTGAAGATTGTTCAGACCGCAATACTCCACATCCGCCATTCAAAAGAAGACGCTCCAAAAGCAGTAAAAAAAATTCTAGGTGTGGGGAGAAAAAAATTATTTAGTTTAAATAATTTAGTTTATGCAATAATAAATTAGTATTTACAAAACTTCATTTAATAAAATATATTCAACGTTTATTATTTTTGTATTAATTCTAATATCAAATAATGTTCAATCATCAAGTGTTTTTATTAATAAATTTAAATATAATATTTCAAACGGATCATTTCTTTTAACAGTGAAAGATTCTTCTTCTAAAGATTCTCTGATTTTAAATGAATATCCAACATTTTATACGGAAGGTTATATACCCTTTAGTACGATACTAAATCATTTATAATATTCCTGTATACATTTAATTTTTATTTTAGAAACACCAATTTTAAGTGAAGAAAATTCTACAGTTGGATATAGCATCGGTTCATATGGAGGTTTCTATCCACTTACAAACATTGAAAGCAAAATGTATTGTGGACATTTCAATAACACAGAACTGGCTGGTTGGTTATACTAACGCTATTTATTATAAGTATTATTGGTGGGAAAATATTAATGATTTTCTAAACGATATCATTCCTCAGTTTAGTAATCTTTTTAAAAATAAGAAATTTTGTTTTATATATAAGAAGAAAAATATTTCTAATTAACTTAAAAACGTTTTAACTCTCAACAATGAATGTGATCGTAGAAAAAGTTGGTTCAATTATTGAATATTTAGATAAAGGTGATTCAATCTTACGATTAGATTTAAATTTATTTGATTATATACCAATATATATTTCAAACAGGAATAGGAAGTATGGAATTAGAATTATTATAGGATACTTTACCAGCTCAAAAACAAGCTTTGATAGAAGAGTATCGTCTTCGTTTAAAACATCACAATACTGGGAAAAGAACAGAAATAGACGGACCTCCTGCTACGAAAAAACTATTGTAATTCTTGTAAAATAGAAAATAATAATAAATGTACAATTGTAAATATTGGATAATTATTTATAAAAAAATGATACTTTACTTCATATGTTTAAATTATTCTTTAACTTTTAATTGGAATAAATGTATACAGTTGTTATTTAAATATAATAAAAATACATAATCAATCAAGTTGCTTATCTTTTAATTATCTGGAACCCTTACCCTGACTAAACAGGTGTGTCTGGGCCAGACATATCTGCACAAGGATTGACCACCCCTAAACCAAAAATACACTTATTCACCCAAGTGCAGCCTAGCCTAAAACTACACCTACCCAGTCTAGTGCAATCTAGCGCAAATATACACCTGGCCATTGCTACAACATTGGCAGTGACGTCAATGGCAGACGAAAAAAACGACACGCGCAGAGTTTGCGTAAATGACCTTTTACCTCTAGCTTCACCCAAAAGAGGCACCGGGCTGCTAAAGTTTCAAGGCCGCAAACAATGGCGGTGACATCAAATGGCAGACAAAAAAATGACACCCGCAGAGTTGACGTCAAAGATCTTTGACCTCGAGCTTCACCCAAAAAAGGTACCGTGCTGTTAAAGTTTCAAGGACAAATTGTCACAGCATCCCGTTAGGCATACTACTCCAATTCTTTGTTTGATTCCCCTTGAAATTTCAATATGCTCGCTCCTAGCGCCGTTATCGCTCATATACAACGTCCAGATCGAAAAAAACAAATGTACACGAGGACTACTCGAGAATATATCGTAACCGGTCTGCCAATGCCCATGTAATTGGTGTTAAGGCATGAATTATTATTATTATATACAATTCAAAATGTTTTAATAAGATGACGCTTTTAACGATTAACTCAGATGACTCAGCAGTAGTGTCTTAATATGGAAGTTTTTCTAGTTCTCTACCTGTATCTTCTTAAATATTTTGCCAGTAGTACAGTATAGGTCTTTGAAAGTAAATACAATATAAAAACTTTTAAATTAATGTGCACTTCTATTAGCAGCATATGATAATGTTTTTTGTGGTCTGCGTAAAGCGGGCCAAGTTGAATGAACGTTTAGCCCACAGGTGTATATAATGTGTGTAAAGTGTTCCGCGGCTTTGTTACAACCTACCCGTGATAAGAATGTAGAAAACTTGATATGATTTTGACTTCCTCAATATTTAAGAATAACTGAAGAGGATACCGATCTCGAATAAAGCCTACCACTCACACGCTGGTTCTGTCATTCGAACCCTCAACCAACGGGACTCTACCTCTCGTTTTTAAATGCTCTTATCACTTGATAATTAATGATAATTAATAAGTTAGCATCCGTCAACAGTTTAAGGCCAATTACTAGAGGCACATATATGAGTTACAAGAAGCTTTTTATGCATATCAATTATTACTTATGTAACACTGTTCAGACACTCTTTGATATTATTGCGTTCTTCTATATTATGAACTTATATATTATACAATGGAAGAATTTTTCACTTTGTACAAGAATTACATATGAATATATTTTACTATTTCTAGTCATATGATAACTAACTTATAGAATAATTGTTGAATTTTATTTTTAAGATTTCCATATTGAAGTTTGTATGCAGATATCCTGCTACAAATTTTATAGAAAGTGAAAACACAAGATTTTGCTTTTGTAATTTGATATACATCTCATGACAAATATGTTTAATAATTACAGGACAATGGACTAAGAAAATAAGGATAACGTCAGACAGTAGAACATAAAAAGATTATTTGAAATATGTTAAAAATGCATTTCTGTATATTGCAATTGTTGTTATATACTTTTAAACTTAAAAGGAAAAATTTTTGTCCCCTCTTTAATATAATATTGTGGTAGATTACTTTACGTTTTCAGGAGTTAGGATTTCGCAAAATATATCTGCGTAGACTGTCAGAGACAGTTATTGATATTTTCTTTAAGAAAATCTTCTCGCCGCTAAACCCTTTAACGTGAAATATGAATGCGACAGAGGGACAAAAATATATTCCGAAATATTTTTACTTTCGTGGAATTACAGAGTGACAGTGAAAAAATATTCAGTTTATCGGTTGAACATTAAGCAAATTTATGCTACTTAAATTTCGAAGGGGATTCGGATTTCATCTACGCACTTTCGTAATGTTACGTGAATGCATACTTTTGCAGCACTTTCATTTAAGTTTACAAATAAAATAAATGTCGGTATATGATTGATAGCAAGTAAGCTTAACGAGAAAAGTATATTTTGATAACTAATAATAAATACGATATCTTAAAATATTAGGTGTATATATGCACATATATATTCACAAAAAAACTTGTCTTTGTACAAAAGCAAAATTTTCAAATTAAATTTCCAGTATAAATTTGAAGTGGGAGACACATTTGCACCAGTCCTAATAATAATATAATTATAATAATGAATTAATTTAACGGAGTAATGAATCACTATAATGTACATAATATACAGGGTCCGGCAATGTGTGTGAACACAGACAAAATTATGTATTCTTTTAAAAAATAAAATTAATAAAAGTTTTTGTAGTATTTCTATTCTACTCTATCAAATACTTTTTCTTTCTAGAACTTTCACTTGTTTCGGGATATGGCGTCATCTGTAGTTTTTTAAAATTGATCAACCTGTATACTTTGACGTTTGGATAGACACATTTTCAAGAATTACAATGATATACGGCTTATATCTATAACATATTGGAAAAGTTTAGCAACAAGAAAATATTGAAAACAAGACAATTTATAATAAATGTTCAAACTCATGACCTTCTGCAGCCTGACAGTATCCTAGTCTATCAACGAAGACCTTAATGACTTCTGAATCACGTCTTGTGCTATCTCTTGAAAGGACATCCTAATTTCTTCCAACTCTTCGAGCGTCTGAGGTTTAGTCTTATAGATATTAGATTTCAATTGCCCCAAAAAGGAAAAACTCTAAAAGACTTAAATCGGGTGATCGCGGAGGCCATTTAATATATCCTTTTCGACCTATCCAACGCTGTGGAAATACTTCATTTAGGAATGCACGCACGTCAATTCCATAATGCGGCGGGGCTCCATCTTGCTGATACCAGATGGCATCTGAGAATAGTGTAGGATTTATGGGGTTTGGAAATAAATGAATTAATGCTGGTACAATTTCCTCGCGCAACAATTGTAAATCACGAATAGCGTTCAAATTTTCCCTAAAAAGTAAAGGTCCGACTATGTAGCTTCCGATTAAACCTGCACATACATTTAATTTTTAAGGATATTGTGTGTAATTTTCTTCCATCCAATGAGGATTCCGATCACTCCAGTAGCAACAGTTATAAAATGTTCTACGACCGGTTTTTGGCAAATTTTTAACACTTCCCGTTACATTAAACTTTCGCAACACCCTTAACATGTGGTAGTAAAAATATTGCATGCATCTTGTAGAGATCTCTGCCTGTCTCCAAAACCAACCATCAAATAACAAAGTAATTCTATCACGTTCTGTTAGTTCGCCCATAATGAACGTCTATTTTTGTTGAAAGGAAACTATCTGTCACTATTGAGTATGACTGTCAATAATACTAAGTAATTCCAATACTTTTATTTTTGCTTTTGCTATTATTTATCCTTGCTTAAAAGGTTTGCATGGCAACATAAATATACGAATGTATTTTATCAGATGTATGTGACAAAAAGATGTTTATAACCAATGTTTTTTTTTAATATTTCAAATCACACACCAACCAAACCGTATATCATTGTAATTTTTGAAAATGTGTCTATCCAAAAATGTTAAAATATACAGGTTGAGCGCTTTAAAAAAAACACCGATGACACTGTGTCTCGAAACAGGTGAAAATTGTAAAAAATAAAAGTATGTGATTGCCAAAAATCTGGTGTTCCCACACATTTGTCTAACCCTGTATAATAAACATAATATAATAAAATACTATCCAAAAATAGAAATAGAAAAATTGAAGTAATTTAAAACCAATAGCTCCATGCAAAAATGAAAAATTAAGCGATTGGAAAATAATACGTATATGTATCTTTTGAAATTCAGGAAACTTAGAATGATCTTATTCATTGTTATACTATTATCACTCTTACTTTTAGAATATTTAGGCTACCCTATTGTTTTATTTTTTGCTTTGGATAATAATGGAATTTAATGCAAGTGATAGGGGATAGGTCAAAATAATCCCTTTTAGCTAAAACACACTTATTCATTTTTTGGTATCATTTCTCAAAAGGCTTAGAAGATTTTTTTTGGAAATCAAAATCTCAATTAAATACAGCAGCTACTGTATTGGAGTCAGGAAATCTCATACCACGCATCAATCTTCAACGAAAAGATATGAGAAATCATTAAAATTAAGATCCGGACCATATGGCGAATGAGTGATCAATTCATCTATACATTCTCGTAAAAAATATTTTTCGGCTATATACCAATCGCCATTTAAAGCTCTACGATATTCAACTGACATTACAATAGAATTACTGTACATGGAGAAAACGAAAATAATTTTTTTGTTTCTATTTTACCGTGAATAACTCTTGTTGACCTTTCCACATTTTTATCCAAATGCAGGGGACATGTTCATTCCTAAAACTATTGTAAAACGCTGGTGTAATGAATTTATACCAACAAAATTTATATGGGATGCTCAAAACAGCAGCCACATGAAACATTTCAATGTTACTGTAATACCATTCTCCTACTGTTCTCTCAATGTAAGCAACCCTAGACGTTTATGTAAAAGCGAGTTGAAACTATAAGATAGACTCTTACATATTCAGTACGATGAATTTCGAATAGTACGTCGCAGTGTGTTTGCTACAAATGTTACAAAATACGCATCATAATTCAGTATAATAAAAAATCATAAGGAGTGAGCCCCAAAAAAGCTTTCAGAGTATGTCACGGATTAAATCAGTTATGGCTTAGATTGATTAAGTGATGTAACCTATATTTCGTACTATTAGTAATAGGTTAAATCGTAACTTGTCAATTTGACTTATTACTATTTACAAATGACACTTCGTTAAATCTCTAAGCTCAGACGTGACTTATATCTCTATTTCAGTCGTTCATGGCCTACCTAGGATACAAATTTTGTGGCTCGCTTGATGTAAAATGGCACACATACCAATAATGCCGCTCAAACAATGCTCTATTAATCTTGTAAAATACTTAGTGGATAGGTCATCCACTTTATAGTTTGTATATAGCACCATTTTTTTTAACGGACCATGAATAAATGGAAACATGGAAACATAGAACATGACAAAAATATTCCAAAATTACTTTTTCAAATGCAAAAGTGCATTTACTGTAATGGTGAAAATTTTGAGAAAAAGTAATAGAATTTTCGTTATAGAATTGTGGTGCAATAGAATTATGTTTTGACCGCATTAGGCTCAATATTAAGCAAACATATCCTACTAATTGTGGTTATTATAAATATTGCTGTGTTTTTGATTAGTTGGCCAATAAGAAAATTTAATATTGCAATAGTTGTCATAAGAATATGTATATTTTAAAGACTCTAAATTTGCATGCCTTATCTCAGGTAATTTCTGTTATTAATTAAAAGTCCTAGCATCAAATAGATGTATATGTCTACATAAATAATATAACGAATTATCAAGAAATAAAATGATTTTTTGAGTAAAATTTTGTCATGCATGTAATATACGAGTACAATTAATATAGCTGATAAATAGAAAATAATGAAAATACATACAAATATCTAAGCATTATATTAATACTCTACAAGGTTAGGCAAAATCGGGAATTCAATGAGTATATTTATATCCGAATCAGACTTCCGGTTTAGCCGGCAACGATGTTAACTTTTTTATTTTAAATGAAACACCCTGTACATTTTATTGAATTTCAATAGAGATCTGCTCTGGGAGTTCGCCGATAATAAGGTTTGGCACTCTTTTGTTCAACAACGACAAAGATATTTAATTAAAATTGATATTTTAAAATCATGTTTACATGGATTAAAATTCAGTACTTGACTTAAACTGTCAGAATTGACTTTGTAGACGTTCAAATATTAATAATGGTTCAATTAATAGAAAAAGTATGTGTTTAAAATTTGATGATGATTGGTTTTGGTGGCCGCGTCAGAACTCGTGAAGAAGTATGCGATTTATTCATCAATTTGCATCAAGATCGACATCCAATATCATGAATAGTCGTTGGTATACCAAAGTTATAACTTGACCGGAAATGTTAGAAACGTGAACGATTAAAAGTCGCAACTAATGAAGTTATTGCTCGAGACACTGTTATAGCATTACAAGAATTACCACAAACTTCTATTACATCCCTCACACTAAACTATGATATACGTTGCCAATCAGTAGCCAGAATATTGAAGAACGAAAAATATCATCTACATAAACCACATTTAGTGCAAGAATTATTGCACGGAGATTATGACTGTAGAATTAAATTTTTCGAAAGAGTTATGGAGATTTGCAAAAATGACCAATATTTTACGATCGTACATTCAATTTGTTGTTTTCCGACGAGGCTACGTTTTGTTTAAATGGTACTGTTAATCGCCATAATTGTCGATATTGGTCAATAGAACCCTCATTGGATGCTATAAACATCCGCAGAAATTAAACGTTTGGGGTGGTATTTTCAGGAACCGTATTATAGGTCTTTTTACCATTCATGGTACACTAACTGGACAGAGATATTTAGATCTTTTAAGTGATTAGGTTGTTCCTAATATTGAGGCGGATGTGGAATTACCTGTAAGTGTATGGTTCCAACTAGATGAGCACTCCCTCACTACGCCTTAATGTTAGAAGTATTTTAAGCGAAACATTCCCAAATCAGTGGATTGGTTTTAGAGGATTCACTGAGTGAATGCAGATTCTCCAGATTTGAATCCCCTATATTTTTACCTTCGGAGTCATATAAAATTTGTGGTTTATACTAGACGTCGCATAATCTGAACTAGTTACGGAGGCTTTGGCAAATGCCATTTAAGGAGTTCTTCGCAGGCTTGCACATTGTCAAGAAGTGAACGGGCATCATTTCGAAAACTTTCTTAGCTGATATTGATTTTGTTTGTATATTTTGTTTCCAGTTTTCTTGTTCTCAATGAAATTTGCATTATTAGATTTAATTAAACATCTGCTGTTGTTAAACAAAGGGGTGCAAACCTTACTGTTGGCGAACTACCAGAGTAGAGCTTTATTTTAATTCGTAAAAATATACTGGGTATTTCATTTAAAATAAAAAAGTTAACATAATTTCCGGCTAAACCGGAAGTCTGATTCGGATATAGGTATGCTCTTAGAATGCCATATTTGCATTAACTTAAATGTGGAAAACTTTGTTAAAATCTAGGTAGTCATATCAAAGATATTCGAATGGATGCATACATTTGCCTAATCCTGTATAGATTTAATTTGGAAACGATTACTCTTATATTTAGGAACAGATTATTTTCTAAAAATGCTTCAATTTTGCTCTACTAATCATTATATGAAATTTTTTATGTATAATTCTTGTTCGAATTATGTAGAACTGGGTATAGAGAACACCAATCGTCCAGGGAAATTTACTGTGGCTCCTGGGCACGCTTAGAATGATTCTATGCCGGTATACTACTTGAATTTTGTAAAAATACAATGTAAAATAGAACTACTGAACTATAATGACAATTTTCGTAATAAAATAGATTTATGTTGTTCACGACACTGGGATCTACTGTACCCTCCGAACTCAACAAGAAGCTATTTTCGTCTAAAAATATAAATTTAAAAAAATCATTACACACTAAGTTAATTGATTAAAGTGAACAAGATAATTTACGGATTCACTGGTCATCTGATTGAATCTACAATACTCTCCTCAAATGGTGCGAGCTCTCTCCGCGAATATGTAATATTCGATTATATGAATTTATTTTAAAAATTATTTAAGGAAATTCAAAATATTTCTGTCTAGATAATTAAAATAAATTTATATGGTTTCTTTAGATAAAATAAGCTCAAAATAAACTATGATACATACTCGCAATTTCCTACAAATTTTCTAATGTTTGTTTCCGTCATTAAGTAAAAATTAATAAATTATTTAAATAAAGTTAAAACGATGCTACTTATGTTTAAAATAAAATTGTAGGGAAAATAACTTCAACGATTTCCTATAAAAAAATTAAGTAATAACTATAATAGAATTGTTGAATACAGAATATATAGAGCACGTTTAGTAATGTTGATTGCTTGAAGAGTTAGCGAAGCCCCCTCCATGGTACCACCCGTATCTTATCAAAATTAAAACATAACCCCTATGTGGGGCTGCATAAACAAAATTTATTCGCCTTAAAGAGTTGTATGCAAAAAAACTATGTCTTTCAAAATCGTCTATAAAGTAGAACTAATTTTTCACGGCAAATTTGTTAGTTGATATGCAAGATTGTACTCATGATTCGTGAATCTACCGGACATAAACGAAAGATGCAATCGACGGTTATTTGCGATTGCGTGATAACGATATATAATATCGCAATAATTACATAGAAACTAATGTTTTTAAATTAAGAACCATATTAAATAAATACAGAGATTTATAGTTCTTGTATTATATTTAAGTTTCTTTAAGTAAAAAGATATGGTAGGTTTTTAACCACAAGCAAACTTAGCTGAATATATAGACGGCAATGAATAATTGTACTTCTTTTCAAAGTTTATATCACCCACTGTAATGAATTAAACACATTTTTACCACTTCTTTTTTCTAGATGCTTAAATAATATTTTACTCAGAATGAAATTCGATTTTGTTTTATGAATCTAGGAGAAACTGACAGTTTCAGATTATTTTTACTGCCACTAATCAAATTATCGCCTCGTGGAATTTTTTTCCCAATGGAACACTTTAGTGCTGGACAGTGTGCTTTTTGTGTAAAAGCATTCTACGAAAATGCTCACTTTTACGTGCAAGTCCAGAGAGCGTTTCGAAATCACTACAATTTGCGGTATGCTCATCAAGGTCCATTTGCTAATTTAATTAGGAAATGGATAGGTACCGAAATTTCAAGTATGTGGTTCTGCAGTTTGTTCTAAGCTCTGTGACCGTAGAAGATTTATTAGAAATGAAATCAACATCGAAGCTGTAAGTACTGCTCTATCCAAAAGTTCACATCGTTTGATAAGAAAACATGCGTTTGCTTTTCATTTAAACCGATCTAATTTTTCAAAGGATTTTGAAAAATTATTTACATTACCATCCTTATAAGATCCGGTTGGTTCAAGCTTTGAAGAATGATGATTACGGTAGCCTTCTTCATTTTGCTACTTTGATGCAGGAGTTCATTGGCTTTGATAATATTCTTTTTAGTGACGAAGCACATTTTCATTTAGACGATTACGTGAACAAAAAGAATGGTCGGTACTAGTCTGCAGCAAATCCAAGCAGTTGCTTTGAACACTCCAAAAGTAACCGAATGGACGCAAGGTCTTCCAGAGGCAATATTGGTTGGTATTTTTTTGAGAATAATCAAGGGCAATCAATCACAGTAACTGCCCAATGATATTGTTCGATGATCCGCAATTTTATAGGACCAGCATTACAAGGATTTGAAAGGTTTGGTGGTACATGGTTTCAGCAGGATGGCGCCATAAGCCATACTGCGAATGAAACTTTAGAGGCAGTAAGAATGTTTTTCCCTGAAAGAGTAATTTCGCGTAGAGGTGACATTGACTGGCCTGCAAGAAGCTGTGATTTGACACCACTAGGTTTCTTCTTGTACGGCTACCTTAAAAGTAAGGAGTATGGAAATCCTACGGCGAATATAAATGTCTTTAAAGACCGAATATGGGAACACATTACCGATATGCCTCTAGCACTGTATCAACGCGTTGTTCTAAATGCACGACATTGTTCAGAGGAATGCATAAGACGTCAGGGGCAACATTTAGACAACATTATTTTTAATATTTAATTTCCAGATGTTAGTAATTATATTTCTGATTTCAATTTATTAAAACGTTCAAGCACCAATAACTATTTTATTTTTTAAATCAAATTTCATTCTGAGTTATCTTATAATCACATAGGTAATATTAATCTCTATGAAGAAGAAATTAATCATAATGAAAATGTATACATCTCCTTTATTTGTTTAGTTATAGTAATATTAGTAAATTAAGTTAGATTTAAGGGATACGGGTCGCTGAAATCAGATTTATTGTAAATAAAACATGCATGTAGTTACATTCATTTGCATATAAATATCTTTTTAATATTTGCATATAAATATCTCAAATTAGGGAAGTATACACACCAACATGGTGTTACTTGATTCACTTAATAGAAAAATATTTTCTTAATATAGATATATTTTTCATAGAATCACTATCTCGAATATTTTAAACGGCTACATTAAGTCGATATTTTTTTTTGTAATGGTTATGTGTACACTTTTCTTCAGCGAAACATTTCTCACCATCATAATAAATATTTATTTTTCATCAAAAAATTTAGATCGATATTCTCTGTATCTCCATGTATTTTTTTAGTATTGCCAATAAGTGGTTTTTGACGCTTATTGAAAACAAACATTGTCAAGAACATTTCACAAAAACTAGTGTTTCCTGCGAGAAATCAATGAATAAACACGTTAATGTTTTACTAGTGAATGTCGCCTTTAAGAAAATATTTTGAGTGAAAGATACTTTAAGTACAAATATATATTTTTAGCTATTTACTCTTTATATAAAAAAAAACTGGCGAAATTTATGAGTACTTTTCTTTTGTAGATTTAAATTACTTTCAAAAATAATAAGAAAACTATAAATCTTGAAGCAATCATGCTCGAATTTTTTGCGAATCTCACATTATGTTCAATACTTGGTGCCATCAGTCGTAAACTACATCTGGGTTTGAAGTAATTCTAGTATTAGCGGAGAATATTCTGATTCACTGAAATAGTAATGAAGCAACGTAAAAAATATATGTAAATTGTTTAATCTGCAACACCGTAAAAAGAAACACACTTAGTATCTCTCCCTATGCCTGTTTGTGTGTATTATACTAGTGGTATGCTGGAATTATTGAAATGCTAAGAAAGTATAATATATAGAGATGGTAAAGTTGCATTTTCGTCTCTGATAGCCAGTTGAATTGCGTCTCTCACATAGTACACGTGGTACACACTATTGTGAGTGAAAGTAGAGACTTGTCACGGGAACATTTTCGAGCTATGATTTACTACGATTTTAAGGTTAGTGTAAACGGAAAACGGCGCTACGAAACTTTGTAACTTGCATTTGGCAATGAAGCCCCAATCGAAATGAATGTATTTCGTTGGTTTCGAAAATTTAAAAGAAGTTGGATTTCGCTTGGCGATGAGAATCATTGAGAATCATTCCCATGTTCATCAGTAACTGCTAAAAATGGTGAAAAAGTGAAAATGTTTATCGAAAAATGCACTTAAGAAACGATTCAGACAACATTTGGCATGGGTTCTCTAACAGTTAATACAATTTTACACGATCATCCTCATATCAAAAAAATTGTTACACGTTGGGTACCACATACACTCCATGACTGTCCGGAAGCTTTTAATTTGTGGAATGTTCGATTGCAAAAATGCATTGATGCTGGTGGGGAGCAATTTGGATATGAATAAATTTATTTTCCTATATGTAGTTTTCTTGTATTTCAATAATTGCAGCGTGTCCTTCTATAAATATGCATATACACCAACCCACATTCTCGAAAATATCTAGAAAAAGAAAAAATCAAATATAAGAATCAAATCGCGTGAATACGGCGAATGTGAAAACAAAGAACTGATTATTGCTTAAAAAGTTATTGGCGATTAACAAACAACGATAAGGTGCATAATCGCAACAATGCCAACAATTGTCAATTGTCTAGGTCTCTATATTTAGAATGAAAACAAATCTTCTCGGAATCGTGAATTTGAATGTTACTAAAAGAATTGCTGCGATAAATGATTATCTCAATAAACGTTTGGCGCATTTCCATAACACTTTTGCTGTTTTTAATATAGAACTTAATAATCAAAGATTTCTTTATTAATTTTCGGATCGAGATATATTCATTAAAATGCGTTGTTTCTTGACTAGTAGTATGCAAAATGTTATGAAATATTTACAGATTATTTAGGTTGATATTTTATAAGTGAATCTCCCACAAGTAGATGACGCTAGTTAAAATTAAGCCATTCTTTTTTACTTTGGGATATTCGCATGTTCTTGACTGTATTGCATCTGTTGCTGTAGTTTATTTTCTTTGTTCTAAGTAGCGGTCGTCAAGCTGGTGGAAGGCGCTGTCCGTCATTTCATTTATTAAGGCTATTTGGTCACTTCTATTATTCTATGATTCTTATTATTGTTGCTTGCGGAGGACTACTTTTAGCCAGTGTTCAGCAATTATTTGTATACCCTAGTTGTGAACGGAATAGAATTGCTACAACTTTGAGGTGTCCGCGATATACCATTTGTACATTTCGTAATTAATTCTGTTTAGAAGAAAAATCATATTTTCATACGTTTCTTTTAAAAGGATTTCGTAGCCAGCGGGGATGGATGGATAGATAAACGTTTCCTATGTGAAGAAGGGCAGCTTTCAAACTCAATTTCGAATCATCGATAAAAGGGGATGGTGTTGATGACCTAATGCCAACTTCAAATTTTCGGCATTATTGCAGTATGAAAGACACTTGTCGGCTGAAAAATACTATGCTAGTCTTTGTAACGATTACGATCCGCAGAAATATATATGCTTGAAGCTAACAGTTTCTATTCTTGTCGTCTAGATTCTAGTATTTCTGCTTTAGTTTTTGATAAATTCAGGTCTCGAATAAGATCATTTAATTCGAACTGATTTATTAGGTGTTGTTCATCCTCTTCAGATGGCAAATATTCATAATCGCTGGTCGACAACTTGACACTTGCTTCTTCTGATTCTGTAGCATCATATTCTTCACCCGAAACACCTATGGGTTTTGGTACTGTCAAGGCTTCCTTATAAGGTACTGGACGAGTAGCAAAGAGCAGATTAGCATAACTAATGTTTTTTCCTATTTTTACTTAAACTTTCGTATTCTTATTGGAAAACTCGAAAGTTTTCCTGCATCAAAGGTAGCAATCAGTCGAATGCTCCGTTTTTTCACGCCAAATCATAGGTCTTGTAAATATCATAGCGCTTTTCTTACCGTTTGACCAGTCCCACAAAGTAACAACACATCATGCACAGCAAATGCTTGGTGCCTATGGCTTGTCTAGATGTTCGAGGGTTAAGCCAAAATAATGAAAAGATAACTTTTATATTTCTATTGAAGGTGTAATATTCCGCTTATGCTAGTGGGTAGTGAATTCTCCACATATATAACAGAAACTGATGGGATTATTTATACACGCACGGGACATTATAAAAGAAGAAGACGTTCAGCTATCACAAACCGACTTACATTGAATTTAAAGAGCGCTGTGTCTCTATATACACACATAGCCATATATTTATCAAATCTTAAGTTGGTTGATACCAGGGCAAAAATGGACGTGGTTTCAGTGCTTTGACTTATGACACATTCAAGATATATCCTTTCAGTGTTCGACAGAAGAATATTTTTACTAGTATCTTCCCTATATAGAAGTAGCTTCGAAATTTTGTAAAATTTGATGCATTTATCGAGAAACTATTTAAAGAAAATATATCAAAATCCTGATGTGATGGAGAAAATTTAGATCAGATTCAGAATCGGCATAACAAAAGACATAAACTACACGTGTTGTAGTATAACAAAACCAAATTCTGCTAATCAGTTTTATGTAACATATTGCAGTGGAATGTGCTTTTAAATTGCTTATTAATTTTTTTATTCACACTACATCTTATGTTGCCGGCTGTACAGTCTAGTAGAATCCACAAACTCCCATCTCACGGATCGTTCTTCTCAGAATAGGTCCAGGTTATGTTGGAAGGAAAACAATAAATGTCAATGAAAATCACAATTAGCTAATTTACAATTTTTAATAATAAAAAAAATTTAAAAAAAAATCCCTTTACCGAATGTATAGGGTGCTAAAGCAACATTAACAGTAGCATTAGGAGGAAACACTCTTTGTGAATATGACTCGCACACAGAGAAAAACCCCCTGTGGCTCTCGAACAAATATAAAACTAATAAATACTGGAGAAATTTGTCAAGTTTGACCTCTACTTTAACCCCTACAATATCAAATGTCAAAAACAACAAAGTTTTCAAAATCCGCGTAAATTGGCTTACAGTCATGCGCAAATAAAACACGACAAAATTCAACCCACATAAAAAAAATCCAACCTTGAATTTAAAACGTTCTAGAATATTATTTTTTGAAGAAAAACTCCACTAAAAAAGAAACATGACAATTTTCTCTAATACCCATATACTAACTTCAAATATCTAAATTATTACAAGGAATACATGAAATTATAATAATAATAATAATCATAATCGTAGTATCAAGTATATAAATAAAATATTTTTATCGAACTTACATAGATCTATGCACTGATAACAAAAAAAAACTACGTGAGAGATATCATACTTATTAGATCACACCAAGATCACAAATTCACGCAAAAATCGAAATAACATAACATGCACCTGAATAAAATGCATAAACAAAATAAAACCCGATTTTACTAAAACAGAGAATAAAATTGAATATCTTATTCTCTAACAACCGGTCACTTTAGAAGTCTAGATATCTCTGTCCAAATGAAGTTGCAACATCCGCACGGATATCCCCACCAACTATAAAATCAAAAATATACAGAAAAATATATATATATCTTATAACAATATGATATCCGGAGTAGCGGCTGCTTTAAACATCTGACCAACCTAAATATACGAGGATGGATCAAAATTTCAAACATAATAAAATTCATCACTTAAAATTAAATATATTTATAACAATCCCCGTCTGAAATAAAATAAACATCAAAAATGAAATAGATAAGTTTAATAAATGTACTACACAAAAAAGTTTAATATCGTTCAATCATTTTCCTTTCTTGTCCAAGGAAAAATCCATTACAATATGTTACTTCCTTAAAGGGTTGCGGCTTTTTTCCATAATATTTTTATTATTTATATTTAAAATATCCATTGATTTGTAAAATTATTTACTTTATGTGGTATTATACCCATTACTGATTGGTTTTGAAAGTAACTCATTTTAATATTATGTTTGTAGACACGACGCGAGCATTACTTCTCGTTACATTTAATATTTCGTTAACATATTTTAAAGTCATTTACTATTGTGTATTGTTTTTGTGCGCTTATGTGTTAATAGTTATATGATGGTCTAGATTCTGATTAAATTTAAAGCAATTTTAGATTGACAGCTATGAAAAATACACAAACAATACGGAAGTATGCTTTCTATCTTAAAAATATTTAGAAGATTAAGAAATAACGAGTTAAAAATTAGATATTGAAATGGCACAGTTAATAAATATTACAGTTTCATCTCTCTACCTACAAGAACTGTAAGAGATTTTTCATAAGATAGGAGGGCTAGCATATATGTCTTTCAGTTAATATTTAATAGCTATCATTATTACTTAAGTAGAAGCAATAAAAATTAAAAGGAAACAACACTCGAACCCTGTCCAGAAAAAAAAGGGGCCCAGTCATATATACATCATATGTCCATTACGGCGAAATAAATTGAAAAGCATTGTCCGAAAGAAGGATAGGAATGAACGATTACCTTTAGCATTGTTAGAACACCAATGTCCATGTAGGCGGTCAACGTATTCTGAGAGAAAGGGCGTTTTACCTAATCTTCCCATGAAGCTTCATGTACAATTGCAAATACGCAGACGTTTGTTTAAGCGGCCGCACTATATCGAAGTTTATGTAGAGTCTTAAGGGAATTATGTACAATTTACAGTTTACGCAAAATAGGGGATGGGGATATAAATGTTGCAAATACAGAATGTACACTTACATATACCTCCTTAAGGCTTATGAACTATTAAATGTTTAAAAGTAAACTTGTTGTCATGAAAGATGATACCTGCGTCATCAATATAACATTGTATGATTCAAATCAGCACTTAGGGGTCATTTTAAATACTGTAAATTGCAAAATGAATATGGAAACTAACTTCGTTTCCGGGCCAAATAATTTTGTTGACAGTCGGTCGAATTTATAGGTTATGTGAACACAAACTTTAGTTATATTACTTTAAAATTACTATAAATTGAACAAAGCTGTAAACAGGAAATCAAGTTAAACTATAACACCACATGAAAAATAAAATGAACTATCAAGAATTTACAACATTTATGTCAACATATAATATTATGTAATTCTTTAATCATTTATCATAGTGAATTAATGAATGGCAAAACCAAACAGCTTCAAGTTAGTTGCAAAAGCATTATTACTGGAATTGAAACCATACAATAAACCAGAGTATCGATTTTGTATAACTATAATTACATATTCACTGTTATGACAGTTTTATAAATATTATTTTAAAAAAATGTATAATTAAAAAAAAATAAGCAATTTAGTTACATCAAATACACTTCGAGACAATTTTAAATTTTTATGGGACGGTTCTACAATACACTTTAACCCATCAATTATATCGTCGAATAACCCGAATGAGGATAAAGTTTATTTAATCTCTAAACGTTCTACATTGACTAATTTTAAATAAAATTTGAAATATATTGCAGTATAACTTAACGCTGCCATAATAGATAAGTTGAGTTTTGCACAAAGTACGGTATAAATATTTGAAATCGCAGTATGCATTGTAAACACAACATATTAATACAAACTTATTTGTTGTGAAATGTTTTTTTGTTAAAATTATTTGTTGACTGCTAGTAAATTCGAACTTGTACGATTACAGCAAGAAATTTGAAAAAAGAACAAGAAATGGAGCTAGTAAAAAAAGTTTAGTAGGTAATTGAACTTTTAAAAATTAAATTAGCGTAAACAAAAAAATTTACTTGCAATAAGTTATAGATTTATTAAAACAAATATATAATATATACAAGCAATAGTTATTTTATTTAGTCTTCACCAAATTGTATGAATTTGTTTTGTGTATATTAAAAATTTTTAAGTTAACAACAGATGATTAGAGCCAATGGACATCAAAACATATAAGGCAGTCGAAACACATTTCACTAGAAAACCTGCTACAAAATGACGAAAGAACATTAAAATGTATTTAATTGGACACACATTTTTATATGTATTGTTTTTTTTTAGCTCCAAGTATAAAAATAACAAAAAGGAGTACGCAGTAAGAAAAAGGAGCAAATTAAAAAAAAACTTTCCAGTAAATTAAATTGTCGATGTAACAGTGAATTATAATTGTTTAGTAAGTTAATATACATATTGCTATGAATAGTGGTTTGAAAATTTAGCTACACCACTTTCCACAACTAGTTTTCCCAACTAGGTTTCTCAGCCGGTGAATTTTCAAATATGAGACTTCTAACTTCTCGGGTTCCACTTAGGAAATACGTGTTCTAAAAGTAAGTTGAGCGCCAGTGAAATGTTCACAAAAATTTATTTTCTTATTTTATTAATTAATTATCAATAATGGAGTGTCAAATGAAACAAACGCAAGATAAAAATTTAAAATAAATATTTATTACAAAAACAAAAAAAATAAAAAATTATCTCTTTACAAAGTATAAAGATGCTGTATTATACAAAAATACTTAAGGTAAAAACATTCATTGAAAATTGACAGCTAAATGAATGGAAAACATCCTCTAAATGACTCCGATCAAAACTTATCTAAAAATAATCAAGTTTAATATTAATTTCTCTCCAGAGAACCACACTGTATAACCAGATACTAATGCACGACCAAAAACTTACGCATGTGCCAAAGACACGCACAAAAAACCCTGATACCCCTCGAACAAACTTTTCAATTATAATTTTTTACAAAGATATGTTAATAATAAACTGTATTATCTGTATATCTAATAAATAATTCTCTTAACTACAAGCTTGAATACAATAGAAATATACTTATAGTAATTTTATATACTATGACGACGTCATATAATTTTAATTCTACTTACAAGAAAAAAATATGTGTAGACTCTTATGAAGAAAGAAGGTGCATTATCAATTTAAACATCAATAATACAACGAGAAAATTTATCTCTATAAATTATCGGGACTTTAATACTTATATAACAAAATCACTTTCAATCAATCAACCCGAATTAATTAAAATATATTTAAATATATTTCACAAAGCAACCTTCTAGTTCAAACTATACATTTCATCTCCTTTAATTTACCTCGGCCTCTTCAACCTCGGATAACAAGTTTTTCACTCTAGAGTTAAATTTATATACATTTTCAATATACAACTCTATCCAAAATAATTGTACATTTTTAAATTAAATTATTTTTAATTAAAAATCCATAGCAATATGTAATCAGTGATTACATATGCATATTAACTTATTAAAGAGTTATAATTAAATGATTACTGATCATTTAAGAAAATTGCCTTATTATTTGTTTAATAATAAAATTATCGTGAGTATATACACATAGGTCCAGCCCGCTACGGGCCATACGCAACAATATACGTATGGAACGTAATGCGATGTGGCAACGTATGTACGATGCCACTCCGCGTGCGCATACATAAGTCCGATGATCGAGAGCAATAGATTGCCCGTCATTCGTATCTAGACTGTGCAAACGTAAAGGTTGCAACAGTTGCAAGTTAAACCGTTTAGAATTTTCGAGACAATAACCCCTAGAAATCTCGAGGGAGTGAGGCGGGAGTTTTACAATAGGCTCGGCTATTGTTTGGGAGAGAGGGCGGTATGTTCGAATCCTATATTTAGTGACTTTCTTAGAATTAAAATTTATTTTGCAAAATTATTGATTTTTTTACTTTTATCTTTTATAAAACGTTATTGTTTTTTTATTACTTAAAATTACTTTTCCGTAGCAGCTAAGAATACAATAATACTAACTTGGAGATATAACGACTTTATTATATCTGAAACAAATGTGCAAATTACGTATACAGAACGAATATGCAAACGACTATATCCTAGCGCGGTTTAAGTCTTACTAAATTCATAACTCTGCAATGTATGGTAATGTAAGCTACTGCGCGTAGAGGGGATTCGCTGTTTGCCACTTACTGCTGGGTATGGCCCGCTGAGAGCTGGTCCTATCGGTATACAATAAAAAAGGAAATATAAAAAATATTTAGAAGATAGTATAATAGTCGATATTAGAATAAATTTGCAAAATGAACATTTACAAATGTAGCTCTGTATGCATCATTTTCATTTTGAATATTTGCTTCTGGCTGCTCTTTGTGGAATTCGATGTCCTGATCAAATATCCATTCATAACATTGTGTAATACTGTTACTGCTACTATTATCGCTTTCGAGAGTTCCACATTGACTCTCATACCATATATGTAATAAGATTGGAAATCTTTTTAAAACACCAAAAAATCTTTCAATCCAGTTTCTGGTTCTAATATGGGATTCATCGTACAATTGCTCACCTCGACTTTAAGGATTTTCTAAAGGGTTCCAAAATTCAAAATTGTTTGGTCGTGTTTAGATCCTGGCCATCTAGCTACGATAGCAACGATAAATTGTTAATTCAGAAACTCCTATTACCTGAATATTCCATGAAAAATATCCTTTTTTGTTTCGGTACAACTCAGCATTATTACCACCAGGAGATTGTATTCTCATGTGAGTGCAATCAATTGTACTTAGTACAAAATCTGTTTAGTTTCTTGTAACTCTTTTACATTTCTAAGCATATTTACGTAAAAATTGTGGCCATAGTCTGCAAATGCATGTGTAACAGTTTGGATGATTATTTGTATTAATATTATTGTAATCGTTGAACAAAATCTTAGTCACTAAAAGTAAAAACTAGCATTACATAAATAAGTAATCAGCTGTAACTAATACTTGATGCTTTTACTGCCAACACAAGAAAATTTGATATATTTGGCGGTATAACTATCCAAAACGACGTGTAAAACGTACGTTGGTATAAATCTCGGGTTATAATATGGAATAAGTTGAAACATGAGATAGCTAACTGTTTTTTATCTGCGGTCATGTAGGAATTATTGTTAATCACTATCTTCACTGCTGCTTGAATCATCAATGTTAACTATAAAGTCATCGATTTCACAATATAAATGTATTTCTCTATCAGGCCAATTTTTTATAATAGGTACTTTCGGTTTCAATTTTTCCAAATTTCTTCCGTACACTGCTCCAGTAATAACTTAATCATCTCCAAATCCATCCCTGCCAATATGTTTATTATAATATTGTTTTGCATGAGCCCAAATAATTTCTATGGGATTAAATTCGCAATGATAAGGAGGCAATCTCAATATTTCATGGCCATGACTTCGTAGCAATTCATCTACTTGATACCGTTTTTCTTTGCAAATTTTTAGCCAAGGTTAGTATGTCTGTTTTAAATAGAGTTGGTTCGCAAAGTATATTATGTTTCGACAAGTATCTAATAATATAATTTTTACAACATGCCGATGATGGATATTTCTCTACTAATTGTGAATGGTAAGGTGCATTGTCCATCACTATTAGAGCCGGTTCTTTCGAATTTGGTATTAAATATTCTTCGATCCATTTCTTAAACATTTCTCCATTTATTTCACCATGATAGTCTTCTTTTTGTGAATTGCTTGCAAACAATAAACAAGCATTTAACACAACCTAATTTTGAACCACAATGTAATATAACATATCGCTTGCCCTCGTTACCTTCAGGTTTATGAACATGCTGTAGGTCATTATCTTGCTAGGACGTGTTGGAGTTCCCTCGGATATCACTTCTCTTTGAAGAGAACAGTTGTTACGGTTGAGAGGAAAAAAAAGGTTCTTCTGCCGTTCCGGTACATTTTATTTAAATTAATTTTGTAGCGACATCGCGCGGTTTACCTTTCAACTTCTATCTATCTTAATTTGTCTTCCGCTCTCTTTGGTTCTGCAACCAGTTTTGCTGCATTCGTCCAGATCGTTACAAATACGACTATAAATGTCGCCCTTAATTTTTACAATTATTTTTAAATTGCTCGATGTGTGGCGTTGTCGAACTCGCTCTTATGCCATTCGTTCGGTGCGCGTTGTTTACGCAAGTTGCACTTTAGTTAGTTACAAGAAGGTCGTTTTTACGGTAAGAAATATCTTGATCCTTTGTACTTTTTCTAATGATTGTCCTTTATTCTTTGTAGGATATAGATTTTTATCGTATGCTTGTTAGAGTATTTTTCCTTTGCTTGCGGTTTCAACGCAGATAAAACTTCGCAGATACCAGGTGCAAACGGCCACGTTTCCCATAGGACGGGAAAATTCAAACCATCCGCGGTTGATTCAATGGTGTGGAATTGTGAATGAAAACCGCGTGAAAAACGGCTTCATTTCACACTCATTAGTGATTTTCTCCGAGGCGTGGACATAGGAACAAAAAAGGCTTGTAGAACATTCATCGTCGTCACCAAGGTGCCATGGCGGTCTTTAGTTGAAGTTAATTAATTTGGAAAGAATCATTCAATAGTTTATTTCTTGGATCCCTTTGAGGGCGTTCCCATAAAGTTTGTAGTTGAGCAGTAGCGAAGACAATTTAAAGTAGGTGTCATTATTTCATTTTGGTATTAAATATAAGTGCAATTTATAACCTCTTGTGGTTATTTATGTGTGTCCACTTTTCATTTGCATTAAGGCTTGAGAGAAGAAGCCTGTTATTAGTTATTTTGTGCATACGATGCAATTTGGAACTTCTCATATAGATTAGCATCGTAATTTTCTGTCAGATAATTACTTATCATTTAGAATAAAGCTCGGTTATTGTAATGAGCGTGTTAATTGTTTAATACTTAATTAATTGACAGTCAATTCATTACTGCACAGCGAATAGATTGTTCGCTCAGTTTTACTTATTAATTTTCATGTAACTTAGTTAGCCGATCAAGGCATTAATCAGTGAATAATTAGTAGATAGCTGGTTACACACCAAGTTACGTTCTATTTTCTTGTAATATTATTTATACTAGGTGGCTAACTTCATTAGCAACCAGGTGAAGCTTGTTTTGTTTTCTGTACGAGGCATTGGTCCTTCAGACGAGCCTTCGTACTGGTTAAGTATTATTTTGGGATACGTTGCTGGTTTTGTTTAATTAAGAGCTTTATAACATTATTGTAAAGTACCCAGAATTAAGTATACTTAGTGCGTCGTGGTGAATCTGTCCAGACACGTACTTAATCTAATACATATTTTGTTTTTTTTAAATTTCTTACCTGTTATTCAGGGTGTTATACTATATCGATATACCAATTGATACTGTTTATTGTATTCACTGATATGCGCCATGGGCGTAACAGTTAAATTACATTTATTTAGTAATTTTATTTCATAGATTTTGTAATTTCAAATCTATATTATTCTTAGTGAAACTTGCTCTTAACGTCGACTCAATATTTTTCATTTCAATATTTAATTTTCTTTAGCCTACTGTTTTTTTTTATATTAAACTTGTTATAGTTGATGTCTTGTATTTGTCTGAAACCTTTGTGTGTATGAGTTAAGCAACTGCGGTGTTAGGTGTATTGTTTCTTATTCATTATTAAGTAGTTTGGGGCCAAACAAGTTTTGCTTTTGGAGCTACCTATATCCCACCCGCTTCCGTGTTACGGGGGTGCTCAGCGAAGGAATGCGGTGGCGCTTACTTTCCACCTCGCGACTCTCTCCAAGAAACGATTGAGTTGGCCGGCAGAGTTATTCCTTTAGGACGTTCGCCAACAGGTAGGTTCAAAGCAAAGGGGGTGGCCAAGCAGAACATCTCGCCACCACGTATACTACTTGTTTTGTTTGTTTTTGAATTTTGTCGCGAAAAGTGTAGCACAGTCAAATTCTTTAAGTAATTCGTAAGAAACATCAATCTCATCTCTGCAATGTTTATTCCACTAATGCTCTACGATTATTATCCTTTTTATATTTAAATCCAATACTGTGATGTACATGATTTAACTGCTACTACTCAATAAAATGTGATTTTCTGCAATTTATGCTTTTAAGGTTTGTATTGCGTATGTCTGTGCTAGGCGAAGCTTCAAAATACATACTTTGTCTATCCTTGTCATACAAGTACGTACTGTTTGATATTTGGATGTGGAGATTATTCTTTGAATGTCGTTGATAGAATAAAATTATACATCAGTGGCGCAGGGATCATTTTTGGTGAATATGAGTATATATATATATATATATATATATATATATATATATATAATTATTTCTTTACCTTTGTATGATATAGTAGATTCAATTAGTCGGCGATTTAAGGTCTGGTTTACTTTGATATGTATATATTTAAAGCAATCTTACGCCAATCTCTGCCTGCGTGAGGAGAACAAACCGAAATAGGTAGGCTATTGGTACCTACCACATTATTTAGTTTGCTTGCTTGCCACAGTGTATATACAAAACTACAAATTATTTTTTGCATACATATTACCATCTTTTCCACCCTAATTGATTTTCAATAATTACGAATTGAAAATTTTCTTTGACTGAAAAACAGATACGAGATTTATAGGAACTAAGTAGTACCTAGTTATTACTCTAGGGAACGTGTTCAAATTACTAAAACTTTATGTGGAAAATATCTTGTTAGTAGATAGTATTCAAATATTCCTATATATATATGTATATAATATACAATAGCTTGAAAGGAGCTTGCGTAGTTTGAAGCCACCACATCATTATGTATCTATGATTATATATAACACAAAAGTTGTGCCTCGTAAACTTACTTAGAATTTGCCCGGAACTTAAACGGCTGTTCTAATAACTTGCCTATAATGCTCTCGATTATTATAACTTCTATATTCATATTCGCTTAAAAATTAGATGTGTTACGAAAACTACATAGTTTCTCATATTTATATTTACGTCAACACCCGCTACTGCTATTCTTTGATTAAAATATCGAATTTTGTAAATTGTGAAGCAACAAAATCTCAATTTTTCGAGAAAATGCGTTACACAAGCGTTACTGAAAATATTTCTGGAAGCGATGTAAAAAATATCAAATTTAGTAACCGACTTTACCGTTTTCCAACAATTCGCCTTCAACATTAATACACTTCAGCCAACTCGTGAAGAATTATTTCCACTCTGAAGCTAATACTTTGGAAGGCAGTGTTGCATGTCTTTCAACGGCTACACCAGGCAAAGAAAATCGCTCGTTAAGCATATTATTTTTCATTTTTTGTAACAGATAGAAGTCTTAAGGTAATAAATGTAGTAAATGCGGGCAGTAAATTATTAATTTAACATTTTTATTGGCCAAAAAATTAAAGGTTTTGTACTAAATTCATGATGAATAATAATCCGTCTATTCGGATTCCTTCGTAGATTACTGCTGGCAAACAATTTGCGGTATATCAATCCGAGTTCAACGATCTTCTACCTTCTAAAATAATGGTTGCCACATATCCAGTAAACCGAAGAAACAAAAGAACATTTGTTTCTCAGCATTGCCTGAAAAAGCTTTCGTAGGTTTTGACTCGTTTTGAAAGACATAAACGGCGAATTGTTGTTTGCTTTCGGATAGTACAAATAAATCCAAGCTTTGTTACCAGTAACAATGTAAAATAAATTCGAATGACCTCGATTAAATTTTTTTAGTATTTTTTTGTACCATTTGACGGAGTCTTGTTTTTAAGCTACCATAAAATTATACGCGATGCTACAACTACAAAGCTTTCATGTCAATCCCCAAAGATACGTCAATCTTCCTACTGAATAGAAGCAACAATTTGTTAAGATGACAAAGTGCCTGTTAAGTGGGCGTTGGCTGACAGAAGAAAGGTTCTCCAGATTCTGTCGAGAGGAAGAACAAACCGCGATTCTCGTACTATGTCAATGTGAAGGTTTGACAAGAACGCGGTTCCTACAAATGATAGATCAATATCCTAAAGCGGAACTATATTTAAAAGAATCATTCTCGATACTGCTAAGCTTTATTAAAAGAGCTGAGCTAGAGGAAGTACTCTAACGAGTTATGAGGGCAACAGTAAATCTGGAAAGGTCGCAATGGAAGAGGCTTTACGGCCGCCCCAAGTAATGTATCTATCTATCCATACTTTAATCTTACGTAAACATATGTGGCAACAAAAGACACCTTTATACGATCAACCCGAAATTTGTCCTTGATAGTGGTACGTCCACTCTGATATTTGGCAAAAAAAATCTAAACACTACGCTTGGATGGAGCTCTATTTACAAAAGCAAAATTAAGTTAACCGATGCATTGTTTCAGCATTTGAAATCATAAAATATCATGGTTCGAAAATTTTTAAATGAAACTTTTATTTTTACAACCAAACAATTTCCTTTTAAATGATATGTAACCAAAACTAATTCACTTAAATACGAACTAAACTGCTGGTTAGAAATGTCAAATTTAGATTTATGCAGGTTTGCACGCGCTCGAACCAACTCTGGAAGCAGTTATTTCACTCGTTTGTTGGTACAGTGAAAATTGAGTTTTCGAAGGCATCGACCGCTCCTTTTGACGACTGGAACCTTTGACCATGCAGTCCGTTCTTGATCTTCGGAAAGATAAAAAATCGTTGGGACTTAGGTCGGTACTGTACAGAGGATGGTTTAACAAATCGAAGTTTTGTTGCGTTAAAAATTTAATTGTCTTGTGAGTTGTGAGTTGGTTTCTCGGAGCTCAGCGATGACTTGCGGCAAACAAATAGTCGAATACCAATGCCGGTAATAGATCTTTGATCTTATAGAGAAATTCTTACAACATGAATTGATTTCAAGAGAAATGTCGCGACTATCTTTTTGCAGACACTTCGAGAACGGATACTTTTGTCGGGCTTCCTTTGCCTTGGAATACCCAAGCAGACGACTGGCGTTTATTTTCTGACTAGTATGAGTAAATCCAAGATTCGTCACAACCTAGGATGTTGTACACGTTTTTAGAGTTTCCTGCGTTGAAGGGGTATAGAGTTTTTTGACACCAATTCACCCTACCTGTTTTCTTTTCTGCGGTCAACAGATGAGGTATCCAATACATAGGAGACTAATTTTTTTACACATAATTCTTCATGCAAAATTTTTGGAATTATGGTCTTTGAAATTCCCAATGATACCTCAATTTCGCGATATGTCACATGTCGATGTGCGTTGATGAGCTTATTCACAGCGTAGACCTTTTTCTGAGTCACTGCCGTTTTTGGTGCACCTGCACTTGGATCGTTGCTAACACTAATCCATCCATGTTCGAATTCTCAATACTAACGAAAAATTGTTGACTGATGTGGTGCTTCATTACCGAAAACAGAAGCCAACTCGGCGTTAAGGTAATTGTCTTGGAAAATTATAAAAAAATTATTGCGCGAACACGATCACGGTTTAATTCCATTTCTCGACTAACTTGTCAAGTTTGACAGATTGTTGTAGCTACAACAGTACACGTATTGCACTGAAACTTTGGATTTAGGAAAATGGAGGTTAATTTTTAGTATTGATATTTGATTAGTGACGCCCTCTATGTCCCAGTATGCAAAACATAAGAGACATACCTCGTATAACAAATGAAAAATGCGCTCACCACTTATATTACTACATTCCAGAAATTTTCATAGTTTCAGTCTGTGTTTTATTTGCCTGCCTGTTTAAATTATGAGAATTAAGCGTTTTCCTTTCTAAACAATTTTCTCGATAAAATTATATATTTTCTTCTAATTAATATTTATATATTTCAATTGTTAATGTCCTATGTGCATTTTAAAAACGGGATTTTTATGAGGAACTTCTGGTTAGCTAAGGGTTTACTTTAGAAAAAAAATCAGCACAAATCTTTCGACAGTGTGGGACGTTATTGTTTAGAAAAAAACCATTACTTACTAGAATTGGAACATTTTTAAAGGAATCGTCATCCATCGTTTTTTAACCTGTTCGTAACATGCAAATTTTTTTAACTTATACGAAGAAAATAATGTATTTAAGTTTTTATTTAGACGAGAGGGATATATTTTCAATAGCTAACAAATAGTTGAACGTTACAAATGTTACATCCAATTTAGTACATGAATACAAAAATGGTTTCTTTGTTCACCTTCTTGTTTAAGCTTCGAACTCACGCTTCGCTGTAGCTACTATACAAGTATACATTGTCATCATCTGCTTCTCTGATGTATTCTAAAGTGGTTAAGCAATTAGTGATGTAAGACCTCAATATCGCAAATGATAAATAGGATGCATTAGTACTTTGACTTCGCAATGTTAACTTAAAATTTACTTTAATAGTAAATATGTTACTTTAAATTCGCATATTTTGCATAAACGTAGCTTATTAATGAAATAAAGTTCTAGGTAACATATGAAAATGAGGGAATTGGAATTAATCTTAATAATAGAACGCGCATTCTTTAATTCTTTAATACTAATTGTAAGATGAAGTAAATGATAATTCAAATACTGCGTGCTTACCTTAATAAAAATGAGCAAGAAAAATCATATCGTCAAGAGCTGGAAAATTTACAGTTCGAAATGCGTCTAAGAGTATTATACTTTTATTTAATGCGTCATCATAATTTTGATGAAAAATTTATGAAGGTTTCGATCAAAGAGACAATATAAAAATATAATAGCCATTTTATTGCCGAAATTTAATGCGCTCGCGATAAAAAGAAAAGTAGACCTCAAAGGCATTATTATCTTCAGTTGTCGCGAACCCTTATAAATTTCCAGAGTACTTTAAACCGGTGTTTATAACTATCGCTAATAAATAGAAGAAAATGATTTGGAAATGCTTACTAACAGGTTTCGATAAATCGTATTTTACGCTTAAGAGAAATGTATAGGTATACGAAAGAAAAATTTAAATAGCATGTGGGTGCGTGTCCGAACATATCCCTCCCCAGAGAGGGGAGGGATATGTTCGGACACGTTCACAAAAATATTAATAGTGAACCTGTATTTGTGTTCTTCACACCAGATTTTTAATAATATTTTATATTATTAAAAATACCTTTGTATTATACAAAACTGGTGGGGTTATCCTACTCATGTATGTTTCAATTATTCTGATACATTACACATGCGGTTAGTCCGTAGTATGAGTGAAGACACAAACAAAATGCAGTTTCTAGAGAGATTGGCTGTGCCACCTTTGGAAGGGCGTCGTTACTTCACATTGGTTATGTGGACGGGGCGAGGTACTTCGGCTGTCTGACAACAGGCAGCGCTGAATTTACTTCTACGCCCGGTCTGGATAATTTCTGTGATGTGGCGATGTGGTTCTTTTTCTTGAATGTGTCTGAGAATATCCTTTCTCCAGCAGGGGCGTACCGATGAGCCTGTAGAAAGGCGAAATATGTATCTACGTCTCTGGGGAGGGATATGTTCGGACACGTTCACAAAAATATTAATAGTGAACCTGTATTTGTGTTCTTCACGCCAGATTTTTAATAATATTTTATATTATTAAAAATACCTTTGTATTATAAATTTTCTAGATATTCTTTTAATTTTTCCATTTCTCGTAATTGCATTTGAAATATCAGAATTGTACCTATATTGAGGCTGGTTGTATTTAATGGGAAATCGTAAAGCGGATATAATGAATTATTTCTTTACGTTTATTATATTTCTTATTTAATCAGATTTATTGTAGTATAGCCAATAATATTTTTGTGTATGTCGCTTACCATTTTCTACGTCAGCTCTCTGACGAAAGTTTTGAGAAACTACGAATTTGGAGATGTTAATTCAGGTTTGATTAAAGATAATTCTTCTTGGTTCAACGGTCAACGATGCAACAGGTGTGTGCGGTCGCGTTCATCGACATAGTTAATTTTTGACTGTATAAAAGTTCTGATGTACTGCGGCTTAGCCGAATTAAAGTCACATTAATTGTATTAGGCGGCAGAATTTGGTTTGTTGTCATACCTGTATTGTCGTTTACGCTTTTAGCAGGTACTTGAACGTTTTCGACCACGCGCTCTCATTTTTCACTTTGAACGTATTCCATTTTGTGGGCAGGTTTTTTTCCCTACATCTTAATTAGCATTGCATATTTAACTAGATTATATTAGTACAATATTTCGTTTTTTCTTTATTCTATTGAAGGGGTCTTCGTAAGGAGGTTAAACCTTCCATCGAGTATTTATTTTGTAAGGAAAGTGAAGCTTTCATTGCTGTCTATATGGTCAACTGGTTTATATTTGGAGGAAACAGACTTTTAAGAATCTAATTTGGAAGATAGATATTGCTACCGAGTGGAGGAGTAAACTGGTCTTTAATGAAGCAAACATCTGACCTGAAATTGTGAGTTTGGAGACAGGTTTCGTTTATTTTATTAAGTGATTAACAACTAAGTTAGGATTGCAATATTTTCGTTCTATTGGGAATTACAAACAATCGAATTAAAGTCTCTACGTGAATGTTAAGGTGATCAAAATATTATGTCATAATTAACGTTAGTGTCAAATTTATATAAATATAATCGAAAGTCTATTGATAACCTCTGATTTTGCTATACACAGGATGACCGAACGTCACTTGGCCTAAGGTCATGTCCAATTTTTTTAATTAATTGCTATCGTCCTAAAATTTCATAGAATTTCATATATATATAGAGTAGATTCAATTAGTTGGCGATTTTAGGTTTGGTTCTACTCAAAAATGCATATATTTAAAACACTCTTACATGTTTCGGCAAATGATGCCTTTCCCAAAGAATTTAAAATATAAATGACAGTATATTAATGTCATACTTATACATTTGTAGTTGTCATTGATAAAATTATTCAAAGATACATCCAGTTTAATAATAATAAATCATGCTTTAGTATTCAAAAAATAGTTACACAAAAAAAACGGGGAATGGCAAGGCATAAGTTATTATTATGTATGCGCCCGTGGAGCGGCTTAAGATGCTAAGCTGTCGCCATTAGCCTTAAACGAGAAGGAAAACCACGAAAACCCACTCGGACAGCCAGTCAGGGATCCAACCACGGAACTGTCAGCATGATAGGCAAATGTACAGATATTTAAATAACATAAGATATATATTTATACAACAACAACATATATTATGATGGTAAATTACAGATCGTTACATAATTAGATTGTAGTATATACTGCTTAAATTTTTTATATCACTTCTGTTGTTAATTGAATTTTTTTCCTGTTTAATACTAATCATTTCTTTAATTTCCCTTTTCATTTTGTGTTGTTTTTTATCAATTATCTGTGTGTTTTCAAAATCGAAATGGTGATCGTGTTGTAGTTTGTGTGTAAATAAAGCAGTATGTCTGTTTTAGAGTATTTGTGGGTTTGTATTCTTTTGTATAAATATTGTTTAGTTTGGCCTATGTAGTAACTATCGCAATCGCGACATGGTATTTTATAGATGATATGTGTTTCTCGATTTTTTTCTATTTTAGGTTTTAGTTTTGAAAATAGATGTGTATTAGTATTACTAAGTTTATATGTTGTAGCTATATCACATTTTTTAAAGCGTATTTAATGTTTTTTTATAATTTAAATTGATATTGGTGCCTGCAGTGTTGTATATTTGGTGGATTCTTTTTTTGATTGTTTGGTCTGTAAGTTGTGGGGGATAGTTGTTATTTATAATCACTTTATTGAATACTGTAGGCGCATTTGAGTGGTAATTCATATATCGAAAAGAAACTGTGGGTTTATTATACCAATTTGTATAAATAGTACCCTGTCTATCATACCTTAAAGAAATATCAAGAAAATTAATACTGTTATTAATTTCATCTTCAATAGTGAATTTTAATTTGTTGTGAAAATTGTTGAATTTATTTAAAATGTAGTTTATTTTATTAGTTGGAATACTTGTTATGATGTCACCTACATATCTTTTGAATAAAATGGGGTGGAAGTCTAATGAATTGATAAAGTTTTGTTTCAAATGTTCCATTACCAGATTTGGCTATAAAAATAATTTTTGTATTGAAAATATGTGTTGTCGAGACAGAAATGTATACCTCTAATAAATTCGTTTTTATTTAGTGATGTGTGTGGACTAATTTCATCCCATTTGAATTCTATTATGTTTATAG
Source organism: Melolontha melolontha (assembly GCA_935421215.2). Classification (NCBI taxonomy): domain Eukaryota; kingdom Metazoa; phylum Arthropoda; class Insecta; order Coleoptera; family Scarabaeidae; genus Melolontha; species Melolontha melolontha. The sequence continues at coordinate 83,958,691 of OW285239.1, read as the reverse complement.
CTAGATCTGTAGGAATGTTAGTATATAAAGATTCTACATCAGGTGATATAATTTGTGATTAGTTGGTACTTTTTGTTCCTTCATAAAATTTTGAAATTGCTCTGTGTCTTTAGTATGATATTCTGTTTTTTCTAACATCTTAGATATGCTATCACCTAGGAATTTTGCTATATTATAAGTAGGGGCTTGTATGTTTCATACTATTGGTCTTATAGGGATATTATTTTTGTGGATTTTTGGTAAACCATATATTGATATATTCAGTTATATCTGAGAAGATATATGTCCATTCGAAAAAAAACAATCTTTTAGAATAAGAACAGAACGGATGTAGAAAAGAATGAAAAGGTTGTAAAGAACAGTTTATAATAGACTCTGCTTTAACGAAGAGTGCGGTAAATGCAAAAGAAAATCTCTATATGTTATATGTGGACAGAAAGCTTTTGATAGTGTACCTCACTCAGGGCTGGTGCAAATTCTTAAGCTATATTGGATTGAGGGGCACTTTATCAATTTTCTTAGCTGCGCCGTAACTGAGTGGAAGACAGTAAGAACCTCTAAAGAAAGTATAGATGCATCAAAAAGAAATATCCTCACGATTTTCTAAACAGTGTTGGCCGTTACATCAGAGATAAACAAATAAAATTTGGATTGGACAAATGCAAAATAAGTTGCATGGAAAAGGGGTAGCGGGTTGAACATCGTGGATTCGAAGTGGACGGAGGACAGGAACTAGTTCTTGGGATGGAAAACAACTACTACTATAAATACCTTGGTTATTTGCAAACTGGAAGAATAAAACACAATATTGCAAAAGAATCAGTGAAAGGTCAATATTTCTCTAGACTGCGATCCTTATTGAAAACCATATTGTCGACAAAAAATATGTCCAAGGTAATCAACAGTTTCGCAACAGCCGTGCTCATTTATGGGTTTGGGATAATTGGCTGAATAGATATTGAATTTGAAGCAATGGACATCAAGACAAAAGTAAACAAGAGTAAAAACAAGAGTAGACAAGAGTAAAAGCCAGAAAATATAGACTTCATCGCCTACATCGTACAGTAGAAAGGTTCCACCTTCTAAGAAGAGAAGGAGGTAGGGAATACTGAGTGTTTTTTCCAGAAATTGTGCGCAGGTATGTTATTTAGGATAATACTTTCTAGAAAAGTCGAAAGAAAGTAGACTAGATAATGCGATTGTTCAAATGGACAATTTTACGCAACTCAAACTGATTAACGAAGAATTCAATCTATCCATAAGAATCTTAAGTATATCCCAACGAAGAGAGAAATGGAAAAATCCATCTCTTCATGGTAAATATCAGTTAACAATCGGAACTTGAAATTTTGATTCCTCAGCGTCTTAGGCATGGCTGTATACAGGTAACCTGTTTGCAGAAGCAAAAGGACTTAAACCCATCTTCAAGTTATTCCAACGCGTTCCTATAGGAAAAAAATTCTTATTTCTTTCTTATTATTATTATCTGTGCATACACGACATTAAATGTCGGGTATGCATAGATAAGGAAGAAACAATTGATCACTTGTTGGCAGGACGCTCTGTACTTGTCCCTTAACAATATCTTGAGAGGCACAACAGGGTTGCGAAAATAACACACTAGCTGATCAGATAGAAATACTTGTCGCATTTTGAATGTCCTGTCTTATGAATATAAAATATATTATATTGGAAGCGTCAAATAATCACAGATAAAACAGTTTCTTACATTATTCCTTATATAATACTGACATTAAAGATGGACAAGATATATAATTGACATAGTTGTTCCCTTGGCAAAAAATACTGCAAGGAATCATAGTGAGAAGGTAAATAAATATTTACCCCTCAGTGACGAAACAAAAGGTATGTAGAAAATGCACAAAGTCGTAATAGTCCCAATTGCGATTGGCACAACAGCAGAAATTACAAATAAACTACATAAATCAATAAACATTAGAACGAAAACCAATAAATCATTCTAATCCTCAAATACTAATTATATACACGATTTAACAATCAGAAACTATAGACAATGACATGGAACACCAACTAGACACATGGATGAGAGAATATCAAGAAAATAAATGGAAATGGTAATCTACTCTATAGACACCCTAAATTAAAATATAGAAAAATACATCAGCTGAAATTTCCGTTGTAAACAAAAATTAATAGAAAAACACACCAACAACCTACACTAAAGCACATTCATCTAATAATATATATTGCAGCACTAACCATCGTTGGGTAATAAACAAACACTGCCAGAACTTCAAAAAAGTAAAAATTAAAATCAAAACTGAGAAATGAGGTTAAATAAAAACGTAGAAAATGTCAGAAAGGATATTGGTAGAATTAGCCAATATATTTAAGATAACAATTCAAATAAAGCCAAAAAAACATGCAAATAAGTATCTCACTGCACAACATAAGGAATACATGAAATACTTGAAACAAAAAAAGTAGCAGTAAATGTAAATCGGTTAAAAAGGTACAAAGAATTAAATGAAAAAAAGAAGGTCCCAAATTAATGAAAAATAATTCTATCAGTGATTAATAAACCAAAAACAATTCACATTACCGTAGCAGAAGATGAGCCATCGGCTAGTTAGACTTATTTATTATTATTATTATTTTGGCGTCGAGTAACTCACATTTTCTCAGCCTGTAGCCGGTAAACATTTTTCTCTACTAACAAATCCGAAGGTATGAGTTCGGTGGTACGCCGCTAATCTTGCGGTAGTGATATACATCATAGAACGGCATTTGCTATAAGTTCTATGATATATTTTATTGTTATTGTTTCTTTTTCCATTTCCAGGATTCTCTAGTCTAGATTATAGAAGTCTATATCGGAGTATTTAATCGTCGATTCGATTTTATTCTATTTGTAAAATTTACGGACTATAATAAATGTGTTGAGTATTATTGGTGGCTGCATTAATTTTTGGACTTTGGATGCTAATTCTAATGATTTCAGACATTCAAATAACTGATGGAAACATTTTTCTGTTTCTAGTTACGCTGAAGTTCCATCTTCAGTGGTCTGTATTTTTCAATTTTGTTTGAGTGTTTGAGTGTTTTGAGTGTTTAATGTTATTGTTTGCTGGTACTGTGTCTATGTCTATTAAGTATGTGACGTGTTTCACTTTATTTTAAGTAAGATTTCCGGTGTATTTGCTGAAATTTATTTGTCTCTATGTATTGTGATGCCCGAATAGCGCCCGTATCTTTGGTTTTCAAGAATTGTATTAGGTGTATATTTATACGAGTAAAACAAAAAGAAAACTGGGGGAACACATTAGACAATGGAGGAGGAAGGCGTCGCAATTTACCAACTTAATATATATCTATAGTACGCACATTTGCTAAAAACATTAATTAAATTGTTATTAAGAGACAGCATCATAACTGAATAAAGATATATTAACATTAATAAGAGAGTAGACCTTTCATAAAATTTGATCTTTGTGTGCAGCGTAAAAGAAGATTGAAAAAGCTATACTTCGAACAACGCAAAACGAAAAATTTAATCCGTCAAGTCTATTCCGACCAAAAACCCTATACACCAGTGAATTGTCACCAGTGTTGGGCGAACAATATTGGAAGTAGTTGTACGAATCGGAGAGCAACTTCAGTGAAAATAGTTTAGATATTGAGCATTTTAAAGTACACTATTCCAAAAACACCAAGGCCAGTAATTTTAAAAGTATTTCCATGTTGGATGTGCAGAAGGCATTAAACGCTAAGCCGAATATTTCCGCCCCAGGGCCAGATGCCATAAATAATTACTCGTGTAAAATATTTACTACCGTGCACCAAAATCTACTACGTACGAGTATATTTAATAATTTCTTGGAGGGAGCAGTTGAGCTGGCTATGCAAAGGTAGAACAACCCTAATATTCAAGAAGGAAGATTCTAAAGACCTGAAGAAATACCGTCCAATTACATGGTGAAACACTATATACAAAGCATTTACAGATGCTCTCAAGAAATAAGGTAAAAGAAAATTTATTAATCAGCTCATGAGTATGTCAAGATGCTATTCACTATAAAAAAAATTCAATGGAGTAGGTAGATTACCAGAAAGCTTTTGACGCCACATCGCATGCACTGCTACACTTACTGAAATCTATGAAAGTTCAAACTGAAATAGTTAAAGTAATGCAGCAAATGATGTCACTCTGGAGAATTCAGGTAGTTCTTCCAATAGGGAGAAATGAAATAGTAACACCTAGAATAGTAACCCATACAATTTAGGAGAGGTGTTTATTATTCTCATTAGGTCAACTCCTGTTCCGCATAACCATGCTACCTTTGTCCTTAACTCTTAGGAACACCCTAGCCTCTATGTCAGGGAAACCTAATCAGAGGAAATACAAAATCACCCACCAATTCTATATGAATGAATTTTTATTAGTAAAAATTGTTTTCTAGACACTAAACGGTTTTAATAATCCAATCTAATAGGACTATATTCACCCATGTAATCTTCTCTTTTGAATAAGCTCTAATTCAAATTCAATAAACATGAAAGTTTATTGCGTGGCCATGTATGTGGTAATCGAAGCAATATAGGGACGGAATATGAGTGTTATTACTCGTTACCCTTTTATAAAAACCGCTTACGTTGCAGATAAATAGTGTGAAAGAGCTTATATTAGCATATTAACAATTAAATTATATTTTGTTAATGGCTAGTAAAACATGCCACTTATTCTAATAAATTTAAAGATAAATACAGAAACACCACCGGATAACGGTTAGGGGAAGAGAGACCTAGTGGATGTGAACGAGCTTTTCTTACCAGCTTCACTTTAATGTTGGGGAAAGATACTGGAGCACGCACGAAGCGAGGATTACTATAGAAAGTATATGATAATGTAGCATGCATATATTATGAATACAATAGACTCTCTTCGCTGAAAATAGCGTTTTCTCTCGATGGAGGGTATCTGCATAATATACAGAAAGATAAGCTAATGAAAAAAGTCTCAATTATTTAGGAAAGCGTTTTCTTTTTTTTTTCAAAAAAAAAGATACAAATATTTGTTTATATTCCAAATTTATTGCTCTTAGTTTTGAGTTTTCATTACTGAAAAAACAAAGCTTTTCGAAAATTTACGAATTCAAATAATCACTACTAATGAATATCTCCATACAATCTGTACGGTGGGCTCTTTCTTGTAACGAAACATGATTGTAAGAGTAAAAGTGCCTTAAACAAGTACAAATGCCGAAAATTGAATTTAGTTTAATATTTTTCCTTTGTGGTACGTTTAACAGCCACCCAATGCGAATCTTATTGAAACATTTCCAAAAATATACAAAGCAATGTTTTTATTAGCGCGATGCATGTACAAGTGCATACAAGTTAGAAAAGAAAGGAAATGAATTGGTAAATATGAATGAATAGAAGCTGTTGACAACGTACCATGTCTAGCATTTTTCGTGATATTTTAATATTGAAAGATTAAAGAATTTTAATTTAAAAAAAAAATCAAATCAGCATTAAAGTAAGGTAAGTTTAACGAAATAGCAGAATTATAGACAGTAGAACAGAGACTATCTCTTAATATAGGAAAAGTGCATAAAGTGGGCATAGTGACAGTGTATATAAAGACGAAGGTTTTTTAGCAATTATCGAATCCCATGTCGTGCGGTAATAAGAAGTGCTGTACTGAGCATGGGGACCGGTTGCTCTGTTTCTTCGAAGTCTATGTCTGCTTCAGAAACACATTGATTATAATACTGAGTGTAAAAAACAGTCATTAAAAATAGGGTAATTATATATGTTGTATTGTACTTACAATTTGAATTAATCTTTCTTACATTTTCTATTGTTTTACTAAATATAAAATGTACAATGAACTTACTGTAAATGAGAACTAATGAGTATTAAATCTCACATTATATGTAAATGTCGCCTAATATGCTGCGGTAATTTCTCCATTTCGACAAAGTTTGTATCAGTATGCAGAAGCGCTACATGTCACGATGCCACCTTTCTGGTTGTTACGATAATGAAAAGTTCGTGAAAAGTCACATCTATCTTGGAAAGTGTGGATGCATTTCGCTCTTATTGGGGGGCTCTTATAAGAGCGAAATGCATTTTCGGGGATAGATGTGACTTTTCACGAATTTTTAAAATGTACATTCATTTGATACATATAGACTATGTACATTATTGTACATACTATGGGAGCCAACTGAACTTTAAAACTACCTGCAACATGTGTCCATTTGAATTTTTTTTCCGTTTACCCCTGCATGTAATTTGTACTTTTATCATACCTGTGGTTAAAATAATTAAGTGTTGACATTGAAATTAATATTATCTTTATTTATGATATATATATATATATATATATATATATATATATATATATATTATAGAAAAATATAATTTAGCTAAACTTGCAATTTCATTATAATTTACGGCGTTCTTTTCTTGACTTTTAATATGAAAAACTTAAAATTTAAAAACTGTCAAGCCATTTTTATAAATTTTGCCTAAAACGTTGAACTTAAAAACACGTTCCTATGATTGCACATAAAGAGGTTTGCATTCATTCATATTTGAGACTTTCAATCCTTTTCGCTAAGATTTAGGAAGAAAAACAAGATGGGTAATAATGACCACTAGAGAATACAATCGCGGGATCCCGAATCTCGGGATCTCGGGATCCCAGCCGGGTTTTGATCCCGCAAATCTCGGGACTGTACTTGGCTGATCTCGTGATTTTCGGGAGTGCCAGTTTGCATTCCGTAATCCGTTGCGCCTTGGCAATGACCTTACCTAGATTATATTAAGGGCATACTTAAGGTATATTACTTAGTACTTAGTACTTAAGGCATATACTTTAGGTACGCCGTACGATAGAAAAACTACACAGGTACAGCCCAAATAATATGTAACTTAGAAGGGACTTCCCCACCCGGCATACTTCAATACAATACTGTTAAAGTAATTCCCAAAAGGGCCAACAGGGGAATCACCCGATCAACTCATATGATATATCATATTATTGTTGCGAGGGATTCCCGGTCGGGGATTCCCTGTACGAAAGTATAAATACGCTTATTAGGATTTACTTTTTTCATTTATTATTCTACCAGCGTCAAGGTTACGCAGGTTACGTCATTTAAATTTAAAAGTCAATTATCTCAAAAAGTGATTTTAAATGGCGGGAGACTTTGTTCAACAAAAAAAAACAGTGATACGTTGTCAGCGTGGCGTTATTTTTTAGTTGCCAGAGACGGGAATAGTGCTAAATGCAAGCGATGCCCTGCCATTCTCAAGACTTTGGGTGAATCGACTAAGGGATTAAACCACATTTGTCGTCAAAACATAATATTAAGATTTTAGCTGACGTTAATTGTTTAACAGCTTCAACAAGTCAAGATTCTGAAAATCTAAACACAGCACCGCCGCCAGCTAAACGAAAGTTAGAATATTGTTTTACAAAATGTGCCGACGATAGTCTGGATGATGTTTTGGCAAGAATAATTGCATTAGATGGATTTGCATTCAGTGTATTCATAACTTCAGACGATTTGAGAAAATTGCTCTTAGCGAAATATACGGATTTACCAAAATCAGCGGTCACAATTCGAAAGAGTGTTATGAATTACAGTGAAAAAACCAGAAAGCAAGTAACTGCAGAATTAAAACATTTGAAAAGTGCAGGTGTAAGATTCAGTCTATCTTTCGACGAGTGGACATCAACGTCCAATAAACGATACATGGCTGTCAACGTTCATTCATATAAAAAAAATTAGAGCTTAGGACTCGTTCCTATTCATGGAAGGACGCCTGAAAATTGTCTTCGTATATTGAAAGAGCGTCTAAGTAAATTTGATATTTCCCTGGAAACTGATATCGTGGCTACTGTAACCGATGGACCGAACGTTATGATAAAGGTGGGACAGCTTATTTGCACTGAACAACAACTGTGTCTCGCACATGGCATCAATTTGGCCATCTGTGATGTGCTTTATAAAATAAAGAATCATTTTCAAGACAGGCAAGAAAGTCCTACCTCAAACTCAGATGATACTATAAATTAACCAGCTGTGACTGCTAATTATATGAACGATAGCGATGATGACAATTTAGAAGACTTAGACTGTCCAGAATCAGGTTTAATCTTAATGTCACAAAATGAACTTGCGCGAAAACATACCAGAGTTAACGAAAAATGAAAACATTAATGAACTGATAAAGAAAATCCGCAAGGTTGTAGTGTATTTCAAAAGATCACCATTGAAAAATGAAACAGTACTTCAAAAATATGTGAAGATTGACCATGAAAAAGTGCTATCACTTCTTTTGAACTGTAAAACCAGGCGGAATAGTCTTTTAACCATGCTGGAACGATTTTCTCTTTTAAAAACCTGCATTCAAAAAGCTCTTATAGATCTCAATCATCCTATCCGTTTAGAAGATGCTGATTTTGACTTGGTAAATAAAATTGTTGATGTGCTGACCCAAATTAAATTAACATTAGAAGCAATCTGTCGACGAGATGCTAATTTATGCACAGCTGATGCGGCTTTGAAATTTCTTATAAAACAATTGTCTAGCAAAAACTCAGCACTCACCAATAAAATGAAAACATCCTTTGTGGAACGTATAAAGCAACGACGAGAGATGATTTAACTGGTGCGTTGAATTATTTACAAAATCCACGAAAAATGATGAAAATCAATTATTATCGGATTTGGAATGGCTTGACTTATTTCCAGTTCCTACACAAACTTTAGTGAGGGCGCAAATAAAGAGTATTGATAGTCGAGATGACACGGAAGAGGAAGAAACTTCACGATCACAAACAGATGAGCCAAGGCAACAAACCTCCCAACCCAAATTGACATTAAAGGAAAAGCTACAGCTGGAAATTAATTAGAGCATGGAATCCCCAGATTCTGAAGTACAAAACTAATCGGGGTTGGTAAATAGTATTAGACGCGAAATGAACCTGTTCGAAAATGAAGGAATTCGTGGATATCACTTAGAATTAGCATATAGATATCTATTAGGAATAGATAATAGTATCTATTCCTCCAACCAGTGTAGAACCTAAGCGAGCGTTTTTAGCTGCTGCTTATGTTGGCAATAAACTACGAAGCAGGCTTGGAAGTCAAAAATTGGGTGCTTTGGTATTTCTGCGATTGTATTTTCGAAATTTTTGTATTGTCTTTTTTGTTCCTTATTTTAGTATATTGTTAATTGTATTGTGCAACAATATTAATAAATATTTTTTAAGAAATTACTTAAGTTTTTTTTTCATTTGAGCCCAATTAGAAAACACAAAGTCTAATCCCCTACGCTTCAAAAATCCCGTAATCCCGGGATTGAAAAACATGCTCGGGATTGTATTCTCTAATGATCACACATAATGACCGGGCATAAGTAAGCCATAATCGCCAAGCGGTCACGTGCCAGCGCATGTTATAGCAAAAAAGGGTCTGGACAGATATAAAAAAATCTAGTAAAAAAGTTACGTATTACTGTGGCGATTGTGAAAATAAATTGTATTATTCTTACCCTATTTTAATGAAACATATAAGAAAAATAAGTAAATTCTGTAACTAAGTGTATTTTTAAGTTTCTATTATTAGTTATAAACTGTAGTGGTCTTTTTCCTATGTAGTTGGTCCTTTTGTCACGAATTATTATACAATAAAAAATAAAAAAGGCATTTTTGTATTTTTTCAAAATTTAGAACCATAAATCAAATTATTACTGCTATACATATTGCTATGGATTTTTCCATAAATCATATTTAAAATTTATTAAAAATGTATGTACTTTATTTTTGAACTTATGTGTAGAGCTGAGGATGTTTGCGGTACGGCAGGACCGTATGTAGTGCATCCCCACATTTAACTATTTATCTAAATATTCTCTGAAATGATTTGCCGGATCTCATAAATTAATAGAGTGATATTTTAGTATGCACTGGATATTGTTATTATACAAAATCATAATAGCCATTTGTATTTATGGATCATAAATAATAATACGCATGTATTTGTATTTGGTTGTGAATTCAATTTAAACTTAAAACGAATCGTAATATTTTAACGACAAGCCGTCCTTACAATACATGCATTCGAGACAAAGTGTGTAACTCTACGAATAACTTCCATAATTGATCGAAAATGGACATTTTGGAGCTGAAGTAAAGCCCCTATTCTTAGAAAATTTTATTACTGTCGTTAAGAACTATTATTATAAACAACAAAGGCCTTTTATTAGTGTTGAAGTTTTAGTTTCATTGAATTTCCATGTTGTAAGTAGTCAATTGTAAAGTGTTCATTCACAATATTCTAAAACAAGGTGTAAATTTAACTAAAATCCAGAAAAACAAATTCTGATAATATATTACTAGATTAGAAGCTGTGTTTATTACTATTTATTATATTATTTTTATAACCAAATGCAATAAAAGCTACGAAAACAAAAGAAACCTCGATTTATTAAAATCTTGTCACACAGCCTTTCAAAGCCTGGCAGCACATATTTTGCATATATTTTATATATACTACCTAGTTCAAGTAGGTAGTATATATAAAATATATGCAAAATATGTGCTGCCAGGCTTTGAAAGGCTGTGTGACAAGATTTTAATAAATCGAGGTTTCTTTTGTTTTCGTAGCTTTTATTGCATTTGGTTATAAAAATAATATAATAAATAGTAATAAACACAGCTTCTAATCTAGTAATATATTATCAGAATGTGTTTTTCTGGATTTTAGTTAAATTTACACCTTGTTTTAGAATATTGTGAATGAACACTTTACAATTGACTATTTACAACATGGAAATTCAATGAAACTAAAACTTCATCACTAATAAAAGGCCTTTGTTGTTTATAATAATAGTTCTTAACGACAGTAATAAAATTTTCTAAGAATAGGGGCTTTACTTCAGCTCCAAAATGTCCATTTTCGATCAATTATGGAAGTTATTCGTAGAGTTGCACACTTTGTCTCGAATGCATGTATTGTAAGGACGGCTTGTCGTTAAAATATTACGATTCGTTTTAAGTTTAAATTGAATTCACAACCAAATACAAAAACATGCGTATTATTATTTATGATCCATAAATACAAATGGCTATTATGATTTTGTATAATAACAATATCCAGTGCATACTAAAATATCACTCTATTAATTTATGAGATCCGGCAAATCATTTCAGAGAATATTTAGATAAATAGTTAAATGTGGGGATGCACTACATACGGTCCTGCCGTACCGCAAACATCCTCAGCTCTACTTATGTGTATATTTTTGAAAATGTATTTCATGTGCTTTGATTAGGAACTTGTATTATTGAAGGACGGTTTTTTGTGCATGCCGTAGCGGGTGATGTGGAGAGACAGACTACGTTAAACCTTTAGACAAGAACGTTCTTTTATTTGAAAAATATAAAGATTTATATATTTAATTAAATTCGGTTTTTTTGAGTTAATTAGTTGTCGGTGGTTTATATTCAATTCCCGTTTATTCTACGAGTTTGTGTTCTCGTAATTTTGATTATATTTGATTAAACAACGTTTTCTTGTCTACGTGTCCCATATATAATTTTTAATGTAAGTAAAAATGTATATATATTTTTAAAAGATATCTTATTACTTCAAAAGATTTGAATATTGTATTTCAATTGTATTAACATTGTTATTTAAGAGATTTAGTCTTAATTAGTTGAGATAGATGACAAAGAATATTTTTAAAATTTCTATGTAATAAAAAATTATAACTGTAAAATTTTATACGTTAGGAAGTCAAGGCTATATTTTTTAATGTGTTTGATGTCTGCATATGCGTTAGATTTTTTATCTTGTTTTCAAGGTTGTTTATTTTATGTTGTTCTCTGGGGAGAAATTAAAAATAAACTTTGTTATTTAATTAAGTTGATCGGTAGTCACTAGTAGAGTGGACCAATTCGGAGCGAAAGCAGAGGCATGACTAACGAATTGGTTCCCGCATGCGAAACATTATTAATATCTAGAGATATACTATCACGAACAGTGCTGTTATTATGTTAGATACAAAAAAAATGTAAGACGGTTTTTCTAGATTATGAAACGTTCTCGATGATACGTATAAAAAATAAAATCTAAAATGTATGTAATTAGATGATTAAAAAAAAACTTATGCGTTTTCCGTGACTTGAAAATCTGGAGAAGCGCGATGAAATATTGTTAACATAAGGTGCGTCTCCAAAGTTATTTCTCATCATTGTACACAAATCAAATAAGAACACTTCGTATTTTGTATCGGCACCAGTGTCTCTATCTTTATGTCTTGCGCTATGTACGTGGCGTTGCAAATTTGATTTCGTTAAATGGTTTATATATATATATATATTGCACACTAAACATTTTACATTTACCCCATTGTAAGATAAACTAGGATGGTTCTCAATAAACCTATTGACTAACTTTGATGATAAAGGTTTTTTTACTGTACGCTCCTTCAACATTATTAAATACACAGAAGACACTTTCCTGCTGCTATTATACGTGTACACACGATGACCGTCAACAACATACTAAGTAATCGTATGTGCGATGGGGCACGCGGGAACTAATTCGTTAGTCACGCCTCTGCTTTCGCTCCGAATTGGTCCACTCTAGTCATTAGACGATGTTTGGTTTCGCTTAGCTGTCATATTCAGTGAATTCTTTTACCTCTGGTTGTAAATTTGATTACACAGTCTTTATACTTTATAAAGATCCATTTTTTTTTGTATTAAATATTCATTTAAATTTATATTGTGATCATTATTGCTTTTACCTTTCTCCGTGCATTTTTAATAAGTAACTTAAAGAAATATAATTATAACATATATCAAGAAACTTTGATTGGCGCCTAAATAACTTATTTATTTTCCACGTTTCCGATTGGAACCCTGAGAAGAAAGAAGTCCCATTTTTGGAAATAAACCGACCGAGTATCCTAGTTGGGTAGATTAGTTGTGGATGGTGGTGCAGTAAATATAAAAACCACAATTCATAGCAATATGTTTGCCCATGCCGGGCAGTCATACTTTATGTATATTTTAGACGTGAACAGCGGTCACACCAGCTAGGTGGGCAAAAATATTAAGCTACTTCACAGCGGTCATTATAACCGCCACGGCAATATGAGATAGTGTATCAAGCGGTCATTGGACCTCTACAGCCTGTTAAACCTGTTAAAAGTGTGACTATCTTTATTTTCATGTTTTTTTAAGGCTGTTATGTTTTTTCCATATTTCCGACAATTAATTCTATCTTTTAAGTGTTTTACTGTTTGACCTATATAAACGCCACTACAATCATTACATTGTATGCTATAAACTAAACATGATTTTTTTTCCGTTGAAATGGCTGCTTTTAATTTTGTTTTGGTGAAACGTAAGTGAACTTGTATAATTTTTCAGATAGATGAGAAACATACGGCATTTATAAATATTTTTCGGGTGGGTTTGTTCATTAACCATATATTATTGATGTTTATACATTTTATGCAACCTTTATTATTCACTTATATAGTATGGATGGATAATTATTGATTTATAAAATGGTTTTTATTTTATTTAGTGTGTCTTTCCTGTAGCCCTCAATACATTTTAATGTTTCAACATTTATTGTCTTTATCAGAAAAGCGTTGATTATAATACTAGGTCGTTAGAAAATTTCCGTAAGTGTAAATTTAAACTAATAATTTAGTAGTTATATACGCTGCGTAGTACTTACAATTTGAATGCATTATTTTATATTTTTTATTGTTTTGTACTATTGTACTAATATAAATGTGATGTGTTTACATTGTCTTCTACACACAGTCACTTATACATTTATGGAAACAACTTGAATTCTAAAACGACCTAATGCATTTGTTTATTTTAAAACATTTTCGTTAATCCCTGTCTTTAATTTGATACTTTCAACTTCATGCGAGTGGATTTAAAATAATTAAGTGTTGACATTGTAATTAATAGTTACTTTATTTATATTATATATATATATATATATATATATATATATATATATATAGTAAACCTAATCAGTAGGCGATTAAAGGTCTGTATATTACTTCAAAATATATGTATTTAAAAAACTCTACATGTTTCGGCGGTACGCCTTTATCAAGAGTATATAAAATATATATATTTTGAAGTAATATACAGACCTTTAATCGCCTACTGATTAGGTTTACCATATCATACCAAGGTCACGAAGTTATATATATATATATATATATAATAACTTCGTATATATAACTTCATATATATATATATATATAACTGGAAAATATAATTTTAACAAACCTGCAATTTCATTACGATTATTTACATCAGTTTCGTATAAATAAACATATTAAAAAACAAGAAGAAAATGCCGTAAGTGATGGTATTAAAATCTAACGATATTTAGTCGAATTATAATACGTACCATTTTGTAGGTTTATTTAGAGAACTTTTAAATATCAAAACGGCAAAATATAAAATATTATTCTAGTTATAAAACCTCAACACCTGCAGCGCCGTCGAAAACAAAGTAAAATTTACGAAAATACAAGGTTTATCTTTTATATTCTGCATTTAGAGCTGGAATAAAACACTAGCTAGCTTTTAAAGACTTTATTGTTTTTCGAAGTATTCATCACGAAGATTAATGGACTTTTGCATGCGCTCGAACCAATACTGCAAGCAGCTATTTCAGCTCGTTTGTTGGTACAGTCAAAATTACTGAAGGCATCGACTGCTCCTTTTGAGGACTAGAGCATTTGACCAGGCAGTCCATCCTTGATTTTCGGAAACGTAAAGAAATTGCTGGGACTTAGGTCTGGACTGTACGTAGGATGGTCTAACAATTCAACGTTTTGTAGCGTAAAAAATTTAATTTTCTTGCGAGCTATGTGCGAACTTGTATTGTCTTGGTGGGGGGTAATTCGTCATTGTGGGTTAGTTTCTCGGAGCTCAGCGATGGTTTGCGGCAAACAAGTGGTTGTATACCATTCGACAGTAACAATTCTTTGATCTGATATGGAAATTGTGGCTACATGAATTGCATTCGAGATAAATGTCGCGATCAGCTTTTTGAAGACACTTCGAGAACGTATGACTTTTGTCGACTTTTCCTCACCTTGGAACACTCAAACTGGTGTTTTCTGGCTCGTATAAGCAAATCCAAGAAGCGTCACCACTCACGATGTTGTACATGTTTTTAGAGTTTTCTGCATTGAAGACGCAAGAGTTTTTTGACACCAATTCACCATAGCTGCTTTCTGTTCTTCGGTCAACAGATGCGGTATCTAACGATTAATTTTAATTTTTTAAACATAATTCTTCACGCAAAATTTCTTTGAAGTCTTTGAAGTCGCCAATGATGCCCCAATTTCGAGATCTGTCACATGTCAACAACATAACAACACGACGTTTTCTTGAGTGACTGCAGTTTTTGGTATATCTGCACTTGTATTGGTTGTCCTGCCAACGCCTAGGGGCCCACCCGGCTACTAAAATAGCCGCAGCTCTGGGGTGGGAGAACTGAATAGTCTGTACCCCCCCCCCTTCCCCGTTTATTAGCGTGTTAACTTCAAATATTTATAACTTATTAATAGATGAAATCTTACACCAGAAATTACTTGATCTTTTAAAACGGATTAGAACGTAAGCTTGTAAGAGAAGTTAATTTTTTCAAATTATACAAAAAGAATTAAAGATAGTAATTCCTAGATTAGGTCCCGTGAACGTCGGAAGCGGCCGATCCTAATTTTCCGCTGACTAATTGATTGATACAGCCGAGAATCGATTGTATGGAGTGTCGGCAGGCCGTAAAAAAGAACTGTGGGAACTTCAGTAGCCCATAGGGAAAAACCACCTATTTAAGGATGCAAATAAACGAATAAAAATTAAAAGAAATAAATTAATTTCAGAATTACATACCAGAATACCCTAGTGGTTTTTTATGACACAAAACCTAGATGTTGGTAATGGGAAACAAGTCCCTCTCACTACCGTAAAAATACCTTCACACGTAATTGGTACTTCCAATAAAAATACGTGGAGGTTGATTATATCCCTTAATGTAGGAGGGCTCGGAACAATATCGATACTCTAAATAAAGCGATAATTAAAGCCGTTTACTCAAGCACCCACGTGGTGAAGCTAGAGAAAATTCGATCGACGGTAGGCACGACTGATCTGTCTCGGTGTCGATCTTGCATCTGCGTGACAAATATATCACGCACGACAATCAAAGTGGAGGGAGCCACAAACAAATTAAAAGGAGAAAATGGTAAAGAACGAAGTCTAAATGGCGACAAATAATTAAGCCGTTACGAGCATGTAACAGCACTCTACTAAGAGATAAAAGAAAAAATATAGAGCACTAAATATATTTTTTTCTGCGTATGTTTTTTCTTTATTATTTTCCCGCGTTTCTACAATTATTGGTAGCAGTTTTCGAGTCATAGTTAGCAGAAAATAGTTGCCTCGTACCTCTTCCACTGAAAATGTCTCAACTCCTGGAAACCGCAATCTTGGATAACTTACCGAGCTTTTTGAAAAAAGAATAGCAATCTTGATGTAATGCATTAAAATTTTCTTGACAAACATTGGGCCTGACCAATTTCTGCTTTTGTGTGAAGGGCCAGGAGTATCCACTTCGCTGGCACTATTCTTTCTTAAATTTACATATAAAACTTTCAAAACCGTTATCCATGCTAACTAAACTTCGCTATAGCTGACATTTTAATTCTACGATCTACAAATATTCATTTGTTGTTTTTGTCCCGAGAACTCTACCATATTTTGAATAATCTTCAATGGTTTCTCGATTCAACCGAAATTGTGTTCGCTATTGTGATGGAGCATTCTCGAAATATACAACTGATCGAATATATTTAAACAATTTTTCTCTTTTACTAAAAATTATATAACGAATCAATGTTCAAGTTTTAAATAACTGATTTGTCACTATTCGAATCGATACCAAAAATATTTCAATTATAACGCCACTTTTCAGAATGCTTATAAAAGTTGGCCCTACTTGACGTTTAAAAATCATTGTCATTTGTTTTTGTCTTCATTGTAACAAAAAATCTCCCCTTCTATATATAATTTTCCAGAAAAAAATGCACATTTAAAACATGATTAATGTATGCTTTAAAGAAAAACAAAAATCACAAATGAATGGTTTTTACTTAATGAACGATTTTCTCTATTCAAGTTGTTATTTTCGGCAGAAACATTTAGAAGAGAAAGAAACGTATTTTTGGCAATCCACTGTTCCGGAAAATCATAAAAAACTAATGTTGAAATAAATAAATTGCCTTGAAAGATGATAAAGAAAATAAAATAACTGACAATACACACTACAAAACATTGTTTACGTGGTATTTTCCATTTTATTCAATGGAAAATTAAATCTCATTTATCTCACTATGATGCTTCTTCCGTTACACTATGCAAGTACCACATGATACTGGTTTTAGAATGCTAAAATGAAACGTGGATGTAAAAAAGGCTTTTCACTAACGAAAATTTTATTTAGGTTTAATTAAGTGATTTTTGAATAGCATTTATATCCTCTTTTAATGTAATTTATCTTTGCTTTTAAAAAACATAGTTTTATTTCTCTTTAGTTGTCAGTGCATCCATCTTCACTCAAAAAAATATTTTTTAAAGGAATATGTCTAAGCTTAGAAACGCTTGAAGTATAAATCGTTCTAAGGAGTGTTTTGTGTGCGTACGCCATCAATCAGGACTGCCTTAAGCTATCCAGAGAATTGCTTAAAACTTAGTTTTTTATATAAACAGAAAGTTTACAATAGAGAAAAAAATGATACATCCACATTATTTTCATTTTATTTTTCTTTTTGTTACAACTGCTTTTCTAAAGATTGAGTGTTTATAAAAAAATCAATTCGGCCGGAAATAATATTTAAAGTATCGGGTCAACGCCGTACGATATTATACAAGGTGGTTCCCAAAAGTTTCGAAACAAAGCGATAAATACAGTTATAGAATATTTGGATTTTATTTACTTCCGTAACCGTGACAGTTGTCCTATCGTCATTACAAAATTCTGCATTAATCATTTGATCTGAAGCAGCAGTAATGCCGGCTGATAGTTGTCCGGAACATTCCCCGCTATCAACTGATGTTCGACCATTTTTGAAACATTTAAACCTGAGTGAGTTGTTGTTCGACCCAAAGCATCGTCTCTAAATACTACATTTAACATTGTGTATTTCTGCAGCAGTCTTATTTATTGTTAGTTTAAAAGAGGACTTGATACAGATACGTAACTTAAGCAAACACAACAATTTTAATTGTTTATTGTTGCGTCTGCTTATGTCTTGGCAGCTTGACAGTGTTGCAGTTAAACTAGTAATTTATTCGTATTCAATATTATTAAAAGGAGTCAGAAGACGCTACAATTTCTACATGCTAATAATACAAATCTTAACATTAGTGTAGCTTGTCGGCATTGACAATTTCGCTTTCGTGTGACAGATAAATATGATATCGGATTGATATATATATATATATATATATATATATATATAAATATAATAACTTCGTGACCTTGGTATGATATGGTAAACCTAATCAGTAGGCGATTAAAGGTCTGTATATTACTTCAAAATATATGTATTTAAAAAACTCTACATGTTTCGGCTGTGTACGCCTTTATCAAGAGAATACAAAATATGAATCATATTTTGTATTCTCTTGATAAAGGCGTACACAGCCGAAACATGTAGAGTTTTTTAAATACATATATTTTGAAGTAATATACAGACCTTTAATCGTCTACTGATTAGGTTTACATATATATATATATATATATATATATATATATATATATATATATATATATATATAAAGTCTCCAAGTTTGCAAAAGAAGAATGAGAAAAGACAAAACAACCAGTTTCAAAATGAAGTAAATTTATTGTACCACCAATGCACATTTCCACATCATTTAGTGCAACATATTTCTCCAACCGCTGAATCCATTTCGTATGCTTTCGGATGAATCCGGACGAAGGACAAAATTTTGTGGTAGAGAATCCTGCTGAAGGACCAAAATTATGTTGGGGATTGGTGAACCAATGTTATGGTTGATGTTGGCTCGTGGACCAAACTGTTTGCGATGAATCCTGTTTCTGGCGATGATGCTTCAACGTCAGTTACTACAATCACGACACCGATTTTGCTCCATGTGTACAAGTTGTAAGGTTATATACACTTTACTGTTTAAATCTTGGATGATTGTTAAATGAATAAATGTGCTTTCATTAAAATATTTATTTACACTATATACAATTATTTTGGATATACAACGACTTACGCTAACATAAAACTGCTCTTGAGACTGTGTCTCTTGTTAAAATATGATTGTTTGATATGAATGTTATGAAGAGAATGTTGTACTAAGACTGTGTGTCTTGTACTGATGTTGAGTTTGTAATCTCTTTTTGCTGGTATGAGACTCTGATTGATACTGTTCTAATCGGTTCTGCTTTACAAGTAGATAAAAATATACAACTGCCCCTACGCTATTACATATTCAAATCGTATTGGATGAATGAGTGAATGGTGTATTGTTTAAAGTCATAACTGGGATTTTTTCTTGGGATATTTGGTGGAAAATATACCTACGGCAACAATACCAGGTTTACGATAGAGTCTTAAAATTCTAATCTAAACTAATAAATACATAATAAAATATCATTACTAATTAAGTATTGATAGTTGTCATAAACCTAAGCATGTGTTCCCGGCTGTTCCTTTGTTAAATAATGGATGTATGTGATACATGCGTATTTAGAAATCGCGAGCCTATTATACATATTTAGCTAACAATGGGAGTCATATTAAATATCGTTTTTGAATACGTTTATTGATAACCCTAGGCAATAAAACAAGAGGTCTGATGTATATTTATATAAGTCTATACATTCCAGTCTGCAATTGCAGCCGCTCTTTGAGCTCATAAGACTCTTTTGTGGCGAGTCACTCCATTTTCTGTAGGTCTATAGGTGTGCCCTTGTCTTCTTCACTATTTTTCGCAATTCCTCTCTATTTAACATTAGTGCTCTCCCTGCTACGGTCCCCAGGTTTTTGATCTCATGCCCTACTTGGTCCTCCCACCTAATTTTTGTTCTACTTCATGTTCGTGCTTCATATGGCCTCCATCTTGTAATTCGTGTTAACGTTGACGCTTCTTCTCTTCTGTAGACATGCCCATACCACCTTATTCTCGTCGATTTAATCACTCTTACCATGTATTCTTTCTCCATTAACTCCTATAACTGATGATTCATAAGGCTTTTATAACCATCACCTTCTTTCTTTGGTCCCTAAATTCTTCAAATTATTTTTCTTTCAAATGTTCTTAGAGCTTCTTCATCTTTCTCTATTAATCTCATTGACCAGTTTTATCCAGTCTCACATCTTTTGGTGCAATATATAAAGTAGTAACCGACCGCTGTTTTTTTCTGTTGCAGTTCACGTTCTAAATCTGAAGGTCTACCTCTTTTTGTTGTATTTCCGGAGCCAATTTTACACAAACAGGCTATTTCTACTCGAAATTGAGCTAGCTTAGTTTTTTTATTTCCTCGCTGATTTTCAACTCTTTGATATAATAATCAAGAGTTTACTATTGATTAGTCCAGTAAGTGATAAAATAATCTTATATACCACTTTTTGGATCGAATTTTTATTTTATTTCTTCCTATGAGACTGTTCATCAAATCTACGCCTCATGTGCCGACTATACCCTGTATAAGCTGTATAAGCCCCCTTGTATAAGCTTGGGACAGTTTACATCAATTTAATTTTTTTGGTATTTATCATACCTGACAAGGGAGGGTTTTGGAAGTTCTCCGACATATGTTGAAAGTAAACAGACAGTTTTATTGTCCTTCCAACAGACAGACGATATCTCAACACCGTCGTATGTACAAACATTTTCAAAACTTACAACTCGTTTCAAATTTTTGAGTTGTTTCTCTGGGGGAATTTACCAGTTTGGCAATCTGTTTCTTCTGATTGTGTCTAAAGCCAGAGTTCCTTTATTTGCTAGATGGGCCACTAAAGGTAAACTCATCAATGGACAAATGTCATTGTAATGGAATAGTTTTAAAACGGAATGTCATGTGCTCAATTATGGGACTCAACTTATGAAGCTTATCGTGCATAGGATTTTCCTTTGGTGGCATATCCACATGTCATCTGCTCAATTATGGGACTCAATTTATGAAGCTTATCGTGCATAGGATTTTCCTTTGGTGGCATATCCACATTATTATTGAAGTGTCGAAACTGTCTTGCCATTACAAATTTCTTTTCGGTCATAGTCTCTCTAACTTGTGTGAAACCTTAATTGCTGTCCCTGTAACATCTAATATTTGGCATATGCTCAACGGACATATATACATATATAAATACTAAAGTACCTTCGTAAATCTTGTTCAGTAATATTTGATAGATTTGATAGAAAACAAATTAGATTCATCTACAATTTTTCGGATCAATTCATCTGAGAAAGAATATTTTAAATAAAGCAAATGGTGTACTTAGATTCATAATGTCGTCAGGTAACTCATTTACACCACTAAAGCGTTTAACATCTTCATCTAAGAGCAAACTATTCTTTTTACAAATAAGACCTTTTAAATTTTTCAGTTGATTTTGAACGAACTTCCTTGAATTGTACATCTGAAATTTCATTTTCCTGTGTCACTACTTGTTTTTCTCTTTCATCAGGCAAATCTTCAACTTCTTCATAGACAAATTCATCTTCAAATCCTGTTGGAGTATTTTCAATATCAATGTTATATGTAGCCGTTGGACTATCTCTATTGTCGTCTACTGACTCAAAATCAGATATATCATCATCTAGATCATCCTCACTACCGTCATCGTCTCAAATATGTTCGGCAAACCGCTCTAACTTTTTTAGCAGATAGATTTTTAGTTCTACTCATTTTTTGTTGTTACTAACGTTTTCTAGCAGACCTGATACAATCTAAAAAATAGTTTTTTTGTAAAACACTAAGGTTTTTATAACTTCTAAATACTATAAAACATATAATAAACAATCAGTCATACAATTATTACCTTTTTATTTTAATAGTAAAGAAATAATACTGTAGGCAAATAAATGTAACACACGCAACGTCATAAGCAACGTATCACATGTTAATTACTCCCGCCATCATCTGTAGGACTTACGCGTATGTGTACTAGAGACGTAGCAGCACCGATACAGAACGGTGTAAGATATAACATTTGCCGCTCAAGTAGAATAATTCAACGTTTATCTAGGCGTAGCTGATCTGATACATTGCGCGATATAGGGTTAAATAACCCTAGGTAATATATAGATTTGCAAATGTAAAGGTTATCGCTTTCTTAGAAATTAAAGAACCTCTTCATAGTCTGCTAATAAAAGTTTGTTATATAGTGATTTAAACCTGAAAATGGGCGTTAAATATTTTATAAAATTGGCCATGTTTATGTTTAAATTCTATATCCTAGATCTATGTATATTTAACAATAAAAAATGTTTAAAATAGAAATATTACGAAAGAATATTAACACAACCGGTTTTTTCATATCATCCATGAAATAACTTGTTTATTGTTGCTTCAATTGCTTGTGAATTGTCTGATATAAAAATGTTGACCTTTTAATACCTCTTTCAACTGGGAGCAATCAAAAATGTTAAGATGCCAAATCGGGTGGCGCACCCTCTGTATAGTGGAGGGTGCGACACACCCATGAATTTCAGGTTTGTCACTTTCTACATCGCTTTTGGCTGTAATGTGGTTTGGCAGTGTCGTGGTGCAAGAAAAAATCGTTCTTTCTGAGGTGATTCTTAAGATACGATTCTTTAGTGATCGTAAAGTTTCGAAATTTCTTATTGAATTAATCGTTAATCCTTTCGGAAGATATTCGGTATGAATGATTTCCTTTACATCCCAGAAAATGGTATGCATGACTTTTTGCACTGCTTTCGAACACCTCTAAGTTACGATGGGCGTGCAAGCTTGTAGTTTTAGCAATTCTGTCGTGGTTCGTTGCCTCAGAAATTCAACTCATGATAAATGGGACTGTTACTCAACGACGATACAAAGGAAAATAAAACTTTGCATGCAAAATGAGATATTCTAAATTGCCATTTGTGTGTTAGAACTTGTTTCTGACCTCACTACTCACACAATGGCGTTGTTGGAGAACTTATATATCAATGTCTTCCTATGTTTCGGCTATATCAAGAGTAAATTAATACCAAAGCAAAAAATTTCAAGTATTCGTTATATGAGCTCCTAGACTTTTATAGGATAAAAAATATTTTGAAATCGTCAACTCGCCACTTTCGAGACTTGCAATATGATGGTGACCACTGTTCACAATTGCTATGTACGAGTACTGCGAAATTGTCTACGTTTGACGCACCATATTTAAAATAAAACTAAAAAGTCTTCCTGGTTTTATTTTACATATATTTTTTACTCATGATTATAAAGATTATAATCCAGGCTTAGAAACAATGAGCAACTTTCTTGTAAGATTGACTCAGAAAATACAAATTATGTTTTGGTAACTACTTAAGCAGCATAATATGGCTGTACCTGGAAAAACTGTATACGTGCACTTGCACTTATTCATCAACAATACCGGACAGATGGACAAATCCTGTTAGAAAATGAAATGGAAATAAGCGGAAGCGGATTTTTCAAAATAGATTTATTATAGTATTAAGTAATTTTAGCAAAATGCTAACGCTTCTAATCCTGAAAAGACTAGAAAGTCTGTAGGACGAAGAGGGAAAATCAATGTTTTATATTAAGATCTTGTGGACTAAGATAGCACATTAATAATTAGTAATTACTGCAGTGAATATGAAAAGCTCGTCCAATATAAACTATGCCTAATCCTAGTAGGATACAAAATTCCAAAGAAATTGGGATTGGCTTCACTTCTCTATTAAGACTACGGATTTAATGGCCAAATTTGAAAACACATCCAAATAAGATGTGAGGTTAGATAATGACCTTTCCTCCTGGTCTCCTTTCCTATAGCTGATATCAATGGAATTTGAAAAGACAAAAATGACGAGAATACAAAAATGATTAGAATTCACTGATAATGATTAATATCTCGAAAAAATTCTATATGCAAACTAATATAGCACATTAGCGAGACTGTCCTAGAAGTTGTGCTGAAAATAAATACAAGAAGAACTAACCTGATGTCCCTTACAGTAGTAGTCCAATAAAGATAGCGTAGTAGAAATAAAAACAGTTATAGATTTTGCTTGTTTTTGTAATATATTATATGAGAACGGAAGCTGCCAAAAAGATAAGCAAAACAAAATAGTAAAGGCACGAAGGGCATACCGTGTGTTTCGAAAAGTATTGAAATCTTTCCAGTTTAATTTATTTTGCTTTATTTCGAAAAAAATGAAACAAAATATCAAATTACGAATGCTCAATAGAAGAATAAAGAGCATATTACCTTACGGATGTGAGACGCGGGCTGTCAAATCTTGAGTATTTGCTGGTAAAGAACATTTTCTAATAAAGCCTTGTGATGGGCGACCAACTAAGAACCAATCGAAATCACAATCAGTCGAAGAAAACGAAAATGAGTTGGTCTCACAATGAGAAAAAATAACTCGAATATCATTAAACAGAGCTGGGGGAAACTTTATGAACTTTTGAAGTAGAGGGCGATTCAGAAACATCTGGATCAAATCAACACTAGAACAATTTAGAAAAACCATTAAAAAGGAATTAAATTAAAAGTGTTAGCGCAGAACCAAAAAGAATAAAGTTAAACTTGATAGAATTAATACACAAACCAAGATCGACATAAATTCAACTCACAACTCAAATGAGCTACTGGAAAATGGAGAAATGGCATTAGACTGATAGATCTAACCTATACAAAAATGCCGGGGAGCAAGCCTAACTATTACTATTTTGTAATTTGCTAAAATAATTTTCGACAAAATTGTCTTAAATAATTATAATATATTTACAGAATAAAACTAATATTGGATCAATCCATTTTAAATATTGTTACGTGAAAATAAATTACTAATTTTAATCTAATTATATATTTAACTACTATTTTTGAAAGTGTTAATATATACTCGTATATTTATTTGAATTATATCACGTGTAAACAAAACGACGTTATTGATTTTCCAACAATAGTAAACTTCAAATATCTGGTCCCTCTACCCTTTTCAAATGAATAATTAATAGTGTGTGTTTGCAGCTTCCCGATAAATTTATGGCAGTAATATTTTAGCTTTAAAGTTTGACGTCTTCAATTCCCGTTAATAAAACAAGATCCTGGGGCTCTACTGTTAATTTTATAAGGAAGAAACCGTTAAGGTTAGCAATTATAGCAAATCTAATTATATTGTCAGTTATTGGCGTTAAAAGAGACCATTAAAAATTTTAATGATTAGGACTCTAGACGGAATAAAAAGTTAGTTCTTGTCAATTCGACAAGTTGAAAAGTTTACTTTTTCTTTACTCCAAATTGCTTTTTATTTTGTGTATTTCATAAATATTTAAATTCCGAATTTAATATTTATTTACCAGAGATTTCTTGAAGGGACTCTTTTAAGCAGTTTTACTTTGATCTTGTTAGAGTTTGGCAGGAGGTCTTTTCTGAAATACAGTCATTTTACGTAAATTAAATTTCAGCTGTTTTATTAAATTATGGTCTACAAATTTCGGTTTCTTTTCGCTGGAAATCTGTGATTAAATTTTAAATTTTTGCTTTTGTAATAATTATGAGAGTAGAGAAATTTCAACAGTTGTTCAACTCTCCCTAAAAGTAATAATGTTAGAATTATGTAGTCTCGAATATAAATCCTTAGCGTTAAAACTTCAAAATAATCTTATATATTTTTTTAAGAAGCTAGCATAAAATATAGAATTCATATTTATTCCGCTACAGAAGTAACTTTGAAGATTATCTATTCTTAGAATTTGTTCTTTACTCTTTATTCATATACACTTCCTGAAAATATTGTAAGTTGCTTCTTTATAAGAATAATTAAAAAAATAATTGAATTACTTCTATTTGAATATATTTTATTCAGATACAGTCAATCAATATATTTTTACAGTTTTAGTAGATTATGTTCTTTCTTTAATTCGTCGACAATTCATATATCATATTTTAATGTGTATATAACTACTTTGATATCTTGAGGCACTGTACTTCTTACTGACCTATTTTCTTCTTTTAATTCTTGTGTAATTGGAAACTAACCCGAATTCCTGTAGATTTATCCTGACAATTACTCCTAAACGACTTAGCTGGTCATTGTATTTTGACTTTGAAATCCCATCTTAACCTAAGTTGCCGTATGGGTGGGGCGTTGTCCTACAGAAATATTGTTTTTCACCTGCAAAGCATTCTATCAAACATGATTTCAGTACTTTTTTGTATCCACTGTTATTTATATTTGTTTTCCAAAATATTACTTATTGTTTCAAATGCTATTGCAGCCCACACCATTACTGAACCGCAGTCAAGGCGACGCGCGACGTCGTAATAAACTCTGTTCTTCTTTTCTTAAATCATGGTATTAGCACGCGAAACTATCTGACTAATGCAAATTAAAATTTCTTTTCGTCGGAGAAAAAATTCGTTTTCCATTGTCCTAACCACGTTATATGTTTTGTGCGAACTGTAATGTAGTTATTTTTGACGTTGATTCTCGATATAATTGCACGGGCGGATAACGAAGAATTTAAAGCAACCCCTAGAATTGATCGTCTTTGCTTTTCTAAAATTACCCTTGTACGATTAGCGCTCATTTTTACCATAATTTTGTTAGTATTTTAAATGATTCCTAATTTATTGCCTGCTTTTTGACATTATTTTTGCTATTTCTCTACTACTAAGCTCAGCATCTTCAAAAGCAGTTATTTTTACTTTTAAGGATCCGTAAATTTCATACCACGGGGCGCACTGTTACGTATTTGCTTTTTGTCCCATACTGATTTACTGTTGATCAGTTTATGTACTCCATACAATAGTAAATTCGCCCAATATAACAACAGCCACGTTTGCTTTAGTATTAACACGTACACGGCTTCAATTTATTCGCGTTAAAATAAAATAAAAAAGAATACTAACTGTTGTACGATGCCGTCATTTTCATGTACTTCTTCTTTATTTAAGATCTGATTGAACTGTTAATTCCGAGCCTGCCTCTGTAAAATTTTCGGAGGTATGGCTTGCCCGCTCTCTACCCATCTATTTGGTAGTCTTCCAGGTGGACGTTTGCCTGCTAGTCTACCTTCTAATACGATGCATGGGAGTTTGTCGTCTGTTATCCTTTTTACGTAGTTATACCACTCCTTCTCCTCTGCCTTCCCCATCTCACTATATCTTGTACATTACACTGCTCGTTAATATTTCTTATGCGATATCTTTTTGTTTTTCCAACTATCCTTCTGTCATTTCTGTAATGTGTAGCATAGTCTTGGTTTTGCTGGTATCCTCTCCATACTCATTATCGGTCTAATGCATGTCTTTTATATTTTAGTCTTACTCTCCGTTTGCCTATAAGGAACGACCCATAGTTTCTCTTAGAAACCCCGATATTATAACTGATTTTTTTAATCTGGGTCCTAAACATTTTTGTCCGGTCATGAGCTCTAGAAAAGTCTATGCCGAGGTATTTAAATTGCTCCACCGGTTTGTTCTCTATTACCATCTTGCATCTGAGCGATTTTCTTGAGTTCATTTTTCGATGGATATGTCCATATTGAATTGCCGGTTGATTTGGTGGAATATAAATAGCTGTCTCTGCAGATCCTTCTCATTTCCTGCATACACTAATTTTATTAGATATAAAATGAGTACACACATACACGAATATATATATATATATATATATATATGTTTATATATAATGTATCTTTGAATAATTTTATCCATAGCAACTCAAATGTATGACATTAATATACTGTCATTTATATTTTATATTCCTTGATAAAAGCATCATTTGCCGAAACATGCAGGGTTGTATATGTATATGGTAAATTCAATTTGTTGGCGATTTAAGGTCTGGTTTTACTTCAAAATATATATATATTTAAGTGTCAAATCTATAATTAAATTTCAAAAGTATATGACTTTCTTACATTTACCAAAATTATAGCACTATGTAAATCTAGTTAATTTTGTATTCTATTGTTAATGTTTGGTAATATCAAAGGTTATGTGTGAAGGAAAATTTAATTGTAAATCAATAAGTCAAAATTATTGGATAAATGTCAAATATTTTGGAAAATTCTATATAACTAAAGCGGCCAATGAGCTTCAAAAACAGAAAAAGCTGTTGGATTGCCATAGTGAGTTATTGAAAACAATTGAAGAGAAGAATTTTTGCAATTGAATTAATGGAATGTGTTTTAGATAAAACGAATTTTTTTGAAAAATATAAAAAAACAAGTATAATTTATATTACCAAGATTTGAACTGTTTTCATCTTATACTCCGCTATCAATTAATGAGCAACAAAAGACGTGTACCAGCTTTAGATAAATATTGGGAAACATTACAAGGCCTTATATTACTAGGATTGTGACAGGGGATCCTAACTTTCGAGATCTGCCAGGATTGTGACCGTTGTTCC
This sequence comes from Melolontha melolontha, assembly GCA_935421215.2. Lineage (NCBI taxonomy): Eukaryota > Metazoa > Arthropoda > Insecta > Coleoptera > Scarabaeidae > Melolontha > Melolontha melolontha. Next base: position 83,929,986 of record OW285239.1, on the reverse strand, counting down.
TGAAATTAAAAAATACCAGCCGTACGTCAATAAAGCAAGACTTAATTCCGGAGACTAGACGGATAATTGTGATAGAATATTGAGCTAAGTTTTGATTATTTGCATTTTTATTTTAAGTAAACAGATACATTTACTTACCGAAGGTAAATAAAGATCCCTTTACTGACCATTTTGTTTAAAACATTGTAAGTAGGGAGGTTATATACAAATTCATTTATTCAGCAATTTGATTTATCAGAATCTATTTGTTTATGTAGCCTAGTATTTGTCTCATTTCCGTAGATTCAATTTTTAACCTGTAAGAAATTCCACATAACCATTAAATTTTATAATTAAATTTTCAATAAAAATAAATTGTTAATCTAATGTTTATTCCGAATCTTTTGTCAAATGTACCTAATTAAATATTCACTTATTAAGATAAGATTTTCCTTTTAATAAACGGAGTTTAAGAGCCAAGACAAGTCGTTTGAATTCAATTAGTTTATCATATTAATACTGAGCTAACATACCTTTTAATTTCTTTGTCAGACAGAATATTCACGACCCTGGAGATATTAGAGAACTCATGTTCGTTGATTCTCCAAATTATATTAAATTTCAAACTTTCTTTTAAAACCAAAGTACTATTTGGTTATAGAGGTTATTATTTTTAACTACAAACGTTTATATTCATTGGACCTGCGCAGAAGTATATCAGAATGCGGGGGTAAAAATTAGAATTTTAAATTCATTTTCTGCTTTAAAGTTTAATATTTTGTCTTTAAAAACACTTTTTAGTAAACGTTTGACTTAAAGATTATTACAATATATATATATATATATATATATATATATATATATATATATATATATATACATATATATATATATATATATATATATATATATATATATATATATATATATAATAACTTCGTGACCTTGGTATGATATGGTAAACCTAATCAGTAGGCGATTAAAGGTCTGTATATTACTTCAAAATATATGTATTTAAAAAACTCTACATGTTTCGGCAGTACGCCTTTATCAAGAGAATACAAAATATAAATGACAGAATATAAATAATAATAATATATATATTCTGTCATTTATATTTTGTATTCTCTTGATAAAGGCGTACTGCCGAAACATGTAGAGTTTTTTAAATACATATATTTTGAAGTAATATACAGACCTTTAATCGCCTACTGATTAGGTTTACTATATATCTAAAGATAATTATTTCGTGAACTTTGTATGTTGTGGTAAATTTAATTAGTTGGCGATTTAAGGTCTCGTTTTACTTAAAAATATATATATTTAAAACAATCTTACATGTTTCGGCAAGTGATAACTTTCTCAAAGAATATAAAATATAAATGGCAGTATATTAATGTCATACTTATACATTTGTAGTTGTCATGGATAAAATTGTTGTCTAACTATTTTTTGAATACTAAGGCATAATTTATTATTATCAAACTGGATGTATCTTTGAATAATTTTATCCATGACAACTCCAAATATATAAGTATGACATTTATATACTGTCATTTATATTTTAAATTCTTTGAGAAAGGCATCAATTGCCGAAATATGTAAGATTGTTTTAAATATGTGTATTTTTAACTAAAACCACCATAAATCGCCAACTAATTAAATCTACTATATATATATATATAAATATATATATAGTAATAATAATTTCTTGACCTTAGTATGTTATGGTAGATTGAATTAGTTGGCGATTTAAGGTCTGGTTTTACTTCAAAATGTATATATTTAAAACAATCTTACATGTTTCGGCATATGATGCTGTTTATGAATTAGTTAGTGTAAAACTCAAACAATTAGTTGCAGAATTAGTTTAATGGTTATGATTTGACACATTGTTAAAATGCTCATATATTGTCTCACTCTATTCTTGTCGGCGTAAGCGCAATAGTAAAAAATACCAACGTAATAAAAGTTCCAACGTTTAACTGCACCAACATTCAGCCCGCCTTTAAATAACTAATTTCGAAATAAATACATTGCATCTAAACACATAAAATAAGTAAATAATTAATAATTAATCTTCTAACGGCAAAGGACACAATTTTCGGACTGGTCGCTTCATCACACCTCTCACGGTCTTGACAGTGGCGACTCTCGGTATACCGTCATCTCCATAGGATAGATCCAAAATTCTGCCATGTAACCACTTCAATGTAGGCAGCCGTTTGTCTTTGACGAGGACTGTTGTTCCCACCTGGAGTATCTTCACAGTGGTTGAAGACATCCACTTTGTCCTCTGTTGTAAAGTTGACAAATATTCGGTTGACCATCAATGCCAAAAATGTTGTGCCATTTGAGTAAAGTGCTGACATCGTGATAGTCTGTTTGGTTTCTCCTCAATTATTTCTGGTTCAGGTAGTGAGACAAGTGAGTCACCGATAAGGAAATGTCCCGGCGTTAGGATAGCTAGGTCATTTGGATTGCTGGAAACGGGTGACAAAGGTCTTGAATTTAGAATTGCTTCTACTTGTGTCAACAAGGTAAGAAATTCCTCATATGTTAAAGTTACGTTTCCAATAACGCGTGTTAAATGGTATTTCGCAGATTTTACTGCAGCTTCCCACAGACCACCGAAGTGTGGAGAACCCGGAGGCAAAAAATGCCATATAATCGAATCTTGTGACAAAAACTCATAAATTTTAAATTGATTATTTCCAAGGAAGTTAAAAAATTAATTCAGTTTGTTTTTTGCACCTACAAAATTCGTGCCATTGTCACAGTATATATGAGAATATTTTCCCCTACGAGAAATAAATCTTTTAAGGGAATTTATAAATGAAAATGTGGTCAGATGTGATACCAATTCAATATGTACCGCTCTTGTAATAAAACAAACAAATATGCAAATCTATGTTTTTATTATTTTATGACTCTTAAGATTACTATGTTTAATGTTAAAAGGACCGGCAAAATCAATACCGCAAATATTAAATGGTCTTGTTCGACTGATGCGTTCCTTTGGCAAGTTACCCATTATGTGCTCATAACTGCTTGGTTTTGCTCTAAAACATACCTTACATTTTGCAAATATTTCTCTCACTACGCTTCGTCCTGCGATGGGCCAATATCTTTGCTAATAATTGCTAAAAGCGTCTGTGGTCCGACGTGAAGACGCTTTCGGTGTTCTTGTTCTACAATCAATTTGGTTAAATGATGTTTTCTTGGGAGCAATATAGGGTGTTTATTATCATAAGATAAATATGATTTTCCCAAGCGTCCACCAACTGTCAGTAACCTATCTTCGTTAAGAAATGGATTTAATGACAAAATATTACTATTCGAATGTATAGGTTTCTGGGTTTTCAATCTTTTTACTTCCTTATCAAACATCTGTAATTGAACGATTTCTATTAATTTTCTCAATGCTTCCTCTAGTTCATTTATCTCTAAAGGACCTGTTTTTCTGAGTTCTTGTTTAACTCGTGCATTATGTGTAAATCGAAAAATGTATGCTGTTACTCTTTGTAATCTTAACAATGTTGAGAATTTTTCAAAAAAATCTTGTCGTATGAGCACATGAAATATTTGGATAACCTTTACGTCGGGTAAATTTCCAATGTATTCAGATGTTTTCTCAGGCCAACAACGTTCGCTTTGCTCTAACCATGATGGTCCCTTTCACCACAACGTTGGTGTTGCTAATTGATTGGGATAAGATCCTCTTGTTACAAGAACTGCTGGGTTCTCTTTACCCCTCACGTGTTTCCATCTATTAACGTTGGTTAATTCCCTGATCTCTGATACTCTATTTGAAACAAACGATTTTAGTGCGGCAGGTTCCCTGGCGATCTAAGCCAACGCTATGTTAGAATCGGTACAATAAAATATATCGTCGATATCGATACACAAAGGCTCTATTATCTTGTTCATTAATCTAGCAAGGAGTAATGCACTGCACAATTCGAGCCTTGGTTATATCCAATTTTTTCAATGGTGCAACACGTGATTTCTAACACAATAACCTTGAACAAAACTGATTACTTGCAGTGACTGTTCTCACATAAACACATGCTCCATACGCAAGCTCTGATGAATCACTAAAGCCATGTAGTTGAATTACTGTTACATCTTCTCTAAGGTAATATCTAGGAATATATATATATATATATATATATATATATATATATATATATATATATCAAAAGCCCTTTTACCCTGAAGGGTGTCGGGCAAGTACAGCCTAATCTAAATTATGCACAAAATTTCTCCATAATATTCGGTTACTGGCTAGTGATTTTGCTTCTTTCCAGCTCTTTCCCCTCTTCTGGATACTATTTCCAATGATATCCTCCCATACTTGAAGCGGTCTTCCTCTTTTCCTTTTATACTGGACTTTGGCTTCATATATTAGCTTTACTGGTCTAGTGTCGCCCATTCGTTGTAAATGCCCCCATCAATGTAGTTGCCGCTGTTCAATAAAGTCCATTACCGATTGTATCTTCAGTTCCTCTCGTATTTGTGTATATCTTATTTTATCCTTTCTGGTTACGCCTCTTACTCTTCTAAGATATTTCATTTCTGCAGCCTGGATTTTGCTTTTTTGTCTATTATTAAATACCCATGATTCACATCCGTATGTCAGAACTGCTCTGTAGACTGCTTTGAATACTTTTATCTTGGTGTTTCGTGATATTTCTTTTTTCATAGTGAAGTTCTTATTCATTGCGTAATACAATTTGGTTACCTTTTCAATTCTTTCATTAATTTCTGATTCATTTTTCCCAGTGTTTTCTATCAGGACCATGGTTTAAACAAAAGTCCAAAATTCTTTTTTCATTATCATTTCTAATTTCCTCTTTATGTTCTCCCATAACTGCCTTATAACCGTCGTTTTTTTTTCCTATTCTGCCATTGAAGTCCCCAGCAATAAACAATATTCCTTTGGCTTCATCCATTACTAATGTCAGCTCCTCCCAGAATTGATCTTTTTCGTCTACTTTGTCATTGTCATTAGGGCCATACACTGCTATTATTGTCATTACCTTATGTTTACTGTCTTTAAGCTTCACTACTAATATGCATTCCGATATAGCTTCCCATTTACTTATGTTGCTTCTTAAATTTCTATGTATTATTACACCTACTCCAGCTGCTGCTCTATTACACGAATTTACTCCGCTATGCAGTAATATGTGGTAATTATCTAGTACCTGCTCCCATTGGCTTTTCTTTTTTGTTTCGCTAATACATAGTATTGTTAAACGCGTTTCTTCAAATTCACTTGTGAGTTCACTTTCCTTTCCGCTTAAACTTCTAACGTTCCAGGTCGCTAATTTCCATCTTTCTTTTTGTTCGAAGTATCATTTCCATGCCTTATCGTATACTTTATTTCTTTCGTATGCTTAATTTTGTCAACGTCCATTATCATTACCATGTCAACCTCCTTCTTTCCATCTATAAATTGGTTTCTTAGTTTTTTAGAGCTTTCCTGTCTTTCATTTGTATCAGCTTTTCGTTTCTTTTGTCCCATTTCCATTCTTTATCTTCAATATATAATTTCCGAAACGCAATTTTAACCCTCTTGCCACTTTCCTTTTCTTCTTTTGCCCTATTTCTAATTATCTTTTGTATATCTCTGTCTTGTTTAGATAAATCGTCGTTGATAAAGACGTTTTCCCTTCTCCTTTCCTTCATTTTGTATTTGTTCTGTATAACTTTTTTCTTGTCTGTCGCATTTTCCATTTGTACTAGGCAATTTTTTTCCGCTAGTTTAATCACCCCCTTTGTTTTGACCTTTAAATGCAACTCTTTCTCTATAAACTCCTCCATTTTGTTGTTTATTTCCTCGTGATTGGTTGAATTCACTGACAGTCCTTGTACAACTACATTATTTCGTCTCTTCTCATTTTCAAGACGCTCTAACCTGTCATCCATTATTATTATTCCTCTTCTCAGTTGGGAATTCTCTCTTATCAATTTTTCATTCTCTTTCCTCATTCCTTCTATTTCTTTTTTGTACCCCTTCTGTTCTTTTCTCATTTCTTTTATTTCTTCCGCTAAGGATTTCATTGTTATTTGCAGTATTTCCATCATGTTCCTCATCGCTTCTATATTATCCTCCATTTTCTTCTGTGTTTTTATCGGCGATCTAGCTATTTTCTTACCTTTACTAAAGGCATGTTCTTCTATATCCTCTTTAGAACACTTTCTCTTCTTCTCGTCGGTGGAGTATTCATTACTATCTTCAGAGCGTCCCATTTCTACACATTTATTTCTTTGTCCCTTTTTCTGTTTCTTTCAGCTAGTAAATGCGTAATATTCCGATTTTCTTCGTGCATATCTTCCAAAATCACGTCATTGTTAGATGACCACTTGCGCATATGAAATCCGTAGTCACTCAAAATTCTTGTTAAATCTTGCTTCAATTGTTTAGCTTCCTTCATTGTTTCTGTACTTGTTATTAGATCGTCCACATAAAAGTCCGAAAATATCACTCCACTAACTTCCTAAAATTACTCGTTGTTGTAATGTGCTATTTGCTGAAGACAACGAATTGCTAAATAAGGCGCAGTCGTTGTGCCATATGTTAATGTGCTCAATTTATAGATCTGTATTGGGTCATCTGTGTTTGATCTCCTCAATATTCGCTGTAAATCTCGTTGATCTTCATTCACAAATACCATTCTGCACATTTTTTCGACATTCGCGGTCATTATATATTTATGTTTTCGGAATCGCAATAATATTGAAAACAGATCATCTTGCAAGGTAGGTCCCGTTTTCAATCTCTCATTCAGTGATATACCCGTGCTTGTTCTGGCGCTGCCATCGAAAACTATTCTCAACTTTGTTATTTCACTAGTTTCCTTGTACACGCCATGATGCGCTAAGTAATATATTGGTTGTTCTGTCATTTGATCATCTTTCACCACGGACATGTGCCCCAGTCTTTCATATTCTTCCATGAACTCTGAATAATTTTTCTTGAATTGATAATTTTTTCTTAATCGTTTTTCCAATAACGAGAATCTGTGTACTGCTGTTTCATATGAATCACCTAGCTCATTTATATTACCCTTTGTCGGTAATGTAACCTCAAAATGACCATCGTTGTGTCTGATAGTCGTGTTCTTAAATAAATCTTCGCATTCCTGCTCTTCCTCTGTGAATTTTGTTTTATTGCTCACGCACTCTTCCACCGTCCAAAACTTCTGTAATTGATCCTGAAGGCCAATTGAAGATAAATTGCAAATTACCGACTCGTTATTGAATTTTTCGTCACCTTTCCTTGTCGATGGTATGCTTCCTGAGATAATCCATCCCGACCTTGTTTTTTGGATAATTGATTGACCTGCACTCATTCGTATTTGTCCCTTACAAATCAAATCCCAGAAAACCGTAGCACCTATTAATAAGTTAATTTGCCTAGGGATATTAAATTGTGCGTCCGCAAGAATGATGTTACCCGGTATTTTAATATTGCTTATGTTAATCTTAGTAGTTGGAAGATTTCCAGTTACTTGATCAATAACCAGAAACGTCATATCAATCTTGAAATTGTTAAATTTAGATATTATTGTCGCTTGAGTCATAGACGATGTCATGGTTATAGATTTATTTATTCCAACAACCGGTATGTTCACTGATTGCAACTTCAAGCCCAATTCTTTACACAATCTTGTAGAAATGAAATTCGATTGTGATGCACTATCCAACAATACTCGACATTCACGCAACTGTTGTTTTGATCAGCTATGTATACTAATGCTGTTGATAGTATGATGTCAGACATATCTTTAATATGACCATGTAACACCGAAGTTGATTGGTTTTCTGATTGTTCTACGTCACTGCTCGTTTGCTGTCGCTCGCTTTGTTGTTGTTGATTACTATTACTACCTGGTTCTCTTTGTTCCGACAAATGTAATAAAGAATTATGTCTTTGATTACACTTTTTGCACCCACCTGAAACACACTCCGCCACTGAATGATTGGCACGCAAACAATTGTAGCACAACCCAAGCCTTTTCACTTCTGGCACACGTAATTTCACTGGTAAATGTAAGAATTTTTCACATCGAAACAAACTGTGAGATTCTTTGCACATGCAACATTATACTGAATTATTTGAAGCAACAAGAGCCCGAACACTTGATTTTACAACCGTTTATTGCTATACATTTTATTTTGATCACTCACAATATTATTTTTATTCACATTCCTGTTGATCAGCTTCCAATGTTTCTAAAAGCTGACAACGTTGAGACAAAAAATCAAATAACCTATACATTGTTTGCACATCATCCGCTATTACTAATTTTTCCCATTCTCTCTTTGATGTATTGTCTAATTTTGATGAAACTAAATAAATTAACAAATTATTATTAAAATTATAATGTTGCACTGGTTGACCGAGCGACGTTAGTTCCCGTATATTCTTTTTTACATCGTAATGTAATTTTATGAGTAACGGCAAAGATTCTTTCGTTAAAGTTTGTAACTCAAAAAGCGCTTTTATATGATTATGACTGATAAACCTTTTATTCTCGTATCTATCTTTCAATAAACCCCAAGCTATCTCGTAGTTCTTTTCTGTAACCTCTAAAGCACGCAACACCTCGGCAGCCTCTTCGGTTAAACATGATTTTAAATAATACAACTTTTGAATATTAGTTAATGACGTATTTAAACGAATCAAGGATCTAAATGTATAATAAAAAGTAGCCCATTGATCATAACTGCCCGAAAAGCGAGGTAAATCTATTGGCGGTAATTTAACCTGACTAGACAACGTGTTATTGTGATTAACTGTTACGCTAGCGGGAGATAATGAATTGTTTGACGCACTTAAATCATTAGTTGATGTTTTACTATAATACTCATTTAATTTTTGCCTTAATATTGAAATAATTTCAAAATAACTGTCTTCGAATTTTGTTCGTTCTTTAACTTGTGTTTCGTCTAAGAATTCTAATTTATCCTGTACAAATTCAAACTTAGACCACAATTCTTCACATTTTTTAAGCCTATTAGGAAGTTGTACAGCTTGATCAGGTGTTAATTTATCTAAAAACTTTTTAACATTGGTTAATTGAGATTTTATTGCGCCGCGTTTAACCTTGAATTATTTCAGTTCGTCTACCATTTTCGTAGCTCCGATTAATAATAATAATAACGCAATCAAAACAAATAGAAGCAATTAAAATGTAAAAAGGATGTGTGAAAGAAATAATTACTCACTTGCTCGCTTAGTTTGATCTTGTTCCAACGAATCACACACATGCAACTTCAGCCATTGCCATTACGAATAGGGATGACGTTTTATTTGTTTTCGTTACACAGATTTTGTTTGTTATAAGTTCACTGATGTTCACTCTAGTAGCTCAAAATCCGATTGAAGGACAAAAATGTTTATGAATTAGTTAGTGTTCAAATAAAACTCAAACAAATAGTTGCAGAATTAGTTTAATGGTTATGATTTGACACATTGTTACAATGCTCATATAATGACTCATGTCTTGCTTTTCCCTGTTTTTGTTGTCTATCTGTTTTTGGAATACTAAGGCATGATTTATTATTATTCAATTGGAATGTATCTCAATTAACCAATGTTAAAAAGTTTTTAGATAAATTAACACCTGATCAAGCTGTACAGCTTCCTAATAGGCCGTCGAAGTACTGCACGGGTCGGGCTGTCGAAGTACTGCACGGAAAAGTAAAGAAGTTGCCGGGAAAGGGTTGGCGGCCCTGGGCAACGGCTGGTTATCCGATCTCTCCAAATTTACGCGACCGGTCACTAAACACACTCACGAGCGCGCCACCATACAAAACCCTACACTTGCGCACTCACACAAACACAAAACCACACACCCAGAGAGAGACGCAAGCTGCCAGCAGCAACCAACACACAAGTTCATACCCTGAAAGAGACACAAGCTGCTAGTAGCGGACAACACATATGTTCACACCTTGCTATCTGTTTTTGGAATACTAAGGCATGAGTTATTATTATGCAATTGGAATGTATCTTTGAATAATTTTATCCAGAGCAACTCAATTATTTGACATTTATATACTGTCATTTATATTTTATATCCTTGATAAAGGCATCATTGCCAAAACATGTAGGGTTGTTTTAAATATATATACTTTGAAGTAAACCAGACCTTTAATCACCAACTGATTGAATTTACCATATATATATATATATATATATATATATATATATATATATATATATATATATATATAACAATTGATAAATTATTGGAGTTTTACGGCTAAGAAATTATTTAAACACTTATAATATCACTGTTTTTAGCACATTTTAGCAATTTAAAGGGATATATATATATATATATATATATATATATATATATCCATATATATATATAAAGGTTTTTTAATATATGTTTATTTCCGCAGCTTTTAAACGGACTACTTCACACGCCTGAGATAAATAATGAATTTATAAGAGTCTCATCAATATTATCAATATAATTCCTGAATGTACTAAATTTTCAGATTCCACAGGATACATTTTATTAGTCGCACATCTTTAGAACTGTATTTTTGAATTAAGTACGGTTTACTACATCTTATGGCCGCCTAAATGTGGGACATTATCTTGTTTTTGAATTATTTCTTGCACATTCCTTTCAGGGACAACTACTATATATATATATATATATATATATATATATATATATATATATATATATATATAAATATAATATTTTCGTGACCTTGGTATGATATGGTAAACTCAACAATTGATAAAGACATCATTGCCGAAACATGTAGGGTTGTTTTGGATATATATATACTTTGAAATAATAGACCGGACCTTTAATCGCCGACTTGTTGAGTTTACCATATATATATATATATATATATATATAAAGTAATACTAGAGGCTGTTAATTATAAAAGAATAGTATTTATGTTGAGCGAGAAGTGATAAGTTAAATAAATTTTAAAAATAATAATTGGGCGCCTTATTAAATGTGATACACTTCTCAATGTACGCAATCTCTCTTTTTGCTTGCCAACTAGTCTCAGGGTGCATGAAATCTGTGTATAAATGTTTAAATAAATGGTATATCTCAGGCTCGTCGTGACTAAAAGTAGTTGCTTCCTTATTAGTAATTTAAATAAACGATTATCAAAAGAAATAACTTCTACAACTGGATCTACATCAATAAAAGATTTATATCAATATAAACAAAATATATTTATTGTATTAAAAGAAGAAAACTGTAATAACATGTACAAATATAAAAGTTTAAGTGGAATGTGAACTATATATGTGTATTATAACAAGGTGATAAATTGACAAGGTTATGTGTGTGTTATTTTATAATAAATGTGGACTAAAATTATATAAACAATCTCTAATACGTAGGTGAGTACCTTTTAATTATGTGTACAGAGTAAAATAAGTATATTATTTAGGAAAGTTATATTTTTGGAATGATATGTGGTAAAAGGTGAAAAAATTCGAGAATCTTTATTTATTTGTGTGTTTCAATTTTTAAAGAAATAAATTAAAGACGATATTTATTAGTACAGTTGGTATAGTTAACCTGTGATTCTGCTTGTAGGTTCTAAGCGGCTATGTTGTTGAGTATTGCTGATGTAAGTTACCCCGAACGCTCTCCGATTTTGGCGGCTTGTGCGGGAAGTTTTGATGACGCCCTCGAAGTTTTCTTCGGACTCGAAATAAGTCTGCTAGAATCTCTCTATGACCTGGTATTGCTGTTGGATTTGAGGTATTTGCTTGATTTAACACTCCTCCAAGTAGTAAATGGCCTGTAGTCCTTCTTAGTTATATATTTTGGGTATTTTCGTGTACTTGATAACGAAATTGATAGTTTAACGCTTTATTTGGCGTTTATTCGCAGAAATTCGGTTATTTGTCAAAATCTCGCTTGTAATTTACTACCAGTCTTTCTCAGGTTATCTATTATCACTTTAGCACTGTTTGTATATTTTTAAATTGATTAAATTTAGAAATTTCTAATTGAAAATCGAAAAATACGTCTTATACGTTTATGAATTTTGCATAAGATGATGCCGATAGCGACTGTTTTTTAATCAAAGCCAATTTATTTAATCTCTAAAAAGTCTCGAAGTTTTGCCTTTAAAACTAATTTCTAAGACATATTTTAACTATATATAATATATTATCTAGATTTAAAAATTATTTAACAAATTCTAACCTAATTTTTATGTCAATCTTAATATTACTTTTTGTAAATTGCGCACGATAAATATTTACATTTCGGAAGATGTCGATTAGTGGGCGTGTCTTACTAGCGTCGATATAATGTGTAGATGTATATGAATTTAAATATTGGTACTTTCGCGCTAAATTTTGAATATTAAATTTAAAATAATATAAATGAAATTAATGAAAGAAAAAGAAATATACTAATTTAAGATTGTAATATTATCGTTATATAAATTCGTATACATTTCGACACTACTAAAACTTGCTAACTCCGTTTTATAACCTTGTTTACATAAATATTGATGATGTTGAGTAACTTATATTTTCCATTTCAGTTGCTGCTCTAAGTGTATGTCTTGTATCACAACAATATATATATATATATATATATATATATATATATATATATATATATATATATATATATATATGTGTTTAGATAATTTCTTAGCCGTTTATTAAATATAACAATTGATAAATTATTGGAGATTTTCGGCTTTTATATGAAATATTTACAAATATCAAGTTAGTATGTATGTAATTGCAAAGTAAGGGGGGATGTAGACAGCAATGTTTACATCCCCCCTTACTTTGCAATTACATACATACTAACTTGATATTTGTAAATATTTCATATAAATGCCGAAAAGCTCCAATAATTTATCAATTGTTATATATATATATATATATATATATATATATATTCGGCTAAAGTGAATAGTATTTCAAAGTATTAGGAGTTGGATCAATTGCTACTTGCTAACTATATAATGCGTTTCAACTACGTAATAAAAAAACTATAATCTATACATGCACAAGTTTCCTTTTCTTTAAATGAAATTAATTATTGAAATAAATAACTATACTTACTAGTATATTGTAATAGAAACACGACTTGTAGATAAGATATAATATTCATTGATCTGCGACTGAAATATCGGAGGCATTAATAGATTTATTTTATTAAAAATATTTAAGTAAGCTTATAAAATCACTATTATCGATTGGCTACTAACATTTTCGCATCTGGTACAACTTTCACTTATATATACAAAAGTATTAGATTAGCTTGGGGCGATATTCACATGTATGTTGGTTAGGCGCGAGATTTGAAATTCCAATATTGGAAATTATATTATTAAAATAAAATTTTTAATAATACATATTAGTACATTTTGAATGGCAACAACGTGGTGCACATTAAATTACAATAACTGATACATTACAATATCTATCTATCTATCACATCAAGACGAAATTTATTATATTTTTAGATTTCGTAACGAAGTATTTTGTAAAATTTTATTTTTTTAAGTGCCTTTATAAAATTTTTGTGGATTGTACATACACGGGTTTAGAGGTGCATTTTCGTATGCGCTTTATAGATAAACGATTTTCACAGTTTATGTTACATAACATTCCACATTCCATACAAAATGCAGTGGAATTTTCCAATATTGCCAACACATTCGGTTTTGTTTGCTTTTATTGTTTGAAACAGTATGCGTATAACTAAATTCTACGCTACGATCCAAGAATATTGCAACAGATTATCTATCATATTTTTTTTCATATTCTTAGTTTTATATACGTTATATTTTACTCTGATAGATACTAGAGAATATAACGCAAGACACACATTTTTATTATCAATGATAGTTAAATTAATCCGATCGGTATTAGCATTCTGTAATATTTTTAGGGTATTATTTCAAACAATTACAATAATAATAAGTGTAGACAAGACAATCAAAGTACTTGGTAGTTGTATCGTAAATGTCTCCAATTGCATTTTATTGGCGATTCACCTACATCGCTTATAATTAATGGGTACTTAGTTTATCTAGATAGTTATGCTATCGTTAAAATAGATAATACAAATTTTAGCAACTTGGTTCCGAGTCCTTAAAATAAACTACTTCTGCTTGTAATTCATGCAACAACTTATATATATATATATATATATATATATATATATATATATATATAATGATGTCTTGAACTTTGTTTCGATCCCCCGTATTGGCGTCTTGCTGTCGATAGTTATGTGGTATGAATTATTATTATTAAACTTGAATATATGTTTGAATATTTTAATTTTATTCATGAGAACTACAGATATATAAGTTTGACATTGATATACTGTCATTTATATTTTAAATTTCTTTGGAAAAGGCATTGTGTGTCGGTTATTATTATGTCTACACCCGTGGGGCGACTTAAGATTTTAGGCTGTCGGCATTCGCCTTGAACAAGAAGGAAAACAACGAAAACCTACTCGGACACTCCAGTCAGGGATTTAAACACCGAATTGCCAGCATGATAAGCCAGTGTACAGATATTTAAATAATATATGATAGATATTTATATAATAAAAATACCCCTCCTAAACGAGCTCACAGAAGAAGACTTCTAGCACTGTTTTGCACAATAGAAAATTCGAATGAAGGACTGTAGGGGGGGGGCGTATATTGAAGGGGATAATAATTAAATATGCAAATTTAAAATAAAATATTCTACCGCATCAGTCTAGTTATTTTATAGCCGCAACTCGTATATTGCCAACAACTTGGCCTTAAACTTCGTCGGATGTATTGGTCAATAATACAAATCTCACAATTTCCAATTGATATTAAACTGTCCTTTCACATATCTGTATTGATATTCATGTAGACGTGCGGATTAAAATCTTTGGAGAAATTCTAATTTTGGACTATTACATAATAATTTGTTTTGGATAATTGCAAATGCGACGTATTGATAACGGGTGTTCAATTGAAAAGTCAATCTAGTAGCATGTGATTTACTGAGAACATTTTGAAGTATGTCGTAAATTACAATTTACTACTTAACTTACGAAGTCGTATATTTTGACAGTTTCATACATACAAATAAATAACAACTGACAGATATTTGTGATTGACATTATCAAATGTCATTTGGATTTACGTTTACGGAACAACAAACACATACTAATATATATGCGTCTTATTCTATCAAAATTTCAAAGTAACCTAGATTGACTTTTCAAATGAACACACTTTATATAGCAGATATTATCATTCTACAAGAAGAAAATCTATTTCATCCTGAGGAAATGTAATATATTAAACGAATGGTAAATAAACTAACAAGTATTGATTGTGAAGTGCGACGACTGAAACGTTTTAAATCAGTAGACAGCTTTAAGTGCTATGTTTAGGTATTCAAATTGGTTTGGCAAATAATTAACTAGTGGATAAAATTTAATTAATAGTTAAGGGGAGGGAGGTGTGTTCATTAGATCGTCTCAAATGCATGCCTTACCAACCATCCAAATGTTGTGTTCATCTTTTTAGAAGTTTTACGATTTCTTGATTATCGTAGTCACCAAATCTAATTATCTGAACATATGTGTGTCACTTGAAAACTATATTGACCCACAATTTGCGATACTCTATTCAAAGTTTTTTTTTGTAGAAAGGTTAATTTCAAAACAAAGCAATATACAATTTATGAGACTTTAAACGCAAAAATTCTAATATATTTTGGCCCTTGTAAGAATACTTCCTGGTGTTATTTATTTTAAAGTTATGTAATTATAAACTTGTCTAGAGATAGCAAGACGTGGAAGTCTTAATTTTGAACCACGATATAACCGGCGCTGTACCTCTTGGACCAATACATTCCACTGTCGACTATATTAATGTATATCGTGTTCTAATTTTTAAACAACGAAACTGTCGATGCTACAACGATGCTTAAGGAAATTAATTATATTGAATAATAATCTAATTTCCTGGAAGATTTGGTTTTTGTCCACAACAAATATTTTAATAAAGTTTCTCCTTTAAGATTTTTGTTTTGATAGTTAGCAATATCGTAACTAGCTTTATTAAATATAATACCCTTCATGTCGTTCTGTTAGTGCACATAAAGTGTGTACTAACCGAACCTGATATCCGAGTCAGACTGCATCTATTAGTAAAGCATCCTGCATAGAATTTGAAACGTCTAGGATTAATTGTAAAATATCACTCACAGTCTAATGTCTAGTTATTACACTTCTACGCAAGCCAGGCAGTAATTAATGATAGAAGAAGTAGAATTATATATATATAAATATATGTGTGTGTGTATATATATATATAACAAGTGTTCATTTGGAAAGTCAATCTAGTAGCATGTGATTTATTGAGAACATTTTGAAGTATGTCGTAAATTAAAATTTACTACTTAACCTACGAAGTCGTATATTTTGACAGTTTCATACATACAAATAAATAACAAGTAACTGATATTTGTGATTGGCATTATCAAATGTCATTTGAATTTACGTTTACGGAACAACAAACACATACTAATATATTTGCGTCTCATTCTATCAAAATTTCAAAGTAACCTAGATTAACTTTTCAAATGAACACACGTTATGTAAGGGAATTTTTTTGGGGAATTAAGCAAAATTAAACTCTATTACTTAAGTCAGTTCTTTATTTATTCTCCCAATATTTCGCATAAAGATTGTATGCTTCCTTGAGGGGTCACTTTAAGAATAGATGGAAACAAATTAACTACTTAGTAACAATATACAGTCTTTAATAATTACAAATGTTAACCATTTTTTCTATGGAGGAATTACCTGCCTCACTATACATAACGTTTACAATATTTTAAAAGTAATCTGACTAATAACAACTAGCGTACATATAATTGATTTTGAAGTTACAGTTTAAAATGTAGGAACAACACATTTAAAAGAATGACCACGTGTAATTGTGACGAACAAAAGGAATATTCGCACAATCACGTGTTATCCGTTAAAAGGTCAAACATAAAATGTTAAAGGATGACAGTTGTAAAAGATATCAGGCAATGTTTTTATTGATATCCAGGTATGTAACCTCGAATTGTAAAAGTCACTATTTATGTTCAAGGTTAACTAGTTCTATACATTGATGTGCGAAAGTTAAGTGTCCATTCCCAAAAATGTGCTGCCTCACAACAATAAGATGAGATTTATTTTCTGTCTATTCGAGTGATTAGAGTGGTAATTTAACATTCTATCTGAATTACTGGGTTTTCTATACCAGTCAATCAATAAACAGTTAATATTTCTGATGACCTTTGTGTCTAGGAAAGGCATGTTTCCCTCATTTTCGCGTTCAATAGTAAATTGACTAAGTTGTAATAAGTTAAATATTTCCAAAATATCATCTATTGCTGCAACAGGTAATGCGCAAATTAAGTCATCTACATATTTATGTATGAATGCAAATTCAAATGGCGGATAACGTACTTAAAGTACTACCATTTGAATTTGTATTCATACATAAATATGTAGATGACTTAATTTGCGCAAAACCTGTTCCAGCAATAGATGACATTTTGAAAATATTTAACTTTTGTTCTGTTTGCAATGAAAGACGTACAAACCGACAACTTTTATCAATACCATCGCGCTATAATATTGATATGTACTGTTAAGTTGATCGATTGTACATTTTCGGCACCGATAAATCACACCCGATACGGGATAGTGCCGGTTTCGCTGTCTAGTCATGAGTTAATTGAGTTAATTTGAACCTGTGGAGCGACTTATGATGATAAGCTGTCGGCATTCGCCTAGAACGAGAAGGAAGACCATGAAAACCTACTTTTAGGTTTTCGTGGCTGCCTTCTCGTTCTCTGAATTATTGTTATTTGAATTGAATGTAGAATGTTTTTATTAAGCATTTATATGCATTTCTCACCATGACTGCATCGCTTGTATAACTTTGACATTAATATACTGCCACTTTTAATTCTTTGAGAAACGTAATAAAATAGACCTTAAATCGCCGAATATCAAATCTATATTATACTAATAACTCTATGCATACCATGTGTATGTACTACTTTAGCAAGGAGATAGCCCCGGCCTCAATATATTGTATCATAACGATACGTAGTGTATTATATCAATACGGCCTCGATATATTTGATTGCATACACAATGTTATGAATCAGGGTTACACACTTGCACATATTGACAGTGTTTAGGTAACACAGGGTCGAAAGAAGGATCTTTCAACGTATATAAGACAATAGATTCAAGAGAGAAGGAGTCTCAGTTAGACAGTCAGTACGATCAGAGAGTACGTTACAGAACTCTCTTTCGACCGCTGTCATATATTGATTTATTATTCATGTAAATAATACTGTTAACTCATTGTAAGTGTTGATTAATTATACTATGTTAAACCTACTCCGAACTCGTGTTATTTAATTACACACTCATTCTGCCTATCCACATCACTAAATGGCCCTGCCAGCCATTTAAGGCTGAAGGAAACCAAGTGGGAAGCCGGAACGAACCAACAAAATAAACAAGAAGAAAATTGGGCAGGTTAGCGAGACAAATGGGTAACTACGCGACAAAAGAGGAGGTAATCATAGCGGAAAACGACGCCAACGTGAAAAACAGCGTGGACACTATCGACATACTAGGGGTAGTGGCATTTGTGGGAGTTATAATCATCTTAACCTCCTGCTGCTGCTACAGTGTGTACAGGCACATAAACAAGAAGATGGCGAAGGCCCTCTCCGCACAGGTTCAAATGGAATTCTACCGGAGCCAAGAAAAGGTCTAGACCAACCCCATGTCCGCCCCGGATCAATTCCTTCAGATACAAGAAGAAGTCAAGGTATTTTATAGCAATCTAAGAAAAGACAATGTTAGTAATAGGAGTGATAGGAATGTGATTAAACGCAAGCAAGCGCAGATAGACAATTTCAAGCATAAATTAGGCGTTGACCACGCAATTATACAATGTTAGGCAAGGCGCGAAGTCAATCAATGAATACGGGGAGACGGTCGAAGAACTTCTCGCCCACTTAACAATTGCACAAGCAGGCGACGATGAGACATTGGTCGACAAGTTTCGTATTGTCAACGGACAAAATGTTCGCTAACGGACTTCGTGACACAAATACAAAACTATTAATAAAAGCTCGTAACCCGAGTACGCTGTGCGAAGCTATCCAGGAAGCTTCAAACGAACAAATACTTAACCCTACCAACAACAGTAACGCCGTTTGCCATTTCTCAAGGAGAGCACCGCATAACAATTCTCACGGTAGAGACAACCGGTACCGAAAATTCAGGCATCCAAATAACGACAACAAACAAAGAAACTTTCAGTACAATAATAACAACTACAATCACGGTTATAGAAAAAAATTTCCGAGACACGGTAAGTGCGACAATCGAAATAAAGTGTTTTCTGCATCAGCAAACGCGGTTCCTCTTGATAATGAGGGAAAACGGGAATTGCAGTTTTTTCAGAAACCAGTCAACTAAAAACAGATGCTATTCAGTGCTGTTTTAACCTCGACGGTTTAAGTTATATTAAAGTACGTTTAAATAATAAGGAGAATCTATTTCTAGTTGACACAGGTGCTTCTCTAAGCGTTATATTTATAAATACTAAACAGCCAAACATAAATATTGACAAAACAGATAAATTAAACATAGGCATAAACGGACAAACAAAAACAATCGTGTCCGCATTCATTATACTAGGGTTAGGCGAAGCCAAGGTCGAACATAAATTCGCAATATTAAACGATGTAAACAATAACAAACTAGTAGGAATTATCGGTTCGGATATACTTACTAGATACAACGCGGTGTTAGATTACAAAATGTATAATCTTTCATTTTTAATAGAAGGTCGGCGAATAACCTTACCTTTACATTCAGAGGAAAACACGGTTACAAGCATCCCAGCTAGATGCGAAGTAATTAAATATTTTAAAATAAATACAGGTAGCGATTGCGTTATATTACAAAAAGAAGCGGCCCCAGGAGTATTTGTGGCCGGATCAGTTGTTTCTCCGAAGAATAGAATAGTGCCCGTACGCGTAATGAATACAAGAAATAGCGACGCGACATTGAAAAACTTTTCCCCGACGTTCACAGACCTCGATAATTACAACGTTTGCACTTTTGACTACAATGGTCCCAAATCGGTCGAGCGCGTCAGCAAAGTTTTACAAACAGTAAATACGTCACATCTAAACAAGGAAGAGAATATCGCAATGCAGAAAATTATCGCTAAGTATTGCGACGTTTCTTTTCTCGAGTCAGACAAACTTACGCACACGGATATATACAGGGGAGACATACAGGTTAGCCAACAAATAAATCCTATATATTCTAAGCCCTATCGGTTGCCACACGCCCAAAAACATGAGATCGACAGACAAGTAGACAAACTTTTGTCCGATGGTATTATAGAAAACGCAAAATCGCCACCTTTACTATTAGTACCCAAAACGAAAGATAAAGACGGAAACCAGAAGTGGAGGATCGTGATCGACTACCGTCTGTTAAATAACAGATAGTCGATGACAGATTCCCACTGCCATCGATTAACGAGATCTTAGACTCACTTTCGGGCGCAGTCTATTTTTCTCATTTAGATCTAGGGCAAAGAATATCATCAAATCGAGTTAGAACGCAGAAGCCGTCCTTACACTGCATTTACAACCGGCAAAGATCAATACCAGATGTGCAGACTTCCAATGGGACTAAAAACTAGTAGAAGCGCTTTTTCTAGAGCCATGACAATAGCAATGTCAGAACTTAATTACGAACAATGTTTTATATATCTCGACGATCTCATAGTTTTCGGCAGCGATCTTCGGCAACATAATCTGAATTTAGTTAGAGTATTAGAACGACTAAGGAGTGTTAATCTTAAACTTAACCCAGGCAAATGCGATTTTTTGAGGAAAGAGATTTTATATCTGGGACACGTCATTTCTGCAGAAGGAGTCTCACCGGATCCTTCCAATGTAAAAGCCTTGATGGAATATACGGTTCCTAAGAACGCGAAAGACGTTAAACGTTTTGTTGCATTCGCTAATTACTATAGACGTGTCATTCCAAATTTTGCCAGCATCGTGACACCTTTGAACAACCTCACAAGGAAAAACATACCTTTTTCCTGGTCCAATGTAGAACAAAAGGCATTCGAAAAGCTCAAGCTAGCCCTCCAGGCACCACCGATTTTACAATATCCAAATATTAATGCAAACAACATGTTTGTTTTAAAAACAGATGCATCTGGATACTCAATTGGAGCAGTGCTATCCAACAGCAACGACAGGCCAATCGCTTATGCCAGTCGATTCTTAAACAAAGCAGAAAGGAACAACTGCACAATCGAAAAAGAAGTATTAGCTGTGGTCAAGCATTTCAGGCCTTACCTATATGGTCGAAAATTCAAGATCTTTACAGACCTCAGGCCATTAATATATTTATTTGGAATGACTAATCCATCTAGCCGTCGTACAAAATTCAGATTAACATTAGAAGAATACGATTTCATCATAAACTATATTAAGGGTTCGGAAAACGTAGTTGCAGACGCCTTATCACGAATAGAAACAGATTCCAACGACTTGAAGAAGGTTAGTAATGGGGCTACCGAGAGCATCTTTGTTACGACTAGACGTCAGTCAAGACAGACAGATGCCGATGGCACCAGTACGAAACCACCAGTCACAGATTCCACCAGCTCCAAGGCAGATCACCCCGGGGTTGTGGAACTGTTGAAAAAACCTGCGGAATCTATTGAACTTCAAGTGATAGACAAGGCAAGCTTCAATTCTCTCCAACGTCGTAACGAAACAAGCATGCGTTTCAAGGAAAGGTTCCTATACGACGAAGATGCTCTCACAATTTTTATGAAGGAGACTGTAGGTGCAACGAGTCCTCAGCAGCACATGCGCTTGTTGACTACACTCCAGGTGTTCTGCGCAGGACACTACATACAGGAAATATATATTGTCAAAGATAATTCCAGGAACAGCGACTTCCTGAGAAATATTATTCCATGGAGGAAGAGAGAGCCAAACCGTTTAAAGATAAACGTAATTGGAGGAGTACTAAGAATTGAAGACTACGAGACACAGCAACTTATAATCAACGACTACCACATGTTACACACAGGAGGACACGGAGGGGTAAGTAGAACGTTTAACAAAATCAAGAGATTTTATTTTTGGCCAAAACTGAAACACGACATCGAATCATTCGTGAAACGATGTAGTGATTGCCAAAAACACAAGCACTCAATACCCAACAAAGAGCCAATCAAGGTCACAACCACATCGTCACACGCCTTCCAAAAGATTTTTGTAGATTTAGTAGGTCCATTAAACCAAGACCACGAGGAGAACAAATACATCTTGACACTCCAATGCGAACTAACGAAATTCGTGGAGGCCTATCCTATTCGAAACAAAGAAGCTGCCACAGTAGCTAGAGCCCTGGTCGAGAATTTTATACTAAGGTACGCTATTCCCGAACAGATAGCTTCCGACCAAGGGACAGAATTCATGGCTACAGTTTTCAAGGAAACTTGCTCTCTTTTAGGCATACAGCAGCTGAAATCAACTGCTTACCACCACGAAACGTTAGGCGCATTAGAAAACACACCCAACGTATCTACGTATTCAACTGGAAAACCACAAAGACAATTGTCAACTTGGATACCTTATTGGTGCTTTGCATTTAACAACACAGTGCATACGGAAACAAGATATACCCCTCACGAGTTAGTTTTTGGAAAACACAACCCTCTACCTTCATCATTAACAGACGCGATAGAGACACTTTTCAATTTTGATAACTATACCGCGGAAATTAAATACAGACTACAAACAGCCCTGAACGATGCCAAACACAATTTAATCCTATCTAAGGTTAAGAGACAAGATAAGTTAAATAAAAATCGCAGGCCCACACACTTTTGTGTCGGCGATCAAATTTTACTAAAAAATGAGGCAGGGAATAAACTCGAGTCAATATATAACGGCCCTTTTATCATTACCGAAGCTGACAAGCCGCCAAATGTAACAATTTGCATAGACGGTAAATATGTCGAAGTGCATAAAAATCGTCTCAAACACTACTATGTATAACAAGTGTACAATATGTATAATACATGAACAAGTATTTCATTTTGTAATTTTAATAATTTAGTTAATGTATATTGTATCTTCATATAGAAAATAAGCAAAACCAGTAGATCCATCCATAGTGAAAGAAAAAATCAAACACACTCGTTGTTTTTTCTTTTTCTACCGGATGGCAGGTGTAATAACTCTATGCATACCATGTGTATGTACTACTTTAGCAAGGAGATGGCCCCGGCCTCAATATATTGTATCATAACGATACGTAGTGTATTATATCAATACGGCCGCGGTACATTTGATTGCATACACAAGGTTATGAATCAGGGTTACACACTTGCACATATTGACAGTGTTTAGGTAACACAGGGTCGAAAGAAGGATCTTCCAACGTATATAAGATAATAGATTCAAGAGGGAAGGAGTCTCAGTTAGACAGTCAGTACGATCAGAGTGTACGTTACAGAACTCTCTTTCGACCGCTGTCATATATTGATTATATTGATTATATGTGTGATTATTATCCATGTAAATAATACTGTTAACTCATTGTAAGTGTTGATTAATTATACTATGTTAAACCTACTCCGAACTCGTGTTATTTAATTACACACTCATTCTCGAACCTGCACAACAATGTGGCCGTAAGGCAAAGCCACATTACAATACAAAGGTCGAGAAATAATTATCTATCTAAATATATATATATATATATATATATATATATATATGAATGAACTTCATGTGTATGAGAATTAATAATTATTAAATCTCATTTTACATGCGATTGTCGCTATAATTTGTTGCATTTATTATAGCGACAATCGCATGTAAAATGAGATTTAATAATTATTAATTCTCATACACATGAAGTTCATTACAGTTCGTATATATACACGTAGTATAGAAGTGAATAACATGTCTGTGTTCGGTAAGGTGCACTGATGATCTGTAAAAAACAGTGAAATATCGATATATGCACATTCCGCGCAGATAAGTTTTTCACAAAATTTTTCATATATATATATATATATATATATATATATTGTACCAGTGCTAAGCACTGTTATTGAAATAACGTTCGGTGTCAAATTAAGAAAACAACTGAGTTCGAAGATTAAATCAAATTATAATAATAAGTATGAATACCCTTTATAGGCTAGCTCAGTTGAAGAGTAACAAATTAAATAAATCAAGTAAACTGCTAAAGATCTCAGGGTCGAATATTGAAAATAAAAATAATAAAGTAAAACGATTTAACCAAGTTCAAATATATATATATTCAATTAATAAAATGGCAGTAAATACAATTAACGTAAAGTACGTATACTAGGAAGCCAAACCCTAATAACCGACACAAAAATCGAGACAACAAAATGACATAAAAAAGAAGTTACGTTAAAATAAATTTGTAGTAAAATAGGTAAAACTAAGACAAACTAATGCTTGAAATAACGTGAGTGTAAATGGACTGTCTTAAGTTTTGGTGGAAAGTTATATCTTTGGAAAATTTAAATAACTCAAATATATGACAAAGTACCTTTGAAGTTATAGGTTGATCTGACAAGAAAAACAATCCTAGGTATCTTCTAACTGTAGTAATTCTAGAAGAAATCCATCCTATTACAGACGATGTGTGTTACGCCAAGCGGGACAAGTCCGACCAGTTGATATTTTAAGTTGTAAAACTGCTAGAATTCCCTTAGAGCGAGGTAACTGCAACGTAAAGTTCGATTCTGAATTCAGGTCAAATTAAAGGTGTATATCATTCCAAAAACAACCCAAAAATGCTTGAACTTCTTTATGGTATTTGAAGGGAACCTGGAACTTGTTACATATGGTAGAACTTCAGGTTTGGTTAATGTACTAAGTGATTATATATGATATTCTTCTTAGTGACGAAAAGGAGCAGGATGGAATCACTTTTAAATGCAAACTCAAAGAATAAACTTAAAAAACATCACATTTATCAATTTTTGGCTTGATGCTATCAAAAAAACTATTTTATTATTTTTTGTGTTTTTCTGTCGTCTAGGTGAATATCAAAAATAGCTAAATCATCTTTCCTTGGAAAATTATACATAGTATTCGGAAAGTCAAATTGAAATAATTTTGACAAATAAAAGACAAGATCTGGAAAAGTAACTTCATTGTAAAACTTAAGTTAAAATGTTAATTAAGTCCACTCACGTTATTCCTTATTATGTTCGTAAAGGAAAAGAACAAAGCAAATATCGATATAAATGTAAACAAGTAAACGAAAGAATCATAGTCAGTTTTCCTTTTTCTCAATACCTTGCGAAATAGAAAAGAAAGGTAATAAATAATAACGAGACTTAAAAATAGACAAATAACAACATACATGAATTAAATGATACCATTAATTAAGAAAACTAATTATGATTTAACATCAAATATACAAACTTAATAAGGTAATAATTTTCCAAACATGTAATTTCAGATATAACTTTCCTGTACAAGATAGCCGATAAAAAAAAAACAACACAGGAATAATTGAAGCAGTAATTGTACTACAACAATATATATATATATATATATATATATATATATATATATATATATATACAATATTTTCGTGACCTTGGTATGATATGGTAAACTCAATCAGTCGGCGATTAAAAGTCTGGTTTATTACTTCAAAGTATATATATATTTAAAATAACCTTTATCAAGAATACAAAAAATATAAATGACAGAATATAAATGTCAAGTGACATTTATATTCTGTCATTTATATTTTTTGTATTCTTGATAAAGGCATAATTGCCGAAACATGTAGGGTTATTTTAAATATATATATACTTTGAAGTAATAAACCAGACCTTTAATCGCCGACTGATTGAGTTTACTATATATATATATATATATATATATATATATATATATATATATATATATATATATATGTATATATATATATATATATATATATATATATATATATCTAGATGCAACGCTGAGAGATACTTTGTAAAATTATGTTAATAACGTTAATAAAATAATTATTAATACGTACTTTATTTACTGTGTACACTTTTAAATTGTTAGCTCAATTAAATAATATGGAGATTATATTTGATTTAAAAAAGCAGGTTCATGCACAGATATTGTTGCTTTCTAATTAATAATATGCAATACCAAAAATGTTATTAAATAAATTTAAAAAAATAGGCAGTCTACACATAGAATGAACCTGAGTAGTGATCTTCTAAGTTATATTTCTTTTATTATTGAAAACTTAAATAAAAGTTGCAAATAATGATTATTCTAAACATATAATGAAACATGTAAGAACTAATTTATGTACTCCTTTACTTTTAAAACTAGCTTTATGGTAGTTTGCTGTAAAATTGATAATTCGAAAGTTTAGTAACTTTTTTTGTTGTTTATATTTCCAACCGGAAAGGTTTGTCAGGTATGCGGGATCATGAACAAGTGTGGAGTTCAAAATAAAAGTTTTTCACCTGAATTCGGAGTCGCAAATGGATATTTTCAGTTCTGGATCTAAATATCGCGGCTACCATCTTGGTTTGGAGTTAGGTTATGTATGATATTTTAGGGAACATTTTGATATAATTTTCAGGTATATAATTATCGTTTTTCCGCAGTTTTCATTAGTTTTTAACGGAGCGATTTTTAAATGGTGTAGATAATTCTATTCGTGGCCTTAGTTGAATAATTAATTTTGTCAAACTATAGTTGATTATTCCTCGATAAATATAATAAATTTAACAATGATCAATTTGTCAACATACTCTAAAAATTCTTAATATTAATTTTCAAATGATTTTGCATAAATTATAAATGTAAATTTCGTGACATAATCAAATATAAAATCTTAGCCGCGTAACAGTTTAGGCATGACTTTTTCAGCATTATTTGCCATTATTACTATTATTATATAATGGAGTATATTTATGTTAGCCTTATCGTTTGAATTAAATTTTGTATAACCGAAAATTATGAACACGTATGCATATATTTTTGTCAAAGAATTAACTCTTCTCTATTATATAATATATAATTGTTACAGCCATTACTTGATGAAATTCCATTATAACTAGTTATTATATAATATTCTATTTATACGTATAGAGCAAAACAAAGTAAGGAAATAGTATTGACCATTACCAAATAAAACATAAACCCTAGTGATAAATTATTGTCAAAAATTTAGTTTCCGCGGTACAACGTAATTCTAAATTTTAATTTAGAAAGAATAATAAATTTAATTAATTTCGAACACAATTTGTAAAATCATTACTACATTAGTACTAATCGCTTCAATTTTAAACATATTTTGTAGCCCAGTCGATTTATGTATCGAGAGCTTAATTTAATGTGGACGGATTTATATAATTCATGCATGCCACAATAAGTTGGTAGTTTATTTAATAACGAAAATCAATGACACATGAAATTCGTTGACGTACTGCCTCACTAATATTAACATTTAATAAGTGCATTTGAATTGTGCAACATAATCCCTAGAGAAACCAATGTTTGTGGATTGTCCGTCGAAATCGTAAATATAAATTTAAATAAGATTTGCAAAGCTTTACCATATATAATTCACGTTATATAATTAAACTTTTGTGAAATAAGCCTTAAATTTAGTTAACTAATACTATTATATTAAAAATGTAAAATATGAAACTAGCATTTAGATATTGCGAAATACTTGAATGGTATAAACTAAACGAATAATATTGGATCAAAATGTGATTAAATTTCATAGGGATATTCAATTGATATTCAGCTTGATATAATATTACAATTTTTTATTCTAAAAATTGTATTAAATTTTGTCAAAAGTTAAATATTTTCAAAATGTCATCTATCGCTGGAACAGGTAGTGCGCAAATTAAGTCATCTACGTATTTATGTATGAATGCAAATTCAAATGGTAGTACTTTAAGTATGTTATCTGCCATTTTAATTTGCATTCATACATAAATATGTAGATGAGTTAATTTGCGCACTACCTGTTCCAGCAATAGATGACATTTTGCAAATATTTAACTTTTGACAAAATTTAATACAATTTTTAGAATAAAAAATTATAATATTATATCAAGCTGAATATCAATTGAATATCCCTATGAAATTTAATCACATTTTGATCCAAGATTATTCGTTTAGTTTATACCATTCAGATATTTCAAAATATCTGAATGGTAGTTTTATATTTTACATTTTTAATATAATAGTATTAGTTAACTAAATTTAAGGTTTGTTTCACAAAAGTTTAATTATATAACGTGAATTATATATGGTAAAGCTTTGCAAATCTTATTTAAATTTATATTTACGATTTCGACGGACAATCTACAAACATTGGTTTCTCTAGGGATTATGTTGCACAATTCAAATGCACTTAAATGTAATATAAATTTATATTTTTTATATCCTTGACAAAGGCATCATTGCCGAAACATGTAGGATTATTTTAAATATATACACTTTGAAGTAATAACCAGACCTTTAATCGCCGACTAATTAAGTTTACCTTATCATACCAAGGTCACGAAAATACTATATATATATATATATATATATATATATATATATATATATATATATATATATATATATAAGGTAAACTTAATAAGTCGCCGATCAAAGGTCTGATTCATTACTTCAAAGTATATATATTTAAAACAACCCTACATGTTTCGGCAATATGCCTTTGTCAAGGGAATAGAAAATATAAATGACAGAATATAAATGTCAATTATTTGACATATTGCCGAAACATGTAGGGTTGTTTTAAATATATATATACTTTGAAGTAATGAACCAGACCTTTAATCGCAGACTTATTAAGTTTACCTTATACCAAGGTTACGAAGATATTATATATATATATATATATATACACAGACAAAACGAATTTAATTTATACAGTTAAAAAATTCGAAATATTGAAAAAGTATAAGCTTGACATTAATTATCACCTATAATTAAAGTGAATGCTTTGTGACACCACAGTAAACATTTTCTATTCATATTGATTATTACAATATATTCTAAACCTTGTTCTGTAAAGTGGGTGCTTTTATTGGACAGTATGTCTTTAAATATAGAAAAACTTCGCGCAACATCAGGGCTAGTGAGTGGCGCATAGAAATAATAGTCTTTAAATATAATATATCTATCGATTTCCGTATTTTGAACATTACTACAAAAGCCTTGCAGGACATTAAAATCAGGGCTACGAGCGAATATTGCATCAATCTTATTATTAAGCGAAACCGACTTTGTCTCTGCATGTGAACGACTCATTAAAGGATAGCATCTGTTCCGCAGTCTACTCATGACTTACCAATTCCTTTGTAATTGGCGTCAAGCTATGTTAGGTCATGAATTATTTGAATTGAATGTATTTGTTAATATATATTTCTCACCATGACTACATCGCTTATATAACTTTGACATTAATATACGAGTATAGGTAATATTTACTGAAACATGTAAGAGATTATTTTTAATAATTACATATTAAAGTAAAATAGACCTTAAATCGCCGTATATCTAAATCCACTATATATATATATATATATATATATGTATATATATATATATATATATATATATATATATATATATATATGCTGATTCATTTTCGGCCCTCACCATCGGGATCTCTCTTATTATTGGAGATAGAGTATAGGTTTAAATTTGGCAAAGTTGTTAAATTTTGTGTTTGTTATAAATCCGTAAAGAAAATAGACCTGTGACAAATGACCTTCGTATTTAAAAAAAAAAAACACGAAAACCCCATTTTCTCCTTTTACTTGTAACACCGACATTTGGCCTTGTAGAGAAAAAATAAAAATACATCCTTGTGGCCATTTCTAAGCCTCTATCCAGTGGTGTACTCTAAATTTTTATACGACGTTTCGTTTCTTTCTGGCCATCATCAACTATCTAATTTCTTATAGGCGCCATATTGGATTTAGACATCTTCAGAAAGAGTTTTTTTTTCTGATTTCAACCATGTACCACATGCTGACTATAGTTTTTGACATTAGGTTTTATTTGAAAGAATAAATTATAAGATTAAATAAGGTAGCCTTTGGAATTTCAATCTGTCAAACATTTCATTTATTGTTCATTAATAATACAAAAATGTCATACACTAACGAACGAAAACCCTCATGCCACTGTCGTTCATTATTATCAACATCAGTTCCAATCAATTAATGTTTGGGCAGGAATAATTGGCAATTTTTTGATTGGACCATGCGTGTTGCCGCCACGATTGAATGGTGAACTTTATTTACAGTTCCTTCAGAACGCTTTTCTGGATTCAATAGAGCATTTGCCACTTGCAACCCGCCAAAGCATGTATTTTATGCATGATGGGGCCCCACCTCATTTTAGCGTTGCTGTACGCGACCACCTGAATAACGTCTATCCAAACCGTTGGATAGGCAGAGGAGGTCCCATTGCCTGGCCTCCACGGTCTCCCGACCTAACGCCAATGGATTTTCACCTGTGGGGTCATCTCAAAACCTTGGTGTATTCCTCTCCGGTTGATACTAGGGAGGCACTTTTACAGAGAATCACATTTCATTGTGATGTGATAAGAAACAATGCTGGGTTGTTGTGGCGAGTACAGCAGTCCTCTATTCGTCGTTCCCGCGAGTGTATCAGAGTTCACGGAGCCCATGTTGAACCCACTTATGAAGTTTTTAATTGATTATTTCTAATTAGCGTATTTAGGTTCAATCGTTGCAAGCTTTAGTGAGTACATTTCTAAACATAATTTTTGTTAAGGTGCCTTTCTGGGACAAAACTGCATTTCTAAGAATCTTTGTATTTTTGTCGTATTAAATAACCTAAACTAAAACTTTTTTGTTCCTGGAATGACTTTTGTATCACACTTTGTTGCAGACAAAAAAAAATAAAAAACATGTTTCTTTTGAATAGAAATAAAAGAAATTCTTTTATTTTTTTTTCCTCGAAAACGGTTCATTTTATCGTTAATGAACAAGTGTACCTTTTCTTTAGCTTAATGTTCAAGGTATCCAAATTTGTTTTTTTTAACCCCTTATCATACAGGGTGTTAAAAATGTAAGCTTCAAAATGTACAACCTAGTACGCCCCTGGTAAACTAAATAAGCTAATTTAAATTTAAGGGCAGTATTTAAGAGGTCCTTACTACTGTTTATCATATTAAATTTTCATTAAATTATAATAAGTAGTTTAAAAGTTATTCAAGAAAAATTTATTTCCAGTGGCGTCCTTTAGGAGGCCGTATCTCCGTAGGGAGGGCCGCTAGGAAAAAAATTGTGGTAACTTGTCATCTTATTTTTTAATGTTCTATCTGAATTCGAGAGATTTCCCACATTTTCGCGGACACATTGTATATATATATATATATATATATATATAATGAACTTCATGTGTATGAGAATTAATAATTATTAAATCTCATTTTACATGCGATTGTCGCTATAACTTGTTGCATTTAATTCTACAATTCGGCAAATCACTTTTGCCCTAGATTGTAGACGCAACAAGCCGCGACATCAACTGTACAAGTTGTCAGTACAAATGAAAAATTTTTGTGAAAAACTTATCTGCGTGGAATGTGCATATATCGATATTTCACTGTTTTTTACAGATCATCAGTGCACCTTACCGAAGACAGACATGATATTCACTTCTATACTACGTGTATATATACGAACTGTAATGAACTTCATGTGTATGAGAATTAATAATTATTAAATCTCATTTTACATGCGATTGTCGCTATAATTTGTTGCATTTAATTCTACAATTCGGCAAATCACTTTTGCCCTAGATTGTAGACGCAACAAGCCGCGACATCAACTGTACAAGTTGTCAGTACAAATGAAAAATTTTGTGAAAAACTTATCTGCGCGGAATGTGCATATATCGATATTTCACTGTTTTTTACAGATCATCAGTGCACCTTACCGAAGACAGACATGATATTCACTTCTATACTACGTGTATATATACGAACTGTAATGAACTTCATGTGTATGAGAATTAATAATTATTAAATCTCATTTTACTTGTTGCGTCTACAATCTAGGGCAAAAGTGATTTGCCGAATTGTAGAATTAAATGCAACAAATTATAGCGACAATCGCATGTAAAATGAGATTTAATAATTATTAATTCTGATACACATGAAGTTCATTACAGTTCGTATATATACACGTAGTACAGAAGTGAATATCATGTCTGTCTTCGGTAAGGTGCACTGATGATCTGTAAAAAACAGTGAAATATCGATATATGCACATTCCGCGCAGATAAGTTTTTCACAAAATTTTTCATTTGTACTGACAACTTGTACAGTTGATGTCGCGGCTTGTTGCGTCTACAATCTAGGGCAAAAGTGATTTGCCGAATTGTAGAATTAAATGCAACAAATTATAGCGACAATCGCATGTAAAATGAGATTTAATAATTATTAATTCTCATACACATGAAGTTCATTACAGTTCGTATATATACACGTAGTATAGAAGTGAATATCATGTCTGTCTTCGGTAAGGTGCACTGATGATCTGTAAAAAACAGTGAAATATCGATATATGCACATTCCGCGCAGATAAGTTTTTCACAAAATTTTTCATTTGTACTGACAACTTGTACAGTTGATGTCGCGGCTTGTTGCGTCTACAATCTAGGGCAAAAGTGATTTGCCGAATTGTAGAATTAAATGCAACAAATTATAGCGACAATCGCATGTAAAATGAGATTTAATAATTATTAATTCTCATACACATGAAGTTCATTACAGTTCGTATATATACACGTAGTATAGAAGTGAATATCATGTCTGTCTTCGGTAAGGTGCACTGATGATCTGTAAAAAACAGTGAAATATCGATATATGCACATTCCGCGCAGATAAGTTCTTCACAAAATTTTTCATATATATATATATATATATGTTACCGTTAAAGTATATAATGCAGTTATTTCATAGAATACCTAGTTATTCCATGAAATAACTGATCGTGTCCGTTAAAGTGTGTAATATGTTATTAATTTGACACTTTAACTAGTTATTCTATGAAATAACTAGGTATTCTATAAATTAACTAATGAGAGACAGTTAAAGTGTAAAATAAACAATTTATCTAAAATGAAATTAAACTAATGATGGACAATTATATATATTATATTATCATTTGTTACAACAAGGATTACTAAAATGACACTTGGAATTACAAAGAACATTATTTCTAAAACAAAAACATTTTTTGTTGACACACTGGGTTTTACACGAACATTTTTTAAATCCCTGACCAGTACCTAAACTTTGAGCTGTAGCAACCGACCGGAGCGATATTTCTACATCCGGTACTTCTTCGATTTTAATTAATTTTTGTTCGCAGACACTGAACTGGGATCGGAAATATAATTGTTTTATGGGGCCGTTTCTTGTGCCCAATTGGAAAAATCCTTCTTCGGTTATTTTTATGATGATAGCTAAAATAGATTTGGCATCACCTTTTCCTCTGTCAACTTCAGGCACTGGGATACGGACGGTAAACCCCACAGAGGCTTCAGAATGAGATTTGTCCGACATTAATTTCATCTTTTTCGCTTGAATTTCTAAACATTTTTTAGACTTTTCTCTTTCTCTTTGAACATTAAGTTCATTAAAACACAATTTGCAGATTTTCTGCTCAACTTCATCTTCTGAAACATAATCTTCCGAACATGATATATAGACAGGCTCCATACATTTGAAGCAAACTATATCTTCACTGCATTCTTTTAAACGGACAACACATACTTTCGTAATGGGATTATTTAATACTGTTTGTTCAACTACTTTTTCATTATCAGGTTGAGAAGAAACATTCATTGCAGTCAAAGTATTTTGTAATTGA
Organism: Melolontha melolontha; assembly: GCA_935421215.2. Lineage (NCBI taxonomy): Eukaryota > Metazoa > Arthropoda > Insecta > Coleoptera > Scarabaeidae > Melolontha > Melolontha melolontha. The sequence goes on along the minus strand of OW285239.1, from coordinate 83,895,915 downwards.
TCTTCGTCGACCAAAAAATTAAGTGCTTCCTTCGTAATGGCAGTTGTTGACAGTCTAACTCTAGCTGCGCAACCAAACATAGCCTTGTAGAGGGACCTTTTAATACCAGAATGGAACGCTCTGTTCTTCATAAACTGGATAAATTTTAACCCGTTACTCCACGAAGTTGACTGGTTGTCTTGCATCCAAGTCGTCAACACGATCACGATCACGATCTTAAGCTCTGGCCCAGTTACTTTTAAGTCATCAATAAGTTTGTTACAAAATTCTCTTCCATTGTCCGACTGCAATATACATGCGGCTCCAAACAACAGGAATATATCAAGCAACTGTCCTGCAACTTCTTCTGCTCTCTTTGTTTGAAGAGGTCTTAAAACCACGAACTTTGTAAGGTGATCTTGATAAACTAAAATAAATTTAGAGTTTCCATCAGGTTGTGATTGAAAATCTATGAGGTCAACCCGACATTCATATGTGAAAAATCATGGGCTTAACAACAACACCTTTTCTGCCCGCTTTGCGTTTTTGTTGACAAGATTCACAAAAATTTAGGAAAATCTTAATATCATTTTGCATAATATTTTTGTAACGACGATTAAGTTCTTTTATCATTCGGTCTCTACCACCGTGCCCAATAGATAAATGAGTTTCGTACAAAATGTCAAACAAAGAATCACTTGAGCAATAAAACATTATATCTGGTGTTGCATTTGTTACTGGGACTATTAATTTTTCTACTCCTTGAACTTCAAGGACATCGTAATGTTGAAGTAACCAATAATAACGTGGCACTTTCTTATCTAATGTTTTAGAATTCTTTACATCAGCTATCAAACATAATAATTTTTCACGGGTGATCAAAGCACTGTTCTCTTTCACATCACGCTTATTTAGTAAAGATTCAAACTTTTCTTTCATTACAGCTTTTTTTTTCGTTATCACTTAAAGAATTCATTGATCAAGGCAATTTAAGGTCTTAAAAAAAACTTGCACTTTAACGTAAGCAAACTAAATTAACGTAATAACAAATGACTAAATTATAAAACTTAAAAATATAAATGTATCTCAATACCTGATACGTGGAAACAGTATTTGACGAATAGCAGCCGGCACTGTACGTGCAAGCAATCAATTAACCGGAATGAACTGGTGCCAACACGCTAAACAAGTTCTCTCTCTATGGCCTGGAATAGTTCATAAATGCAGTAGGGGTGGAAGGTAAATGTATTTGTCGTGCGAGATATATGATATAGATTATTTTACACTTTAACGGGCTGCAGATCGTTATTCTATGAAATAACTAGTTAAACCATGAAATACAAGAGAGTTTTACACTTTAACGGACACGATCAGTTATTTCATGGAATAACTAGGTATTCTCTGAAATAACGGATTTCATACTTTAACGGTAACATATATATATAATAGCTTCATTTATTCTTTTTTATTTTTGATCCGTAACATACGGGCCTATAAGTCGGGCACCAATTATTCCAGCCCACAGGTTGATAGAAAATCGACGTTGAAAATTTTATTCAATTATTGCAGGAGGATTGATATAGGCCCAGACATGCCTGTTGTGTAAATTAATAATTCCACCTCTAATATAATAACATTCGTCAGTCATTAAAACAGAGGGTGTTCTACAATTTTTGCTAACACACAATCAAAAAATCGACGTCTAACAACAAAATTATCGCTGTTCAAACTTTGAACTCTTTAGAAATGATAAGGATACCAAAGAGATTCTTTAAGTCCTCCACGCTGTCCCGTGACTAACTCCAACTTTGCGAGCTCCTCTATGGTGCTGGTTGACGGATCTACTTCAACAATTTGAAGAATATTTTCCTCAAGAGCCACCATTCTCTCATCACGTCCTCTTCCCCACTTCTTGGTTTTTTGGTACTACCGAACCTGCTTCCGAAGTCTTTGGTGCACCGTTTTGAAGCTATTTTTCTTTGGTATTTTAAATTGAGCAGAATTACTGTCAATTTGAGATAATTTTTTACTTTTTTAAAATTGCTAAGTAACATCTCAAATATTTTAATCAACACGTCCTTTGATAGAAAGAAAGGAGATTATATCAGTATATCAGTAAATTTTTGGGATCTATCTTGTACATTGTGTTTCTAGAATTCCATACGACTAGGAGAAAAGCGATAATATGCTTTTTCTAGAACTTCTTATGAAGAATCTGCCCTTCAATTTCGGCTAAAGCATTCCCTAACACGGTGCATAATACTTTAACTCTTACATGCTTGGGCACTTATGGCCTTTTTCAAAGAGTTTTTTTTAATTATGAAAATTCAATTACATATAATTACAAAAAATGAAAATATTTTTTGTACCGTCGTATTTTATATGTCACGTTATCATTGGTTTTATTTATTTTTATTTTTAATTTATTTATGATTTTAAATTATGATGTTTTCCTATAGAAATACATATAATTTCACATATTGTTACTTCTTTAATATTTGACGCTAAAATCTTGAGAAAAATATATGATGACAACATTCCACGCAACATAAGGAACATAACCAAATTTCATCAAAATCGATTATGAAGTTTGTGAGTCTATAAATAACAAATTATATGTTTCTGAATTATATATATATATTTATATTTATATATATATATATATATATATATATATATATAAATATTTATATATATATAGCCGACTTATTAAGTTTACTATATATATATATATATATATATATATTAAAATAATAAGCTTTTTTTGGTTTAGCGACCTTTATTGAATTTCAATTTATTTAACTAACGACGTTTCGACTTTTTTGTATATAATTAAGTCTTTTTCAAGTGATTAGAACTAAAAAAAATTAAAACGAAAGGTAAGAATTATATTTACATTATATGTCGCTAGGTCGCTAAACCAAAAAAAAGCTTATTATTTTAATATTAAGCACACGGCCAATAAAATAAATAAGAAAAAAATATTAATTCTTATTAACACTAATATATATATATATATATATATATATATATATATATATATATATATATATATATATATGGTAAACCTTACGCTCTCACACAAAACCACACACCCATAGAGAGACGCAAGCTGCCAGCAGCAACCAACACACAAGTTCATACCCAGAAAGACACACAAATTGCTAGCAGCGAACAACTCATATGTTCACACCTTGCTATCTATTTTTTGGAATACTAAGGCATGATTTATTATTATTACTAGAATGTATCTTTGAATAATTTAAACCATAGCAACTTAATTACTTGACATTTATATCCTGTCATTTATATTTTGTATTCTCTTGATAAAGGCGTACTGCCGAAACATGTAGAGTTTTTTAAATACATATATTTTGAAGTAATATACAGACCTTTAATCGCCTACTGATTAGGTTTACCATATCATACCAAAGTCACGAAGTTATTATATATATATATATATATATATATATATATATATATATATATATATAGTAAACCTAATCAGTAGGCGATTAAAGGTCTGTATATTACTTCAAAATATATGTATTTAAAAAACTCTACATGTTTCGGCTGTATACGCCTTTTTCAAGAGAATACAAAATATTTTGTATTCTCTTGAAAAAGGCGTATACAGCCGAAACATGTAGAGTTTTTTAAATACATATATTTTGAAGTAATATACAGACCTTTAATCGCCTACTGATTAGGTTTACCATATCATACCAAGGTCACGAAGTTATTATATATATATATATATATATATATATATATATATATAGTATTTTCGTGACCTTGGTATGATAAGGTAAACTTAATTAGTCGGCGATTAAAGGTCTGGTTATTACTTCAAAGTGTATATATTTAAAATAATCCTACATGTTTCGGCAATGATGCCTTTGTCAAGGATATAAAAAATATATATTGTGTATAAGTGTATATATTTTAAATATATACACTTTGAAGTAATAACCAGACCTTTAATCGCCGACTAATTAAGTTTACCTTATATATATATATATATATATATATATATATATATATATATATATATATATATATATTTATATATATATATATATATAAATATAAATATATATATTGTGATAAAGCCCTCATGTACAATTAAATAATAATTATAAAAGAAAATAATTTAAATATTGAATAAAATTTAACAAAATTCAAATCTCGCGCTTAGTAAGTAAAAAACAAATCCCTTATATTATAATCTCTATACAATAACATTTAGATTTAATTGCCATCGGTTAGCTTAGTGGTATTTGCAAGAATCTAAACCTCACTCTCAAAGCAGGTTCATAAGATAACCTTTCTTAACACCCAATTAACATGTAAGATATCGTTCTTTATAATAACTATTATTTATGTAAGGTAAGCTAATAAAACTAAGGTTATGTATATGATTTTATATATTTCAAAGACAACTTATTTCCTTATAGTTTAAAAGAAAATGTTTTTAATTTTATTTTAGATAAAAAGAACCAATTAAGAAATTATGCCAAGCTATTAATATGTTGAGATTTGGATCAAATTTCCCATAAACGAACAGATGTCAAATAATTTTATAAGTATGAAAAGTAATAAAAATATGAGTTTAAATTGACTGAATATTCAGATTTTTAGTAAATTACGAAGAAAGATCAATCTAAAATTTTGACAACTCACGAAAAACTATTTAAACAAATTGGTTATTGCAACAGAGTAATTACTAATATAAATAAATGGGTAAGCCAATAAATGAAATACCAACATTAAGTCCACACAGATGTATTCAGTTGACTACTTGAAGAATAGACAGGAAAATATTTCCGTAGATGAACGAAATGGCTATCAATGGTCTCGAACTTCCCTTATACAAAGTCTTTCTGGATATTCTGGGTAAAGAATCTCTTTTAACATTTATTGTTCTTAATTATGCCTGATATTCATTTCACAAATTAGGGACGGCTTTTAGTAGATGTTCATTATGGGTCCTTCCATGTAATATCAGCTATAAGCTTCAACATCAATATTATTACTAGATTATAATTTTGACATGGCTTTATGTGCACAAGTTTCTGGGTACAAGTACGTGGATTTTTAATTATACTGTAAATCTTTAAATTTGTTGGCTTTTCAAAACACAATTACCAATTTTAAATCTGTTTTCTTCGAAAACTCAAAACCAATCTCACTTTTTCAAATAACAACCACCAAAACCATAGCGATGCCTTTATAAATTTCTAAATTAAAAAATATCAGTATGCCTTTCAATATACAGAATTTTCATAGATAATTTAACTTTTAAGTTTAATCCTAATGTAATATATGTATATGTAATATATATGTAATAATAATGTAGTATATTTTAAAAATAAATGTCTAATGTCTTAATTGTTACTGGGCATAATTTCCTTTACAGAGATAACATAAGATATTTTGTTATTAATGTATAAAACAATTCTGTGTGGCTGTCCAGTTTTGACTGACACATACAAAAAATATGAATACTCTCCAATAAAAATGTCATATCTGTCTATGAACATACTTGATAATAACAAATAAAATAACTTTTTAAAATTTTAAAATAAATAATATCTATATTTAAATTCAAGTAATAGTAATAATACCATTATAATATATATATATATATATATATATATATATATATATATATATATATATATATATATATGCAGATAATTATTACGTGACCATTGTATGTTATGGTAAATTCATTTTTTTGGCTATTTAAGCAATATAAAATATATAAATAAAATTTAAAATTTTTATGTTCTATATTCCTTGAAAAAGGCATCATGCCGAAACATATACGATTGTTTTAAATATATGCATTTTGCAGTAAAACCAGACCTTAAATCGCCAATAAATTGAAGTTACCTATATATATATACACATAGATATATATTAGTTTTAGTACATTTTTTTCTAATAAATTCAATATATTGTCCCAAGTGTATAATATTATTACAAAACCAACTGATTAATTTGATAATTTATTGAGCTTTGTTTTTACTGATTTTATTTTGAAAAGTTATTAAATATCATAGACCTACAAATAAGCACACTTACTCGTTTGGCCTTAGGTACTACACTTATCAATTGATTGACATTCTTTTCATATCTTCATAAGTATTGTAACGGTTTGTTTTGCCTACCTGCATTTCTAATCATTTTTGTCATTTAGTTTTGAACTACTCAATATATCGATAGTACTTCCATAAGTTGATTATTTTTTTTTTCAAATCTTATTTAATAATGAATATCTTTATTGTGACTCGATTAGGCCATGGAATTTAACTGTGTGTTTAACGTAGGTATTTATTGTTCTTTCTGTAAAAAGAGACTATATAAACGAGGGTATTGTACTTGCAATGCTATTTTTAATTTCACTATGTACACCTTATTTTATATTTTTAATTACATCATCGAATAAAAGGGCTTCTTTTGTCAGATCATCCACATTCTTGTTTATACTTGAATAACTTCCTTTCGGGGTTAGAAGCTTTGCTTTTGTGAAAGATATTTATTATCATTATGTCTATTTTAATCGCATGTGATTACCTGAAATGTAATAATTATTTTTTTGACGGTTTTACAATTTGGAGCTATTTACCTTATTATCGTATTTTCATCATACAAGTGTTTTCAAGCAATTTAAAAACTGTCTGAAATTCATTTGCTCTGTGAAAGTTATGCCATTTTGTTTATATCATTGATATCTATATGTACATACTTCTTATATGTATGCGGTTTCTGTAGGGGGCGTGGCTAACTTTTAGTGAACAATAGATTTGTAATTTAGAACTCTTTCTTGATTATATCTTTTTAAGTAACATTTTAATTAGCTTAGATTTTCTGGTTAGTCTTCCCTTTCATTAATTGTATGTTTAAAAAATACACATGTGCTTATATACAGACTGATTGTCCTGTACAGAATTTTAGAACGACAAACTTATGTTGGAAATATTGAAGTGAGATGTAATGAATTATTTTTTTTTCATTATTATACTTCTTAATTAATTAGATTTATTGTTATGTAAATAATAATGTTTTTGTGTGTGCCTTTTATCTTTTAACGTCAGCTCTTTCTGAAGGATGTTTAGAGAAACTACGAATCTAGGGATTTTGGTTCTTGCTCTCTTCTGGTTCAAAAGTTATCGAAATAACAGGTGTGTGCTGGTCACGATTGCAAAATTTTTATGACTGTATAAAAGTATTTTCGTGTGCTGCGCAATGTCCGGATTTAGAGTGATATCAATTATATTAGGCGGCAGAATTGGTTTTTAGTACCTGAATAGCTTTCCAATCTTTTCTATTTGAAACCAGATCGTTCCCTTTTCGAAGATAAGTCTCTTTTCTTTGGTGTTCATTTTACTTGCATCGCACACTTAGTTAGAAATTTTGCAACATTTGTTTTTGTTTTATCATTATTCTTTTAAGGGTTCTCGGAAAGGATGTTAAACCTTTTAGCGATTGTTTTTTTTTGGTAAGGGAGCTTTTACTGTGTTATGTATATCATATTGGTTATCGTTTGGATGAAACCGCTTTAAAACCTAAATTGGAAAACATATTTCTTCAAGGAGCATTCGTAACTAAACTTCTACAAAGGAGACATCTATACTGGAACTTTCAATTGTGAAATCAGGTTTTCCTTCTTGTAATATGTTATTAGCAAAGCAAGGTTGGATTGCAAACTTTCGTTCTTTTGGGAAGTAGAGATACCCGAAATAAATTCGCTTACGTGAATTTCTTTTAGTGCTCAGAACTTTTATATCATAAATAACATTTAGCGGCACGCTTAATTACTATTAGTTCAATTCTATTGATAAACCCTGATTTTGCCTATCGTGGTGATCGTATTTCACATATTTAGCCTAACGTTATGTCGATTTCTTTTCCTTAATTGCTATCGCTTCAAATTTAAAATTTTGTTTATATATACAGGCTGATTCATTTTCGGCCCTCACCATGGGGATCTCGCTTATTATTGGAGATAGAGTATAGGTTTAAATTTGGCAAAGTTGTAAAAATTTTGTGTTTGTTATAAATCCGTAAAGAAAATAGACCTGTGACAAATGACCTTCGTTATTTAAAAAAAAACGCGAAAACCCCATTTTCTTCTTTTACTTGTAGCACCGACATTTGGCCTTGTAGAGAAAATTTAAAAACACATCCTTGTGGCCATTTCTACACTTCTATCTAGTGGTATAACCTAAGTTTTTATACGACGTTTCGTTTCTTTCTGGCCATCATCAACTATCTAACTTCTTATAGGCGCCATATTGGATTTAGACACCTTCAGAAAGAGTTTTTTTTCTGATTTCAACCATGTACCACATGCTGACTAAAGTTTTCGACATTAGGTTTTATTTGAAAGAATAAATTATAAGATTAAATAAGGTAGCCATGGAATTTCAATCTGTCAAACATTTCATTTATTGTTCATTAATAATACAAAAATGTCATACACTAACGAAGAGAAACGAGATATGATAAGTATTTTTTATTCTTCGAACCGAAATTCAACAGTAGCGAGTACAAGATATCTACAATTATATCCAGAACGACAACAGCCTCATCGTACCATTTTTCTAGATCTCGACAGAAATTTGGTCGAGAATGGATCGTTTAGTAAGCCGCGTAATGGTCAAGACAACAGGAATTTAAATGAAAATCGACAAGATATTTTACAAATGGTAAATTAAAAGCGTGTTTTCAAATTTCATGTTAATCTTGTATTTTTATAGATAAATAATCATCCATCAATTTCTACACGCGAAGTAGCGTCAGAATTAAATTTGTGCCAGTACAGAGTTTGGAGAACTTTACATAAAAGTAGGTTTAAACCATACAGAATTACAGAATCCATGTTAGTCACTCTTTACTGCCTGGAGATAATTTGAGAAGGCTAGAATATTGTAATTGGTTAATGGGAAGGATAGAAAATGACGAAAATTTTTTAAGCAAAATCATCTAGTCAGATGAAACAAAATTTACAAATTCTGTTTCATCTAGTCAGATGAAACAAAATTTACAAATTCTGGAATGTTCAACAGAAATACGGAGCACTATTGGGCAGTACAAAATCCCCGACAAAACAGGGCTAGAAGACCACAACATCGTTTTGGAATAAACGTTTAGATGCGTATTTTGGCAAATCGTCTCTTAGGACCAGTTATGTATGAAGAACATTTAAATGGAGAAAGATATTTAAACATTTTACGTACATACGTATCTGACTATCTTGACGACAATATCCCACTAAATCATTTACAATATTTATGGTGGCTACAAGATGGCGCACCAGCACACAATGCAGCTGTTGTTAGAAATTTCTTAAATCAAGGGTTTGCAAACCGTTGGATTGGAAATAGGGGAGTTGTTGAATGGCCTGCGAAATCACCTGATTTAAGTCCGCTAGATTTTTTTTTATGGGGATATATTAAAAATAAGATTTATAAATTAGATGCGCCACAAAACATTGAAGAATTACGAGACAGACTTCAGAATGCCTTCGATGCAGTTCCTAGAAGAACTATACAAAGGGCAGTACAAAATGCCAGAAGGCGTGCCCAATTGTGCATTACCGAAGATGGCCAGATAATTGAACATTTACTGTAATTGTTTATTGTTTACTTTTCTATGTATTTTTATTAATGTTTTTGTTATCTTGTACTCGCTACTGTTGAATTTCGTTTCGAAGAATAAAAAATACTTATCATATCTCGTTTCTATTCGTTAGTGTATGACATTTTTGTATTATTAATGAACAATAAATGAAATGTTTGACAGATTGAAATTCCAAAGGCTACCTTATTTAATCTTATAATTTATTCTTTCAAATAAAACCTAATGTCAAAAACTATAGTCAGCATGTGGTACATGGTTGAAATCAGAAAAAAAAACTCTTTCTGAAGATGTCTAAATCCAATATGGCGCCTATAAGAAATTAGATAGTTGATGATGGCTAGAAAGAAACGAAACGTCGTATAAAAATTTAGAGTACACCAATGGATAGAGGTTTAGAAATGGCCACAAGGGTGTGTTTTTATTTTTTCTCTACAAGGCCAAATGTCGGTGCTACAGGTAAAAGAAGAAAATGGGGTTTTCGCGTTTTTTTTTTTTTAATATCGAAGGTCATTTGTCACAGGTCTATTTTCTTTACGGATTTATAACAAACACAAAATTTAAAAACTTTGCCAAATTTAAACCTATACTCTATCTCCAATAAAAAGCGAGATCCCCATGGTGAGGTCCGAAAATGAATCAGCCTGTATATATATATATATATATATATATATATACATTTATATATATATATATATATATACATATATAAATATATATATATCAAAAATTAATTAAAATTCGGGTAAGCGGACAATTAAAAAACTCCTTTATTAAATTACCCTATATTTCGCGACAGACTTTGTCGCTTCTTCTGGGGTAACTACAAGATTAATGAGAAAAATAACAAAAAATAAATAAGAGTATAAAACAGTAGTAAAAATACTTACAAAATGTAGAGTTAAAAAATAATAAAATTGACGTACAAAATATAAAAATGATTAGATATAAAAAATAAAGTAACTATAGAAACAAGCCTTAAGAACTTTTAAAAAACATATATATGAAAAGTTAAAACATGAAAAATAAAAAATATAATGCAATATAAATTAAAACAACATATGGAACAAATAACAAAACGATTTAAGATCGTCAACTAACAGTCAAACCCAGTATATTAAAATAAATTATTCTAAGACCATTAGTATCAGATCTATAATTTATGTTATTTGTGTCTCTGTTGATGTGGACCATTTCTATATATATATTTATATATATATATATATATATATATATATATATATATATATATATATATATATATATATATATCGTATGTAGCTAATTCAGTACAATAATTGCAATAGTTCTATTTTATTTTTTATAACGACTTTAATCTGAAAGTCTCTTGAATATTTTTAATAATCCAGTATATTACAAACGGCGGCTTGTGCTGGATATCGGGATGTGGATGTGCCGTGCTAATAATAATGAAATTATATGAAAGATAAATAAAATAATTAGTGGTGCTGGTGAAGTTTCTTCAAAGGTCCAGGACGTGCGTGATGATTGTTAATTAAAATATATATATAACTTATTTACTAAATAAATAAAACACATAAGCGTTGTCCTTAAAGTTTGTATTTATATTTACATAAGAAAGAAATTGAAATTGTTATATTTAAAAGTAATTAAAACAAAAGTAATATATACATAAAGAGCGGTATTAAATATGTAATTGAAAATTAACACACAATACTCGAACGAAACGAACGTCTAATTGAGCAGTAAATTGAGGGTTAATTGAATACGATTAATATAAAATAATCTCTGTATCGAACAATACAGAGTTACCTTTGGTTAACGGAGATGGTCACGTGGCCTTCGCAAATATACTTGGTCAAGTATATGTAGAGCGATTCTTAGAAGCGAAAAACATCGGGCGGCATCGTGGCGTGTACTTGGACAGTACGATGAGTAAGATCTGTGTGTTACGAGCGTTCTAACGAGAAGATATCTGATAGTTTTTGTGTCGATAGACACTGGTTTTTGAAAACGTTCTGTTTTATGACCTGAGTCGAAGAGAGGGTCGATATCTTGATTAATAATTAATAAGTAGCGCGACCTGAAGAGATGTTCTGTCAATGGCATAAATATTATTAAAATAACGCTTGTGACATAAGCTTTCTAATGATATTAGACACCATATATAAGAGAAAATGTATAATTAAATTAAAACAATTTAAAATGAAATGTATCTAGAAATTCCACAGTACGGTTGTTGCCGGGTCAGGTAGAAAACGAAGGGTCTCGACGGTCAGGATATAACAAAAGAAATGCTTTCTCTTTGTAAATTTGTAAATAAATTAAAATATTCTATATGCGGAGCGTAACAAGTAACATATATACTGAGTGTGTAAAACCATATATAAAATTCTCTACAGATCTGTGGATGAATTACCATTTTTTAACTAGGTTAAGGCATATGAAATATTGGCTTAATTATTATACTGTTGGTGTATTTCGCAGTATTGATGTACTTATATTTGATTCTTGAATTTAATTTGATTCAGTTTAACTTCATGTAATTTCCTCCATATGTAATTTTGTTAATAATTTAATAATTTAACTTCATGTAATATCCTCCATATGTAATTTTGTTAATAATTTAATGATCTAATATACTGGGTGAGTCATAACCCAGTATCAATTTTCACAATTTTATTTTCTACTTTATTAATTTTGCATATAATTTTAAGCAAGTTGGTCACCTGTACATTGCTTTTGATATTACTAATTACGGCTCGCAAGCCATGTGTTATCCAGATAATTTCTTTATTATTTCATTCAACATACGTTTTTTTTTGTTAATGTACTACATATCTGGCTGTTATATATATATAGACTATTAAGTATTATTGACCGTACTGTAAAAGTAAAAATTCATTAACGGGTGAGCGGTCTGTCAAGTAAAAATAAAACTCCTTTATTCCACTCTATATTTCATAACGGGTTTGTTACTTCATCAGGAGTGTCTACATGTTTAACAAAACCACAATATATTAAACAATATAACAATAACTAAATACTTACAATTGAGAGTTAAAATTTAGCAAACAACGGCACTAAACATGTTAAAATTCGTCAAATTTAAAACATCAAATCAATATGCTGCTAGTTTGTCGTCAACCTCTTAAAAACAAATATACATAAATGTTAAAATATAAAACTAAACTTACAAAACACACACCAAAAAAATTGATGTCATAAAAAATCGAAACCAACAACTACAAATCAAATGATACAAGAACTGGTTAAAAAAACTTGTCAGGTAAAATTAACCGCCAACACCGAGTATATTGAAATAGATTATACTTAGTCCATTAGTATCCGACCTATAATTTACGCTATTAGTGTCTCCGTTGACATGCAACATTTCTAAAAAGCATCTTTTTTTGTAATTATTTTCAGCGTCCACAATTCTGACATCTCCGAAATTAAATGTATGGCCGAGATCAAGAGCATGATCCACCAGAGCACAAGATCTCTTACCAATACGGACATCACTTTTGTGTTGTGTGATACGTTGTTTTAGCCATTGTGACGTTTGGCCTATGTACACGTCACGACAATCCGAACATGGTATCACGTAGATGACATTACTATTTAAAAACAAAGGTGTTACATCTTTGGTCTTACTATACAATTTTTTCACAGTAAATGTGTTGTATTTAGCTATTTCAATGTTCCGAAATTGTTTGAAGTGTGATATAATTAAGTGAGTAAGACCACCAATCTACGGAATTTTTTTTAGATCACACTATCCGCAGGGACGTCTTCAGTAGGGCCGTCGTAAAAGTTAGAGCTGTATATCAATTTATTTAGTATATGCCTAGGATAACCATTGTTAACGAAGATGCTAAAAAGTTCTCTAAGATTATCTTTTAAGAAGGTAGTGTGACTTATGTGTGCTACTCTATTTTTCATAGCTATGACGGTGTTATATTTGATTGAGAGGATGATGGGAATAGTAATTGATGAACCGACCAGATTAATATAGCCCAGATATAGACCAGATGAATATAGAAGATATATATATATATATATATATATATATATATATATATATATAATATAGAAGATATATATATATATACATATATATATATAATATAGAAGATATATATATATATATATATATATACATATATATATAATTATTTCTTGACCTTTGTACAATATAGTTGATTTAGATATTCGGCGATTGAAGGACTTTTTTACATTAACATGTATATATTTAAAATAAGCTCTTACATGTTTCGGTAAGTATCACCCTTATCAAAGAATTATAAATGACAGATATTAATGTCAAAGTTAATGAAAAGTTATATAAGTGATGTAGTCATGTTGAGAGATACAAATTCATAAATACATTCAATTCAATTAATAATAATTCATGACAATCATGACATAACAAAAGTTTGATATCAATTATAAAAAGAATGGTAAGTCATGAGTTATTATTAGAGACCGAACACGAGAGGTTGATGACTCATCGCCCACGAGCGTAATATTGAACATTTGTATTTTTAAAGTTTTTCATTTATTTATATAATTATACTTATAATAATAAAATGAGTATACGTACGGCTAAGAAATACGAAATACATTTTTATTTGTTTATTTTGTAGTTCAAGTTGAGTAAAGGAGTATTAATATTTACTAGGAATGCTTTCTCAAGGTTCTCTTCTGTAAAATTTGTTCTCTTTGAATGAAAAACATTCTTGTAAAGAGAAAGCGTCCTTTCTACATCGTAACTGGTTATAGGTACATACTGGAAATATTCTCTTATTTTAGCGTATTTAGCAGTTAGATTTTGAGGAATTGTTCCCATACACAATTGCCTAAATGTTATTAAATCTGGATTTCTATTAAAAACTGCGTCAAACTTTTGTCGAAGGCCACATCCGAAGTCACTTGGAATATTTTTCAAATTATTAATAGCTACATCTAATGTGGTTAATTCATCTTTTAATTTGAAATTTTGATTTTCAAAATAAGCAATTAGTTTTGTCAAATTTCCAAAGTGTTCCTGAAGAAAGTACAACTGATTTTTAAATGTGGAATTTGTGTTAGGTCCTTGCACTACTCCCAGCATCGTCATTTAAACATGCAATCAAATTTTGTAAACAATCGAAATTCTCTGCATAAAAACTAGTAGCTTCTAACCGTTTCCCCCATCTAGTTATTACTGGAGAGGGAAGCAGTGACAAAGATGGCAGTTTTTCCCTGTAAGGAGATACTCTCAATGGTGCCTTTCTGAAAACTTTTTTAAAAGCGCATACAAGTCTATCAACATCTGGAAAAGTGTCTCTGATATATTCACAGATTCTGTGGAGAGCATGTGCTACACAAGTAATATGCAGCGTATTAGGATATGTTTCCTTTAATTGTCTGCCTTTTTTAACATTTATGCAGCACTGTTACTTACAAATAAAAGTACTTTTTCTTTGTACCTGTCGTCTGAATGAATTATTTTTTGAATATTCTCGTTAATGCTTTTATCAACTGTTCCGCATCAACTGTATTTATAACTTTGTTGCTATTACATATGCGTCATATGGAATAGTTGGAGGTAGTGCCCCTGCTGCAATATTTACTACACAGCGTCGTAATATGTCGACAGTTTCGTCGGCACTTATCATCCAGAGGTACTGATTTGAAAGATGGCTTCTAATGCGTTCTACTGCTTTCGTGTAGCACTTAGAAACATAATATTTGCGTAAGGTGGATTCATCAGGAACACTTCGACCAGTATATTTTTGGAGAAATATTTTGAAAGTTGGATTGTTAACTTTATTTAATGGAGCCGCCATAAAAGTTTCTTCGTTAAAATTGTCAGATTCCAACGGTTCCAGTTTCTATACATGTGTTTGCGATGCTAAGTGACGTTGTGCGTGCTATTTCCTGGAATTTTTTAACGATATTTTACAGATTTTGCAATAAATATCGGAATCACTGACAATGGACATACAATCAGTATGACCGTCAATCAAATTCGCCATTGTTTTACGATGCCGTTCTCAACGTTTTCAACTTAAACAAAGGTCTAGATCTAAATAAATGAAAACTAAAAATTTATGCGTAAGTTATTGAAACTGAACGAAATTCAATGCACACTTACGTCGAAATAATTGGGTGAAGTAGATTCAATCAAACGATGTTAAACAGGATCTATCACAAAAACTACGATATAATTAACAGTTAAAACTATGAAAACAAGAAACTAACTCGGAGCACTTTATTTATCTTACGAAATATAATCTAAATAGACTAAATTATTAAAACTCCACACGCTTCTATCTACGCCTATCAAAACAAATTTTACTGTAAATATCCAACAAAAAACGTCACAATTCTCGATGAAAACAGATGTGCGCGCTAGCCAGATCAATAGTGCATTAAATAACTGCGTGATGAACTGAAAGATGTTCTAGACTACTTATATCGTCCGTCGTAAGGACGACGTCATTTCAACCCGATGTGTCCGGTCTCTAGTTATTATTATACTTGCGCCCGTGGACTTAAAATATAAATCTGTCGCCATTGGCCAAGGACGAGAAGGAAAATCACGAAAACCTACTCGGACAGCCAGTCAGGGATCTTAACACGGAACTGTCAGCATAATAAGCAAATGTACAGATATTTAAATAACATATGATATATAATTATATAACAGCAACATATATTATGATGGTAAATTGCAGATCGTTACATTATTAACTTATTATATATACTGTTAGATTTTCAATATCACTTCTGTTGTTAATTGAATTTTTGTCGTGTGTAATATTAATGATTTCTTTAATTTCTCTTTTCATTGTGTTGCTATCTATCAATTATTTGTGTATTTTCAAAGTCGAGATGGTGATCCCGTTGCAGTTTGTGTATAAGCAATGCAGTATTATGTGTTTTGGAGTATTTGTGAGTTTGTATTCTTATGTATAAATATTGTGTGGTTTGACCTATGTAGTATCTGTTACAGTCGCGACATGGTATTTTCTATACAACATGTGCTTCTCGATTTTTGACTATATTTAGATTTTAATTTTGAAAATAGATTTTTATTTGTATTGCTAACATTAATGTTGTAGCTATATCATATTTTCTTAAAGTATATTTTATTTTCTCTGATAATTGTGGTACATATGGAACCGCGATATATGTTGCTTCATTGTTTAAATTGTTATTGGTGTCTGCAGTGTTGTATATTTGGTGAATTATTTTTTTAAGTGTTTGTTCTATAAGTTGTGGTGGATAGTTATTATGAATGAAGATCGTTTTAATTTTCTTGATGTTACCTTTTGTGTATTGAGTATGTGATAGTTTAACTGTTCTATCAGTCAGATTATTTATAATAATTTTATTGAATACTGTAGGTGCATTTGAGAGGTAATTCATATATCGAAAGGAAGCTGTGGGTTTGTTGTACCAATTTATATAAATAGTACCCTGTCTATCGTAGGTTAAAGAAATATCAAGAAAATTAATGCTGTTATTAATTTCATCTTCAATTGTGAATTTTAATTTGTTGTGAAAGTTGTTCAATTTATTGAAAAGGTAGTCTATTTTATTTGTCAGTATGCATGTTATGATGTCTACATATCTTTTAAAGAAAATGGAGTTGAAGTCTAATAAGTTGGTAATGTTTTGTTCCATATGTTGTATTAAGATGTTAGGAAGAACAGAATATCATACCAAAGACTCATGGCAATTTCAAAATTTCATCAAGGAACAAAAAGTACCTACTGATCACCAAATTATATCACTTGATGTAGAATCTTTGTACACTAACATTCCTACAAATCTAGCTATAAATATAATAGAATCCAAATGGAACATTAGTCCACACACATCACTAAATACAAACGCATTTATTAGAGGTATACATTTCTGTTTCGACAATTCATATTTTCAATACAAAAATTCTGCCTACAGTCAAAAATTTGGTGTTGCTATGGGCTCTCCTTTAGCTGCTCCTATTACAAGTCTGGTAATGGAACATATGGAGCAAAACATGATCAATTCATTAGACTTCAGCCCCATTTTATTTAAACGCTATTTAGACGACATCATAACATGCATGCCGACAAATAAAATAGACTACCTTTTAAATAAATTCAACAACTTTCACAATAAATTAAAATTCACAATTGAAGAAGAAATTAATAACAGTACTAATTTTCTTGATATTTCTTTAACCTACGATAGACAAGATACTATTTATACAAATTGATACAATAAACCCTAAGCTTTTTTCGATAAATGGATTACCACTCAAATGCACCTACAGTATTCAATAAAATGATTATAAATAGTCTGACTGATAGAGCAGTTAAACTATCACATACTCAATATAGAAAAGATATCATCCAGAAAATTAAAACGATTTTAACTGATAATAACCACCCACCACAACTTATAGAACAAACAATTAAAAAAAGAATTCACTGAATATAAAACATGCAGACACCAATAACAATTTAAATAATGAAAGAACATATATCACGATTCCATATGTACCACAATTATCAGAGAAAATAAAATATACTTTAGAAAAATATGATATAGCTACAAGATATAAACTTAGCAATACAAATAAACATCTACTTTCAAAATTAAAACCTAAAATAGACAAAAATCGAGAATCACATGTTGTCTATAAAATACCATGTCGCGACTGCGACAATTACTACATAGGTCAAACCAAACAATACAACAATACTTATACAAAAGAATACAAGCTCACAAATACTCCAAAACAGACAAAACTGCTTTGTTTACACACAAAGTGCAACGCGATCACCATTTCGACATTGAAAACACACAGATAATTGATAGAGAGCAATACACAATGAAAAGAGAAATTAAAGAAATTATTAATATTAAACAAGCAAAAACAGAAGTTATATAAAAAATTTAAGCAGTATATATTATAACCTAATAATATAACGATCGGCAATTTACCATCATAATATATGTTGCTGTTATATAATTATATATCATACGTTATTTAAATATCTGTACATTTGCTTATCATGCTGACAGTTCCGTGTTTAGATCCCTGACTGGCTGTCCGATTAGGTTTTCATTGTTTTTCTTCTCGTCCTATGCGAATTCCTACAGCTTTAGATCTTAATTCGCTCCACGGGCGCAAGTGTAATAATAACTCATGACTTACCATTCTCTTTATAATTGATATGAAACTTTTGTTAAGTCATGCATTATTATTAATTGAACTGAACGTATTTATGAATTTGTATCTCTCACTATGACTACATTACTTATATAACTTTGACATTTATATCTGTCATTTATAATCCTTTGACAAAAGTAATACTTACCGAAACATGTAAGAGCTTATCTTAAATATATACATATTATTGTAAAACAGACCTGTAATCGCCGAATATCTAAACCAACTAGTATATATAGTTTTGTAATTCAAGCTATGTGTTTATTATAGTCATTTGAGGATGAAAAGATAGAAATTGGAATATGGAAAAAACATATTGAAATACAGCGGTATATGGACGCAACATTTGAAAATTAATATCGAAGTGATAATAAATTATATTTATTTCGAAATTTACTTTTCATTTTTTTAGCATTCATTTTAGTCATTTAATTCATTAACGCGGGAATAAAAAGATATTTAATTTATTTACATTCAAATTTGTATCGACATTAGTTTAGACCCGCCCACTTTTAAATAGAAAAGCCGTGAATAAGATCTGTTTGTATTTAAACCATAAACATAACCTACCATATAAAACACATTCTTGTGCTCGTAAATTCAAATATTAATTTTATAATCTTATTTAAATCATCGCTACATTCAAAATTCTATTAAAATAACATGTATCAAGGTGAAAATTAAGATTATTTTGCATTTAAAAAGGCTTTAATAACACAAAAGAACTACATGGCGTCTATCCATGGAATTTTATTGTGTTGCATCAAAAATAGTTTGGCCCGTTTTAAAATTCGTATAAATATAGTCAAAATAGTAATTGGAAGTCAAAAACTAATTAAAAAATGCATAAATTATTAGAACAACGTTTGAAGATATTTTTATACGATTGAAATAATTTTCCTAGGAAATATCTTCGATAGCATCTTCTGGTGAAGGTCACCAAAAAAATAATAAAGTGTTTAACTTAGCTAAAAACCACACCCGAAGTACCTGATAATATACACTGTATTCGGCCTACTGAAAATTATCCGAATTACCGGAGCAAATCCTTAATCCCTACTGGCGATATATCAAGATTTCAGATGTAGAAGTCACTTTTCCCAGTTTTGCTACCTTTCCTACAAAACACAGTTCCTTCATTGTATTTCAAAGTAATTTAATTTCTTTTAATATCTTCATACTTAAGACAATAAAACTATATCTTGATTTAACTGAGTAAAAATAATCATTTAAATATATTAAAATAAAGAATATTATCTAATTAATTACACGTATATTACTTACCATTTGATATTGCTTATTAAATATAATTATAATAGTTATGTGTTATTAACCTATTGAACAACTTTAAGTATTTAATTTCACCCTATCATAGAGTTATAATATACAATTTGACCGTTGAGCCGAGTTTCCCATCTTGCATGTATAGTTTTCTAGAATCAAATAAATGTTTTATATGTAAATTTTTAAAGTTGTCTTTTTATTTATTCATGCGCAGCGAAATCAAATTTATTAACATTGTTAATTTAATTTACATAGTTATTCATGAGTGCTACTACCCACGATGATCCCAGGATAAGTAAGTTGAAAATTCTGTATCCAGTACATGCTCTCCATGACATCTATTTTCAATTGTGGATACTGCTACCAATCAGCTGTTAGATCCAGTAATAATATATTTAAAAATTTAAAAGGCGCCTAACTCATTTGATTATAATTATCTGTCAGCTTAACTAATTGTATTCACACACATTCAATTCTATTCCCTAATCCCTACGGACGCGTAACAATATATATTGTTGTAGCTCTGGAGATGCATATTTACATCAAGTTCCTAGGGATGAGAAAACAGAAATGCGTATTAAAATTAGAAGGGAAATTTGAAAAGCATGACTGTATATATGCATGCATGTAAAATTAATATCCCGTCAATCTTTGTATTTTCCATATCATTATATTAATTAAAATTTGGTTTTCAACATTTCATCTTTCATTCAATTCAAAAATACGCTAATTAGAAGATATTTAATTTATTAATATTCAGTAATTGTATAGAATTATATTATAATGCTGTAGTAAATTCATAAAATAATTTCATATATCAATTTAAATGATTTTAATGGTCAAAGAATTCTCTTTAAATTATTAAATTGAAGATAAAATTCAAGGTAAATTACGTTACAAGTCTTTGATTAAAACAAGTGATAAAGAACGACTTTTCCGAAATTTGAGATAGTACATTTCGAAAATTTATCCTGCTCCGAATAAATTAATAAAACCACGAAACACACAATACAATTTTAGTAATTTTTCATTATAACAGTGTCAAATAAATATATTATCAGTTTCAAAATCACAAACTCGAGCAAGTAACACGATTTTATAGTTTAACAAGCCTATCATCATGATAGGACGCACCTATTAATATTTGAATACAAACATCAAGATAAATAGAAAACTTACCGAAGAATATACATCAAAAGTGCTAAAATAGGAACATCGAAATTCCTTAACCATTAACCTAATTTGGAAATTAACCTCAATTCCATTCTTTCCTGTCCATTTACCAACTCCAAAGGCCATTACCTACCACATACCGACCAGAAAACATAAAAAATCGCAAGTTCTTGCAATTAATCAATTTCTTTAAATTAAAAAACATTTCATATTAAATAAGGCATAGATTTACATATCCATTAAAAATAATTTAAGATATTGCATAGATCATCATAATTCTTATTTAAAATACATGTATAAATTATAAATGCTTATCCATTCGTAATTATAGAACTTTAGATTTATTACTGAATTAATTATCATAACCTCTTACAAGTTATTGATATAAACATTGATCTTAGTAACGTTACATGCTTTACAAACGAACGTTCCTAGTATAATAGTTTCCTGTATTCACATAGATTTCCTTACACTAATATTTTGTATCTTATTTTAAATCCTATTTGTAATTTTTCTTTATTCATAGAAATCAAAATATATGATAATCTATTTAAGCAACAATAAAGCTACATTTGTATGTCTCTTCATTTTGATCCTGAGGTACATGCAAAATATAATACGAGTCTTATTGCTGGCCGCGCCATCTTTGAATAGACGTAAGTACTGACGCTAATAGATCAGCTGATTACAGAGATAAATAAAAATTTTAATATTGGAAATATAATTATAATCAATATTGATTTATTGATATCATTATTATTTTATTAACCTCGCCACCAGCATTTCAATATATATGTATATATATATAAGTAAAATTAAAAATTTCATTAACGGGTGAGCGGTCTGTTAAGTAAAAATAAAACTCCTTTATTCCACTCTATATTTCATAACGCATTGGTTACTTCATCAGGAGTGTAATTCAGAGTTGAAATTTAGCAAACAACGGCACTAAACATGTTAAAAATCTCTTAAAACCCTCGTTTTTAAGGGGTTGACGACAAACTAACAACATTTTAGTGCCGTTATTTGCTAAATTTTAACTCTGAATTACACTCCTGATGAAATAACCAATGCGTTATGAAATATAGAGTGGAATAAAGGAGTTTTATTTTTACTTGACAGATCGCTCACCCGTTAATGAAGTTTTTACTTATACAGTACGGTCGATAATACTTAATAGTCAACTGTATATATATATATAACAATTGATAAATTATTGGAGTTTTTCGGCTTTTATATGAAATATTTTACAAATATCAAATTAGAATGTATGTAATTACAGAGTAAGTGGGGATGTAAACATTGCTGTCTACAAATTACAGAGCAAATCATACGAAATTTTTTAATTGAAAAATATGGTCTATTTTACTTTTCAATTAAAAAATTTCGTATGATTTGCTTTGTAATTCGTAGACAGCAATGTTTACATCCCCACTTACTCTGCAATTACATACATTCTAATTTGATATTTGTAAAATATTTCATATAAAGCCGAAAAACTCCAATAATTATCAATTGTGTCATTTAATAAACGGCTAATAAATTATCTAAACATATATATATATATATATATATATATATATATATATATATATATATATATATATATAGTAAACCTAATCAGTAGGCGATTAAAGGTCTGTATATTACTTCAAAATATATGTATTTAAAAAACTCTACATGTTTCGGCTGTGTACGCCTTTATCAAGAGAATACAAAATATGAATGACAGGATATAAATGTCAAGTAATTAAGTTGCTATGGTTTAATCTATTCAAAGATACATTCTAGTAATAATAATAAATCATGCCTTAGTATTCCAAAAAATAGATAACAAGGTGTGAACATATGTGTTGTTCGCTGCTAGCAATTTGTGTCTCCTTCTGGGTATGAACTTGTGTGTTGGTTGCTGCTGGCAGCTTGCGTCTCTCTATGGGTGTGTGGTTTTGTGTGAGAGCGTAAGTGTAGGGTTTTGTATGTCAGTGCGTTCGTGCGTGTGTTTAGTGACCGGTCGCATGAATTTAGAGAGGTCGGATAACCAGCCATTGCGTAGGGCCGCCAACCCTTTCCCGACAACTTCTTTACAATTCCGTTCAGTACTTCGACGGCCTGACCCCCGCCCTAACGAGGCAAGGCGCAGACAGGCGAAGCGCACCCTGTACGGGGTTGCTCATCGCTAACCAAGGGAACACTCTTAGTGAGTGTTCCCTTGGTTAGCGATGAGATTGACATTTATATCCTGTCATTCATATTTTGTATTCTCTTGATAAAGGCGTACACAGCCGAAACATGTAGAGTTTTTTAAATACATATATTTTGAAGTAATAAAAACCTTTAATCGCCTACTGATTAGGTTTACCATATCATACCAAGGTCACGAAGTTATTATATATATATATATATATATATATATATATATATATATATATGGACCTGTTTATGATATAATAAAGAATGCCTTGTTATTGTTATCGAACCTTGGGTTTTATTTTTTTATTTTGGATATTGTCTGTTGGATCCTGTCGAATTTATTTGGCTTACCTTCGGCAGCTTCTGTGTTAGCTGTGCATATTTAGGTCATGAACACTTTGGCGCCTATTTAAAAAAGAACCTCTCCCTAGCTCGCCTCCAAACTGGCTGGAATTTCGACCTCAGATCGCCGGGGCATTCGTTTATGGTAAGTAGGTAAGTCGAAAGGGAAGATACGCGTAACAGTATTTGTTTTTTTATTACCATTTTAATTATCTAAATTAAGTTATTCATACATATTTTTGTGTTTCATGATTACAAAGTAATGTCAGTTAAAATATATTTTTTAATATTTTCGGATATTCTATTAAAATCTAATAAAAAATGTATATGTTATATCATTTCATATTTTCCAAACACAGCATTTTAGGAAATATCTATCGATTTTCTTAACAAAATAAATTTACTTTTGCTTAAATATCGTAACAAATTGTGAAGACTAAGGTAATAATGTTTGTTTTGCTATTTCTGTAATAGAAACTTTTCTGTGAAATGTATCTGAAGCCCGGAGTAGAAAAAAAACAATAATAATAGGATCATATATCACATCATGGAGTTGAGTGAGTCCGCTGACAGTAATATATTTTAAACATAAATAATACACTAACAATAAGAATACTTTATATTTTGACAATATAAGGAAGAAGAAAATAGCATTAATATCGTATATACTATTTAGATGAAAGCCTGTTCTATATGAATTAATATTATTTCAAATGTTAACTTCTTAAATTTATCGTCGCAGTTTTTTCGCTACACAGTCTTTTATATTTTAAAATCAGTATCTTAAATTGGAGATTTTAAAGCTATTAATATTTTTATTATGTGTTTAACTTAGCAATGGCCGTTACTTAAAAGTGTTCTGGTATTTTTTAAGCTTATGTAGGAAACTTGTCCTATTTGGAAATTTGTGCATATATGTTACATAAATACTATAGAGAAATATGAACACTTATACAGGTTGTCCTAGAAGTAAACAGGCAACGTATGAAAAATAGAAAGATATAAATGCATAGAATATAAATCCAAAACAATATGAGTCAATTATGAAGCGAACACCAAAATTAAAAACCTCATAAAAATTGTATTATACGCCGCCTATGAATTGAAAATATTCAGAACGTGTATGAATAATAAACACCTCTATTGGAGTTACACACACACATACTTTACTGCGTATGTTTACATACGTAACTGCTGTCAATGCTATAAAATCTATCACATTGTTATATGCTAAGGTCAATATCCCCAATATATTTGCGTACAAAATTAGCTGTTTATAAACTTATAGAACTGACCTAAATCAGCTATTTCATGTATATTACTTAAATGTTTTTTTATGACGAGAAGTAATAAATATAAAATATTAATATATATTCAGGATATCTATAAAAAATACCGCTACTGAATTAATACGAAAACACACGCAGCGATATTTATGTTTATAAAAGCTCTAGAAGATAACATTGTGCAGACAGCTTCGTATGCTAACGGTTCGACAAGCTGTTTCGAAAAGTCAGCTGTTAAAAATTTTTACTTACACGTGAATTTTTAAAAGAAGTTGTAAGATGGGGCATTTCACATAAAATTTTGTAGGAATCTGCCTTTAATCGAAGACGTAAATATAAATCATGTGGAATGTACACATGTAATGATCGACACTGAGTGAATCGGGGATGATACTAAAAACTGACTGACAATAACAAAATTACACTTTTTGTTATTGTCGGTCAGTTTTAAATGTCGTGTTCGATACTCTTTATGATATAGCCGTCGCACAGTAGGGCGACCAATATTGTACAACCACCCTTGTAATTTTTTTTCTCACTTATGAGAGAGAATTTTGGGAAAATATTTTGGATTTATATTCTATATAATTACATCTTTCATTTTTCATAGGTTTTGTCTTTCTTTCAAGGACATCCTATATACATCTTTTATATATTTAATATATACAATTTTTTTGGACGTGTTTATAAATGATGTAATAGTAAAAATTTGAAATGTTATTAAAAGTAAAATAATTTCTTAATATTATTATACTATCAATGAAGATAAACACAGCCGCAACCTGCTCAAACTGTATTAACGTGGCCCCACTCTATATCGTACACAACGATAGCGTATATTACAAAACATTGAAATATACTTGAGTGGGTAAAACCTCACCATTGTTTGTACAAAACAAAAATATTTTTAATAATTTCGATATTGTTAAAAATCGGATACGAAGAACACAATACAAATCAATATTTATGTGAAAATTCCTATCCAGACATGCAGCCACGTATGGTCTAGACACGTGTATGCTTGTCTGGATCGCGATTTTCACGCAAATATGAATTTTGTTTTAATTTTGCGTTCTCCACACCCTATTCTTAAGAAGAGACTCCGAGTTCTACGACATCATTTGTGACTTGATTATATGTAGTAGGAGAGTCTTTGTAGTGAATTTTACTATCCCAGCATCATGCAGTGACGTGTTTATAACAAGACGAAACACGTGCCTGTGTGTCGGCCTAGCAATTTTCACACAAATATCAACTTGTTCTCCATGCCAGATTTTTAATAATATTTCGATTTTATTAAACTTGTTTTTAATTTAATAAATGTTTTTGCAACAATTTAATTTAGAAATAAGTTTATCACTGAGCAGCATCAGTGGCGCTTCTTGATGACGTACGATGTAAGCTGCTGCACGGATGAGACAGCTTCGAACAATTTCGGACGATTTCGGTCGCAGCTACTTGCTTCTCCGTATATATGAAAGTTTAAACGAAGCTATCTCATCCGGTGCAGCAGCTAAAGACGTGTCCACATTAGTAAATAATTGCCTAGTGCGTCGCAAATTTGTCCCTGCGCAATTTTACGTTGTGTGCCGTGCATCCCTGATTGAAACGCCTGTGACTGATTCAGATGTTTTTAGTAGTTTTTACTAGGAAATATATAATTAATAAAATTTCCTATTATCAAAAAATGAATTTAAATAAAGAAGAGCATGTATGATGTTAAGGCATCAGACATGCTCAGTAATGACGTCGAAATTACTGTGTTCAGGATAAATAAGTCCACATTATAACGATGTTGCGGCGAAAATCCCGTTGATGTAATAAAAAACCGACAAGCCAGAAATCGCGTGCGTTGTATGTGGCGAAAATTTTTGCGTGCGTTTGTATTTGGTAAACCAGTCCACATTCGCATAAATTTGTATCAGGCAAGAAATTTGTGGCGAATGCAACGCACAACGTAAATTTTTACTAATGTGGACGCGCCTTAATATCGTACGTCATCCAGAACCTCCACTGAGCAGGATGAACGTGTACAATAGCATATATTGCTTTTATGTTTGATCAAGCAGTGGCGTGTCTAATTTTCCCATAGCTTATATTGAACGAAGCGACATCTGTTTCTGATGCCAACAACTAGTTCATCAAATGTTACATTAGGATCTGGTATGATAAACGTTTTGCATAGTTGAATAAACAGATCCCAGATGTAAGGTACTAGTGCTAATTTATTGGTTTCTAAACATGTTTCGCAAAGTGTTTTATCGTCAAATAAATCATCTAATAAATATTTGTATTTCTTTAAATCACGATATGGACATCGTGGCTCGATGTATGGATTAGCAAATTCTTCAGAAGAAAGTTTCCTCGCAGGAACATCCCAGGTTCTGTAAACTGCAGCATAAACAATGAGTTCAGAAAATGCATAAAGTTTAATAACAGTTGGTATAATGCATAATTTTCTGCATAATAACTTCAGACACTAAGGACTGAAACGCTTCTCTTGGTGCAAGCAGACGTATGTTTTTGCACCAAGGCAAGTGCACGCTAAATAATATTATATGGTAGAATTTTATTTTTAGCTCTCAACGGCAAGCTGCTTGTAGAACTTCCATATGTAATATTCAAGTTTGGATTATCACAATCACTAATATTCTTTGGATTTATTTTATCACCATTGTCATCACTACTGGATCTAGAGAACTAATCACGATTTGCTTTAAAATCACTGTCCATTAAGTCATAAATTTCAACTTCTCTCAATCAAATATATATATATATATATATATATATATATATATATGAATTCAATTCACACACCACTAGGACCGGTCCTGGGCGGCAACCTGGCTAGGCTGCCGCTAACAGCACACACACGTTCGACGTGTGTGCAGTGCCCCCGCATTGGCGGAAAATGTTAACATGGCACAAAGTGTGACCGTCGTCGACCGAAGTAGCCGCTAAGAGTGTTCCCTCGGTTGGCGATGAGCAACCCCGTGCAGGGTGCGCTTCGCTGGTCTGCGCCTTGCCTCGATGGGGCGGGGGTCGGGCCGTCGAAGTACTGCACGGAAAAGTAAAGAAGTTGCCGAGAAAGGGTTGGCGGCCCTGCGCAACGGCGGATTATCCGATCTCGCTAAATTTACGCGACCGGTCACTAAACACACGCACGAGCGCGCCAACATACAAAACCCTACACTTACGCGCTCACATAAACACAAAACCACACACCCAGGGAGACACGCAAGCTGCCAGCAACAACCAACACACAAGTTCATATCCAGAAAGAGACACAAGCTGCTAGCAGCGGACAACACATATGTTCACACCTTTGCTATTTGTTTTTGGAATACTAAGGCATGATTTATTATTATGCAATTGGAATGTATCTTTGAATAATTTTATCCATAGCAACTCAATTATTTGACATTTGTATACTGTCATTTATATTTTATATCCTTGATAAAGGCATCATTGCCGAAACATGTAGGGTTGTTTTAAATATATATACTTTGAAGCAAACCAGACCTTTATCCGACAACTGATTGAATTTACTATATGTATATATATATATATATATGTGTGTGTACAATAATTGATATATAATTTTATAATTTAAGAAAGCTTCATTGTAATGTATACAGATATATATATATATATATATATATATATATATATATATTTGGAGGTTCCGGTTGTGACAAGTATGGAAACAGATTTGTACCATTGAAAAAGGAAATAAATATTCCGAAACATGTTTGGTAACCTACCGAATTATTATTGAAATATAAGGTCACAACACATTATCCTATATATCCTATATATATATAGTAAACTTAATAAGTCGGCGATTAAAGGTCTGGTTTACTTCAAAGTATATATATTTAAAACAACCCTACATGTTTCGGCAATGATGCCTTTGTCAAGGATATAAAAAATATCAATATTTTTAATATCCTTGACAAAGGCATCATTGCCGAAACATGTAGGGTTGTTTTAAATATATATACTTTGAAGTAATAAACCAGACCTTTAATCGCCGACTTATTAAGTTTACCATATCATACCAAGGTCACGAAAATATTATATATATATATATATATATATACATATATATATATATATATATATATATATATATATATATATATACATATATATATATATATATATATATATATATATATATATATTGATGTGGTCCTGTCATTTCAGCTCCGCATTGTATGTCTATATATACGGCAAAACAACAATTAACATATTAACTTTTGTTTTAAAAATAAATATACTCAATTGTATGTCTTATAAGTTTGGTCAAGGGCGTACCAAAATTCAATATAAAATTTAAAATAAGTTATATTAAGGAATTAAATGCACATTTAATTTTTATAATACTTCAATTAATATATATTCATAAATTAAATTAATTATATTGAATTTCATATATTAATATTAATATTCAAGCAGGAGGTAGTAACTTCGAACATTTGCTCGAGGAGGTGTTCCTGTGTTGCTCGCAGAAGTATGAATATCTCTGTTACTTTACAACTTTTATCCCCATTTTTTTTTCATTTATCATTATTCTGTGTGAACTATTTTCAGTTAAATATAAGGCTCCCATTTTTTATCACCCTGTATATACGACTACACTTTTTAACAAGTATTTACTCAGACAACTTGATTCAGCAAAATAAATTACTATTCAGTGGTAGAAACTGTATGAAGGATTAAATACTTCTGCGGCACCAATTGCAGGTGACCAATAATATAATTGTTGTCTGTCGCTGAGAACCTGTTTTACATACTGTCTATTTTATATTTACTGTTTCAAATGCCTCCACCACCCTTTGAACTGTGAACCCTGTGAACCCTTCATAAGCTCTAAAAGTGTCATTGTAAATTTGTAAGATATTGATATTACTATTGAATTATAGGTTTGTAATTTTGGACTACTTAATTGTATTTAAATTAAAATTAAAATCAATTCATTTGTAAAATGTGCTAAAATTATTTTAAAATAATGTACAATAAAGTAGAGAAAGCATTAAATTCCTTTGAATTAAATTTTCAACAAAGCAATAGATTTTAAACAGGTACTTAGAAATAATCTCACGCTTATGCAATTTGGTGCCGTGATACAAATCACAGCTCAAAAGGAATGAAGATAAAGCGCATTAGGAAATTTATATGAAATAACAATACGCTTAGAAGCTGGATCACGTAAACAGTATAGAGAACTTGATATGAGTTCCGTAAATAATGGTCGATTTTCACAGATTAACTTACACCATCTTTGCCGTTATGGAAACGTTTGCATTATTTTACATACGTGCTTAATTCATATAGGTATTATCCCTAAAGCCAGAGAATATATAGGGGGAGATTTGTTTGTTTATTTCAGAATAAAACGCTTTTATACTATACTGCGCGTCCTCTGTCGTAAAATAAAGGAGAAAATAATATTAAATCTGTGTTTATGCTCTTTCATAAAAGTAATTTAAAGCATTACTTTTTTGTTCATCATTTAAGTGGATTTAGTATATTGCTTTTAATTTCTATGGTCCATCATTTAATTCAAACTATTATACTGTTCTAACTTTTCATTTGCCAGATAGTTAATTAATATTAGTATTATCAGAATAAAATAAAACAAATTTTAATGAATTTCACTTTTTAATTGACACTGCAACGATCGTTTCGCTCCAACCTGAGCTTCATCAGACATATAACTAACTTATTTACAAATTTTTTAACACAAGTATACGGTAACAAACACATGTTTTATTTTAAATATTTGAAGGAATGGGTACTTTTTATTACTAAAATGTCTATTCACAAACTTTCACTTCGGTTTATACAATACTGTTCTTAAGTAATAAACACTAGGGGTTTACATTATATTACAGGGAGGTAAAGAAATTCTATGGAAAAATACAATATATGACTGTCTGAGTATCAAATAAATAAATTAAGTAAGGGTGAATTATTTGTTTCTAATTGGTCATTTAATATATTGTCGGTTTTCTTTAATTTATTGATTTCAAGTGACTCTAATAAATTAAGTTTTTTGCCCTTATTTTCTACGTGTAATATATTAAATTCTCTGTTAAAATTGTGGTTCGTTGAATTAATATGAGACGCATATGAAGAGTCACTTTTATTATTTCTAAATGAAGAAAAATGATCTTTGATGCGTATTTCAAACGATCTACCTGTCTGTCCGATATACGTCATAGGGCAACTACCGCAGGTTAACTCATAGACTCCTGACTTTTTATTGTTGTTTGTTAAATCTTTATTGTTTTTTATAAATTTGGATAAATTGTTGTTAGTTCTATACACTGTTTTAATGTCAAACTTTCTTAAATATTTATAAATTTTTGTGTTTGAAGAGCCTATAAACGTGATCATTTTAAATTTTTGGTTGTTATTATTTAATATTGGGTAAACTTGTGATATGGCCTTTGTAAGGAGTTTTTTATTTAAAATGTTATCTATTCTATTACTTTTATATCCATTGCTGCTAGCTATTTGTTTAATTAAATTTAACTCTTTCTCAAAATTTGTTTGGTTCAACAGAGTATTGATTAATCTATATATAAGACTGTGATAAGCCGCTAATTTGTGTTGTATCGGATGGCAAGAAGTGTTATGAATAGTTATGTCTGTAGTTGACGGTTTGTGGTAAATTGCAAAGTTACATTTGTTGTTAATTCTAGTAATCGTTAAATCGGGAAAGCTAATACTATTACAATGGAACAGGAAACAAATAATAGTATTAACTTTCTCGATTTAACGATTACTAGAATTAACAACAAATGTAACTTTGCAATTTACCACAAACCGTCAACTACAGACATAACTATTCATAACACTTCTTGCCATCCGATACAACACAAATTAGCGGCTTATCACAGCCTTATACATAGATTAATCAATACTCCGTTGAACCAAACAAATTTTGAGAAAGAGTTAAATTTAATTAAACAAATAGCTATCAACAATGGATATAAAAGTAATATAATAGATAACATTTTAAATAAAAAACTCCTTACAAAAGCCATATCACAAGTTTACCCGATATTAAATAAAAACAACCAAAATATTAAAATTATCACGTTTATAGGCTCTTCAAGCACAAAAATTTGTAAATATTTAAGAAAGTTTGACATTAATACAGCGTATAGAACTAACAACAATTTATCCAAATTTATAAAAAAACAATAAAGATTTAACAAACAACAATAAAAAGTCAGAAGTCTATGAGTTAACCTGCGGTAGTTGCCCTATGACGTATATCGGACACAGGTAGATCGTTTGAAATACGCATAAAAGAGCATTTTTCTTCATTTAGAAATAATAAAAGTGACTCTTCATATGCGTCTCATATTAATTCAACGAACCACAATTTTAACAGAGAATTTAAAATATTCCACGTAGAAAATAAGGGCAAAAAACTTATTTTAAAAAATTTATTAGTCACTTGAAATCAATAAATTAAAGAAAACCGACAAGATATTAAATGACCAATTAGAAACAAATAATTCACCCTTACTTAATTTATTTATTTGATACTCAGACAGTCACATATTGTATTTTTCCATAGAATTTCTTTACCTCCCTGTAATATAATGTAAATACCTAGTTTTTATTACTTAAGAACAGTATTGTATAAACCGAAGTGAAAGTTTGTGAATAGACATTTTAGTAATAAAAAGTACCCATTCCTTCAAATATTTAAAATAAAACATGTGTTTGTTACCGTATACTTGTGTTAAAAAATTTGTAAATAAGTTAGTTATATGTCTGATGAAGCTGACGTTGGAGCGAAACGATCGTTGCAGTGTCAATTAAAAAGTGAAATTCATTAAAATTTGTTTTATTTTATCCTGATAATAGTTATAATGGAATTTCATCAAGTAAAGGCTGAAACAATTATATAATTAATATTAGTATTATTTTGCTTTAATCTGCATCTTCAGTTTCTTAATTTGGTTTAGGTTCTTATATGGAGAGTGAATTACAAAATTATAATTGTTGTACTTTCAATAATTTTAATTAAAACTTAAAATTATTGAAAGTACAACAATTATAATTTTGTAATTCACTCTCCATATAAGAACCTCAACAAAATTAAGAAACTGAATCATTTATTATGAGTAATAGGAGAGTAGATGCTGCGATGGTTAACGTGTAACACTAAAGTCGAGGAATCGTTTGTGATTATTCTATAATCAATACTTTAATTTATCTTAATTTGTTTTTCTTCTACTACATAAATTTTATAACAAAATAATTTGAAACATACGTGAGTAGGTAAAACCAGACCAAATTATTTTTAATAATATGAAATATTAAAAATCGGGCGTGAAAAACACAATACAAGTTCATCTCTGCCTCAATAACTTCTGTAATATAGCGAAATTGTTGCTTTGTGAACGAATCTTTCCATCTGGGAAGTACCGATGATTCTGTAGAAAGATTAAACACATGTCTCTGGAGAGATACTTTCACAAATATATGAACTTGTGTAGTGTCCTTCACGCGATTTTTAAAAATATTTGATATTGTTAAACATATTTCTGTTTTATATAAATTTTATGTTAGTTTCCAATCTCCGATGTAACTTTGCCATATAGTACATATAGTATTATAATTTTCCTGTTAAATTTATTTAATCAGGTTTGCTCCTGCACCTCTGTACCACTGCACCAATTCGTCTGCTTCAAAAATATACTCAAATAAATACTATATTACCACATCCATGTTTTGTTATCAATTTGATCACCCTTTCTTCAGAATGCACGACATTTATTACGGAAGAGTTTGATCGTTGTCGTTCACGAGACTATAATACCTACTTCCACTGTTCTAAAGTTGAATATTGAAGCTATTTACATCATTTTAATATTTGTATTAACTTGTTTTCGAGTGTTTTGTTCTTTATTTAGACGTGCTTTTTTCGCTATATATCTTTTAACACAACTTGTTTTAAACACTATTTTCCTGGGCTAATTCGTTTATGAAACTGCAAGTTCTAATTTGCGCTTATTTCCTGTGCAGTCTGCCGACTATTACGTTCCGACATAATTTTAACATATTGATCTTCACCGATCGGCGTTTTCCAAGGTCTGCCAATATGTTTGTTAATTAACATGCATTTTATTATTTTCTGGACACAATCTTTTTATATTTTGATGTCTATTAACAATTTTATTACTGGATATTTCTATTTCATTTAAAATAAATATTTTAGCTGCCTTTCGAGGATTTTTTTATATTTCTTGTTATTCGATTTCTTTAAAAACTTCAACTTATTGTAATTTACTTAGATGTGATAGCAAGTTTGTTACTCTAGGATGGGAGTGTGTCGAAAAAAATTGTGAGGCATATTTAAATGTTATTTTAATGTCGTTTTATTGTTTAATTCAATACTTTTTGAAATTATGAATTTGTGCAACGATTGTATTAAATATCGACAAAAGAAAATGAAACTCCAAGTAGAAAAAAAACTATAATTTCTGGCATATGTTTTTCTTCGAGTTTAATAAAGGAACTAGCGTATTGAAAACCGCTAGAACCATTTCAACCGTTTATGGAGAAAATGTTATTTGGGAGAATACAACACTGAATTGTTTCTCTCAATTTAGGAAAGGCCATTGTGACACGATTTTCTTCACCCATAGTGAAACCTAAAAATATATTACCTAAAGTCAAATATCAAGATAATGATTATTAAATTAGTCTAAAAATTGAAATGTCATTCAAGGTATCATAATTCTCGCAAACGTGACAATCACATCAATAGTGAATTAATTGAAGATTTCGTAATAATTCCGCCCAATATTTCAACGATGAAATTCTAGAAAAGTTTAAGTTACTCAGCGTAGGCCAGCACCCTACTATCCAAAAGCATAATGAGATTATTAACAATGATATTAATAAAAGTAGATCATTTTGCACTATTTAATTATTTGCCATTAAATTTATAGAAGGTAGTATATGCACCTTCATAAATCAATAGTTACGGCTTTTCATTTGGAGCACCTAATCGAACTAAGCTTTATAAACCCCTTCTTATTACTTAGGTACTTTATTTTAAATCCGAAGCGTTTAAGGCAAAGCAGATAACGTAGTAAATAGTAAAGCAACCCGATTAAAACTTTTAGCACATCAGACAGTAATATCAAACTTGAAATTAGTAGTTCCTTTCCTTACTTGTCTATTAAGAGATTATATAGGGAGTTTGGAGTTTCACTTTATAATTATTTTGTTGTATGAGAAAACGAATATTTGGCAGTTATAGTGTGTGCAGTTTTAATAAATAAATGTATCTATCCTGTAAGCTCTAAGTATGTTTTTATGATAAAGCAAGATTCAGGCGTATTTTGAGAAACCAAAATTGCATGAGGATATGTGAAACGTTACGCGTAAAGTTAGCACAAATGCAAATAAATGCATTAATAGAATAAATGTCACGACGGCATATCTATTTGATTTGTCACACGAAGTTTGTTGTCACTATTGTAAATACCGTACAACAGAACCAGATATTGTGACTTATATCATACCTTATCATAGCTACCTTGATACAATGCAAAACGACTCTTTCTTTCCACGTCACAAGCTCGTCCGAGATTGAAGAAACAACACAATACCGTCATTATGGTCTATAAATCCTTGCATGCGGTACCATTACCAGGTGGCAAGGAGAAAACCTTCAAATAAGATCATATTTTAGCGATTCTACTGAAGATGACTCAATACCATACCTCTCGTAAGTTATTTTGAGAGATATAAAGGACGTATATTGTGCTTCTTGTGAAAGAAGACCTAGATATGGTATAAACTGTATTATTAGACTTTACACTGAATGTGTTTCAGCATTAATCTCCATGATGATGGGTGGTTCTCTGTCGTTGTCCCTAATATTCACTCTTCGCATCGCGTATTAATTGTAAATTTGTTAATATAATGTTTTTTTTTTACAATAAAATATTTTAATTATGCTAGACAAAATGTTCAAAATAAAATATTTGTTATTAAACCGATATTTTAGGACCTATTATATGCTATTTTAAATGTCTACGTTATAGATTAGATTTTAAAAATCTTAGTCTGTTTTCAAAATAAATAGTTTTTAATAGTATTTCTTTAGGATATTCTTTAAAATGTAATGAAGCTAATTTCTATGGTGCATATAAGAACTAGACATATAAATTTCCTTGTGAATATTCTGCGATGGATAAATGAACAATATTAGCATTTGAGTATTTAAAACTACCTAACCTTGTGATTTGAAGTAATGCATAATATAACCTAATAAAGTAATAAGAAATATCTAGTTATGTTATTTAACTAGTCAGTAATATTTCCATAAGAGAACTGAATTGCTAGGATGGAGTATTTATATATGTATAGTTAGCTTGAAAGTCTACAAAAATCTATCAAATTGAATATGAATATGCTTACAGTTACAACTACGATGTTTTATAAATAAGTTGTCAAAGTTTGAACATTTAAGCTGAACGGTTCCAAAATTGAAAATTTTTGAAACGATATGTCTGACAGAAAGCCAGATTTTGAAAAACGAGTTTCAGTTGCTAAGTTAATAAGTATATAAGCATTTATTTTTGAAAAGGCTGTAATCTAAAGAAATTTTTTTGATAATAGAAGCTGCATTTCGGAATATAAGGGACGCAGATTGCTACGCGTAAAGCTGAAAGCAATACATATTTCTAGAACTGGCTCTGATATTTTCTGAAATGCAGTAGCGTTTCAGGGACTTACCTTTGATGAGCATGTTTTGGTGAAAATTAGAAACCAACAAGCCAGTACCCCAACTAGCGTCAGGGAAGACGGCGTGCCATTCCTTTCGAAACTTCGACACAAGATTAAACATATCTTAAATGGGAAACGGGCGCCATCGTGTATCTCATGCTTTGTTATGTTGTGGGCTATATACACACGAAACACGGAGGACGTAGAAAGTCTTATAACTCACCAGATGAAAAAAGAAAAATGGTTTTAAGAAGGAAGCTACTAACACCACTTCGAAAGGAAACACGCACTTAAATAATCTTACCACCAGATTTATTTCCCGGTTAAGTGAGGACAAAACAGCAACGAAATAATTATAGGGAAAGAAAAACAGTATATCTGACGCCATTAAATTTATCAATTAAATTACGTAAAGTATTACAAATATTCACTAAGCCTCAACAAATATTCCCAAACCCATCGAACCCATGATACCTTGTATATAAATGCTCAAGGAAACAAAGTACCTCGATTAACTATAATAGTTCAAGCATCCGGGTGAAGCCCTGTATATTATTTACAAAAAAGTAACTGCACTCAAAACAATTATATGAGTGAACCGTGTACATCATTTACAAAAATAAAATAACCGTACTGAGTAAACCTTGTATATTTTATTGTATAAAATATGTTAGCAATTTTATTTAGTACAGTATAAAATATATATAAAAGTATTTACAATTGGCCTAGTGTGAGAGGCGATATTAACAATAAAAAATAAAGAAAGTCAGAGATCTCATCAGCTGTACAATCGGAATTTACATAACTGCAATTAAGTCTTTCCAGGTAGAAGATTATTTAAAACTAAAATGAATTATCGGTGATATTTCCAAAATAGCTTGCAGAAAGTACATGCTATTGACTGGATATCATAATTTAAAAGTGCAAATAAAGCACTTCTATGATGGTAGTGTAATAAAATAGTAATCAGCTGATCGACAAATAGAAATGAAAACGATAAAACTTAATTAATTAAATTATTGGAAAACGAAAATTAAAGCAAAATAATGCTAATATTAATTAACTATCTGGCAAATGAAAAGTTAGAACAGTATCATAGTCTGAATTAAATCATGGACCATAGAAATTTAAAGCAATATACTAAATCCACTTAAAAATGATGAACAAATGAATATAGAGCACTCAGACGATACATCGAAGATGAGACATACTCTATAAAATGTCCGCAACCGGAGGCGAATCCTTAACTCTTGTATCAGTAATTAATAATTGATTTAATAAATTATATTTTTTCGGGATGCAGAAATTAAAGAACCTTAACACCCTAATGAAGAAGATGCCACGAGAATTAGAGAGGAACAACAAAGGGAACAACAGAGTCAAAAGAAAACGTGTCTTACCAAGCAGGTTTTTCTTGGATTTCTCCTAAGTTGCGGTGTAATTAAGTCAGCAAAAAGCTGATACCGTAACTAAGAGTCCACATCTACCACAATGGCTGATTAGAATTATAAATCATCATAAATGGAACTTCAAAATCACAATGAAAGACCTTGACCGTGGTTCACGTGCAACTTAATTCAATCGTAAAGCAAAAATGAAAAGTCAGTCGATTTACATCACTTCTTGTTTAACACAAACCAGCCCAACCTAATTTCAATTTACGGGTTGTTGATAAGTATTGTAAGGAGATCAGATGTGAAAGATGAGCTCCTCTCTGGACGGTTTGTCCATGAGTGGAAGTAGTGCGGGAAGACATCGCGTGTTAACGTGTTCAAAACTGCCCGCGATTCAGTCTGGATCTCCTCAATTATCTTAAAGCCTTGAACTTCAGTTCTGAAACAGAAAGAAGTCACAAGGGGCAAGATCTGGGAAGTAGGCAGGGCGGGGTAGCACTGCCGTCTTCGTTGAGGCTAGAATCTTACGCACAAGTTGGTTGACGCATTGTCGTGGTGTAGGATCCACGAATTTTCGCAAAACTTGGTAGGTCGCTTGCGTCGAATATTTTCTCTTTGTCGCCCAAGAACATCACAATAGACTAATCCATGACCTGTTTCAGCTGGTTCATGCAGTTTTGCCAAATTTTGTGGCGTGTTTGAACGACCGGAACCCTCATCATCATCAACCGATATACGTCCATTTTTAAATCGGTTGTATCACACATAAGTTTGCGTCTGGCCTAAAGCTTCCTCACCAAACAGTTATCTAAGCATTTTCAGTGTTGCCGCCGCCGTTTTAGCAAGTTTTAACCAGAAGTTAATGCGTTCTTTGCTCTTTCACATCGGACATTGTTGTGAAGCAGAAGAACTCAAACACAACTTAACAAATATAAATACAAAAACTGTTCGACGCCACCTAGAAAAGTACCGTTTGACTAACTTAGTATAGACGTAGCTCACACCATGTAGCGCTGTTCAAATTCTTGGAATTTCTGGGAAGCACCTCGTATATTAAACTATATATAATTTAAATATTTTGAAATTATATATCAGTATCTATTTTAGTTGCGTTCCTATTTGCGTATCTCAAAATTCTGACGTGATAGAGAAATTTTGAAAATGATTTCAGAATCAGAAAGATATTAATGTATAAGGAAGAAGCCGTATTGACGACTGTCATTAATCGATTGGGACTATGCCAATCCACAATTTGTATTTAATTTCCTTATTGTCCGTTACCGAATATTTTTAAGGCAATTACTAGTAATTTATCTGGAAACGATAAAATTGGCGCCTATATGCACCTGTTCCCATCTATTTTATCGCGTCTAACTTATATAATTAATTGTTGTTTGCTTGATAGTATTTCTCCGTCTAATTAGAGTAGTGCGATTGTAATTCTAGTCTCAAAATTGCTAGAGAAATTGTGAAGGTAGTTTCAGAATAAGCTGGCAAAAGAAATAACGTTTATGAGACTAATTTTTAATAAGAAGTTGGTAATTACTGGTGATTTAAAAATAATTGATATTTATTTAAATTAATGATATAATAGTTTCAAAATGCAGTTTTCCAGTTTTCGATTTCCCGCTTGCAGCAGAAGTTAATAGTCCACTTTGAAGGTCATTAATGAGTAATATAAGGTATATATATATATATATATATATATATATATATATATATATATATATATATATATATATATATATATATATATATTGACATAGTACAGCTTACATCCACAGTATATACATAACTTAATAATTTTATATGTCCCACGATCGTAATATTTTCAGAATAATGGTAAGAAAAACGTTAATGGTTAAATAAAAAGTATGTAAAAACCATGTAAGATCAAAATTAGTTTTTTTAAATCATTATGCTGAACTTATTTGTATATTTTTATTTGTTTATTTATTTTATTCGGCCATTTATTCATTTGTCTTAATTTAATATCGCGAGAAATCAAGAATTTTAAAACTAATTATGATTAAAACACTTTTGCACAAATATGTAATTGTAAACAGTATTGTACATTTGACTATTGGCTGAACCCTGTAAAAAGTATGTAACTGAGATCAGGTGAGAGTATTTTGGTAGAATAAAAATAGGCTGAAGGAGAAATATTCAATGTTGGCATACTAAAATGAAGCATATAGAAATATCCAGATAATTATTCTATCTAAATTGACGAAATTACTTTATCTAAATTATTTGGAGTTTGGAATTTTAGGAATATATAATTAATTTTCAACAACTTCCTGTGGTAGTCAGGACAACAAAACAAAAGTTATTGACTAGAGAGATTTTTGCATGAGGTGATATAGAAAACGACGATTTTTCATCGCATATTTTTAAAAATTAATTAAAATCAATTATATATACCTAATTGTATTATAAATGTCATGTTAATGATAATAGAAAATATAGATACCTTATTGGAAGACTGACTTCGACAGAAAAAACTTTTTTTTTATAATATTACAATCATTATCAAGAATACCACTGTGTCTAAGCCAGTTAATTATTAAAGCATTGGCTTATAAGAAGAACTTAGATCATTTTCGGAATACCAAGAAACATATAAAAGGATTAAATTAACATAACCGAGTGTATAACTTCAAGAACTTGTCACGAAAGCAGTTCTACGGAAAGGATATTTTTCAGCCGTACGAGAGGTGCACCACAACACCCTACCTTCCAGATCCCGTTTGATATTTCCAGAAGTTTCATCATCTTTTACATATACAAGGCCTGAAAACTACATACTCTTCGTATACAACAGGTACACAAGTGGAAATAGATATTCTAATTTTCTTAAAAGATATTAACTCATTTGTTGATTCATATTATAAAGTATTAAACTCACGTTACCTTGAGGGGCAAAATACCATTTTCAAACAACAGTTATATTTTTTTATGATAATCTCTTAAAACACCTGAATTTGTTGTGCTTACTTTATGAACCATACGTGTACTGTGTAGGCAACCTAATATAATTTGTAAGAAGGGGCATACAAGCAACCCAACTTTGATTAATGTATGATCTAGCATATTAAGTGTATATTTATATCCTGTTGTTTGTATCTTGTAAAGAAAACAATTAATAATCATTCTAATTATATATTTATTTTACTCTATGAAATCGTTTTTTATTTTATGTATGTATGTGTACTATCTGAGTATCTAGAACCTACCTTAAAACCTGAGATTAAGTAGTGTTTTTGTTAATTTTTTTCTATTTAAAAATTTTCGAATTGGAGCTAGTTATTCAGATATTTTATTAAATTTTATATACATAATTCTTCAAAGTCATTCATCGTATTATATCATATTGAAGCCCGAACGTAGTGGCTTTTCACTTCATTAGCCGTCATATCATATCAATATATATATATATATAAATTGAGGCATTGCAAGAAGGATGCTTTCTCTGAAAGAAACAAAGAATATATGTAACCTTAATATTTATACCATAATGTTTATATCTACTTTGGGAAAGATCGATTCAAAGAATAAATACGTTATTTTGACGACAAATTTACCTAGAAATTATTAACTTATTTTTCTAATTTTTTTATTATAATGTTTATATTCATTTTTCTTTCAAATACATATTTAACGCGTGTTTATTCAAACAAATGTAACGTATTTATTTTCAAATGCATTTGAACGAGTAAGCCCCGCCCACAATTTCAACGGTGCAATAACCCGAGAATAAACCTATATTGACGGAGTGTTTGTAAACACATAAAACATATGTTATTCAACCAAAATTATTTTATAAATCAAATTGTAATTTTTTAAACTGTTTTATACTGTAAAATTGTCTAATTTAATAATATTAACAAATTTAATGCAAGTAAAGAATGGGGCGATTTAGCGGAAAGTTATGCAATTAAAAACAAATGAAAAAGCAAGCGTCGGTAATTAGTCGTCACAGTGAGAGGTCACGTTTTTTTGTGCTCCGTAATAATTAAAATAATTAAGCGAAATTATTAAGTGCAAGAGATTTTTAATATTACAAAACGTTACACCTACCTACCAACCACCTGTGGACAAAATTTAACAGCCGCCGACCAAATAGTCCGAGATTTACGAATTTTTAAAGTTTTTACCGCCATAAAAATCTCACCGTAGCTTGACCCACATCGTTGAACGATCGAAATCGGTCATTCGCTCAAGACGCAGTCGGACTTGGAGATTTCAACAAATTTCAAGTGATCCCGAGGGACCGTAGCAGAAACATTCTCCCGTTTCCCGTTGTGAAGACGTCTCCAGAACACAGGCGCAGGAAGCAGCGGAGGTGACATACGAAGATTCAGGTTTTTGCTAATTTTAACAAAATTTCCCGCGCCATTTTTTTCTTGCGCATGTACA
Source organism: Melolontha melolontha (assembly GCA_935421215.2). NCBI lineage: Eukaryota > Metazoa > Arthropoda > Insecta > Coleoptera > Scarabaeidae > Melolontha > Melolontha melolontha. Next base: position 83,853,229 of record OW285239.1, on the reverse strand, counting down.
TTTCTAGAACTTTACTTTGTTTATTCCATAACTAACTATTTATATTACTTTCACCGATATTTTACCACTGTAATCTTTAGTCAACTTATTGAAATATTGGCATCTACTATTTGTATTTGTAAAACTTGATGCCATGTCACTGTTATAAACTATTTTACTAAGACAACACATTATTGCACCTGTCTTACACCATATTATTATACTGTACGAATACCAACCGTCGAGTGTGTCTCACTTAATATTACTTGTGTGTCACGAAATTATTAATATAAATTTCTCAAACTTTGCAAAATCGTTTATCCCTAATAAAGTTAATTGTCAATATTTTACTTTGTTTTTTTTTGTAATATACTTGAGATATTGTTCCGTTCCCAACTTAATAAATTACGTAAAGAAAGTAAAAGTGGAAAGAAGTGAACCTACCTTAGCCCTGAAGAGAGAAAGAAGCTAGCCGAAGATAATAAAACAGATAAGTATTGAATGAGCCCAATTTGAATTTTACATGACTTTTGTTTATGACATTCATTCATTTTATTATACCATACGTAGAGACAATTTTATTTATCAACATATTCGTAACATATCATTTAGAGCCCAACGTTTTGGGGCAGTTATAACAGTAATTAACATTTTATTCAATATATTAAAGCTCGTAATATAACAAATGGCACCCTAACGTTTTGGGGCGTACTTCTACTCCACACTTCAATAAAACAGTCACTCTATTGTTAAAAATATTAAGAAGGAACACTTTCTCAAGTAACAAAGTTTCGTGGCACAAAGAATCAATAAATTAATAAAAATTATAAATAAAAAACAAGGAGAACCGTTGTATTCGCATTTACCATATTGTACTATTTGTTTATGTATTTGTTATTTTGTCTTTGTGGAACTTCAGAGAGAGAGAGCACGGTTTTGCATTTCAGGGGATTGCTGTATTCGAGACCATCGGTAAGATATTCAAAGGTTGTTACAGGGAAATATTAAAGTGCAGATTCATATTTCTTTTATATACATATATTTTTGTTATTTGTCATTGCATTTACGTGTGTACATTAAATCTAACAACACTATAAACAACAACATTTTACAACCAACATATTTACAATATAATTACCACTACCTGTACAAATATTAATATAATTTACAAACTAATTAAATATACTCTAAAATGGATACAAGACACAGAGCTAAGACCCCGAAAGACGCAGTAGAAGAAGACCGGAGTGAACAGGGGGACATTACAGTACCGCAACCATCCATTTCAGGGGAAGCCAGTGTTTCGCCTGACAGTAAATTCATGGACATGTTCAACATGTTAATGGCACAAATGCAAGAAATAAACAATTCAAATAAAGATTTAAATACCAAATTAGATAACACTAACAACAAAATAGATACTAATAACCAAGAATTAAAACAAGATATCAATAATTCAAATAAAGATTTAAATACCAAATTAGATAACACTAACAACAAAATAGATACTAATAATCAAGACATGAACACTGCCAATAAAGACCTTAATAACAAACTAGATACTAATAATCGCGAACTAAAGCAAGACCTAACGAATTTAAATAGCGAACTAAAACAAGATTTAAATAACCTAAATAACGAACTTACGACGAGATTAGAAGTTAACCTAATCAACATAAATGAAAAAATAGAATTAAACAACACAAACATAGAAATGAAACTTAATACATTTAAGGGGGACATCGACGTACAAATTGCAGAAATCACCGCAACACAAAAGGCCATGGAACAAAATGAATTGAAGTATCTCCTAAAACTAGATGAGACCGTTAAAGCGCAAAATTTACAGTGGGCACAACAACTAGAAACTTCAACCACTCAAATTTACGAAATAACCGAATCGAAAATTAATACAGCAAACAAAGAACTTCACAAAGACTTAAATAAAATAATACTAGAAAATAATTGCACATTAGATACAAAATTAACAACATATAATCAAATCAATGAGGAACAGACCCAACAACTAAGACGCGAGCTTAATACACAAATTAATGAAAATAAAGAAATACATAATCAAGAAATACAGGCGGTGAACTTAAATCTAGATAATATGAAAACTGTACAAACCGAAAATTATAATGAAACGCAGCACAACTTACACCAATTAGAAAATAAACTTAGAACGTACACAGTACCTATACATAACATAAATACAGGTAATTCGATAATAAAAATCGAAAACTTGCAACATTTTGACGGAGATATGACTCGAGTACACCCCATGGCGTATTTAAATGGGATACTACGGTATTTAGAGGACGTGATGGACGAGAAACACCGGATCGAAGTAGTGCGAGCAACATTGCGGAATAGCGCACAATAATGGTTTCAAAGGATAGAGGAACATTGCCATACTTTAGATCAATTTGTTGTGTTATTTACGAGGAACTACTGGGACGAAAACCAGCAGAACAGGGCCAAAGTTCGCTTATTAACAGGGAAATTTAGATTAGGACAGGTGACGAGGGAGATGTATGCATCTCGCGTATACAACCAGTGCAAACACATCAGCGACATGAGTGAATCAATGATCGCGCGCCTATTGTTAAACCATTTTATTTTCACGGATACTCAGGCGATTATCTGTCAGAAGGTCACTGACATGGACTCCCTAATCGAGATACTCAGAAGACTGGACGATTTCGCTGAAACCAACCAACAACAGCAGCCTAATAATCGGACGAACAACACTAGGAACCCACAAGCACCGAACTACATTCCCAACCCCATACCACGTTTTAACAACTATTCTAACAATAACAATACCAATAATTATGCTCAAAACAATCGTTATCAACCAGCAACCTCTCGACCATTCAACCCGAATAATAATCATAATAACAACTACAACAATCATCCTCATAATAATTATAACAATCAGAATCGACCGAATACACAACATGCGTACAACCGACCTTATCCGAACAATTATCAGAATAACTCGTCAAATAATAATTATAACCATAACCGACCCAACAATAACGATACTTATAACACGCAGCGCGCACAAACTCACCAATCGAGACGCGGAATAAATCACTACGCAAGTAGAGGAAGAGGTCCAGGTAATAATGCTTACCGGCGACATCGATCGCTATCACCTGACAGAACGAACATAGAGGGGCTACAAAAAAAAACTCCAATTTTACAAGACGATCCGTATCTGAACCCAACACCCGGACCGTCAAACCAACAAAATTAAATAATGATAACGACTATAACATGCTCTGGAAGTTACAAAATATAAAATTCTACCAATCGCCAGAGGAATTCTTAAACATAGAAGACGCAGGGGACACCGTAAATGAAGTACATTCTCTACCCATTATTATTTTACAATTCAGCAACATAAAATTAAATTGTTTAATCGACACCGGAGCCGAGATTACTTTAGTCAGAGAGGATCTCGCAAAACAAATAAAGGGATACGAACAACACGTTGTTCAAACCAAGGGTACCGACATAGTTACTGCGAATGGAAAGAAGATGGGCACTGTCACAAAGCAACTCAATACCGAAATAAGAATAAACGAAATCGGTTATTTAATTCACTGTTACGTAATAGAGAAGTTACAATATGACTGTATATTGGGTATAGATAATATCAACAGGTTGAAAATGATATTGAATTTTGAAAAGGGTATTTTATCAATTGGAAAGAACAATTTAATATTTAATAAACATTTGTCCGTAGAGGAAGTGAAAGAATATAATACTTATAAGAAAGAAGTTTTAGCAGTTGTAATAAATAATTTATTAGAATATAATGTACCGTACTATAGGAGAGCTGAAGAAAGGTTTATTGATAGAGTTGGAAATGAGAATATTATAAATAATGAATATATAGGAGTGAGAAATAGGCCAGATTTGTTAGGAACGAAAGATAGTTACGAGGGCGAAGAAGTAGTAAAGATTAAGGAGGATTTACAGACAACTGACATTATAAATGATAACAATGATATAACGAATATAATTGATAAACAGGAAATACCATATTCAAACGTCGTACCGCAATTAATTAACATTTTAAACGAAAACATCACTTTAATTAATAACGATATTGTTTTCGCAAAAGGATATGAACATCCAATTAATATTGACAATGATTGCCCATTAATAAGTAAGAATTACCCTATTCCGTACCACTATCAACAGAAAGTTAGTTTAGAATTAGAGAGATTAGAACAATCCGGAATTATAGAGAGATCGAACACATACTTTATTAATCCCATTGTAATAGTTCAAAAGAAGGACCTATCATTAAGAATATGCTTAGACGCGAGAGCTCTGAACAAACGAATTAAGCCAGAATTCGAAATGCCGCAAAACATAGACATCTTATTAACGAAATGCGGAAGTAAACAAATTTATAGTAAATTAGACTTAAAGAATGCTTTTTGGTTAATAAACTTAGAACCAGAATCCAGAAAATACTGTGGTTTCTTAGTGAATGGAATAGTATATCAATTTAGAGTATGTCCATTTGGTTTAAAGACATCACCAGCCGCTCTGATACGTTTTCTGCATCGTATACTAGACAGATATGATGAATTCGCTTTACATTACCTAGACGACATTATTATATTTTCCGAAACTGTGGTGCAACACCTACAACATATTAACATTATTCTGAACACCTTAAGAACGCATGGTATGAAACTTAACTTAGCGAAATGTCAATTCTTTAGACATGAGATTAACTATCTAGGATATGTGATTAATCAGAACAACATTTTATTAGACCCGACACGGTTAGATATCATTCAGGAGTATGCGAGACCGAAGAATTTAAAAACGTTAAGAAGTTTTTTAGGAGTGTTAAACTATTATAGGAAATTTGTCTCAAACTATAGCGAGAAAACATTACCCTTGTTGCAACTAATCAAAAAGGGGAAGAAATGGAACTGGACGGCTGAATGCGAATTATGCTTCAGAACTTTAAAAGAGAACTTTGTAGAAAATCTCCGTTTACACCACCCAGACTTTACTCTACCGTTTGTTGTGCGAACAGATGCTTCACACAAGACAATTGCAGCAGAGCTAGTACAAATGAAAGACGATCAAGAAATCCCTATTTATTTTATATCACGCACGTTGAAAACATGCGAGACTCGATACACGATTTCCGAGAAGGAAATGCTCGCTATCGTATTTGCGTTAACGAAACTCAGATATTATTTGATTGGAAAGTCATTCGTATTAGAAACGGATCACAAAGCTTTAGTCAACATCATGAGCTGCAAACTTAATAACAGTCGCATTTATCGTTGGACTTTGTTAATACAACAGTACGAGTTTACAATAAAATATAAACCTGGAAAAGAAATGGTAACGGCCGATGCACTCACGAGACAGGAGGGGGACGTAAAGAGGCAGAATATTTGCATCAACTTAATAAATCTACAAAGGAGAGGCATTTTCTCAAAAACAAAAATCTTACAAATACAATCAAGCCCAGACTTCGATGAAATAAGACAACATTTAAGAACTGTAGGTGAATATAAAGGTATATCAATCAGGGACCGATTCATAGTAAAACAAATAGGGAGAACTACTGTATACGTCACAAACGAACAACACACCAGAGAAATAACCGAATATATACACCGAAGATACACACACATAGGTGCACGAAAATGCTGGTTACTCTACAGAGAAGCTTTCTACTGTATAAATGACGAACAAATAATAAACAGCGTGGCAAAACAATGTCGACTCTGCGAAATAACCAAAGACAAAACTTTCACTAACACCAACATAAGCCACAATATAACTGCATATGATAGACTAGAGTTAATATCAATTGATTTTCTATCAAACCTTATTCCTAGCACTAAAGGTTATCGCCACATTTTGGTAATATGTGATATATTTTCTAAGTTCATCAAACTCATACCTACGCAGAAATGCGATACCAACACCGTTTTACAAGCTTTAGTGGACTACTTCGCACAGTATGGAAAACCACAAACAATACTTTCGGACAACGCTACCTATTTTACTAACGATCGCTACAAGGAGTTCTTACATTCACACGACATCCACACCGTCTATACATCAATCCGCTACCCACAAGGAAATCCTACCGAGCGATATATACGCGAAACGATAAAATATTTACGTATATTACTGGACGAAAACCACAGAAAATGGGCCAGACTGTTACCACAGATAGAATTTACTATAAACAATACACCTAGCACAGTGCATAATCACTGCCCAATCACTTTATTCACAGGACAACCACCACAACGGCCATGGACTGATTCTGAGCATATAAATTTACGTAACCGTTTACAAGAAGTCAGAGAAAGATTATCACTAAGAAAGCGAAAATGGGAGGAAAAGAGAAATACGGCAATTAAAAAGTATAAAACTTACAATGTAGGAGACCAAGTTATAGTTAAGAGATTAAGAGTAACAGATTTAAAAAACAAAATAATGGGAAAGCTACTGAAAGCTTACCAAGGTCCCTATACGATTAAGAGAATCATTGGTAACAACACCTACGAACTTTTTGAACCCGAAACAAATTACATTAAAGGTAGATACCACATAACTATGTTACAAGACTACCACACTTAAAAAAAAAAAAATACAGTATTTTTTTATATAAATACATAACGAGCCGAAATAACTTTCAGAACAAACCAGCCAAGCATGTTATAGTCCGTAAAACAATAACAAGTATTACATTACTATATTATATAATCTACATTAATCACAAGTTTACATTTAGACTAGGCTAATTAAATTAATCATATTATTATTAAATAAGAAATAAAAAAAAAGAAAGAAGAAAATAATTACTTAATATTAAAAAGGGGTTTTCAAACAAAAGAACCCGAACAAACAAAATAAAACAATTAACTTTAACCATTTAATGACAATTACCAAATAGGGAATTATTAACTAGAATAATATAAAGAACTACTTATAGAATTTGAAATATTTTTAACGTGAACACACACATTCATTAAATTTTCATTGACCACTATACTGCATTTATATATTTCTGTCTTACTCCTAGATACGGTTGATTAAAAGCTCTCAATAAGTTTCTATCTTTTAATCAAGGGGGAAATTGAGGCATTGCAAGAAGGATGCTTTCTCTGAAAGAAACAAAGAATATATGTAACCTTAATATTTATACCATAATGTTTATATCTACTTTGTACTTTAATATTAAGAAGGGGAAAGATCGATTCAAAGAATAAATACGTTATTTTGACGACAAATTTACCTAGAAATTATTAACTTATTTTTCTAATTTTTTTATTATAATGTTTATATTCATTTTTCTTTCAAATACATATTTAACGCGTGTTTATTCAAACAAATGTAACGTATTTATTTTCAAATGCATTTGAACGAGTAAGCCCCGCCCACAATTTCAACGGTGCAATAACCCGAGAATAAACCTATATTGACGGAGTGTTTGTAAACACATAAAACATATGTTATTCAACCAAAATTATTTTATAAATCAAATTGTAATTTTTTAAACTGTTTTATACTGTAAAATTGTCTAATTTAATAATATTAACAAATTTAATGCAAGTAAAGAATGGGGCGATTTAGCGGAAAGTTATGCAATTAAAAACAAATGAAAAAGCAAGCGTCGGTAATTAGTCGTCACAGTGAGAGGTCACGTTTTTTTGTGCTCCGTAATAATTAAAATAATTAAGCGAAATTATTAAGTGCAAGAGATTTTTAATATTACAAAACGTTACACCTACCTACCAACCACCTGTGGACAAAATTTAACAGCCGCCGACCAAATAGTCCGAGATTTACGAATTTTTAAAGTTTTTACCGCCATAAAAATCTCACCGTAGCTTGACCCACATCGTTGAACGATCGAAATCGGTCATTCGCTCAAGACGCAGTCGGACTTGGAGATTTCAACAAATTTCAAGTGATCCCGAGGGACCGTAGCAGAAACATTCTCCCGTTTCCCGTTGTGAAGACGTCTCCAGAACACAGGCGCAGGAAGCAGCGGAGGTGACATACGAAGATTCAGGTTTTTGCTAATTTTAACAAAATTTCCCGCGCCATTTTTTTCTTGCGCATGTACATTTCTAGAACTTTACTTTGTTTATTCCATAACTAACTATTTATATTACTTTCACCGATATTTTACCACTGTAATCTTTAGTCAACTTATTGAAATATTGGCATCTATTATTTGTATTTGTAAAACTTGATGCCATGTCACTGTTATAAACTATTTTACTAAGACAACACATTATTGCACCTGTCTTACACCATATTATTATACTGTACGAATACCAACCGTCGAGTGTGTCTCACTTAATATTACTTGTGTGTCACGAAATTATTAATATAAATTTCTCAAACTTTGCAAAATCGTTTATCCCTAATAAAGTTAATTGTCAATATTTTACTTTGTTTTTTTTTGTAATATACTTGAGATATTGTTCCGTTCCCAACTTAATAAATTACGTAAAGAAAGTAAAAGTGGAAAGAAGTGAACCTACCTTAGCCCTGAAGAGAGAAAGAAGCTAGCCGAAGATAATAAAACAGATAAGTATTGAATGAGCCCAATTTGAATTTTACATGACTTTTGTTTATGACATTCATTCATTTTATTATACCATACGTAGAGACAATTTTATTTATCAACATATTCGTAACATATCATTTAGAGCCCAACGTTTTGGGGCAGTTATAACAGTAATTAACATTTTATTCAATATATTAAAGCTCGTAATATAACAATATATATATATATATATATATATATATATATATATATATATATATATTAATATAATATTTTCGTGACCTTGGTATGATAAGGTAAACTTAATAAGTCGGCGAGTAAAGGTCTGGTTTATTACTTCAAAGTATATATATTTAAAACAACCCTACATGTTTCGGCAATGATGCCTTTGTCAAGAATACAAAAAATATAAATGCTTGTTTTAAATATATATACTTTGAAGTAATAAACCAGACCTTTAATCGCCGACTTATTTAGTTTACCTTATATATATATATATATATAATATGTATACAGATTTTTTTAAAATAAAATATTGATTAAACAATAAATGATATTGGTGTCATTAAATTTAAGATTCGACGGTTTTTATAATAGTATTAAATTTTTCAATTATACTCACGCCAGTATAATTTATGTTTTAGTACAAGGGCCTTTGAGCATTTGTATGCTACGCTCTCCGTTTAGGTTTTATGAACTTTTCTTTTTGTTCGTGAGTTAAATTTTATGAACTATGAAAGCACAATAAAAACTAAGACTAATAAATGTAAACGGCGCAGTCATTTCTTACTTTCTACGGTGAAAAGGAAAATTACAGTACAGAAAAAGAACGAGTCTTTGCGTTATAAATGGAATATGCGATTTAAATTCTAAGGTTCAGTTTCGAAACGCAATTTTGGAAACGTTATGAGGAGAACCAGAAGAAAACGAATCATTTACTAAAAGTATCGAGCGATCAAGATAATTTGTAATCGAGTCAACCTTGAAACCGAAATCGTATGTCGTAAATACATTCGTCCTCAGTTGCATAGTTTACATTAACTGTTGTTATTTTAGCTGTCAACTGACATTTTACTTGACGTTTGTAATGTAAATGCAGTTCAAGTAAATACATACGATTTCGGATTCAAGGTTGACTCGATTACAAATTATCTTGATCGCTCGATATTTCAAAGCTCAGGCAAAGGCACAAACAACATTTGAAAACTTAACGTTATAAATATTCAATACTCATAAGATTATACTAACGTGCCTTCTAAAACTTTCCCAATTAGAGACGGCCATGGTCATTCAAAATCATACGTTTGCGACAGAATATGTGCACTGTCACCAACCATTATCAAAAAGCATGGCCGTCTCTAATACAGGAAGTTTTTGAAGGCACCTTATAAGGAAATATTTAAAAATTAGAACAAATTCCTCACAGTTGTAGCTGCTAAAGAAATGATATGCAAGTGATAAGAAGTTGTTAAAATTGTTAGCACATGGAATAGATTGCGTTGTTTGCAATCGCACTTTCTTGTTATTTACACGAACATCAACTGTTTTTTCAGTCTTTGATATAATCAGTATTTCCATTTTCTCTATACTAATATTTAGTGAAAATTAAAAAGCTTTCCTGCTACATTTTGTTGTTATTTTGCAAGTCGTTTTCGGATTTCACTGTCAGGCCATTCGCATATATCATTTCTGTCACTCAAACTTATAGATTTCTGACACCTTACGTGATTTTTGCGCAGTTCCTTCTGCAATTCTTAGATATTTCGTCCATAACTGTTATAAAGAAGAGGGACTCAGAAGTCCACCCATTACAGTGACACATTCTCTAGATACTTGGTTGGTTGTTCTTATTATATGCCGTGTTATCTTGTAAATACTCCTGCTCACTATTTCCCAGATTTTTTCTTTTGGTACTATGCAAAATACTTTTTCTAAATCTATATCACAGATACAGACTGCAATTGTGCGTTAATATTTTCCCGGCCAACTGTCTAACAGGAAAAATTCAATCGGTTGTTGCCCCGCCTGGCCTGAAGCCACATTGATTTCCATGCCTGTCTCACTATTCTGCACAGATTATTTGCCAGTGTTTTTTAATATATCGTACTGGTTACTGTAAGTATAGAAATTACTTTATATTTTGTACATTTATTAAGGTCACCTTTTCTTTTAAATTAGCACGACGATCGCCAAAGTCCAGTCCTTCGGCATACAGCCACTATTCAAGGACGTATTATTATTTTATATAATAGCTGCAGTGCACTTCCTTCCATATATTTGATTAATTTTACCTTTATATGATCATCCGCTGCTACTTTCCCATTTTTCTGGTCTCTTAACTGCCTCTATAAATTCTTATAATAATAATAATTGTAATGTTAACTTTGAAATCTGTATTGGACAGCATTTCAGGAGAATTTGAAGCTGTTCTTATGACGAATCACTGCCTCCTATTCAATTTTCCAAGAAATGCAATAATGGAGCAGTAGTGGTTTGTAAAAATATATTCGAATTGAGTTTTATTGCAATTAAATGTTAATGCAACACAGTATTGTGGAACAAAATTCGAACATTAACTACGTTTTAAGATTTGCCACAGTACTTGTATGAATAGAATAAATTTCGTTCTTCTTACAGAGAAACATCAAATATTCATAAAAATAATGGAATTTAAATTTAAAAAAATACTTATTTCTAGTTGTATATTTTGACAGTTTCATACATACAAATAAATAACAAATAATAGGTATTTATTGAAAACTATAACAAATGTTGAAAATGTTGTCCATCAAGATCAATGCACTTTAAAATCCTCCGTTCAAAATTTCTGATGATATTCTGCAACATTACTGGATTATGCACTAACTGATATATGTGACATTATCAGATGTCATTTGGATTTACGTTAACGGAACAACATACACATATTCATATATTTGCGTCTTATTCTATCAAAATTTCAAAGTAACCTAGATTGACTTTTCAAATGAACACTTGCTATCTGTACATATTAGATCGTTAATATTTGATTAATATATCTTTCCGCCCGATCCTTCAGAGGATGGCATGATTGAATTTTTTTAATTGTCCAAATTTAACACGTTCACTCTTCATGCACTATTTCACTGTGCATCCGCATATGTCATGCATAAGATTACCCCATGTACAATATATGGCACATTTTCTCGGTCTTCTTTTTGCATTCAGTATTAGCCGTTACTTGAATGCAGTATTATCAGATCATGCATAATTATAGATTTCTGCTATTTTAAATATATTATGTGACTAAAAAATCAATAAAATTAACCATTAACAGCAGCGGAACTACAAGATGAAACTGACAACTTGAGAGTTATTCTTCCGAAAATGTATCTTCAAGTAATGAAAGTAATGCACAGTCCGATCAGGAAAGTGATAATAGTGAAACTTTCAAACTACTAAGCAAAATGTTGAGAATGATAACATGATTCAATTTAGTCTACTGAAGTTATGAATATTGCACAGTTACTCTTCAGCGCTCCGTCAGCCGTGCAGCAGCCCATCCAAATTGATGATCGGGAGATTCGACCAATCGACGTTTTTAAAACAATAATTAATGACGAAATTTTCGATCTAATGAGTTTGGAAACCAATTCACAACTGTTGCGATCGAGAAGACTATCTCGGTCCAGTCGTCTTTCCTACTGGAAAGAGACTGATAGGGAAAAAATGGAACGATTTATTGGTAAGTGTACTTTTTCGTTAATTAAAGACAACTGGGTCTAAATAATCTATCTTAGGTTTACTTCTATTGATGGGCATGCAGCAATTTCGTTCGATAAAAAGCTACTGGAAATGGAACATATTATATTATCATATCCTGTTCCACCGTGTGTAGTTCAGTTATAACAGATCTGTGCTGTTGCTGAAATGTTGGCATTTCGTTCATAACGGACAAAACTATGATGGTAGATTCTACAAAATACAGCCCCTGCTAGAGGCAATTATAAAATCAACTCAACATTTAGATAGACCTGGACATACTGTTGTAGCTGACGAGACTATGATTTCCTGTCGAGGGAGGCTAACTTGTAGACATTATAATTGATAGAAAAGAAAGCCAGTAAATACGGCATTAAGTTATTTACGGTGTGTGCACCTGAAGGTATTACCTGAAATGTATCTGTATACTGCGGATTTAGTGAAAAACTGCCAGAATTGGATCTACCAGGTTAGATAGTTATTAATCTTACCAAAGACTTGCTAAATGAAGGACTATTGATAATAACGGATAATTATTATACAAACCTTGATTTAGCAAAATATTTACATAACGAAAACACAACTCTAATACGCACAGTAAGAAAGCATGGAAAAGGTTTAGATAAACACACCAGTGAAAAGAAGGTCTCAAAAACATTTCTAGCGTCCAGCAAGAATATGTATATAATATTCGTAAAATAGACATCAGAGAGACGTGTTTATGATATCTACTTGTTATGGTGACGAAATGGTTGAAGTAGGCGCTGATAGAAAAGCAAACAAAAAATTTAAACCCAAAATAGTCTTAGAATATAATAAGGGCAAACAAGGAGTAGACATTTCCGATCAACTTTCTAGTTATTACTCATCCCCAAGAAAGTCATTAATGTGGTACAAAAAAATCGCAGTTGGGCTCGTATGTAGTACAACAACAGTGAATATCCATGTGATTTATAATTTGCTTGCTGGTAAAAAAATGATTTTACTAGAGTTTACCGAATCCGCTATCAAGAGTTTACTTCGTGTAGATGATAAGACCAATGTAGATCGGCCTCCGGTTATAAAAAGTAAGAAAGCTACACAAATTGGAGAATGCGAAAGATGATAGTAGCAATCCAGTGCAAAAAAGATATCATGGTGCTACCTAAACATTCAAAGAAGGACTCAATTCCAAGGAGGCACGAAAGAGAACAAAAAGAGTGAATACCATTTGTAATGAGTGTTTTCAAGCTTATTGTTTTCCATGTTACAATAAAATACATTAGATATATTTCTAATATTTCCTTGCTTAGTTGATAAGATTATTATAGGTACTATCGTGAGCAATTGAAAGTTAACACTTTTTTATGTTGGCATATCGAAATTTCAAAATTTATCTTATGTATACAGTACTTTTGAAGTGTCAGTGTCAGCATTTAATCATAACATAAATGACATTAGCTTGACAATTTGGTAAAATTTATGAAGCTATAATAGTGCGTTTACTTTCAATTGCTCACGATAGTACATATATCTACATACGTTCATGTTATTGCAACACCACCAATATATTGATTTTATTGTATTTCTATGTTTGCTCTATGAAATATATGTATCTTCAGTTAGAAGTTACAAACGAATGTACAAAATATTTGTTCTCTATTCATCTGTTTAGTTGATAAAATTACTTAATATATTTGAACACATTTATATATTGTAACACCACTATTACATTAAGTTTTTGTATTTCTGTATAGACCTTCGAGATAAATCATCAGTTGGTGAAAAAAAAAAATTTCAAGTGCTATGAACCAAATATGGCTCAGTACTGCGTCGGTATAAACTTTAGAAGTTGTAGTGCAAAGTTCCACGTAATTTAGTCATGTAAAACCGGTAACTCTATTTAGGAAAATCGCAGTAAGTGTGAACTAAATATGACTCATCGGACTCGTAAGATATGAGTAGAGTGGACCAATCCGGAGCGATATTGGTAAATATTTCACATAAAAGCAGGAAAACTCCAATAATTTATCAATTAATATGTAGATATATATATATATATATATATATATATATATATATATATATATATATCAATTTATATATATATAGGTATATATATATATATATATATATATATATATATATATATATAATTGAAAAGAAATTATCGGCCGTGATATATTATCAAAAATTTATTTAAATTCGGGTAAGCGGTCAATTAAAAAACTCCTTTATTAAATTACCCTATATTTCGCAACACTTTGTCGCTTCTTCTGGGGTAATTTAATAAAGGAGTTTTTTAATTGACCGCTTACCCGAATTTAAATAAATTTTTGATTATATATATATATATATATATATATATATATATATATAAATTGATAAATTATTGGAGTTTTTCGGCTTTTATATGAAATATTTACCAATATCGCTCCGGATTGGTCCACTCCAGATATGAGCCATATATAGATCATGGGACAGTGAACATATTAAGTTACTAATTGCCCCCTGGCAATGTTCTATAAGATGATGCTTCTTATAAATTAACAAATTACTTATAATGTAATCATGTAAACCAGTAACTGATGATTTTATATTGCTTCCAATACTTAATGATTTATACATATATTACTCGACAAGGTAAAGTGATAAATAAATCCTATATAAAACAATATTTATATTCTACATCCTTATTATTTACTATTTAGATCGATTCTGCACTATCTCTGATATCGATCATCACGTGTAAAGGATGATGCTTAATAAAATACTAATACAAGAACTCACAGCAGGGTACGAAAGCGAAAGGAGTGTTGGAGAACAGAAAAAAGGGATTCTTAAGCCAAGCATAACAATAAAGGAAGTAATTATACATAACACATAATTAATTTTTAGGTTTGACGTAGTAAACAAGTTAATGGGATGCTAATTAGTGAAGGCAAAAACATAAGCATGTAAGGGTATTCCCTTAATAAAGTGTTCACATAAGGAATTACTAATAATGGAAGATGTTAGGAAAGCGTACCGTAATGTGTTGCGAAGGAAACGAGATAATCGAAATCCTTACGATAAGGACAATGTTGAAGGAATAGTATTAAGAAATTTCACGGTTTCTAAATTTTAAACATATCAATTGTTAATGTACTGCAATTGTTTGACAAAACATTGACTTCTTCATGTGGTTGACAATATGTACATTTATAAGTTTTAATATCTTTGGAGGTATATCACCGTCGCAAAGAGCTTCCATTAGCTCGAGTCAAGCATACGTCTTGAAGATGGCAACAGCGATTCTGGCGGAAGTTCGAAGCGAAATATTTCCATTTTCTGACTCCACAACGTGATCAACGTCAACCAAAATTATTTTTAAGAAAACCTATAAACTCTAGCTAATAACTTCCTGAGAAAATAACTTTCAGCACCTCACATTATTTTTAAAATACGGGCTAATAATACACCACCAAATTTTAAATTATTATGAACAATGTCTAAAAGATAGGTAGATTTAGACAATTACTCATCCTATATTTTTATTTTTCAATACTCTTTTAGTTACTAATAATTACACTAAATAACCGATATTGGATTGTTAATTTATATGTATGAGGGGGTATTGATATCTAGTTAGCCTATCTTGTTATCCTGTTATAACGGCAAGAAATAATGAAATTTTAAAAGTGTCACTGTTTTACGTCAAGAAGTTAAAATATTGCTGTGCAGTAAATTTTTGAAAAAAGCATGTCGAATGCAAATGTCAAAATCGATAATTTGGGGCATCGTGGCATCATCAAATACTTGTATTTGAAGAGGTTAAGTGGTAAGGAAATTTACGAGGATATTCTTAACACGCTTGGCGATCAATGGCCATCACATGCAGCTGTCAAAAATTGGATTACATCATTGGAAATAGGAAAACTTCCGGCTTAAGATGAGAAGCGACCAGGAAGAGCGATTTTGGTATCGTCCACCCCCGAAAATATTGACGCAGTTCATGACATAATATTATCAAACCGTCGAATTGAGCTGAAACATATAGTTGAGGCACTAAAAATTTTACATGAACGCATCCATCATATAGGTCACTTAGATTTATATATGAAAAACATTTCTGCAAAATGGATTCCTAAATGCTTGAACGCCAAACATAAATGACCAGAAGTGAAAGCATCACAGCCAATCTGCGCCCGTTTTGAAGGAGATACAGATTTTTTAACCGTCTTGTAACTATGGATGAAAAAACATGGCAACATTTTCACAACCCAGAAACAAAACAGCAATCAATGTAGTGAAGCGGAGCATCATGATTCTTCAAGTTTCGAGTTCAAAAATCCGCTGGAACAGTTCTTGCTTCAATTTTTTAGGATATCCGTGGAATAATTATGATCGATTACCCAAAGAGAGGTCAGACCATCACTGGAGATTCTCATTCTAAATTATTAATCACCCTGAGAGGGAAAATTAAGGAAACAAGATGTGGCATGTTATCGAAAAATGTGTTGTTTTTGCAAGACAATGCCTCCGCACACAGATCGCGCATTACCGTGAATACAATTCGGCATCTAGCGCTCGAATTTCTGTAACACCAGCCCTACTACTCAGACTTAGCCCCCTCAAACTATTATCTGTTCCCTCGATTGAAAAAAATGTTTAAAAGGAAGTCAATTTTTCTGTAACGAAGAGGTAATAGAAACTGTATAGGGCTGGTTTCCAGACTAAGAATCTCTTTTTTAGAAGCGTTAAAGGCATTGTACCCCCGCTTTATTAAGTGTATTAATTTAAGAGGAGACTATGTTGAATAGCTTTAAATTGTTTCAATAGTAGGCTAAGAATATTTCAATACCCCTCGTATTTGGTTATATGAAGTTTTAACCAATTTACTGGCTCATATAACTCAAACGATAAAATCCACTCCCACCCCAAATAATTAAAATAGCACAAAAATAAATATATCTGAATAATAATATTTGACGTCGATTTAGTAAAGAATTTTAAAAAAATGCGAAATTCAAAAGGTCGTAAACTATGTAAGAGAAATGAAATGTATCTGCTATAAACTGGTACACAAAAAATTAAATACGGTACAAGGTTGCCTTTTTTTTAATTTGAATGTCGCATTCTTTCCTTTTATCGTATATTTGGTTCGGAAGTAGTTGGAAACGACCAAAGTTCAACTGCGGAAATTGCGGCCATTTATTCATTTATCTTATTATCTGTCACGTATTTTACAATTGAATTACTTTTCAAATAACGGAATCTGTGCATCAAATAGCAACAGTTCACAAAATGAAGTCGTTTTTTTTATTATAAACGTTGTTCTAAATTAACGTTATGTAAACATAAGCTCGTTATTTAAACTCCAGAGTGAAGTGTGGAACAGATATTAATATATTGTTAATATAAGGTTTATTCCAACTCGCTAAGAAAACCGTATGGTGACTCTCCGGTACATGCGCACTGCGTAAAAAACTTTCCAACTTAATTTTTGACAGTACATTGAACGATGCCTAAAGTGTTCCAACTAAATTTAGACAAATCAGTCACGGGACGGTCAAAACAATTCGCAGACTGAAGCATGTACCGTTTGTACTGATATGGGCATTATATAAATTCATCTTGTGCTACAGTTGGCAATAGCAATATCAGATTATCATAGGACAGAACAAATTTAACTATTACTACCAAATGATCAGAAATACGTTCCAACTGCTTTATAATTATCACTGGTCCAAAAGCAATACAAAGCTAACGCTTGCGCACAAAGCGATCACCAAACGACACGCGTACCGTAACGAAACTGGTAGTTAGAACACCTATAACATGCACATAATAGATAGTAAAATACAAGTTTCATAAGACATGAGTTTAAAGAAAAGTGCACAAAATGTCTTATGAAACGTGTGTTTTATGCTATTATTTATATTTTGGTTTTCGATTGTTCAAAAGGGTTTTAGAAATAGAAATATTTAATTCGAAAATTTTTGGAATTTAAATTTTTTAATGTTGGTTGCACTGACTTAAAACTTTTATTTAAAAAATTTGAAAATCTGCGGTGTCATTTTAAGTTTAAAATTGATTTGCATATTAAATTATTTTACATAATTAGTACAATGGACGAACAAATTAATTGCACGCCCCTAGAGCTTAAGTCAGAATGCTGAAGATAATTTACAAAAACTTCTCCAAAGTCCCGAAATATTTATGAAATGAATTTATGAATGTTTTTTTTTCTGACTTGGTGTAATGAAAATGGTGTTGTGAATATTACCGAAGGACTGCCTATTTTGATAAAGAAAGCAAGATAAAAAAGGTATTTTTATCTTGCTTTGTGTTTAAATAAACATAAAAACATAAATATTTCAAAATTTTCAAGACTTCTTGCATACATAATTAAAAAGATTATCTAAAGGTTATGAGCCAAAAAATCTCTAAGATTTTAGAAATAGAGGACATTAACTGTTTTATAATAGAAGCTGATGATAAAATTGATTTAGCTATGAAGTAAGTAAGTAAAAAAAAGTTAATTGTGGGCTATTTTATTGACTTATTTGCTACATTTCGTTGTTATAACATTCTTACTAAACTTATTTTAAATTATTCTTATAATGGGCTATAATGCAGCTTGCCGTCGAGAGGAAATATCTAACACGATGCTAGACGACATAGACTTTAAAGATGATACTATAGTGGTTTATGTGCCCAAAACTAAACTCCATATTCTGAGAAAATTTATTGTAACTGAAAGGCTATGGATTGATTTAGTTAAAAAACATTATTGCCTACATCCCAGTTATCTTACCCACAAACGCTTCTTCCTACAATGTAGAAATGTTATGTATATAAATAGTTCAATTGAAATTAATACAATTGGACATTGTTATCGACGTTCCAGTGTAACACAGTTAGCCACTAGTGGAAGTGACCCAGTAACGATTAAGTGCCATGAAGGCTGGAAATTGTCAGCTGTAGCTGAAGGCTATATTGATGTTTCCACCTGGTGCATCGAATACATATACTAACATAATAGATAGTCTATCGACTTCTAATGTAATAGGTAGCAATGTTTCGTTTAATGTAAATCAACAAGGTGTTAAACAAAATATAATCTGTTCAGGAAATCTACCTGGAATCCCATCAATATACACGAATCTCCTAATGTCACGGTAAATGTTTATAACAACTACACTATACATGATAAATAAATTTGAAGACAAATATGAGAAATTGTAACGTCAAAAACTATTTGCTTAACTATTTATTGTTCATTGCTATTAATAAATAATTTTGTGTCTCTTTTCTACAATTTTTATTTTATTTCTTTCATACTGTCAATCGTCAAACGTTTATATTTGATATTTGTAAATGAAATGGCTTTCTATTACATTTGTAGCTAACATAAAGAAAATAAAATTACAGTGTCATAAAGTAAGACTTTTCGTAACTAAAGCTAACTAAACTAAAACTGAAATCCAAATAGAAAAATTAAATTTTTCGTAAAATAACTATTAGTATATTTGTATACATAGTGAGTATTTGCAGCTCAATGACACGTTTCGCATACCAAATGCCATCGATTCTTGTCGTTTAAAACTTCTTACAAATCTATTCTTCCATCCTACATTTTATGTTATTTATTAATTTCTTTTTCAAAGCCATTTTCGTTTATTTGGTTTTTGCTAGAGTTCAATTCCATACTGTTATAGATATCTTATTTTCTTTCATTCAGTGTACATGTCCGTATTATTTTAATCGCTTTCCGTTTATTCTATCTAGGATTACCATTCTATTTCAAATATTGTCAATTCTAGCGTAATTGTCAAGGTTAAGGTCCGACATTTTCTCCTGTGTGTTACTTGGACTAAGAGTAGTTTATGACTATAGTTTTGTCTAAAACTCAAACCCTTCGAACTACTTGTCATTACTGGTTCCATTATTGCCTTAGATAAATATTTTTAAGTTTTTTTTCCACGATATTGAATATAGTGTTTTTTGTAATGTTTCTTCCTCTGTCTGTCTATTTTCTTCGTCATATTTACCATATTTTAATTTCTCGCCTATTGTAACTTGCCAATATTCGCCTTGGCTAACGTTTCCTATTGTTAATTTCCCTAGATCTATACTCCTTTTCCATTCATAATCGTATACTGCGTCTTTCTCTATTGACTTCTATACTCCTCGTAGTTCAGTTTTACCGCTGCATACACGTAAATTTTATTTATTGATGTACTTGGTAGAACTAATATACTTGGCTATAACGGGTAGGAATAACACGCTTGGCTATATTTCACAAAGTTTATTCTATTTCTCTAACATATTGCTATGGATTTAAAAAAAATAAATAAAATAATCAAAATAAAATACTTTGTGACATGACTGTATGTATACTAAAAGTATATTATAAATTTTGCGTTGAATATTTGTCATATTTCGAAGGTTAACTAGAGAAAAAAAAACTTTTTATCCGAGGATTTCATGTAGAGATCGGGGAGACGAATTCTAGCCATTGAACGAGGAGGTGCTTGCTTCGTGAAATATATTTGAAATATATTTAATTAGTTCGGGGTTTGATTGATTTAAAGTGATTTATAGTTGATGTTATTTATATATTAAATTCCCGATATTTATTGAGTTAAATTCTCGTATTTTTTATGTTTAATTTGATTAAGCACCTTTTTCGTGAGAGTCTCCATATTAATCTTGTAAGTAGAATTAAAATTTTATGACGTCATAATTATAATAATTATATTTCCATTGTAGTAAAGTTCGTAGTTAAGAGATTTAATTATTAGGCATATAGATAATACAGCTTATATATTAAAATTCTTCGTTATAATTTTATAGATGAAACTTTGTTCGATTGGATTCAAGTTTTTTTGTATGTCAAGGCATATGCGTAGTATTTGTTCGCGTATCAGTATCTGAATATACAGTGTGGTTTTCTTTGAAGAATCTATTATAAAGCTTGATTATTTTAGATAAGTTTTGTTCGGAGTCATTAAGGAGGATGTTTTCCATTCATTTAGCGGTCAATTATCAATGAATGTTTTTACATTCAGTATCTTTGTTATATGATACAGCATCTTTATACTTTGTAAAGACATATTTTTTAATTTTTTTTATTTTTGTATTTATATATAAAATATTTATTTTATTTTTAACCTATGTTTGCTTTATTTACTCATTCCAATATTGCTAATTAATGTATACCTATATAAAAGAATATATTTAAAAGAAACCTAAAGAGAGATTAGTTCAAATTTAACTTATATTAATATAAATTGATAAATAAAATTTTTGTGTACTGGCGCTCAACTTATATTTTAGACACGTCTTTCCTAAGTGGAACCCGAGGAGTAAGAGGTCTCAGATTTGAAAATTCACCGGCTGAGAAAACCTAGTTGGAAAAACTAGTTGTGGATGGTGGCGTTCTAAATCTTCAACCCACTATTAATAGCATATTTTTGGCAAGGCCAACGTGGGGCGAACAGAAGCAGTATTGATAGTGAGTAAGGAACAGAGCACGAAGATGGAAGCAAAAATGACATTACGAGGAGAATGGAGGGAGCCAAGAAAAGAAATTTGAAGCGAGGAATCTTTGGATGAAGCAAGGGCAAGATTAGGTCAAGCAAACACCATACATGAAGAGGGGCCCGACAGGGTAAACAGAGATATGATGATGGGCATATTAATAAGAATGCAGGAAAGGATGGAGATAATGATGGAAAGAGAGAAAAGAATGGAAGAAAGGATGGAGAGAATGACGGAAAGAGAAAAAAGAATGGAAGAAAAGATGGATCTGATGATGGTAGGACAAAAAGAAATGGAGGTAGGCATTGTAAATAAAATAATGGCGTTAAATAATGCGAGCCAAGATGAAGATTTAACAAGGGGTATGGACTCCATGCAATTGTCTTCAGAACAACAAGTAGAAGAAAATATAACGCACTTAAATAGTAAATTATCAGAGTAAATATAAAGAAGAGAATTCTCCGAACAAAGAATGGGTTACCTGGAAGAAAAATTAGAAAAGAAAATAGAAGAAGTAAGACGAGAGAAGAATCAAGTAAATATGCCCACATATATCCCACATGTATCAGTACCAATTGAAATGTTACCAAAATTTTATGGATTTATGTTATGGAATTTGAAGTAGAGAACCATAAATTTATGGTAGAATTTATTGTAATGAAAGGTTTAGGAAGAGATGGGATATGGGAATAGACTTGTTAGAAAAAATTAAAGTAATAATAGATATAAATAAAAAGAAGATAATAATCAGTAATAAAAATGTACCGTGAATCCAGGAGGCTGGAGAGGAAGAAAAAATAAGATATTGTACGCAGAAAATGAATTGTATGAATAAAATAAATAAAATGAAGATTGAAGAAAATGAAGTTGAAGGAGTATTTGAAGAAAAGGAGCTAATGGTTTTAGAAGAATTGGATAAAGAAAATGATGTAGAAGTGGAATTTCCGGAATATATTTATTCGTTAAAAATAAATTGTGATGAAAAGTATGAAGAAGAAGTTAAATTGATAATTAAAAATAATATTGAGTAAACAAGTTTGCCAGTATAGCCAGAAATTATCGACATTCATTAGAAATAGATGATACAAAACCTTTCAAAGTAAAAAATTATCCTATTCCAAAGAATATGCAACAACAAGTTGAAGAAGAAGTTAAGAAGATGTTACGAGATGGTGAACCATTGAACGAGGCAAAACTAGATATGTGAATATTTGGATAATTTGAGAATAAAAGTTGTTCTTCTCACTTTTCTTCTATAGTGAGTTTTAAAATCAGGCTTACGAAATGTTATTTGTGATATTTAAATCCATGTCTTCCCTTATTTATTACTTCTACAAACTGTCTCATTAAATTTAATTTAATATATAATTGAGCTAGAAATATTTTTTAAGGCCTAGCAACTACGTTCTTATGCGAAAACCTGTACAGTACACTAATTGGCCCATAGTGAACAATGTAATGTTCTCAATTTATTGCCCAATTGACACAGCAATACCTTATGTAAACCACTACTATACTTTTTATATCAGCGCTGGGGTACTATTTATGCGATTCATAATTTATTTTACCAAGAATACGTGAAAATTCTATTATGTGGAATGGATGGTCGATACGGTTGGAAAGATAAACATATCCGATGTGTAGGACAGCTTTTAAATTCAGACATAAGGTGCCGATAAAATGATGCCATATACTCATAACTTAATGCTACCATTAAATGGTGGAAATTGTTGCAGAATAAAGTACTATCTTGCGTTAAAAAATATTGCGCCAAATGTTGCTGACGATTACAGTATAGAGAAATACATGTTTTTGGGGCTAATATTTCTGCCACATTTTTCGATACATTCAGATTTCAAATTAATTCTAAATGATTTTTTAGGTTTAAAATGGCAAAATTTATCTTTGATGTTAGGCCTCTCTAAAACTGATGATTCTGATTCTATAACTATATGTTCTTCGTTGGAATTTATAGGATTTAGAAATGCATTCGAATGAGATACTGGACGGATAGTAGAGGGCAAGCTAGAATAAATAATTTTATTATTGCTTTTGCTGCAAAATTAGAATGTTTTCATCCAGCAAAATTTGCAGTCCTTGGAGTGATACGGGTATCACAAACCAGAGTACTTTGAACATCTAGTGAAGTTTGCCTTTGCTACTGATAGTGATGGCTACTTTCCTATCTATTTTATATACGATATATATATATATATATATATATATATATATATATATATATAAATCTTTCTTAACAGAAGATATCATTTTATCTAAATTCAGTTAGCATTTTCTGACTTCCTCTAATACTCTATAAAGGGCAAGTACGAAACATGTAATACATGTCATACCACTGTATATTTATTGTTAGAACCGACCAGTTGCCTTCATATATGCAGCTCCATCTGTTACAAGTAATAACAGTTTTTCTTTATTTATATCATGCTTTTCACCCCCATAGCGATTTCAAACATGAAGTTACGTTACGTAATATAAATTCTGCATTAGTTGTTTGATGCAAGTAGATGTGTAGCCATTGCCATTTCTTTGTCTATTGCCCCAACTAAAATATTTGTAATATTGCATCCTTTAACGTGAGTGGTTTCATCTACTAACACCCAAATATGTTTTTCATTTATGTCATTGACAACTGAAGTCATAATTTCATCGTACATCGGGGACACTTAAAATTTTCCCAAGAAAAAATTTTTACATTTCTGAATGTAGTTTTTAATTCTCTTTCCAATATTGCAACAATAGAGGGTGTTCCATTAAAAAAAAGTAGGAAGCATTTCCAATCAAACCCGGAATAAAAAATAAATATGAATATCATGATAAATTCATAATTTTTAACTATATATCAATAATAAATTTCAAAAAAATTATGTCTGAAAAAACAAAATTATGCAACCGTTCCTGCACTTTATACTAACCCTGAATATCTGAGTTATCTGTCTCAAGCATTCATAGAGATTCATCGGATTAGATATATATTTTGTCGTAAAATTCGTATATTCGTATATTTGAGTCACCATTCCAAAGTGGAAGGAAATTATACGATTTTATCTTGTAAAATACACGTATTTAATTTTCAAATAATAAAAAAGATGAAATAATTTCAGAGTGGGTAAATATTATAGTATAAAATAAGTTAAAATGGCGTAATCTCATAGCAAATAGGAATTAATAAAACCAAGACATGCAACTAGAAGTGTTAACAACGTGATAGTGAACTCATGCGATTCCTACTATCGACAATATAATATTATATATAGTATAATATATAATAGAGTGTATCGTTGGTCCTTATTACTGTCAGAGTACAATTTTAAAATTCGCCATATAAAGGCAGTACTAAATGTTACTGCCTAGGCGTTATCTAGAATGTATAATAGTAAAAGTAATTGTAATTATATAGAACTAAATGCGTATAATAGAGATTATGCTGAGGGGGCATTTGAGTATGATGTGATCCTTCAGGTCCAACAGAATGAAAGTTTTGATAATTTAAAAGAGGTTTTAAGAAATCAAGAAAATTATAAAAATTTTGTTGTGCGCGACGGTTTGATAATGAAAAATATTAGAGATCAAAGATCATTATGTCATTAAGGAGGATGTTTTCCATCCATTTAGCGGTCAATTGTCAATGAATGTTTTTACCTTCAGTATCTTTGTTATATGATACAGCATCCTTATACTTTGTAAAGATATATTTTTTATTTTTTTTATTTTTGTATTTATATATAAAATATTTATTTTATTTTTTAATCTGTGTTTGCTTTATTTACTCATTCCAATATTGCTAATTAATTAATACCTATATATAAAAGAATATATTTAAAAGAAACCTAAAGAGAGATTAGTTCAAATTTAATTTATATAAAATAGATAAATAAAATTTCTGTGTACATGTGTACTGGCGCTCAACCCATATTTTATACACGTTTTCCTAAGTGGAACCCGAGAAGTTAGAGGTCTCAGATTTGAAAATTCACCGGCTGAAAAAACCTAATTGGGAAAACTAGTTGTGGATGGTGGCGTGCTAAATCTCCAACCCACTATTCATAGCAATATGGTTCGGCTGTTATGCCATTCTCAAAGAGTTTCTTACAACTAACTTAATCTACGTAACAATGTAACTTATATACCTAGTTTTGTGATGAGGTGATGGTTAGATGATGTTTATAATGGTGTCTATGATGGGGGTGTTTATAAATTATAGCTGTGTATTAGTGACTATTACATTTTGTTTCTGGGTTTTTTTGATTTATTGAATTTCTAATAAATCTAATCTTTTACTTTTTATTGCATTATGTACTAAGTTGCAGCTATTTATATCGGGCAAATGGTTTTGCTCAATACAGTGTTCTGAGAAACCTGTATTTTAAATGCTATATTTCACGTCTCTTACATGTTCTGATATACGTTTTTTAATGGATCTCCCACATTGACCTATATATATATATAGCTTCGCAATGGTATATACTCCAGATGTTTGTAGTTTACCTATTTAATCTTTGTTGTTATTTAATATAGTACCTTATTGTTACATATAATTTTAATGTCTAATATTCTTAATATTTTATTTACTTTGTCTGTGATAGGGGGGATATATATTATTGCATACCAAATGGTTTTATTTAACTCTTTTTTTCCGAGTATAAGAATTTTTTCTGAATATTCTTTTGTTCTTTTTGTTTTATCATTTTATCTATCATATTGGGCTTATATCCGTTATTTTCTGATATTTTTTTAATATAGATTATTTATTCGTTAAAGGCAATAACATATATCTTTTAGAACGTACTTCATTATTTCAGGAACATTTTGAGGGGTATTTTTTACTTACGTGCAAATGTAATGTAAGTGTGTATTTTTGATGCCCATATTCTTTGGAGGCAATGTTCTTGATAATATTGTGAAGGCAACAAGAAACAATATATCTTATTTTAATCCTTAAAATTACTTGTAATTTTTAACATATCCACTTTTTAATATGGCATTTCTTTTAAGGATTGAATTTAAATTCTTTAATTACAAATGTCCTAGTATAAAAATTTCAATTTTTCAGAATTATTTTGCTTAAAATCAAATTAAATATAATTCTTTACAGTAATAATTGGAACTGCTTAAACGCAACTTGAAATTTTTATTATAGTCTATAAATTTTCCGGCACGTTCTGCATGTCTGTATCAATATAACCGCATAATGTTTGCTATATAAGAACGTGTCCTGTTTGTAAATCGGGATGCGCTCTAAATTGGACATTTTCAGATAGTGCCATATTTTATGTCGTCATATTTTTCGTGCAGCTTGGTTTATTTCGATTTTGCATAAGCTGTAGCAATTTCTATTTTCTGAAGAAAAGTATCGCTCTCGTAAGTGTCTTTATTTCCACTTTGGAAATAGATATCAATCGCTAGATACTAAATTCAGACTTATAAGGTGAATGTAACAACTCCTGAAAGCCACAATTCTCGATAACTTGTCGAACTTCTTCAACGTTACGCACTCATTACAGTATAACATTATGAGTTTTTCAGCAAAATTTGTAGTATTTTCGATCAATAGTAGCTTTCAAATTTTATAAACGTTGATGCTCTTTGAGCTATTTTCCTATTCAATCAAGTTTTACATCACAGTTCAAATTTTAAATCACGCAATTTTTACACCGCCTTGTCAGAATTCTTATAAAAGTTGACATTGTCATGCTTAGGTATACTACATATATAAAACTCTCCTCTCGTATGTATATTTACTGGTGTTACTTATATGTATTTGTGTACTTAGCGAGAATTCGCGGGGCTGTAAAAATAAAATCAACTTACGGAACAAACTCTACTTATGCCGGCCACGCTATTAAGTGCTGGTTTTCAGCTTACCGTTTTCCTTCTCACATTTGATTTCCAAGACTAATATGTAATATGTTGTTTTAAATACGGTCTCGTTTGTAACAGAACGATATCAAAACGTACTCATTTCGTATACAATTGCTACCCTTGTTTTGCAAATATTTAATAATATCCATGTTAATTAAATTTAGCTTTTAAGATTCAATTTCGAATTTACAGTGGCGTTAGCGATTTTAATTAGTGTAGTATATAATATTCCACCGAAGTAAATAATATTGTATGTTGTATAGTCCTGATGCAGTTGTGTATAAGCATAGGAGAAATTAAATTATCGAGAGTCATGACACGTTCCAATTGTTATCATTAATGAAATTGTTAACGTAGTGTCGATTATTTGCATTAAGTAATTTAATTATGCGCTCAAGCTAATTTAAATTTCAGTTTTAATAAAGGAAAATAACTGCATTTACGTGATAATTCCAGAAGAATAATAGTTTATACAAAATTTGCGTGATCATGAGAAATTACAAAATTAAATTTTAATGAAATAATTGCGAATTCTGTTTTATTTTTATTTCGCAGACGCAACTCGTAGGCATGTTATCATCTAATTGTATGCATGTTTATGTAGGTCAAATAAAAAAGTTACAAACATTAATCTAAATATAAATACCCCTTCATGCGTTTTTATTATGTATGTATGTACATATACTAGTTGCGTCAGTGGTTATTATAAGTGAAAAATTATGTCACTGTGTGAAAAATTTATTTGTATGATATGAAAATAAATCAAACCAATAAACATACATCTCATGGTCTTCTTCTTATTATTCTGATTCTTTGGATTGGACGGCTGTAAGTCCAGAGTAACTGAGGGTATCAGAGGATTTTATGCAAAATGCATCTTTTATCGGTTCGAAACTTTTTATGACTATACTAGGTCTAATTACGCTAGACAACAAATTTTTAGTTTTCGTACCTATGCAATTTTTTAAAGTTGAGAACAAAAGTTGTTCTTCTCACTTTTCTTCTATAGTGAGTTTTAAAATCAGACTTATGAAATGTTATTTGTCATATTTAAATCCATGTCTTCCCTTATTTATTACTTCTACAAACTGTCTCATTAAATTTAGTTAAATATATAATTGAGCTAGAAATATTTTTAAGGCCCAGCAACTACGTTCTTATGCGAAAATCTGTACAGTACACCAATTGGCCCATAGTGAACAATGTAATGTTCTCAATTTATTGCCCAATTGACACAGCAATACCTTATGTAAACCACTACTATACTTTTTATATCAGCGCTGAGGTACTATTTATGCGATTCATAATTTATTTTACCAAGAATACGTGAAAATTCTATTATGTGGAATGATGGTCGATACGGATGGAAAGATAAACATATCCGATGTGTAGGACAGCTTTTAAATTCAGACTTAATGTGCCGATAAAATGATGCCATATACTCATAACTTAATGCTACCATTAAATGGTGGACATTGTTGCAGAATAAAGTAATATCTTGCGTTAAAAAATATTGCGCCAAATGTTGCTGACGATTACAGTATAGAGAAATACATGTTTTTGGGACTAATATTTCTGCCACATTTTTCGATACATTCAGATTTCAAATTAATTCTAATTGATTTTTTAGGTTTAAAATGGCAAAATTTATCTTTGATGTTAGGCCTCTCTGAAACTGATGATTCTGATTCTATAACTATATGTTCTTCGTTGGAATTTATAGGATTTGGAAATGCATTCGAATGAGATACTGGACGGATAGTAGAGGGCAGGTTAGAATAAATAATTTTATTATTGCTTTTGCTGCAAAATTAGAATGTTTTCATGCAGCAAAATTTGCAGTCCTTGGAGCGATACGGGTATCACAAACCAGTGTACTTTGAACATCTAGTAAAGTTTGCCTTTGCTACTGATAGTGATGGCTACTTTCCTATCTATTTTATATACGATATATATATATATATATATATATATATATAAATCTTTCTTAACAGAAGATATCAATTTATCTGAATTCAGTTAGCATTTTCTGACTTCCTCTAATACTCTATAAAGAGCAAGTACGAAACATGTAATATATGTCATACTACTGTATATTTATTGTTAGAACCGACCATAATAACAGTTTTTCTTTATTTATATCATGCTTTTCACCCCCATAG
This sequence comes from Melolontha melolontha, assembly GCA_935421215.2. Lineage (NCBI taxonomy): Eukaryota > Metazoa > Arthropoda > Insecta > Coleoptera > Scarabaeidae > Melolontha > Melolontha melolontha. The sequence continues at coordinate 83,823,370 of OW285239.1, read as the reverse complement.
CGATTTCAAACATGAAGTTACGTTACGTAATATAAATTCTGCATTAGTTGTTTGATGCAAGTAGATATGTAGCCATTGCCATTTCTTTGTCTATTGCCCCAACTAAAATATTTGTAATATTGCATCCTTTAACGTGAGTGGTTTCATCTACTAACACCCAAATATGTTTTTCATTTATGTCATTGACAACTGAAGTCATAATTTCATCGTACATCGGGGACACTTAATATTTTCCCAAGAAAAAAATTTTTACATTTCTGAATGTAGTTTTTAATTCTCTTTCCAATATTGCAACAATACAGGGTGTTCCATTAAAAAAAAGTAGGAAGCATTTCCGATCAAACCCGGAATAAAAAATAAATATGAATATCATGATAAATTCATAATTTTTAACTATATATCAATAATAAATTTCAAAAAAATTACGTCTGAAAAAACAAAGTTATGCAACCGTTCCTGTACTTTATACTAACCCTGAATATCTGAGCTATCTGTCTCAAGCATTCATAGAGATTCATCGGATTAGATATATATTTTTGCTAAATTCATATATATTCGTATATTTGAGTCACCATTCCAAAGTGGAAGCAAAATATACGATTTTATCTTGTAAAATACACGTATTTAATTTTCAAATAATAAAATAGATGAAATAATTTCAGAGTAGGTAAATATTATAGTATAAAATAAGTTAAAATGGCGTAATCTCATAGCAAATAGGAATTAATAAAACCAAGACATGCAACTAGAAGTGTTAACAACATGATAGTGAACTCATGTGATTCCTACTATCGACAATAATACCGAACATTTTCATTGAGAACTTTAAAATCAATGCTTTACACCTGTGTGGGCGTACTAAAATTTGCTGCGAGGTATCGACGCGTTTATAATTTCGATATACGGCAGTAAGAAAGTTAAAAGTTTTATGCTTCACTTAAGCACCGAACATCAACTTCATTTTGTAATAAAACTAGGAGAATAGGATCTCTTTTTTAAAGGTGTTGGTGATCAAGAAGGAGGACGGAACACTAGGGCGCCTATCCAAAATCCATCTGAATATCTGAAATTTTACTATATTATGCTTCGGGACAACTTAACAGCACTATAAAACCTTTAGTACTACGATTGGAGAGATTAACAGATACAGAACATAAACATTCAGCCTATATAAAACGTCTCATAAATAAAATTAGACGAATAATAAGAAAATACAAAATGGAGACTGTTTTATGCATATACAGAAAAATACTCCAATGCGAAAAACAATATTCCGTCATGTATGTGACACAATGCTTCAGATGCAAACAATCAGAACGGAAAAATAGGTTAAAGCCTGAGTCCAGAGCCGAAATTTCAGAATAGTTGTCTCCTGCGTAGAGATTTATCTACGATTCCTGTAGAGAAGTAGATCTTTCAAAATCAGGTTTTAACTGATTTTCCCCAAATGGAAACCAGAAAACGGTGGAGACTTACAAAGACCCTTTAAAAGGGAATAATTTTGTTTAAAAGGAAAAAATTGAAAACCACGTGCTCGTCAAAATCTTAAATCCGCATACGCGATAAGAAGCAATCTGGTTACTCCAAAAACCAATTCTACCAGCTAATAAAAATAACTATGGATCTATATCCAGATTACCGTAGCACTGAAGGCAGTTTAATAATAGCCATAAAAAATTTACAGTATTGAAATACGAGGTAGAAGAATTTATAAGAGAAATATAAATTACTTCCTATATTCCTAATTAAATTTGGTCTTATTAAAATTTTTTTTCATAAAAATAGTCTGAAGTACCATTGTGACATTATAAATGCAATTAAAAGAATATCCAGAAAATGTAAGCTAATTAACCTATTATGCACCAAATCTAGCTATTCATCCAATAGAAACACACTCCCATATGCAAATACGTGGGTGTAACTTGACATATCAACATGGGGAAACAGGAATAATCTCAACCAGAAATAATGTCTACAAATTTATAAATACTTCAAAAGACCAGCATACGATGATAAAATGGTTAAAAAATGTTAAATCCCCAAATGATCCTTGATCACATTAATTAACAGTATCTAACGTCTTACAATTGAATCGTAATTTCAGGTAACCCACCAAGCGATTTAAAGTCAGAGGAAGCGTAAATAAAGAATTATCATTACTAGACCAAGGTCTAATACAGAAATGGAGTTATGCAAGTACAATAGGAATGTGTATTACAAAATATAACTTAGTACGTAGTAAATTAAAAACATCATTGCCGACAAACAATAACCTCTGTTGAATAATGTTCTTTTTACAGTAAGAAACAATGAGTACATATATTCAAACACACAGAATAAATACCCATGATATATCGAGCCACAATAATAGAGATTCTAGGGAAAATCCAAGAGTGATGCCATTATAAATAGTAAAGAATTAATTGTCATACGGAAGTTCTATCTATATATCCAACCATCCAAAATAAAATAGCGAAATGAACTAAAATAGTGCAAGAAGTAAAAACAACCCGTTACAGTATAGCCAACGGCACATCAACTTCTCAATAGAATTCCCACGAGATAAAAAACTCCAGAAATCGTATTCTCATATACCATGCCTTCAATTAAATTTTCGTTTATAGTAGCCTGCTATTTCATATAAATTTTGGAACATTGTGGAACAGTAAGGTTTTTCGAAAGTCAAATTTTGTCATGTACATTTGAACAGCATTTATTATATTTTTTAACTATTACTGTCACTAAAGTCCAGTTACGTATACTTAAATTATATTTTTACAAAATTCATGTAGTACGCTAGCATAAAATCATTCAAACCATGCTGGAGAGTTGAAATAATTTAGACTAGCGACTCTCAACCTTCTTAGCTCCGCGATCTCCCCCCCCCCCCAAATAGTAAATATAAATAAGACTAATATTTCGCGAACCCTCCTCTCATCTAAAGGAATTATAACAGTAAGCCAATTCTGCTAATTTAATTTTGACTGTAATTATAAATGTAAAAAATAATTTGATGTTACATAATCACATTACACTAATTTTATATATCTACTACTATAAAACCCGCTGTGAAAGCATGTTTTAACATGCATATGGATGCGTTTCGACAAGTCGTGCTGTCACTAGTCTAAAAGAGATTGCACAACTTCAGTTAAATTTCGAATGCGAAGCTTGCACCTGGTGCTTTTATTTTAGTGTGCGGTCAACCGTGAAATTGAATTGTTTTTGTTTATTTTCTTATGCGAAATGGATAAATTTATGTAAAAACGAAGTAAGCCATCTGCACCCAGTGAAACTAAAAATCCGGCTCATGAAAACAAACCCTTGGAATTTTTACAAAGAAAATAACATATCTTGAGAAATCAAAAAATTTCTACTTGCAAGTCAAGCGATACTGATAAAAATGTACTTGAAGCATTTTATCTTGCAGCATTAAGAGTACCTAAGATGTCCAAACACTATACGCTGAAAACCTCATATTGCCTGCTGCAATTGATATGGCCAGTGTGGAAGAAGCAAATAAATTGAAAAAAATTCCGCTTTCCAACAGCACATTATCAAGGCCAATCGATTACATGGTTGCCAATGGTTGCGATCACATAATTCAGCAAGTGAGTTCAACTGATTTTTTTAGTATTCAATTTTATGAGTCAACAAATGTATCAAACATCTCTCAGTTCTTATGTTTTGTGAGAGACCAATCAATTAAAGAAAATATGTTGTTTTGCAAAATAGTAACGGGTCATGTAACAGGAGAATGTCTTTTTGATGTTTTTTATGAAGCTACTAGAAATTATTCTAACATAGATTAGACAAAATATATTGGAGTATGTAGTGATGGTGCAAGGGCGATAACAGGAAAGAACACTGGATTACTGAAAATATTAAGATCGTCTCCTATCAAGGGCTGAATGGACGCACTGCTTTCTGACAAAGTTCATGATTTCATTAAGAAGCTTGATATCTGGATTATTCGCCTTCATAATAAAAGTTTGAATAAGTGCCCATTCATTGCGGACTATATTGAGAAAAATTTGAATGAATATTATTCACACTATTATTCACCACAGTTTGGGTTGCATGAAAATGCATTTGCGTTAGCTGAAAACTTAGTTGACGTATGAGTTGAATATTTCCAGGAAGATAAAAACGATTTCTCGAATCCGTTCAGTGAAAACGTTGTTGTCGCTGCGAAGTTAACGGTTGAGATACGACCAGCCCTTCTAAATGTCTGCCGACAAAATACTACACTACAATTTAGATCTGAAGATTTAAATACCTTTTGGCATGCTCGTCAATATGAATATGGAAATTTACTCATAGAAGCTTTGAAAATATTAATTTCTTGCCCCACGTCTAATCTCTGTGAACAAGGTTTTTCGTCTATGGTTGCGCTAAAAAATAAATACAGGCATCATCTCTTATCACTCGGAAACAACTTTTGGTGGGTTTCTAACGTAGATTAACGTATGGAGGAACTTTTAATTGAAAACTATGTAACCATCACATTAATTTATGTTCTTTGCATGTGTACTTATTGTAAGTAAAATGATTATAATAAATGTTTTTTCTCATAAAATGATTTTTCACTATTGTTTAGGCTATTTCTTGACCCCCTTTTAATATCACCCCTATTTTGAGAAACGAAGTTCTAGACGATTGATGTCTTCTACCCTTTATTTGATATAATTCAACTCTTGAATTATGTATCTATTAAATCTTCAGGCAACAATAAGTGAAAAAAGGGAATTTTAGAGGATATCTGTTCGAAGTATTCCTTCTCATTTAAAGAATGTCGATTATAAATATTTAATCCTAATTAGAGTTGATTCTGTTCTAATGTTAAAACACTGTTCATTCATCTTATGCTGTTTATGTATCTAATCTTATGTATACATTAGTCAAATATAATTTTCAAATTTCGTTACTAAAATTTAATTTGCGAAAACAATGTAGTTTAACACATTATATTAACACGAAATAAAAAGATTTCTTCTACATGTTCCCCACAGTTTCTTTTAAAGTGTTATATAGTAAATTCCTGAAACAATTTATTCTCATAGAGATCCTTAGCAGACGCTGCGTACTATTAGATGTGTGTGATATTTAAGTGCGCCTGATCTTTTGTGCCGAACATGATTTTCCTCTTTACACTGTTCACGATCGGCTTAACTTCGAATTTTGAGGAAATATTCATGAACTCTATGAAATTTATCTATTTCAGCGTATCAAAGTCAAATCGTAATGCGATGAACATTGCATAGAGTTTCATCCAACCACTGCTGGTATTTGAGTAGTGTTTGAAAAACAATGTAATCTGTGTAATGCGTGTCGGAAGATATAGTTGAATCCCAACGCTTCTACATGACTATGGCCTCTTAGTTTTATGATTTACGCATAGCGCAGGATGTTGTGCGGCAACACGGCGGGACATTTTATCGATTGCTGAGGTCACAATTCGTATACCAGTTGTAAGTCGTATTCGCGGCTATATGAATTTGCTATCAGCTGGAAATGTCCTAGATCCTAACGGTAAATATGCATTGTGTAACAAATTATTTGTTATTAAAATTAAATAACTGGAGCGTTTTCTTATTTTATTCGTTTTATTTTATAAGTTGTAAAGATAAATTTCATGTAATTAATATTTCCAAAGAACTTAATTTTACTTTAATAAATAACGTGTTTCAAAAATAATTATATCTAGTTGTCCATGAATTTCTCCTATAAATTATCATGTTCTGCATTCTTGAAATGCGGAAATAAATTAAATGGTATGAAGGTTATCTACCCGTCACTGTCAAAATTTTATCATTGAGAGATATGGTAATGAAATTAATAACAACTACAAATAGATTATTAATTTATTTAATAATAAAACTTTAGAGATGGGATATTAATCAAATGGCAAACGTAAATAACTAATTTGTAGAAATTTTAATTATTATTATATTTATATATTATTATTAATTATATTATATTGTTCAAAATCGCCACTATTCTGCTGAATGGATAATGCAATGCGACGTTTCATGTTGTCAAAAATATTCTGCAATACATTCGGCGTTATTTCATTACATTTAATTGTAATTGTATTCATTATGTCACTTAAGTTATTCATTCTTGTCTTATGTACTTCATTTTTTAACAATCCGAAAATAGAAAAATCTAACGGAGCAAGATCTGGTGATCTTGCTGGCCAAAGACCTCTGCTTATAACTCCACGAGGGAATTATTATTCTAAAATTATTGTAATATTGTTGAGAGTTGTATATGCAGTAGCGTCATCTTGCTGAAAGTAACCCCATTGAATTCGTCTCGTTGCACTTGACTTAAAAATGGTGTTAATAACTGTTTTCGGTATCGTTGGCTATTAATGATATTGTAAATTTTTTTCTACGACGAGATACAACTAACAATACTCCAACTTTAACAGCATGTAAAGGAAATTCATCAGCAAGATCAAGAATTTCGTCATTATTTAAATTTTCTTGAAAGAAGTTGCAATAATTAAGCCTAATATCGTAATCTCTAGGTAAGATCTGGTGAACAATCGATACTTTGTATGGATACATATATAAACGATGCTTCAAAATTCTATGAACAGTACTAGACGATAGGTTCGTTTTAACTGATAAACGATGAACTGATGTAAATGGGTTTTCTCCAATAAGGTTTTCTGCGCGTTCAACAATATTTTGCTATGTACGTGGTCTATCAGAACTTTTGCCTGTTAACACAGATCCTGTAGCCCGAGACTTCTCCACGACAAGACGAATGTGATAATGTAGAGCGGTATTATCCACAACTCTTTTAGGAAACTGTCCCTTACATTCCGCGTAGGTATATTGACATTCTCCGTTAAGAAATTGTGCACTTCGGAAATATGCTCCATCAATAAAAATATTTTCTTGCAATGCGTACATTATTTAGTAGTATTGCTTATTAAGTAAAAAAAATATTTGTAAGAAAAAATTATATTGCTGGTCACAAAATGACAAATGTCAAAATTATATTAGATAAATAATTATTTATAAATAAAAGGCAAGTGGCTTCTCACAATTTGCAAGTACTAGTCACTCAATGCCTACTGAGATGGATTTTTTTAAACACGCTGTATTTGCATTATAGTTTTAATGCGTGAGCTGTTAATTTTCCATTGAGTCTCTTTGTTTACAAACTTTGTTGGATATTTTAACCTAATTACGTAGAAGCATGTTTCAACGTAACTGAATTTTTAAGCACCAAGTGCATAGAGTAATCATTTGCACAGGAAATTATGGAATTTAACAAAGAGCATTATCGAGCTGTAATTTTTTACAATTTTAAACGTAGCTTAAGCCATAAAGAATGTTTTGAGATAATCAACTATTGCATATTCGATGACAAGTCCTGTTTATTACTGTCAACGCGATCTATTTTCCTTAAATGACGCGTCTTATATAAACTAAAAACAACTGTTGTCGAAAAGAATATTGATAATGTTTATGACATGATTGAATAAAACCGGCCTGTTATTGCATACCATATTCAAGCTAGCCTAAAGTTTGGTGTGAAGGCATTTAACACTATCTTAAATGAACATCTTATGGCATATAAACTTTGCTCTCGTTGAATTCTCCATAATTTGATCTCAGTTCAAAAGACCGTGTGAGATGTACAAGCCTACACTACACTAAATTGTCTTGCTAATTAATCGTTTCATCTAGTGTAAAATATCACAACAAGCAGTTTGTACATTTGAAATAAATTGTTTCAATAAAAGTTGTTCGAGAAAAAAGGAGAAAGAAAACAATTTTTTTTATATTAATGAACATGCCTTTATTGTAGAGCTGAAGTAACGTCGTATCGTTAGAGAAGACATATATTAAATGTGCATTTATGGAACGTAATATGTTGGACTGATCCTGCAATCGTTTTGTTATGGTTTAATGCGACTTTGAGAACGTGAAAAACCTTCGTGGCTAACAGAGTTAGTGAAATAAAATGAATAAGATATACTACAGATTGGCATTAAGTCACATGATAACCCCTCTGATATCATATCTCGTCAATCCACAGGCGTAAATTTAGTAAAATATGACCTTTAGTAACGCAGCCTTTAATTTCTCAGACATTCAGAATTATTTCTCTGCAGCTATGTAAATAATGTCTTAATCGGGAACCCTTGAAATTGTTCATATTTTTTTAAACAATTTTAGTTTACATACATTGCATCAAATAGCGGCTCATCAAATTTACTAGTAATATGTCTGCGCAGATACGCTCCACTTTTGATAACATTCAAACAGGTAATTCATATACGATCAACTAAATTTAGGTAAAATTAGTCTCATCCAAACAGTTTGAAGTGCATCAAATTGTATTACTATTATTATTATTTTGTATAGAACTAGTTCCATGGTGTTACATTATTTTATCAAACTACCCTCGTACACATCGTATTGCTATATATTATTATTTAATTATAGCATATTAAAGCAGCGGGGATGCCTGCAGGGCACGCCGACGGCGCTTAACACTGTGAGCGCGCGTGTCAAGATCTTGGACGTAGGAACAATAACTTAGCGCTTTTGGCTTGATCTTGGTTAGAGATATTTCCGATGGGATGGGTTTGAAGTTTTAAGACAGTTATATATTGTATTAAGTTTCGAATAAAAGCATCCTTTGAGTATATCTATCTGTCCTAACTGTTTCTGATTAAAATTTGGCCAACTTTCGTTGATATACCGCACCCGATGTTCGAATGCACCTGTGGAATTGAGCTGGTTTGGTTTAACTATATCCCCGAGTTTTACCGATAGTGCGAAATAGGAGCCCATACACCTATTCTGTTCACATCTGTTAAACCGTCGTCGGGCACAGGTGCGACGTAACGCTAAACAGGTGGATACATGCCAGCTTAGTTGTAATGGATTGTTTTGCATCGTTTAGGTTTTTGATTAGTATTTCGAGTTACTGCAACACATATAAATCAAGCTCGCGGCAGATATTAAGATTTGTATTTTATAGTTTATTCATATATTTTATAATATTTTATTTATAAGTTTCCCGTCAGCTTACATTCTTATGTTCGCATTAGTTTTTATAAACTTTGTATGTACGTTAACGGAGATCTCCGACAATATTTATTTTTCAAAGGTATTTTTAATCATATAAAATATTATTAAAAATCTGGTGTGAAGAAAACAAATACAGGTTCACTATTAATATTTTTGTGAACATGTCCGAACATATCCCTCCCCAGAGACGTAGATACGTATTTCGCCTTTCTACGGGCTCATCGGTAGCCCCTGCTGGAGAAAGGATATCTTCAGACACATTCACAAAAAAGAACCACATCGCCACATCACAGAAATTATCCAGACCGAGCGTAGAAGTAAATTCAGCGCTGCCTGTTGTCAGACAGCCGAAGTACCTTGCCCCGTCCACATAACCAATGTGAAGTAACGACGCCCTTCCATAGATGGCACAGCCATCCTTCTAGAAACTGCATTTTGTTTGTGTCTTCACTCATGCTACGGACTAACCGCATGTGTAATGTATCAGAATAATTGAAACATACATGAGTATGCAAACCCCACCAGTTTTGTATAATATAAAGGTATTTTTAATAATATAAAATATTATTAAAAATCTGGTGCGAAGAACACAAATACAGGTTCACTATTAATACTTTTGTGAACCTGTATTAGTGTTCTTCACACCAGATTTTTAATAATATTTTATACTATTAAAAATACCTTTGTATTATACAGAACTGGTGGGGTTTATCTACTCATGTATGTTTAAATTATTCTGAATATATATATCCCTTCAAGAATGTTAAACTTTCAATATACCTGATTTTTTTTATATACAGGTCCGTTCATATTGTTATATTCTTATATTTGTTGATATTTTGGGGAAAAGATATTCAATAGATATTATTATGGTATTATTTATTTGTGCCGTTATTGATTTGTTCGTGTATTTAGATCACTGTTATAGATATTATGGCTCGTAGGTGCGTAATAGGCTCTATCTTATCCATGTGGCGTATGAGCTCTAGTTACAATTCAACCGTAATTCGTGGTGGCACCCTTTTTATCTTTTACTATAATCAGACACTCAACAATGTTTCAATAAGAACTCCATCATCTCACTGACTTTAGCCCGGGTATTGACTAGTTGAATTGTATCTTTACCATCACCCTTCCCAGATAGGTAAGTCTTTCGAGCTCTACAGTATATCGAAGAGTATGAGAAGCCAGTATTGTGATATCTATTTTTGCTATTTACCAGTAGCAATGGATTACACGCGTTCTATTTATATTTACAAAATAAATCGCAAAAATTCAAAACAAGTGGACGCATATATTTCATCATTACAGACCGTCATTCTCATTCACCTCAAAGAGGCGTGCACAAACGAGAAGTTCGGGAGTCACTTTACCAGTTATTCTTATTATTTTAAAGAGAATGCTGCTTTGGCGAGCGAAAACGAGTGCAATCTCTTGTGATAAAGCAAAAATTTTGTAGGAGTTTACATAGAATCTTTGAAAATAGGCCAAACACCTCTTACAGTTTCGGAATAATTATAGAGATAGTAAAACTTCGTGAATGGGTGGCGTACTCATTTCCACTGTGATCTATCTGTAGTTCAAAGAATGTTTATTTATTCGTTTAAATATTACTAGACTGCATATTTTAGGAAATATTCATATTGAGAAGTACACCGACATTTTAGAAATTTTCTATTAGAATTATAATAGTAGACGACTACCAGTTAAGAAATTTAAATTTCTTTTAAAATATTCAAATATGACTAAGGTACGCTATAAATAGTACAAATAAAACATTTACATGTTCATTGACTTTAGGTTTTCGAAAATATATACAAGTTTATCTATTTTTGGTCTAATACGAACTCGTTGACTTAATTGTCTCATTGAACATTTCTACATTTGTTCTCTGATCATAAATTGTATTCTTACGTGTTATTATTGCCAACTTTTCCAAATGTTTATTTTCGTCTACTCCTGAATGGTTGATAATTATAATTGCATTATTTTTACTACCTGTAGTATATATCTACGTTTACAGATTTGGTGACATATCTAGTTATTATTTTGGAAGCTCTTCGTTTCGTCTTCCTAAGTAACATATTAAAAGCTTATATGAGGTATGATATTGAAAGAACCAGTGCTTGGTTTTTGGCAAAACCAAACACTGTTGGTATTACCAAGTCCAGGGCTAATAATATTATCTGTTTATCCGCACAGCCTCTAACACGGAAGAATAAATAAATAAATAAATAAATAAATAAATTGGCGATGGATAAGCTTAACTTTAAATTCTGGGTACGTGATTCGACAACTAAGTTGTCACCTTCAGCAGTAAAAAAACGTATTACAATCGGAGCCCTAGCACACATTTTACACAAGCAAAGAACATCACTATTTCACTGACGCATGACATAGTGATATATGTGCTAAATTGGGCTTAGTTGTCGAAATCCATATCCAGGATTTAAAGCTACGTAAGTACATTGCGGTATGGATTATTTTAAATTTTAAGTTAACTTTAACGGAATAAGCCACAGTCTCCGATTTAATCAGATACTATAACATAAGAAATAATAGACAATAGAGACAAAAGCATTAACAACATTTAGGAGTCATTCATATTCGTACATAGGTATGTCATAGAAGTAGTCATTAACATAAGCGTTTAATGTTATGTATTTTCTAAAACTTCTTTCAAACGATGGAGCATAAATTCCACCTATTTTTTATGAGTTTAAGATCAATAAAAGATAAAATTATTTTTCAAATCCAGTCGTTCAGCACTTGACTTTATATTTTATTTTAAAATGTTTATACATATTGTCTCATTTATAAAGCACTAACAACTCGCCTCAAATAGAAACACTTCCATACAAAACCGCCATCGTATTTTACCCTAACTCGAAAATTATATTTACTTAAGCGTCTATTCAGTTTGCACCATATAATTTATGTTCTATCTGACTGAAAGAAATTAAATATGTTTTCATCAGTGAAATAACACGTTTCTCACACGTTTCACAAATTATATACATAATATTAAATATTTATTAGTAAATTTTAAATGCTGGTATTTATTTACCTTATTTACGAAATAATAATTTAAATAAATGAAATTATTGCTTAAAACAAATTAGGTACTATATTTAATTACTGTGTAATAAAACTAAACATAAATAGTATACCACTTTCTGAGATTCTTAATTTAACGTAAATTTAGATTGCTGTAGTTATATGGATGAGAGTAACTGTATTCTTTTCACCCAGCCTCGAGGTAAACGTGTTAAAATATTTTGTTTATTCGCACATGCGCTAAATACGCGCTATAAATACAAAAGTTCTACTGGCGTTTCTTGTGATTTATCTCCTTCAAATTATGTTGCAAAAAAGTAGACCAAATGTTTCTGTTTGACGCAAGAATCTCTTGAAGATAATGAGTGTCCTATCCCGCTCGATCCATTGAAGTGGTAACACCACAAACGATTTCATTTATCAAAGAATTGGTATTGGAAGATCGCTATTTGAAAGTTAAGGAATGATCAACAATGTCCAATATTTCTGAAACAAATGTTTGCCGAATTCTGCATGGTAATTTTTGTGTCAATGAAGTTAGTGAAGGATGAGTACCAGGATTTCGTACTGCTCCTCAACTTCCAATCTGCGCTCTAGTTCTCTCGTTTTTAAAAATTAGCGGAGACAATCCAAAAACGATTTTAGAATCCATCATCACAGGTGATAAAACAAGGATTTCGTATTATAGTACTCTATTCAAAAAGAAGTTCATCGAATGAACTCATCACATAAAGGCAAAGTTATTCGATGAAAGATTGTAGTCACAATATTTTAAGGTTTTTAGGGCATTCTACAAGTATTAACGGTTATATTATTTTTATTTTTTTCATACATTGAGAGACAATATTCGGGAAAAAGGCAGAGGAAAATTTTCAAAAAGGGTTACGGCATATTAATGCTCTAGTTCATACTGCTACACTTTGGCAGAGACTCCAATTCGTGAATGTGTTTTTTAAGAAACTGGACATTCACCTTATAGATCTGATATAGCTCATGTATTATTCTATTTAAAAAATGGCTCTTAGGTGACGTCAATTTCATAACGATATTGAATTGCAAAGAGCCACAATGCAAGAATTTGTGGGGAGAATATTAAATAATTTTTGCAATCGTGTTGAACGTATTACGATCCCTTGTAATAAATTCATTGAAATTAGTGGAAACTATATGCAAAAATAAAAGTTAAAACATTTTCAAAACTTTATTTTCTCTGTCTTACCTCGTATCAATAACAAAATATGAAAACACTTGAAAATGTATAAAAATTACGAAAGTAAAAAGCTGATATTTCCAATGAATTCCTAATATTGATAAATGAGCGGTACAAACACATTTTACTTCTAAAAATATAGCTTTATTTTCAGTTGGTTAAGTTACATCCATGAGCACACATTGCCGGACTAAAAATATTTACGGAACACGCATTCATTATAGGGAGAATATACCATTTCTTTATGGGCGGTGTCAGGTATTTATTTCCCTACATTGTTTTCGAAGTACAGAAACGCGCCGGATAAATTACAAATAGTTGTAGCATTTTGAAATAGCGCAGTTGAATAAACTATATCAAAATTTACTAATATACAAGGTGGTCAGAAATTCGCGGATAATCGGCTAGTAGAACGATTCTATGATTAATTCTGAGTAGATAATCATAATACAGAAATGTTGTGTTGTCATTAGTTAAGCCACACGAAGTACTTAAAAGAAGTGTAGATTTGGCAACATGGTATAAAATCATCAATAAATCAGTAGGAATGATACGACAAAATAGTCTAATGAAGATAAAAGTAATAATTAGAGAACGGATTCAATTTACATGAAACGCAATCGGCAACTGGAATTGTGTATAACGTCGCTCAGTACATCCCGGCATAATTCAATGAAGTATTTGTTTGACTTACTCGGCCACCTGGTCTCGCAGCGATAACAATGGACAACCCAGCTATTGTATTCGTAGAATATAGTGTTTTCAGTGGTGTCGTGTACGTAGATAGAATAAATAAGTTTATCGTATTTCGTAAGAGAAATAGTACGTATATTCCTGTTCTTTTCATTTAAGCAACATCTTCCAATTATTTGCACGTAAGGGTGCATAAAATTTCGTTATTTAACTTCGTTTATCTGGATCTAGAATATTCTTACTTTTTCAGACAATGGAAGAGCGTCGAGAATGGCATCGTGAAACAATGGCGAGTTGGATTGAGGGCCATACTGATTGTATGTACATTGCCAGTGATTCCGAAATTTATTGTGAAGTGTGTGAAACGATATTGAAAAATTGCAATAAAGCAACCGTAGGATCGTTAAAGCACGAAAAAAAATTGAACACGTTGGAATCTGACAATTTTAACGAGGAACTCTGTGAAACTTTTATGGCAGCTAATATTCCATTATTTAAATTGAACAATCTAATTTTGAAGACATTTCTGAAAAAATATACTGGTCGAAATGTTCCTGATGAATCAACTTTACGCAAATATTATGTTTCTAGGTGCTATACGAGAACAGTAAAACGCATTAAAAGCCATCTTTTAAATCAATACATATGGATAAGCGCCGACGAAACGGTGGATATGTTAGGACGCTGTGTGGTAAATGTTGTAGCTGGTGTACTACATCCAACTATTCCCTATAACTCATATGTAATAGCAACACGTGTTATAAATAGAGTTGATGCGGAAACAGTTACTGAAACCATTAAGGAGAATATGCAAAAAATGCTTCATTCGGACGCCACGTACAAAGAAAAAATACTTTTATTTGTCAGTGATAGTGCTGCGTATATGTTAAAAACAGGCAGACTATTGAAAAAAACATATCCTAATATGCTGCATATTACTTGTGTAGCACATGCTCTCCACAGAATCTGTGAATATATCAGAGACACTTTTCCGGAAGTTGATAGACTTGTATCAGCTTTTAAAAAAGTTTTCAGAAAAGTACCATTGAGAGTAGCTCTTTTCAGAGAAAAATTTCCATCTCTGTCACTGCCTCCCACTCCAGTAATAACTAGATGGGGAACATGGCTGGAAGCTACTAGTTATTATGCTGAGAATTTCGATAGTCTAAAACATTTCGTAACACTGCTAATGGAGGATGCTAGAAGTATTGGTGAGTGCAAGGAGCTCACACAAATCCCATATTTAAAAAATCAGTTGTACTTTCTTCACGAATACTTTGGATAATTGCCAAAACTAATCACTTATTTTGAAAATCGAAATCTCAAATTAAATGACGGTTTAACTACATTAGATGTGGCTGTTAATAATTTGAAAAGTATTCCAAGTGACTTCGGATGTGGCATTCGGCAAAACTTTGAAGCAATTCTTAATAGAAATCCAGATTTAATTACATTGCAGCAATTATGTATGGAGACAATTCCACAAAATCTAACGGCTAAATATGAAGAAATAAAAGAATGTTTCCAGTATGCACCTATAACCAGTTGCGATGTAGAAAGGACGTTTTCTATTTATAAGGATGTACTTAATTCAAAGAGAACAAAATTGACAGAAGAAAACCTTGAGAAACTATTGCTAGTCAATATTAATACTCCTTTACTCAACTTGAACGACAAAATGAACAAATAAAAATGTTACAATTATAGAAATAAAATAAAAAACTTTAAAAATACAACTTTTCAACAAATACATATGTATTTCGTAATTTTATAGATCACCACCCGTTTGTTTTCCAATTATATAAATAGAATTAATTAATAAATATGTATTTCGTAATTTTAGATAGATAGATCACCACCCGTATGTTTTCCAATTATATAAATAAAATTAGAAACTTTATAAATACAACTCTTCAACAAATAAATATGTATTTCGTAATTTTATAGATCACCACCCGTTCGTTTTCCAATTATATAAATAAAATTAAATATTTTAGAAATACAGCCTTTAGCCAGTACTGCACTGGGCTTTGCGTCATGTGGTAAGCGTGTCCGTTCTCTAGTAATAATGTAAATGTTGAAACTGGTAGCCGTCGGTTTGAATACCAAACTGTAGCCTTTGTGGTATTGACTTTAGAACACGTTGCAATACATGGGGGGTAAATGATTGTATTTTGGCGTTAATTCTATTAATTACTTCCAGTTCATTGGCCGGAGGCGGGAATTCATATCTGGTGATCTTTCTGGTCATGATATTTGTTCATTTCGCCCGTCCACCTATCTGGAAACGTTCGTTCAACCATGCTGTTGTAATTCTAGCATTATGAGATTGTGCAGCATTGTTCATGTAAAACATGTTGACTCTGATATTTAATGGAATATTATCCAAAACTGCCCTCAACACATTTACGTATTTATTTACATCCGGAAGAAAAATGTTTAAAATACCTAGCCAAACATTCACAGAAAGCTTTTCTTGGCTTTCGAATAACTTTGGGATTTTTATCCACCCAAAAATGGAAATTGCGACCGTTGAAGAGACTGTCTCTTCTGAACATGCATTCGTCACTCCATAAAATAAGTGATAAAGAATTTGGATTATCTTGCATTTTGTTTAATGGTGTTACAAAACATTATTCTCTGTAAATTGACATTTACGTATAATGGTTACACTTTTGTAACATGAAACGGTCTTAAAAGGCTTTCCGTAAGCATTCCAAGAACAGTTGTTTTATTTAAAATGTTAATTTCTTGGGCTATTTGTCTAGTGCTGCAAGTAGGATTCTGATGAATAATATCCAAAATTCCTTCTTCAATGGATCGTACGACGATGTCTAGGTGCATGACGTTGCCTGGGAACAAAAGTGCCTGTTTCACGAAGTTTCTGATCCAATCTTCGAAATGTATTGTTAGGGACTGGATATCGTGTTGCATATTCCTTTCCTGCCATGTGCGCATTTCCATTACAAAATCTAAATACCATATACATATTAGCGTATTCGTTGAAAGAATAAAACGATCAATTACACCAACAATGTGGAATAATTTTATTTAACAGTAAAAAAAAATTTTCGAAAAGTATTTCAAAAAAATTCGAAATAATTTTTGTAGCGTATTTTCAACATTAATGGTCTCGTGTGACTTAACGATTGACAATTTAACATTTCAGTATGAAAAGTGTCGACTCAAGATTAATTATAAAATAGCCCTACATTACGATTATCCGTGAATTTCTGACTTATCTATATAGTACGTAATGTATTAATACTTGAAGAGAAGAAGTAATTTCCTATGTTCGTATATCCCTACTTCGCGATAAAAAAATTAAACAATTTTTCAACGTCAACTCGCATCTATCCAATTAAGAAACGTCTTGACACAAGGCCAACAAATAAATGATTCCCTCCCTTAACCTCAAGCAATTACTTATTTTCTCAGTGGTTGAATAATTTTATTTTGGTGATTCGGATCGACATTCGTTTCGGCGTTTCCATCGTGTTATTCCTCAAAACCGACGCAGCACAGCGCAAGTATCGAAAACCCGTGAAATAATTGCAGGGAGACGGGAAATCGCCTGGTAAATTAATTTAGCGAATCGGAAAGTCAAGCGAATGCTTATGGATTTCACTTAGCTGAGTGCAGTTCGACGATTTTCCAATACAGATGAAAATAGAAGAAAGATATTTTCGGCTCACTGCCAGTTTCTACTTTCTGCTTTACTTCATTTAAACCACAAATTGGTAAGAGGGTATGTGGAATTCTATTTGTATCACGCAATTTTAAAATTATCTTTGAGCTTCAAAAGTCATTATTATTTACGGTACTGGATATTTTATTTTGGTTTTACATAACTTGTTTTTGCTAAATTAATTTCATAATAGTTATTTGTGCAATTAGTTTAGACAGCTATATTTTTTCATGAATTTGCAGCTTAAGTAACGAGGGCGAAGCAAATGAGTGAAAAATTCACTTTCAGAACGTCTTATACATGTAATTTTTTTTAGTTTTTAGTTTAGTGATATAAATTAATCAAAAAACAGATCTAGGTAAGTACTACAATCTTATACAATAAAAGTTCTTCCACAATTATGAGTAACGTTAACATGTAATTCTCAAAGTAAAATTATGAGTTTTCTATTTAGTAAAAAAATTATTTTAATTGAAAAGTGTTTTTAATAAGTCCTTTCTTTAAATAATTTGTATTAATAAAACCTGTTTTTCGTTGAACAAGGCAGGAATCTTGGATGATGTTGGCGTAGGTCAGTAAATTCGTGGTGTGTTCCAAGTACGGAGTTTTCAATTCTGCGTGGCCGGCTTTGAGCGTGCTTCGACGGCGTGGTTTTATTCTCGGGCCGGTGTTCCGATTAAAAGATGCTATGATCGATTTCTGGCCGTTCTTCGATGGTATCGCCTTCAAAGATGGTTTAACAGTAGCCCCAAATTAATATGTTGCTTTTTCAGGCACTTTTAAAATTTTATCTCAGGTATTTAAGATTTTATATAATTTTTAAGTTTTGTGTAGTACTTTCCCTGGCACTTGTAATAAAATTTTCTACTGACGCTTTGATGGCAATTATTTCATTCAAAGCCTATTATGCATTTTTGAAATAGCCTCGAATTTTACTTTAAATTACATATAATAATAATTGGAATATAAATAAATTATTGGTTTTAACATATAAACAAAATTAAATTAATATTTTCAAATAATGGTTATGGGTTTCTGAATGTAGGGTTATGTTTTGTGTGTGGAAAGAAAATAACCTTTTCGCGGGTTGTTTACTTTCAAAAGTGGGCGTGTCTAACTAGTATCGATACACATTCTTAATGTAGATAAATTAGCTATCTGTAATTTCGCGCTAATTATTTAAATTAAGAAAATGACAATTTAAATAAAATATAAAAAAGTAAATTTTGAAATAAATATAAATTAATTTTAAATATACAAAGTTATCGTAATATTAATTTATTTTCATTTCGATACTAATTTTACAAATTATGTTCGCCAATTTAAAACATTCTATTGTATGTTATTTCTGTCTTTCCCTTTGCAGTTAGCTGGAATGATGGTGTTATTTTGCCCCACAACAATATATATATATATATATATATATATATATATATATATACAGTCGATTCCGCTTAATCGGGACACAAATGGGAAAAGTCTTTCGTACCAATAATCTGAAGGTCCCAATAAATCGGAGATCACGAATAAGCCAAACAAAATATGTCAATGTGCACTGACTGGTTTACTTACAAACATATTGCTATGGACTTTTTCCCGCAACATTATGAAGAAAACATTATTTTATGATTAAACCATTATTTTTGATGACTCGGTATGTTTTTGAAATTTATTTATGTATGAACATTGATTTTATGTTGATTTAGTTTTGACTAGGGATGTAGTTCGTCGTGTGGCCATTATATCCTTAGACACGTCTAGATATCCAAGTAAGAGAGTCGCATATTTAAAGATAAAACTCCTTTATCTTTATTTCATGTAATTTCGGTTTTTGTTTTGAATTAATAGTGTTTGTGATTGCCGAATTCATTACCGAAGTTATACGAGTTTGTAAACCTCGTAATTTTGATTTTTATCTCTCATTTGGCGTGTTCTCCATTGTTATATATAAAAAAATAAAAACTACGAGTATAATACCACGTTTTCCTACTGGAAACCCGGAGAGGAAAGCTGTCTCATTAAAGAAGTTTACCGATTGAGCATCAAAGTTGGACAGCGTTGTGGTGAATAGTGGTTCATTCAACTACGAACTCACTATTCATAGCATATTTTGGCGTAGCCAAGCGTGGGGCGAACAAAGAACAAGCATAATATTAAGATGGAAGGTATCTTTAACGTAAAACAAAGAACTGAGAAATTGGTGGAAGAAGTATAGAAGAGAATAAGTTCTATGACAACCATACATGAAGAAGAGCACGAAGGAAGTAACGGGGAAAAGATTACTCTTGGATAACACATCAAGGGAAAATGCAAAGAATAATTGCAGATAATGCAACTTATTTTAATAATGCCAGATTTATAGATGCTTTAAGAGACCGTGACATTAAAATTTCTTTCTCTTCCATACGCCATCCATGTGGAAATCCATGTGAGAGATACATCCAGGAAATAATCAAGTTCCTGAGGATCAAAACTCACGAAAATCATGCAGGGTGGGTCACACATGTCCAGGATATTGAGGATAATCTCAACCATTCTCCGAATACTGTTACTCTGGAGTGTCCTTCGACTGTGATGTATGAGATAAGGCCTACCAGACCCTGGAATCAACAAATGGACACGGTAGAAAACTTGGAACAAGTTACAGTTCAAGTGGGAAGAAGACTGGCAAAACAAGGAAGATATGTCAACCAACAAAATGACAAGATTACTAGCAAGACCAGGTTTGAAGTAGGAGATATTGTTATAGTAAGAAGTTATCGTCTTGGTAGACGCGATCAAGGGAAGTGTCAGAAGCTCGATATTCCTTATGTTGGTCCATACCGTATACTAGACGGTTTAATGACGTTACTTATGAATTATATACAATGGACGGTCGTCGTAAGAAGGGGCGATATCATATAAGTGCTCTGCAACCGTTCGCTCCACTGCTGCACGTTGATGAAGATGTTCCAGTTTGACTTTGTGCGACAGCTGAGTGCGGGGATCGGTCAAGACAGTGCGTTATTGTCTATGGTGCGACGAGTGCGGTAGAATATATGATGAACAAGATTTAGACATGTCCTGGCTTTTCCATTATATATTCTAGGGGGGATGCTATGAACTTCTCCCCGCAACATTATGAAGAAAACATTATTTTATGATTAAACCATTATTTCTGATGACTCGGTATGTTTTTGAAATTTATTTATGAATGAACATTGATTTTATGTTGATTTAGTTTTGACGGGGGATGTAGTTCGCCGTGTGGCCATGATATATCCTTAGACTCGTCTAGATATCCAAGTAAGAGAGTCGCATATTTGAAGATAAAACTCTTTTATCTTTATATCATGTAATTTCGGTTTCTGTTTTGAATTAATAGTGTTTGTGATTGCTGAATTCATTACCGAACTTATACGAGTTTGTAAACTTCGTAATTTTGATTTTTATCTCTTATTTGGCGTGTTCTCCATTGTTATATACAAAAAAAATAAAAACTACGAGTATAATACCACGTTTTCCTACTGGAAACCCGGAGAGGAAAGCTGTCTCATTAAAGAAGTTTACCGATTGAGCATCAAAGTAGGACAGTGTTGTGGTGAATAGTGGTTCATTCAACTACGAACTCACTATTCATAGCAATATGCATTTAATATTGTGATCTTCAGTACAAAATACTTTCATAATAAACAATAAATACAATATATGTACATAAAACAAAATCCGAATTACGGGATTATGTATGTATACTGGCAGATATCATACACACACACACATACACACACACACACACACACACACACACATATATATATATATATATATATATATATATATATATATATAGTGTTAATAAGAATTAAAATTTATTTCTTATTTATTTTATTGGCCGTGTCATAATATTAAAATAATAGACTTTTTCTTAGTTTAGCGACCTTTAATGAATTTCAATTTTTTTACTACGACGTTTCGACTTTTTTTATTATTAAGTCTTTTCCAAGAGATTAGACTCTGACAAAGTATACATAGGCCAAACTAAACAGTTACTACAGGAAAGATTAAAAGGACACAAATACGCAAAAAATCAGACAACTTTAAAAAACACCAGATAACATTAAAGCATAATTTTGATTTTGATAATACAAAAATAATAACCAAGCAAAAAAATACAAAGTGGGGTCTTAGAAATGATTCATATTTTCAAAAACAACAAAACAATCAACGATCGTAACGAGATTGATGGACTTTCTAAACTTTATTATCCTCTCATTAAACAATAGACAACCCCACCCACACAAAAAAAAAAATTTCCCATTGTAAATATACTGTATTTTCCCAAACACATGGCCTGACCAAACTAATTTTAAAACGAAATAAACAATTTCATTTTTGCACAAAGACATTTAGTTACACTAAATATTCCGAGAAACGCAGTCGACCCCATAAAAAAAAGGTTCGACATGTCTGACTATACATATTAGTCATATTACACAAAATATGTGTTTTGACACGAAATAAATTGGTGAGTTTTGTATCCTTTAATGTTCCGTACTTTAATTATTATTTTAATTTTAATTTTAATTCATTCATACAAATGTAAATATATTTCTTACCTTTCGTTGTATTAATTTTTTAGTTCTAAGCACTTGAAGAAGACTTAATAATAAAAAAAGTCGAAACGTCGTAGTAAAAAAATTGAAATTCATTAAAGGGCGCTAAACCAAGAAAAAATCTATTATTTTAATATATATATATATATATATATATAATATTTTCGTGACCTTGGTATGATATGGTATTAATAGGTCGGCGATTATAGGTCTGCTTTATTACTTCAAAGTATATATATTTAAAACAACCCTACATATTTCGGCAATGATGCCTTTTTCAAGGATATAAAAAATATAAATGACATAATATAAATGTCAAATAATTGAGTTGCTATGGTTTAAATTATTCAAAGATACATTCCAATAATAATAATAAATCATGCCTTAGTATTCAAAGAAATAGATAGCAAGGTGTGAACATATGTGTTGCTCGCTGCTAGCAGCTTGTGTCTCTTTCTGGGTATAAACTTGTGTGTTGGTTGCTGCTGGCAGCTTGCGTCTCTCTCTGGGTGTGTGGTTTTGTATTTGTGTTAGCGCGTAAGTGTAGGGTTTTGTATGTTGGTGCGCTCGTGCGTGTGTTTAGTGACCGGTCGCGTAAATTTAGAGAGATCGGATAACCAGCCGATGCGTAGGGCCGCCAACCCTTTCCCGGCAACTTCTTTACTTTTCCGTGCAGTACTTCGACGGTCCGATCCCCGCTCCTCTGTCGACGACGGTCACACTTTGTGCCATCTTAACGATTTCCGCAAAAGCGGGGGCAATGCAACCTGGGCGGCAACCTGGCTAGGCTGCCGTTAACAGCACATACACGTTCGACGTTTGTGCATTGCCCCCGCTTTTGCGGAAATCGTTAAAATGGCACAAAGTGTGACCGTCGTCGACAGAGGTAGCCACTAAGAGTGTTCCCTCGGTTGGCGATGAGCAACCCCGTGCAAAGTGCGCTTCGCTGGTCTGCGCCTTGCCTCGTTGGGGCGGGGGTCGGGCCGTCGAAGTACTGCACGGAAAAGTAAAGAAGTTGCCGGGAAAGGGTTGGCGGCCCTATGCAAGGGCTGGTTATCCGATCTCTCTAAATTTACGCGACCGGTCACTAAACACACGCACGAGCCCACCAACATACAAAACCCTACACTTACGCGCTCACACAAATACAAAACCACACACCCAGAGAGAGACGCAAGCTGCCAGCAGCAACCAACACACAAGTTCATACCCAGAAAGAGACAAGCTGCTAGCAGCGAACAACACATATGTTCACACCTATTTTTTGGAATACTGAGGCATGATTTATTATTATTATTGGAATGTATCTTTGAATAATTTTAACCATAGCAACTCAATTATTTGACATTTATATTCTGTCATTTATATTTTTTATATCCTTAACAAAGGCATCATTGCCGAAACAGGGTTGTTTTAAATATATATACTTTGAAGTAATAAACCAGACCTTTAATCGCCGACTTATTAATACTATATATATATATATATATATATATATATATATATATATATATATATATATATATATATTAAACAAAGCATGTACATTATTAGGTACGTATGTAAAAAACAGCGAAAAAAAAAGTTAATTAAGTCATTTTATTTAACAAGCAAGAAACAAGAGTACTTTGCTTTCTTTTCTTAATTTACTCAGCATTAACAAAATTGAAGCACGTCTAAAGGACTTCCCTTATGTCCTTTCTGCAAAAAAAATTGTCTTAACTTTTCGATGCAATTTCGTGCTTCTGGCAAAGAAACGGGCGTCGACTCGATTTCTTCTTCGCTGCCAGAATCAACATTTTCGGCTTCTTGAGGCGTTCTTTTATTTCATCGATGATATCTTCTTCAAAATTTTCCTTTTCGTCGCAGCAACTTGAATCTTTTTCTAAATCGGTGAATTCCTCTTGATTTTGTATTCCCATCTCTTTCAAAACAATGACATCGTTGATATCTTCATCCATTTTCTCGGAGCTTTCACTCAAGCTTTGCGAGTTCACTTTAAAATTGCAATAAGAAAAATAATTTTTTATTGTTTTGCTATTAATATCCCTCCTTCTGTCTGCAACGAAGTATGTGGCTTGCAGAATATTTACTTTACTGCTTATATCTTTAGGTGTCGAGTTTGATCCCAATAAGTTTTCTTAATTTTTTTCTAAAATGAAATTTATTGGTTTAGTTCTGTATTTAGTTTTTAGGTTTTCAATAATGCCCATCCAAGGGTTGGGTCCATGATGTGTTTTGTGGCAAATATTCAAGGGTTACGTTCTTTAGTGTCGGTGTATGGATAAGCAGAATTGTCTAGAATCAGAATTGTGGATCTGGATTGGCGCTGCAATTCTTTATCCCAACTTTTCAGCCAATCTAGAAAAATTAACGAAGTCATCCATGTATCGAATTAGCATGATATTTGACGGGCAATCTCTCGATATCCAATTCTGTAAAACAGCGAGGCTTTTTGCTTTTTTCATTAACAAGCAGTTTTTTCTTGTCATTCCCCGTCATGTTCGTTCAGCGTAAGACAGTTATTCTTTCCTTTGCTTTCCTCGAACCTGCTAAATTGTCTTTTAAAAAAAGAGAACCATCTGGAGTTGCTCTATAATACAGCCCTGTCTCTCGGCGTCGTAATTTTTTCCGACGTAAATTCATTCATAATTTCGGGAAGCCTTTCGAGTTTCCACCTATCAGCATACAAAACATAAGAATTAGCTTTTTCCCCATGAACTTTATTAAACTTGATGTCTTGTCTCTTTTTTCAACGAGAAAACCACTCGGTCGCCTTAAGATTTTCATGCTTCTGGCCCAGCTTCTTTGCAAACTCTTGGGCTTTGCATTTTACCAGGTCCTGCCGCACAAACACCTCTTTTAGGAACAATGCCAAACCAATTGCTGATTTCAGCATCTTTCCCTTCTCGTTTACGTTTTCGCTGAACTCCAGGCCCACTTGCACCAGCGATGCTAATTTGGTCACGGAGTTCTCTTTCACATGCACGAATCGCTCAATCGTAGTTTTCGGTACCTAAAATTTCAGATAAATTCCGATTCGTTGTGTTTGAATATTCTTCTCTTTTGTTCAGCAGTTCCATTTTTTGAACAATACTTAAATCTATACGGGGAATGTTGAACATACGAGCCTACACACAATTTGTACATAATACAAATTGTGTAGGCTCGTTTGAATACTCTTTTATTTTGTTCAGCAGTTCCATTTTTTTGAACAATACTTAAGTCTCTACGGGGAATTTTGAACAAACGAGCCTACTCACAATTTGTATTATGCACATACTTGGAAGAATGCACATTAAGAAATGAGTCCACAGAGAATTAGAGAGTTCCCCGGATTATTCGATGCTTTGTTCTGATAAGACATTTTTTGTCTATATAGAACGGTGAAGTTTTACTTATCTTTGATTCCGTTCTATTAGAAATGTCCCAAAGAAGCGGTTGTCCCAATTATCCGAAGACCCAATTAAGCGGAATGGACTGTATATGTAAATATTATTTATTCGATTTTAAAACCATAATCTCGTTTATAAGCATCCAAATGCGGAGATAAATTGGTCTTTATGGCACAGCTTAATCAAAAATTCCTAAGCCAAATTTGGATTAATAATTTCAACAAACTCAGTATGCAACATCTATTAATATCAAGGAAAATAATGCAGAAATTAAAAGTACAAGCACTTGGATTTTAAGTTGTAACATGACACAAAAACCAACGCTAAATTGATGATTCATTTGCTTGTGATATGCTCAGCAATTAAGATCCTCCTCTATATATATATTGATCAATTTTAATCTTGTTCTTCAGAGAATTTTTTTCGTGAAATTCGACTGTTGTTTGTTGACTGGTTGCTGAGGTAATACACATTACTGCAAAAGCCTACCGCGTGCTTTAAAATCATCTGTTTAGTAAAGATGGAAAATTTACGATAATAGAAGTGAAAAATTTACAATTGAAAAAAAAATGTTGCACGCACGACCGGAAACTGGTCTCGTAAGCTACCAGGGACTCGTCTACGACTCGTATTTGCTTACTCATCCAGTAAAATCCTACTTTCCGAACTTGATACTTAATAGTATCTTACATAACCAGAGTTGTAAATACCATATTACGCACCAGTGGAGAAAGTTTAATTCCACGAGGTGGTACTAGAGTTTTGTACCGTACATTTTCTACGACCACCATGATCCTGAAAAAATTTCAACAAATAATTACCTTTTGTTGGAGACAAGGTAGTGAATATACAAATTTCAAATGTGAAATATCAATTGATATTTAAATATCAATTGACAGTTAAATGTGTTTGTTCTCGGAGTTAATTTACAGCGCTCGTGCGTAATGAAGCATTTGCCTATTAGAGCGGTTGTTGGTGCGATTTTCACTATTTATACTAGCAGTCGTAGAAAAGTAACTATTAACATGCTACGCTATTAAAGTAAATTTTGAATCCAGTTAGCTCGCATTAAAAGTGTCATTTTAAAAGACAGTTGTAAAAAAAATAATTTTATTTCGAAACTTCAATTCAAAATGTTTACTATGTCAGATTAGTACATCTAATATTGTAGATATTTATTCGTTTGCTTACTTGTGTCAGAAACAGATATATTCGGGTAGAAATATATGCTAAAATCAAAAGTTAAATTCGCCGATATTATTAATGCAGAAGAATCGGACAATAATAAACAAACTATGTAAACTCCAATAATTACCATATTCTAAAGATTGAGATTTCATTACCTGGAGATTCTCTGAGGAACTCAAGGTGCTCATTTTTATTACTAAACTTTTAATTTTGAATTAAGCTGCAAAGATGAGAAGGAAAATTAGATTTTATTTCTTAACTTTTTGATTGAGTTAGATTTGTATTAGATTTAAGATGAGACTTTCTAAAGTGCGCACTACATAATTTATATTAAATACAATATCCAAACAAAAAAATACCTAACAGTATAGAAATGTACCATACAAATGTTGAACCTAACCAGTAAGCAGTGATTTATTAAGGCAAAGGTGACATTTTTATTATATTTTCTGAGATTAACAAAAGTGACAAATTGAAAAAAATGTTATGGTATTTCGGAATTGTCACAACTAATTGAATACTTCTATGAAAAATGATGAAATTTAGAAATGAGCATTTTCAGCAGTAATTTGCTAGTTGAAGCGAAACATTCTCTTATGCACATAAAAAGTTTCGATGAATTGAAAAAGATATTTAATAGTAAATTATGTTCATTAGCTATTATGAAACATTAGTATAATATTTTCTTCTGCAGCTTTGGATCTAATCTCTTACTTATACGATTCTATATTTGTTTTCGACAATGGTTTTTCACCACCAAATTTATTTTCAGTTCGGGTGTTTCATAAGTTTCCTATCTTGCGCCTTTGTTATTTGGTTTAGTTATTAGCTATTTACTTATGTGTATGACCTACCTAGTTCTTGCCTATGCAGATATAAAATTTGCAACAATATAAATATCATTTAAAGGATGAACAGTGTAAGTCGTAAGAGCATCGGAAAATGGAAGTGAGTTGGTTAACGGTTCGAATCTTGCGACTGACGCACTAGTGTCTGTTTTTTTTCGGAATCGATATCCTCTTCTATTACCCTTAAATGTTGTGGAAGTGAAAGTCAAATCAAGATTTCTACCCTCTTACGGCGAGGAGATCTAGTCACAAAACCATGAAACATGTTATACACCATATACACTCTAAGCGTTCCCATATTTTAACAAGTTTTCAGCTTAAGATATTGGGCCGCTATACACACACCACAAAAAAAATGTGATTGTGTTTATCTTTTTAAACTGAGTCCAAATGTTTCCAAATGTATTGTAGTTTCCTTTACCCCTATTTCTTCTCGAGTTAGCTATGTCTACTGTGTGCACGATTTTTTGACAAAAAAAAACCGAGTTTGAGAAACTTGGCGTCTGACTTCGACTTGAAAGTTCATACCAAATTTGTTTCTTCGAATTTGTAACGAATCGGTCCACTTGGTTTTATTATATGTGTTTCTCCCTGTTTCTAATCTACTTAAATTCTAATACCACCCCTTGGCTCTGTGTAAACTTGAATACGCGCCACAGGTTTGGCATGTATGCAATACTCTCGAAATGGATCAAATTCACCAGAAATTTCTCAATTTTTCATTCAAAGTAGATGGTGTATATCTTTTTAAAATGACAGAATATCACTTCTCGTTATCTCAACGAGGCCTTTTATTCACAAAATTTATGAAAGACGTTAATAATAATCTAGTGAATTGCTATTACCTTTTGCAAAAGATACCATTTCGTGCTCCTCGTCTTCTCAATTCAGGAGTGACTGTGCCGAAGAACTTCGTCGGTGTAATGTGCGGCAAGAGCTCTCACTTACACAAACATATCGTTTGTACATAATATAATAGAGGCAGATTGTTCTACTCAATTTAAGCAATTATGAGTGTTGAAAAAGTTTAATTCCACGAGGTGGTACTAGAGTTTTGTACCGTACATTTTCTACGACCGCCATGATCCTTAAAAAATTTCAACAAATAATTACCTTTTGTTGGAGACAAGGTAGTGAATATACAAATTTCAAATGTCAAATATCAATTGATATTTAAATGTCAATTGACAGTTAAATGTGTTTGTTCTCGGAGTTAATTTACAGCGCTCGTGCGTAATGAAGCATTTGCCTATTAGAGCGGTTGTTGGTGCGATTTTCACTATTTATACTAGCAGTCGTAGAAAAGTAACTATTAACATGCTACGCTATTAAAGTAAATTTTGAATCCAGTTAGCCCGCATTAAAAGTGTCAATTTAAAGACAGTTGTAAAAAAAATAATTTTATTTCGAAACTTCAATTCAAAATGTTTACTATGTCAGATTAGTACATCTAATATTGTAGATATTTATTCGTTTGCTTACTTGTGTCAGAAACAGATATATTCGGGTAGAAATATATGCTAAAATCAAAAGTTAAATTCACCGATATTATTAATGCAGAAGAATCGGACAATAATAAACAAACTATGTAAACTCCAATAATTACCATATTCTAAAGATTGACATTTCATTACCTGGAGATTCTCTGAGGAACTCAAGGTGCTCGTTTTTATTACTAAACTTTTAATTTTGAATTAAGCTGCAAAGATGAGAAGGAAAATTAGATTTTATTTCTTAACTTTTTGATTGAATTAGATTTGTATTAGATTTAAGATGAGACTTTCTAAAGTGCGCACTACATAATTTATATTAAATACAATATCCAAACAAAAAAATACCTAACAGTATAGAAATGTACCATACAAATGTTGAACCTAACCAGTAAGCAGTGATTTATTAAGGCAAAGGAGACATTTTTATTATATTTTCTGTGATTAACAAAAGTGACAAATTGAAAAAATGTTATGGTATTTCGGAATTGTCACAACTAATTGAATACTTCTATGAAAAATGATGAAATTTAGAAATGAGCATTTTCAGCAGTAATTTGCTAGTTGAAGCGAAACATTCTCTTATGCACATAAAAAGTTTCGATGAATTGAAAAAGATATTTAATAGTAAATTATGTTCATTAGCTATTATGAAACGTTAGTATAATATTTTCTTCTGCAGCTTTGGATCTAATCTCTTACTTATACGATTCTATATTTGTTTTCGACAATGGTTTTTCACCACCAAATTTATTTTCAGTTCGGGTGTTTCATAAGTTTTCTATCTTGCGCCTTTGTTATTTGGTTTAGTTATTAGCTATTTACTTATGTGTATGACCTACCTAGTTCTTGCCTATGCAGATATAAAATTTGCAACAATATAAATATCATTTAAAGGATGAACAGTGTAAGTCGTAAGAGCATCGGAAAATGGAAGTGAGTTGGTTAACGGTTCGAATCTCGCGACTGACGCACTAGTGTCTGTTTTTTTTCGGAATCGATATCCTCTTCTATTACCCTTAAATGTTCTGGAAGTGAAAGTCAAATCAAGACTTCTACCCTCTCACGGCGAGGAGATCTAGTCACAAAACCATGAAACATGTTATACACCATATACACTCTAAGCGGTTCCCATATTTTAACAAGTTTTCAGCTTAAGATATTGGGCCGCTATACACACACCACAAAAAAAATGTGATTGTGTTTATCTTTTGAAACTGAGTCCAAATGTTTCCCAATGTATTGTAGTTTCCTTTACCCCTATTTCTTCTCGAGTTAGCTATGTCTACTGTGTGCACGATTTTTTGACAAAAAAAAAACCGAGTTTGAGAAACTGGGCGTCTGACTTCGACTTGAAAGTTCATACCAAATTTGTTTCTTCGAATTTGTAACGAATCGGTCCACTTGGTTTTATTATATGTGTTTCTCCCTGTTTCTATTCTACTTAAATTCTTATACCACCCCTTGGCTCTCTGTAAACTTGAATACGCGCCACAGGTTTGGCATGTATGCAATACTCTCGAAATGGATCAAATTCACAAGAAATTTCTCAATTTTTCATTCAAAGTAGATGGTGTATATCTTTTTAAAATGACAGAGTATCACTTCTCGTTATCTCAACGAGGCCTTTTATTCACAAAATTTATGAAAGACGTTAATAATAATCTAGTGAATTGCTATTACCTTTTGCAAAAGATACCATTTCGTGCTCCTCGTCTTCTCAATTCAGGAGTGACTGTGCCGAAGAACTTCGTCGGTGTAATGTGCGGCAAGAGCTCTCACTTACAAAAACATATCGTTTGTACATAATATAATAGAGGCAGATTGTTATACTCAATTTAAGCAATTATGAGTGTTGATGTGCTCGCAACTAACGTAATTGCACAATAAACTGTGCACAAAATTTTTGTCCTGAGTGAATATTTATAGCTCAAAAAAGCACATCGCGTTAACTAGTCTAAAGCTACTCACGCGTACTTTGTTAGTGGATATTGTAGTGTAGTTTGTAAGGTTGTAACAGACCCGGAAGTGGAATTTATTTCCTAAATAAACATAACCTAAACTATTTGTATCTCAAAATTAATTTGTTTGAGCAAAAATTATTCTAGCAAAAATCTCCAACAAGAAGATGATCTCCAATTTCTTGTCTTAAACATTATTGGGGTGTGCTGCTCTGGACTTTTATAAGAGGTTGAATTCTGAATGGCACACTATAGTGTTCTTGCCTGCATACCACAATAATCGACAAAAAAGAAGAGACAATTTCACCATGACTACATACATAGCCGATTGAACAATGGTCTCTTTAAACCACTAAAACAAACACTAAATTCATGAATTGACCGCCATAAAGTCTAGTAAGGATAAATAAAGAATACATTTTACAGCCAATGAAGCTGTCAATGCTTTTAGGATAGAGTTGAGTGACATATCTCCAAAAATAAGAAGCATGTAGTAAAAATTTATCTAATAAATATTTTGAGAATATGTGATCAT
The DNA here is from genome assembly GCA_935421215.2 of Melolontha melolontha. Lineage (NCBI taxonomy): Eukaryota > Metazoa > Arthropoda > Insecta > Coleoptera > Scarabaeidae > Melolontha > Melolontha melolontha. Next base: position 83,791,651 of record OW285239.1, on the reverse strand, counting down.
ATTTTCCGAATAAAATATTATTTTCTACAGTATTAGGCTCAAATTTAAGAGAAGACGCATTGGATATGAAACGACTACATACCTACATTATTATTAGCAATCTTATATTACTTTTATTCGTCAGAACGTTACCTTCCAAATCTACTTAAAAAAATTGCGAAACTACATATATTGCTACTTTTTCTTTTTACACCATCCTTTCATAAAACAGAAATATTTTTAATAAAATATGAATATTATTTAAAATCAGGTGTGGAGAACACAATACAAGTTCAAATTTTTGTGAAAATTACTCTACAGACATGCAGACACCTACTTCGTTCTGCTGCTATAGACTTATCAAATTCATAAGAATAGCTCTCTTATTATATACAATCAAGTCACAAAAGACAGCATAGAAAACGTTTAGCGCCGCTCATGGACCAATATTAACATTCCGAAAGCCATACTATCGCCGTCTTCGTGACAAGTGTAGAACTTGGCAAGTGGTTGCCAACTGACGATCACAGTCTCAACTGACGGAAACTGTATTAACAGGAACATAACAAAACAATTTGAAAGATACCAGAATGGGTAAAATCATTTTTTATATAAAAATATTATTATATATCGGGTGCGGAGGACAAAATACAAGTTCATATTTTCTTTTATGTTCAAATTAGTTTTTATCCAAAATTTCTTACTTTTTTCATTTAGTGTATTACCATGTATTAAAACTTGCATAAACGTTGACTTCCATTTCTGCATAGATTCACTTCACAAAAATATTATGTAATATTTATAATATAATTTTTCATATTTTTAACTTTTTTTTATACAAAACTCATAAATTATATTTTTAAATTTTAATTAACGAATAAAATCATCAATAAAAAATTATTATTCTGCTGACCGTTTAAGTAAATTATTACATTAATAGTTATCTGAAAATGTATCAAAGTTTACGGACTTGATTAATAAAAGAGAAGCGAAAACGAATAGTTACTTACGAATGATAAATAAGTGAGGTTAATGAAAAATGTGAAACTTGCTGAAGATAAAAGTTAGAAAAAATTACGGAGACTATTGGTTGCTGCAATATTATTTTATATTTGTAATAAGAGGTACTGAGAAATTAATCGTACCGATGAAAGAAACGAATTTGGAGTATTTTGCGCTACGGAAGATGATCTATTTGATGTGCCTTAAGATACCCACCTTGGTACCTCCGCACCCACGCACGGTTCTGGCAAAATGAAGATGGTCGATAACGAAATCGGTAGACATAATGCATAATTTCAAAGGAGCCTCTATTCATCATGGAGACGGGTGCGGGTTGACTAAACCAGATGATGAGCAGCGCCGCTTAGTTTTACTTACGGAGGTTCGAGACTGAAAACTAAGAAACGGATTTGCGCGCTCGTAGGTGTATTCACTTACAGAGTACTAAATTGTACTAAAACGACAACTAAACTATAGGAGAAAGGGGTGCCTAAATACATAAAATAATTGTAAAAAACAAAAACAAAAGAAAAACAAGTAATTAACAAGTAGTTAACAATTGACTAACTAATGGTTCTCAAGCCGAAAATAATAATATATAATAATAATAATAATATAAAAAGCGACGAACTTGCTTAAAATCTAAAGAAAGAGTTAATAGATAAAGTTATGAAAAATTGACATTGGCTTATGAATCACCCAGTATATCAAATTATTGAACATATAACACGAGAAAAGAAATTTCAAGCGTTTTTACTGAATCAATTTGAAACACCAAAATCGAATAATTTAAATTAATTTGTAAAATGCTCTAAAAATTTATGATAATTAATTAATAAACAGATTTATCAATTTTTTCAATTAGCCTTAACCGAGGATCAAAAATTGTATTTCGACGACAGATCTATTGTTTAACTTTACATTAGGTATTATACACACAATACCTTACAAGAACAGTAATGAGATTTAATAAAAACTACAATTTAAAATCATAGTCAAAAAACATTCTAAAATATTTATATCTCTGGTGTCTCACAAGGTTGTTGTAAGAAAACGTAAAGGAATAAAATAGGAAGATCTAAATAGTTCTCTTAGTAATCGTTTAACTAATTATTCATGAATTAGAAAATTCTAAAATATTATTATGTGAAGCAACTAAATTTAGACATTAATTTAATACAAAAATTATCTTAGAATAAATTTTTGTTCCGATAAAAAAACGTTTGTGATCTATTATTAAAAAAATCTATATAACAAGAAATTCTTATCACGATGAAATGTTCATGAATTTATTTTATAAATACTTATGTAACAAAAGTATGAGCGATAATTATGTGAATAAATGTACGACAATCAAATAAATTATTGACAACATAATTTGAAACATACTTGAGTGGGTAAAACCTCACTACATTTGTATAATACCAAAGTATTTTTAACAATATAAAAAAAAATATTATTAAAAATGGGGTGTGAAGAACACAATACAAGTTCATTTATGTATTTTTGAATGTATCTTCTCCAAAGACGTAGATACGTATTTCACATTTCTACATGATTCTCAATACGCCCCTGTTGGAGAAGACACATTCAAACAAACATAACTACGTTACTATCTAGCCGAAATTATTCAGACAGAGCATGAAGGAATATTCTGCGCTGTCTACATAATAAAAGCCGAAGCAGACGTGTTTTCTATAGTCGGTAACCACCGTATCTATAGAAAACTGTATTCTCGTGTCTTCACTATTTATCGGCGTGAGCCGAATATGTATATGACAACATAATTTGAAACATACTTGAGTGGGTAAAACCTCACTACATTTGTATAATACCAAAGTATTTTTAATAATATAAAAAAAAATTAATTCTTAATCTTCACACCCCATTTTTAATAATATTTTGGCATGTCCTCACGAATGCGTTGAGCTGCAACAAAAATGCGATTTTGCAAATCTGCGGCATTTTCAATGTCAGGGCGATGTAAGATCTGGCTGATGAAGAAGGCAAGTCGGCGGAAAAAATCGTATTCCATTAACCTTTGCACGCGTTGGATATGATACAGATGAAGTAAATTAGTTTTCAAAATTTAATGCACAATACTTTAAAACACATTTACTTCCGTGCTAAAGTTGTCGTACTTAAGCCGGTACCCACTTCTGCGATTTAAAATATCTTCTCCTGCTTGTTGCACTCTGCGTGATCTTTAAGGGACACGCCCATCTAAACGCGGAATTACTGATCCTGTATTCTGAAGTCGATACATGGTTCTCTGTCGAAGGAAAACGTGGAGCGGAAAATGTTCTGTGTACAAATTTACAACGAGACTATTTTGTCTTGTTTCGCCGTAAATTAAAATCATATCAGTATATTCCTGTAGGATGCCATTGCGAACGTACCTAGCCACAGCGGAGACTATGTCCATACTAAATTTAAATCTCAGCGTTGTTTGTAGCGGTGGATTTCCGTATTGCCCGTATTTGTATATTAACTGCTACAGGGCAACTCTAAGAAAAATCAGTTTCTCGTTGCTAAGTGAATGTTGGGCTGCGATTTTTTGTATGAAGGCATTACTCATGTGTAACTTTCACCCCTTTCTTTGGTCGCTATACATAACTAAGAGTGTATATACACCGACATGACCTTCTATCTAAATGCAGAAGATTTCGGAAAGAAAAATATCAATTTATAAGGCTCTTTCAAACAAATATGTATAATTATATGTAAATATCTATTTACATTTAATGATTTTAGTCAAATTTCGGTTTTTCTATATTATTTATTTTAAAGCTTACAAATCTAATTGTTTTAATTTCATTATTTCAGCTAGAATTGTTTTATGATCTCTTTTAAAATTTAAATTTTATATGTGAATGTTAAAGTGGTCTTCATTTCTTCTGTATAAATAATCGTTTTAAATTTATTAAAATAGTTTTTTCTTCGCCTTAAAATGTCCGCTTTAGAGAAACTTGAACTGCAACCCCAATATTGATTTTTTTGTCCTTATGGCCTTGCTTAACTCTTCTTAGAAGTTTCACACGTTCTACCATAGTTAGGTTGGTAGAACAAGTTAATCTCCTTGTCGTGTTTAACATTTTGATTTTCTCTGATACTTACATAATTAATTATTTAAACTTTTTAATAATTTCACATAATTTATAGTTTTTTTGTTATAATTATTTATCAGTTGTTACGATAGCCTAAACTCGCTCATCCATATAATTTTCCTAATATCTTTAATTTATTCACACCTATTTACAGTTTGATAGGGAAATATTTATATATTAGATTAATACATATGAAATATTTCAGAATAATTGAAACATACATGAGTAGGTAAACCCCACCAGTTTTGCACGTTCACTATTAATATTTTTGTGAACGTGTCCGAACATATCCCTCCACAGAGACGTAGATACGTATTTCGCCTTTCTACAGGCTCATCGGTACGCCCTTGCTGGAGAAAGGATATTATCCAGACCGAGCGTAGAAGTAAATTAAGCGCTGCCTGTAATAGTGAACCTGTATTTGTGTTCTTCACGCCAGATTTTTAATAATATTTTATATTATTAAAAATACCTTTGTATTACATAAAACTGGTGGGGTTTACCTACTCATGTATGTTTCAATTATTCTGATACATTACACATGTGGTTAGTCTGTAGTATGAGTGAAGACACAAACAAAATGCAGTTTCTAGAGAGATGGCTGTGCCATCTTTGGAAGGGCGTCGTTACTTCACATTGGTTATGTGGACGGGGCGGGGTACTACGGCTGTCTGACAACAGGCAGCGCTGAATTTACTTCTACGCTCGGATAATTTCTGTGATGTGGCGATGTGGTTCTTTTTTGTGAATGTGTCTTAAGATATCCTTTCTCCAGCAGGGGCGTACCGATGGGCCTGTAGAAAGGCGAAATACGTATCTACGTCTCTGGGGAGGGATATGTTCGGACACGTTCACAAAAATATTAATTGTGAACCTGTATTTGTGTTCTTCACACCAGATTTTTAATAATATTTTATATTATTAAAAATACATATGAAATACTGAATTCCATCACTAATATTTAAAACGGGAGTTTTTAGAAAACTACTTCTTTTTCTTCTTATATTATATTCTTTACAGCGGTAACTCTTATTTTGCACTCACGTCTTGAATATATTTCATACAGGCTTTCCCTGGTTTTTTTCTTTTCGTTTTCATCTACATTTCAGCTTCGTAAATTATTCTTCTTAGTCTATCGGAACATATTCTACGATAATTATATATTCCTTTTCATAATTTTTTCTTTTCTAGTCATTGAATTTCTTATTTAATACATCCTTGTTTTATTTTTAATTTTCCTTGAGAATGTTATCTCATTTAATTTAGTCCGATTTCATGTTTCTGTCTGTAAAATCCAAGTGTCGCTTGAATGTAAAGGGTGTAAATGAAATACGCCGACATACGCTAATATATAATATGTAACACAGTAATTCAAATATACAAAAAATTTTATTCTATCGAAACTTCAATTTTCGTGGAAATTTAGCAACACAAACTTTTCAAAGTAGGTCAGTGGCCTGACCTTTGTAATATTCCAAAAAAATAGGATATTGATTTTCTTTAAGAATTTCAAACGATAAAACTGTTCTGTGGTGATATGGATTTTTTAATTTAGTTGTGTTCCATTTGCCTATTTTTCTTAATGACAATTTATTTGCCCTAAAAAGGGCAGATTTGTGTGAAACAGATGGAATGTTTAAAGATGTTCAATGTGACTGTCATTTTGTAAATACAAGTTTCTAAATGATCGGTAAACTTTCGAAGTAAACGATTTAACACGGGTCGGTCTTCATGGACATGGGTCGCCGCTTGAGAAATACAATGCCGAAGATTGTCTTTCACGGTCACGGTCACGGTCATTACAGCTATCACATATTATAATATGTCGCATATCTCGTTTACACTCTGTATACTAGAATATAACGCTACTTGAACGAAAATTTTAGTTTTGCTTTTTCCTCTACTTCTCTGTTACCAAATATACATGTGTGGAGTGAGTGATATATGTGTATTAGGGTGTCACAAAACATAAGGAATGTTTTTTGGTTAGCGAATAGATACGCTTACGCTATTTTTTTTTGTTTGACACTAACTACTTAAATGAAAAATATTATTGCGATAGGATAACAAAAGCCCGCGCCGACTTGGCGTCAATTTTAAAATTGGGAAATTGTACCGGGGCTTACTATGGAATGATTTTAGAATTCTTGTCATTTTGGTAGACACCTACTTGTCCAAATCGTGCATTTGATATTATTTTACATTTGAAAAACATTATTGTGCATGTGCATATTTTTTTAACGTTTGCTTTTTACAGTCAGGATATATTTTTAAGTGTTCTTGTACGAAGCGTAATGAAAATTGTTTTTGTTCCTGCTCAACCGCAATTAAACCATGGAAGTAATTCGTAAATTTTACTTCTATTTTAACTGTATTGTTCACTGCTCTAAGCGTTGAAACCGTCTTTTTGGCTTCTTGAAACGAAGCACTATTCGCCCACCAAGAAAGACTCACCAATTTTGAGAGAGAGAATAATGACTTGCTTTTAAGTGATATGAAATCATAGATGTGTTTCTCTAAAAAATCTAGTAAACCAAAGGAACAACTACGAAATTTATCTGTCAAACTAATCACACAATTAACCAAAAACTTCTTCCTGCGATGGGATGAATGCATCGTCTTCCAAAGATCAATAAATTCCTTTAGGTAAATATGCCACCATTCTTACTTTTGCTTCTTCGTTCATATAATCGTCAACTGGTGTCAGAGAAATAGCTACTTCATCAGTAAAATACTACAAATTCTGACCAAACTTCTGTAAAACTGCTTTCAGTTTATCGTTGTTTTCGTAAGCCCTCGATGAAGCACAAATTTTGGAAAGATGCTTTAACTGCTAGAATGTATTGAAGCCATGGCTTCATGTAGGACGTTACAGTAAATAAGGAGACCTCTCAAAGTGCTGCTTTGTCCTTGCTACTTATTATTAACTGAGAACTAAGTAACGATATTTTTAGGGAATACATCGCTCTCGCCATCCATCGAGCTAGGTGCATGGCACCTGGAGAACTAATTCTAAATTTTCTTTCTGCATCTCACTCAAAAATATGACAGAAACCTCTATAAACTCTCGACAGTCATCCTGTCTATTACTTTGGTCAGTTTTGCACGATAAAATTCAAGATCTTCAAAGTCCGACACGCTTAGGCACGATGCCACCTTTTTCCAATAGCACTGTGTTTTAACGAAATCGACGCTTTTTCAATTATATCTGAATTTGTTAAAGAGTAGAATATCGGGGCTTGTAGACAGATAGCTGATTTTCACTTCGAATACGCCTTTTGACACCAGTTCGCCAGTTCTTTGTTGGTAGAATTGTCCAATCGCAGCACAGCAAGAAGTAGCTCTTTATATGAAAACGTTATTTTAAAATTTTCGGTAATCTAAAACAGGCAACAGTGTGCCATCCCAGCGAACAGTTACAACGTCCGGTGCCTAGTTTTGGAAATCAACTTTGATGGTTACGCGCGTTCCTTCCGTTTTTCCGTACGGATTCTTTGAGTATAAGGCTTACATATAGGAAATTCGTCAATATTATGTCCAAGTGCTGCCATACTAGCTTCAAGAATAAGCACAGAATCACTTATACTTCATGGACACAGCTACTAAGTTAATGCAGCTATTAATTTTCGAGTAACGAATTCTTTCCTCATTACTGTTTTACTAATGCCTAGATGTGGGTTTTCGATAGTAGTTGTCAAATTTTCAGAGGAATCTATATTTTGACCAGAATTAGAAGATGAATCTTCTTGTAAGCGTTCATATCATGCTTAAGAACTTGACGCGAAAACGATTCGTTTTCGCGTCAACTTCTTTGTCGATTATCTTCTTCAAAGGCTCTATGTCGTGCCCTTTTCTCTTTATGAGTACAAGTTTTTATCCACTAGAGCTAAGTGACGGCTGGCTCTCTCTGACGCTGAAAGAATATCCTTTCTTCAGCTATTTTCATTAATCGAAATGCATTGGCGTACGCAATATAAAATAAATTGACCAAATTACAAATTTTTGTTGGCTGCTTGAATATGGCTTCAATACTTCTTGTGATTTCTTAGCATCTTTTTTGTAAGTTTTCTCGAACTTGATATAAGTTTACAAGTTCCTTCATGCAATTTGGCAGCGATTTTATTTGTGTCTCTTCCCAAAAGATAATTCACTCGCGAATAGTGATACTTGCACTCTCATTGACCGTTAAATTCACTTCACGGATATTATAAACTAAAACTGCAAGAACTCGCCCATTAGAGCAAAGTTTTGAACCCGTTATTTAATGCTTTGCATTTCCTGTTAAAAATATACTATTTTTAGAACTGCGTCATTACACCGACATGTTAACTAATTAAAAGCAATACTTTTACTAAAGTGGTGAAGTAGTGCTACAGTATAAAACTTATCCACTAATATCAGTCTCAAAAATTATTGAAATAAAACGGCAACTCGCGCAGTAACTGCACATATATTTCTTTCCTTTGTTATTATATAGGTTTCTACTGAGATTGATAGATGGCTTATTGAAAGAGTGAAACAGTCTGATTTCCTTTAGGCATACTGAAACACATGTTTAAGAGAGAAAGAGAGCATGTGCAGTTACGTGCGGCACGTCGGCACCTTTGATCTTTTACACGAAGCGATTCCACGGTGGTAGTGCATCTGAATGGTGTACAAATTAGGCAATCGACACTTACGTGCACGTTCTCCTAAGTATGCAGTTACTAACATGTTATGATTATATTAGAGACCGGACGCATCTGCCCGAAATTACAATGGACCACATAAATAGTCTATAACAGCTATAATAGCACTATTTATTCGGTTAACCACAGATCTGTTTCTTTGCGTTGAATTGTGACACAATTATTCCAATTTTACAGTAAAATTCCTTTCTTCATGAGCGTAGATAGAAGCGTGAGGAGCTTTTATAATTTATTTTATTTATTAGTTTATATTTCGTAAGATAAATAAAGTACGGTGAGTTAGTTTCTTTTTTCATTGTTTTAACTGTTAATGACATACTTCGTAGTTTTTGTAATAGATTCTGTTCAATATCGTTTAATCGAATCAACTTCTTCCAATATTTCAGCCAGTGTCCAGTGAATTTCGTTTCAATAACTTATGTGTACATTTTTAATTTTCATTTATTTAGATCTGGAACATTGTTTAAGTTACTTTTTAAGATATAATATGGAACAAGGTCGTCAATGGCATCATGAAACAATGGCGAGTTGGATTAAGGGTCAAACGGATTGTATGTCCGTTGCCAGTGATTCCAAAGTTTATTACAAAATTTTTAAAATATCATTAAAAAATTCCAAGAAATCGCACGTAAAACATCATTTAGTATCGCAAACACATACACAGAAATTAGACCGGTTGGAATTTGACAATTTTAATCAAGAACTTTGTGAAACTTGAATGGCGGTAAATATTTCATTAAATAAACTTAACAATCTCACCTATAAATCATTTCTCCAAAAATATACTGGTTAAAATGTTCCTGATAAATCCACAGTAGGTTCGATTACCCGGTCCGAGGACCGCCACCGCCACCGCTAATGAGCTAATTAGCGGTTTTAATTATTAATGGGTTAATACGCGGGATTTGCTGTTTAATTCGCGTTTTAATTCGCGTGATTCCGCGGTTTAATTCGCGGAATTTGTACAATTAAATGCTAATTCGCGGTTTAATTCGCGGAATTCGCGGTTTAAGTCGCGGGATTCGCGGATTAATTCGTGAAATTCGCGGTTTAATTCGCGGAATGTGTACACTTAAAAGCTAATTCGCGGTTTTATCCGCGGCTAATTAACTAAATTCGCGGAATCCGCGAGGCAACTCGCGACATAATTCGAGTAATTAGCGGGGTTCGCGGTTTAATTAGCTGATAATTCACGTATATATCACTAAATTCGCGGCTAATTAAACCGCGAACCTCGCGACCAATCGAGAAAAGCCACGTAATCCGCGGGGTAATTCGCGACGCAATTCGCAGAATGCGCGAGGCAATTCGCGGAAAATGAACCAAATTCGCTGAATTCGCGGGGTAGTTCGCGACATTATTCGCTAAATTCGCGGTTAATTCACTAATTTCGCGGGATAATTAGCTGCATTCGCGGTTGATTCACGCTCATTTACATATAATTACTATGAATTACACGTTTAATACGCAATATTTTTGGACGATAAAATCACATGCGGTTTTGAAAGCGGGCTAGCGAACACTGAAGTTACATTGGAATTTAGAATTACTTGCATACAAAATACAGTGGGGGTAAATATATCGAAACAGGTCTGTACATGTCTCAACAGATATAAACCCGTAGTTTTGTGTGTAACACGACCTACTTTAAAATAAAACATCATTCCACATAGAAATATAATTTTATTTATACAACATATATTTTTTACATAGATATTTTTATTAATCTCTCAATTTCATTACTTCGAAATCAAAATGCAAAGTACTATAATGTAAATACAATATTTCTAACATATACAGTGCATTTAAGAATGTCTCATTGCAAGACAATAATGTTCTAATATTTTTAACATAGATATTTTTATTAATCTCTCAATTTCATTATTTCGAAATCAAAATGTAAAGTACTATAATGTTCGTAAATACAATATTTCTAACATATGCAGAGTATTTAAGGATGTCTCATTGCAAGACAATAACGTTCTAATCTTATGTCGTAAGTCACCTTCCATCTGCGAGCATGCCTGAAGTGTTGCATTATAGAAGAGCACAAAGTCGACACTCTTGAACATGGACAGCTTTTGGATGATTAGCTGCATCAAATGAAAGATGTTGTATGTGTCTGATTGCGGCTTTTAAGTCGTATAATTTTTATGTGTTTATACACACTAGCTTCAATATAATGCTCTGGACTGCAACCTTTGGTTTTACAAAATTCTTCCCACTCATCCACAGTAAAGAAGATGTGCGCACTAGATGAGCGAATTTGACTGATGGGTACAAGCCGGCTGCTGGACTTAGACCTATCGTAATACATTTAGTGCCGGCCTTATTGAGTAAATATGACGATTGCCCAATATGCTGCTTTTCTCGAAAGATCGCATCTTCCTTCATTTTCAGAGAGTCGTTGATGAATTTGTTGTAATTATTCGTATTGCTAACTGAAACAAAATAAAAAAATAGTAAAAATAAATTAGTAAGTATAAAATCTAGGTACCATATTCCATTGCGATAACGCAGCTTTACAGCACTAGTAAAAACTTAAAACTGAATCGTTTTGCTCTACATGCTTACCTAATAGCTCCGACCTGACTAGGTGGGGGAAGGAAAGGCATTCTCAGCGCAGGTCCATAGATGTAATGGAGGGTGGTAGTTTCTACGTAAAAATAAGAATGTTCTATCGAGTCATAATTCTAATATGAAATATAATTTAATTGCCTCTTAAGACGTTATCTCGCCATCGATGTCGCGATTGACCCAAGTTAGAGTATGTATGCCATCAACAGCAATCCACCGCTTGTCGTCGAAAGGAGATAGAGCTAATTTATTTTGCGTAATTGAAGAAATCTCTTGCAGTCCCAATTTGAATAAATTTTGAAATTTAAATAGCAATTTTAGATCGAATAAACACCTCTTATAATCCTCTAAAACGATTTCATTCCTAACAATATTTTTTTTATGCCTTTAGATTTTTTTACTTGTCTACCCTCAACATCAAGTGCGTAAACTTTTGAGAGCAAGCCAACAAATTCGCTCATCAGCTTACCTGCGTTCTCATCTTTAAATAGTCCGACTGTAGCTTTATTTCGGAGGGGGATGTTGAAAACATTATTGACCGGAAAGTTGGATATATCAAATTTTGAAATATTATTTTTAATGTCACAGTAAATATCATCTGCTTTAATTTGTAAAATAAAACTATCGGTATCCATATAACATATATTTACGTTTTCTTCATATGTACGTTTCAAATATTCATAATATAAATCATACATATGAAGTTTTGATAGCTCCAACACGGAGAAGCCAATGTAAATAGGTTTATCGTAAATAACTCGCAATTTTTCCATTTGTATCGCTACAAAATTTTCAGAAAATATCTTAATATTTTTAAAATTCAATTTAGAAATTAAACTAGCGGCCCCTCGCCTTATACCAATATCTTCCCAATGAGATATTAATTTCACATCTACACGCTTATCAACATTTTCCATTGTTTTGCCAAAAACTGAGTTATTCATGAGTTTATAAAAATCCCTTTCAAAATCATTTCGTGCTGTCTTCCGATAGCTTGTATTTAGATCGATATATTTTTGAAGCCAATTAGATTGCTTAAATTCCAAAACGCGAGTAATTTTCATAATTTTAAGTCCGTTATTTAATGCTTGTTTTAAATTTCTATAATGTACAACATAATTTTGCTTTTAATGTAAGTTTGCAATTCATTTCTCATTGGAAAATTTAGATGTGGCGGGCACCATCTTCTCGGGAAGAAAAGGTAAAACATTATAGCTATTGTGTAAGATTTCTGGATACTCGATATCAACCGAAATTTAGAATTTCTCGATTTGAGAGCCAGCGAAAACCTCCTGATGGTAAATACTGTGATATAGCCCACCCATATAAATTGTTCGCATCCCAATATACTAAATAAGAAGTTGGAGAACTCGCATCATATTCTGCTACAACATATCTGTTATTTGCTGTAGCATGTCTTAAAGTAGCCTGCGATAACCAACCCCTAATATTTTTCTTAATAAAATAATGCATATCTATATCAGTGAGTAACTCCAATTCAATCTGAGTATATTTTAACATAGCACTCCAAGATAGGCCGGTACTAGTAAAATAGAGAGCGGGATCCAAACCGTATGTTTTACAACAAATTTTGCGGAAATTTTCGAAAATGTCTGTCAATAATAATACGTCAGTTTTTTAATATAAATTCGAATAATCCAGCAAATGTTGACATTTAAATGCTCGCCATATACTTTGTGCATGCTGATAATCGATATCGGTAATATCTTCCCCGGTCAAAGAATTATGGAACTGCTCCTTCGGAGGTAGAAGCGATTCATTCAATCGTTCAAAAGTATCTACATATTCATACGGAAAGACGCCTATTCGTTTAATTAAATTAAATTGTAGATCGTCAGCATAATTTGATCTAATATGTTTAAAATCTTGTGTAGATAAATTTTTTTCTAAGTTATCGATAGAAGATATTTCTCAGTGTCAGAGTTATCTTTTAACTTATCGACCAAAACTTTTTTGCTAAAACTAATATATTTTTCCTTGTTAACTGTAATAACCGAAATATACGAATTATCAATAGCTAAATCTTTTATAAAAGGTGACTATAATAACAGCTAAGGTTATGAAAGAAAACAGGAATATAATTAGGAATTTTGAAATTTAAATTACATACCGAATGACTTGCACCCCGAAAGTTGCCCGTTAAATGACAATGATCTGCCACTTTGTCTCCATCTAGAGTTTTTTCATATATATGACAGATAACAGCATTAATAAAACTACTACTTTCATTCGAGGTTAATTGTTTCATAGGAACGATAATTTTTAAATACTTAGTGTATATCGCTTGAGCATCTTCTAACAACCGCGCCGTAAATACTGTTGAACAATCTAACCCCGCATAAGTGACAAATTTACTTAACTCTGAATCATGAGAGCAAACTGTGTTATATGCAAAACTGTAGGGAATGTGTTTGTTTGTTTCGCGCGTATGTAAAACGGATGGATCGCCGCTACACGAGAGAATTGGTCTTAGTAGAGACACTCGAAGTCTGCATATATAACGAATGGAACTGGTATTTCCTTGTCATAATCATTGAATTGTCAAATGTTTTTAGGTAGCATATTTCCCTATCTAGTTTTTACCGATTTAGTTGAAGGTAGAATTGCACAAACATGATTACAATCATGCGATTGATGTATGTTTAAAGCTGTGAGAGAACTAAAAGAAACCAAACATCCATCACACAAATGTAATCTATGTTCGCCTTTACTTATTTGATACGAAATCAATCTGGAGAGATTTTTTATTAAAACAATGAAATTTCCCCCCTTCCTCAATCAATAATAAATTAACCTGTCTATCTTTCCGATTCTTAGTAAAATAAATTGGTCCTACTGCATCATATTCACGCGTTTTCAAATTTAAAGCCAAACCATAAACATTGATACTTAAACTATTTAACCTTTCAATTTTTTCTAAATCTTTTAATTTTGCAGGAAATTCGATCTTATCAAAATTTAGCACGGTAGAGTAATGTGGATACATACTAACTCTAAGCTTTATTTCGCTTTATTATTGGTCGGATGGAGCGCAGCGGTTAGATACCAGGCGAGGCAAGCGTCATCGTTATTCTGTATGTTTATACATGCCTCTCTATTCTTAATCGAACGAGGTAGTTCCATATACGATGAACCGGAGAGGAGGGTAAACGAATTTATATTAATTTCTAAGTGTGAAACTGAAACCAAACCCCATCCAGAATCTCGTTCTTGAAACTCTTCTGATTTTGTTTGAATTATGTTTCCCAACTGATCGTAAATATCCTCAACATCCGAAGATCTTATGATAACAATATATCGAGTGTAGAAGGATTTTAGCTCAGCGATTTGCTTATCTGCGTGAGGCTTCACGTAATTAGCAAACAGCTCAAACTGCACCTTTACACCCGATATCGTCTGTTGAATGATATTTTTAATCAGTTGACATGACTTTAATTTAGAATTTACTAAAAATGATTGAATATCACAATTTCTAGAGCCTAAAATTGAGTATGACGCAACGCGATGTCTAAAACTGCTTGCTATTTCATACACTCCATCTCCCAATAAAGAAGCACTATTACACACATGCTGTTGAGAACGAAAATGTTCCATATGTAAATAGTTGTTAGGAAAACATTGTCCGCAACAGCTTGGTATTGCCTGGGGCACATCGATTTTAATTCTCTTGGAGGAAGACGCATCTTGTCGAGCTATATTCCTTTTAAGCGATTCAGCAAGATGTACATTTCTTTGATGACGCTTTAGAGAATCCTTCCTCGAAAATGTTCCTTGAGAAACATCGCAAGTATGAACTTCGACATTAGCACATGGATGCCTCTTGAGAAGGTCTAAGCGGCTGAATACCTTTCCGCATTTCTCACAATTCAATATTAAAACTGAAAGTAAAAACTAATTAATATGAGGTTAAAAAATATATTAATTTTATATTAATCCTATCAATAAATAAGATACCGAAAGAACTTAATTTAAAAAATTATATATGTGTAAATTTAAACCGGATTAAAAATAATACAAGATCAGTTTCAAAATAGATAAAAAATATTAATAAGTAAGAAAATGTAGCAGCTATATTTAAACTAGATTTTAAAAATAAAGCAAGACACGTTTAACAAATACAAAAATGTAAACAAATTTTAAGCTAATATTAAAAAATGTAGGTTTTAAAAATAAAGTAAGACATGTTTAACAAATAAAAAAATGTAAACAAATTTTAAGCTAATATAAAAAAATGTAGGTGTACTTACATTTTGAACAAAGGCACTACTAACACAGCACTAGTAAAACTTATAATTAGATGCTCACCACGAACGTTGCGTATATAATGATACCATTCAATTAAAAATGATAGATTATATATTCGAGTTAGCGCAGTCGCGTTAAACGTTATATTGTTACATTACGTTATATTGTATACATATATCCCCAAGCGTATCTGGCGAAAAAAAAGAAAAGAAATTTAAGAAGAAGATATATATCTATACAATTTGAAATAGCACATATAAATTCTATTTACTTTTGCGAGATCGATCTTGTTAAAAATTCTCACGAGCACCTGAACGATATTCAATAAAAGGCCCCCTTTAATACAAGCATATCTATTGTTCCCACCGAACAGGTAAAATCGTGTGATTTTTTTTCGAAATACGAAAATATGTACCAGTAGACATACGTATTAATCATTTGTGACACGATCGTATTTAGAACTATATATCCATCTATTGTTATAAATATACATTATCTTGAACATAGTAAAGTAAAAGTGTATACATTTTTTCTTACATATAAATAAAACAAAAATTAGCATGTAATATCTTTTATTTTTTAAGTTCCTACATATTACTATGAATAGTGAGTCCGTAATTGACTGAACCACTATTCACTACAACACTGTCCAACTTTAATGCTCAATCGGTTAATTTTCTTTATATGAGACAGCTTTCCTCTCCGTGTTTCCGATAGGAAAAACGTGGTACTTCTCTTCTACAAAATAAATGTGGGCGCCAGAATTAATAGTTCAAACAAAGGTAAAGAGAAAGTCACAATTTCCAAATTACAGTTTATTATAAAAAAAAATTAAAAAAATGAATCTTTATGAAGTATAAAAACCTGTGTATAACAATAACACATAGAGGTAAACTTAATTTGCTGATATTGACAGCTAAGCAAATTTAAACGTCCTCTAATGACTAGCGAACAAAATTAAAGCCAATAAATTCCAAAGATATTTTTTTCTATCTCCCCAAAATAACAAGCTCAAATATAAACAGAATAAATCTGTCAAACCGATATATCTAAGACTTGCGCGATACCACAAGTATAAAAACCAACATTGAATAGCTAGACGTGTCTAAGGATATCATGACCACACGGCGAACTACATCCCTAGTCAAAATCAAATCAAAATCACATTAATATTCATACAATAAATTCACACATTATACAGTGTCATCATAAAATATAATTTAATATTAAAATAATATTTTTCACTAAATGTTGCAGGGAAAAATCCACTGCAATATGGATTAATATAATTTAATAACAATTTAAAATTGTTTTGCGAACATATGGAGTCATAATTACTATGATAGAAACAAGCATTAGTTTTCCTATTCAAATTAGGTACATTATTAGTGTATTCTAAATTTATAATTTCTACATTAATATATTTCTTTAGGAAATCAGCTTTCTGACATCCTTTAACATATATTCGGTTGTAAGTCCTACATACATTATTTAAAATCGAAGGTGCATATTTTAAATCTACAAAGCCGGCTTCATACGGAATATGAAAAAAATTATACATCAGCCACCGCGCTTCTTTTTGATTTTTTTTATGGTAATTCACGAAATGGTATCATAGATTTAAATAGCAACTGTATTGAACGGTCTCCATCGGTAATCGACATCTCCTTCGGGGTGAAGTTGGGTGTATTAGACCCCTGAATATCAATAATTAGAGCTGGAATAAAACGATGTCTGCATATTCAATCTCTATGAACGCGCGATAAAACATGCTTGATAATATTTTCCACTTTCCTAATTCTATTTTCAAAACGGCATCTGTTGGCAGCTATAGACATCCAGTCGGAATTTCTATCTTCATCATCTGACCATAAATATTGAATCGGATATTTATCGAAGGTAACCTTCATGCTGTTGTTTTTAAATACACAATTTAATAATAATAATTATACTATTTTTTTTACTATTCTAGTAAGCGGAGCGTATTCTATGACGCTGTCGCGAAGGATTAAACAGTACGCGGTACTATTGTTAGGGAAAGGAATGTCAGCCTCGAACTCAAGTTTTATGTCTACGGTACCAGATTTTATACTCTCGCTTTGTTTCGAAACTAGGACTAGGATGGGGTAATCATTGAAAGCGTTATAATCTATTAGAGGTTGCGCAACCGTTCTCCCATAATACGAACACTGAAAGGATCCATACATTCTATATGCTAAAGCGTAACGCTTAATATCCATTTGCAAATTCAGGTTATTGTAGGGATAGCTCTCAGAGTTTAAGTGCAATTTTATATTACTGATTGACACATGATCAAATCGACTAGCATCAGCGGCTAAGTTATCCTTTCTATTTGTTTGGAAGGCGATTATTACGAAGCGAGGTTTCTCTAAATTTGTGCTAGTTTTAACACTCCACACATCTCTTTTATTGTTTCGTAAAGATGGTAGTTGATGCAAATCCCATTTTCTAAATGGCATGTAGATAGGTTTATTAGCGTTTAAAGTTTTTAATAGATTTAAACGGATTGAGTAGTTCATAGCAATATGTGGAACATGCCATTCAACTTTACTGATATCTATTTTAGCTTTTTTCGTGCCACCTGCTTGAGTATTTTTATAGCAATTAATATCTATACGGCTTCGTAACAGTATCAGCTCTTGAGGGGAATAGGCAACCACTTTTCGATAGTCCTCGAAGCACCCGGCCTTAATGGAATACACGCATTAAATTTATCAGCTGATAGTGTCGGCTGGTTTCTTCAAAAGGACGCCAAGCCGCCATTTGTAGAGACTTAGTCTCATTATCGCTTAAAGATAAGAAACCTTTAATGGTAGAAGTTATTCCGGGTTTATTACAGCGATCAACTTCAACGCCATTTGTCTCATATCGCACTTGATCGAACAGGAATACGTATGCATTATTTATGAGCTCACAAGAGCCAGTCCCATCTACTTTCGGTTTAAATGTACGTTCGATATATATGTAGCTGTCTCCCGGAATTGTGTACACATCTTGATTATTTATTGGTACATGTATTTAATCGTTCGCATTGAAGTAATTAGCGCGGGGATAATATGTATGATATTCCTCCTTAATAATCGTTTCGTCGAAGTTTAACTTTGCGTAAATGTCTAACTTTTCCATTGTTTACATAAAATCCTAATGATTGGAGGAATGCTTGATTTAGAGGTGTTAGCACGTTAGTCGTCGGAGACTGAATGACCATCGGCGGTTGATAAACGGTTTCTTTATGCGTTCCGTTACAATTTAATCCCATTATAATCGCTTTAATTCTAAACGCACAGCGATCTGCTCGCCCCGAAAATTTACAGGATCTCCTTCTTGATCTAACAATGTTAGCGTAATATTGCTAATGGTTTTTGTTGCTGTTGGTAAATAAACTATATTCTTCGGCTCTATATTGATGCTGTAACCAGTTTCTACTTCAGGTGAAAATTCGAAGAGATTTTGTGAGGGGCGTGTGTCGTAATACGCAGAAGATACTATATTACACTCGATTCTAATTGTAACAACCTTTATAGTCTGTACTGGAAGGTCAGATTCGTAGGTTCTTTTAGCGCGCAATTTACTTTTGCTGAGCCCTAGCATGCGACCGATTGAATCTTCCTTCGGAAAATCTATAGAAAAAATACTATGTATTTCGCATCGTAACGTGTTTTTGTTAGGCTTTATAGACAACAAGTCGCTTTTATCTAATATGTTGTTGCCTGTAGACGGCAATCGGTTTTGTATATAAGCCTCTAAATCACCTATTTCATATGAGCCAGTTGGTATTTCTAAGACCTCGCTATTATAATAAAATTTATTATGTCCCTCGTACACATTCGGTATAGTATTGTAAGTGTGTAGCTGTGTGCCTATAAGACCTAATCCGTATTTATATCTATCATCTAATTCTATTGGAGGATAATAATCTGCAGTAAGCACGTGGCTCGTTCTTTTGAGTGTGAACGTGTTTGACATGATACTAAACTCACTATGCAATCTACATGCGACAATATAGAAATTGTAAACATAAATGTCCACGATTCTTTTCGTTAAACTTCTGATATCGGGAATGGTTGTATTCGATTTCACAATTTTTTAAGTATCGAACGAGTTCAAGCGGAGGCGACAAATTTCCATAAGAGTCGAAATATTGAACTTTCAGCTTTCTCTTGAAATATGCAACAATATTAACGACTGCACACTCATTACTTTCTGGTGTATTTGGTAAGCTATTTCTCATAAAGACGCCTCGGAAGTATGGTAAATAATCTCCATACTTTAAAATGTCTACGTCTGTGAGAGCTCTTCGTTGCAGTCGATTTAGCAGTCTTTTGTTTTCTTATTTGATTCAAGATATAACCCCATTCCCCTTTCATATGGCTTCAAAAACATCCCCTTACCTTTTTCCCCATAGCAACTTCTTCCATAGCCTTATTATGACGTCGCGTCTCTTCTAATACTTTTTGAGATGCCTTAGCCTTATTTACCGCTCGTACAATTCCAGTCACGCCTCCGGTAAGACCACCTAAAGCACTTAAGCCAGAAAATAGAGGTATGAGAGGAATGATACCGTCCGATTTCGGTAGAGGTATAACTCTGGGTGTATTGATATTTCTTTTACATCCATTCTTCTTTATCGCGATTTTAGCAGAAGCGAGCGCTATTTTAGCTCCTTCAACAATATCTTTAAGTTTAGACTTTCTTAGGGCTACCTTAGCATGGTCGACAATCCCCTTTCTAAACGGAATTTTTCGTACGAAGCCGCCTTCTATTCCTTTTCGTTTTTTCATTATAGCTGCTCCACGCTTCGTCTTAATTAGATTTAACCCCATACCTAATTTTCTTTTAACTTTCATGCTGTTAGTGACGAACCAAGCTGCTGCTTTTTCGCCAAAAACTTGCGTTCTTAGATTTGACTCGAGTCCACGCTCTTTCTTGTAGTATGTGATCGGCTTGATGACGTTTTAGAGTATTACCGTCTTTCGAATATGCAATATCGTGTTCTTTGCATGCAGCGTCAAGCGGATTAATTCCTTGGTCACCACGTGCTACACGTTGTATCAGTTTCGTACCAGGACCGCAGTATTGGTAGCCGGGCAGATGTAATTCTATCGGCAACTTTATTAATGAGTGAATTTAATACACCTCTACCCTATTTGAATGAAGACATATGAGTGAAAGATATATGAATAAATGATCGTATTATATAGCTTCATTATCACGAAATGCGTATCGTTAAGCAGAAGGTTACCTTAAAGGTCAAAAATTGGGATGACGGTTTGGTAGACAATAATTCGAAACGAAGACATGGCGCAATATTACCAAATACTATCAGATGTATAATATGTGGACCATCTAATTGTGGAAAAACCAATACTGTTATGAGTTTGATTACCGAAGAGAATGGTCTAAAATTTAACAATATCTATGTATATTCCAAGTCACTTTAAAAGCCTAAATATCAATTTCTAGAGGCAGTGTTGAATAACGTAAAGGACGTTAAATATTTTAAGTATTCAGAAAACGATAACATCATAGATCCCTGTAAAGCTTTAGAAAACTCTGTTTTTATTTTCGATGATGTTGCTTGCGAGACACTGGATAAAATTAGAGCATATTTTAGCATGGGTCGATATAAGGCGGTTGATTGTTTCTACTTATGTCAGACGTATACTCGAATACCAAAACATTTAATACGAGACAATGCTAATTGTTATTATTTTATTTAAACAAGATGATTTAAATCTTCGACATATATATGCCGATCATGTCAACACTGATATGACTTTCGATGAGCTTAAAGCTGTTTGTGCAGAGTGTTGGAAAAATAAATCTGATTTTCTAACAAAAGATAAAGATAGTAATATCGATGAGGGTCGCTATAGAAAAATGTTCGATTGTTATATATATATTTGTAAACATCGGCATATTAGTCAATAGGTTGATGATACTCATATGACTAGCACAACAATGAAGGAAGAGCAATCGTCAGTCGATATCAGAGATATATGTTGTGATATATATTGGACACTCTGTGAATGTATTTCTTCACTTATAATAAATCTTTTCCGCTAGTTATGAACACAATCTATCGTATTAAAGTCTGAAAACAGCTTATCTGTTTCAATAGTCGTTTAATATCCGTTCAGACCTGTTCATTCCTGTTCCAGAGCTGTCTATTATCTGTTTTATATCTATTCAGACCTGACCACTATCCATCCAGACCTGTTCGACATCTGTTTCGGAGCTGTTAACTATCTGCTTACAAAGCTGGCTTATTAATGCCACCGAAGGAAAAGGTTAAACGAAATGATGAAGACGAAATCACTTCTGAAATCATACGAGCGCTTCTATTAAAAAAAAAAAACATTTGGCACTGAAATTTGGCCGTTCCGAATTTGATGCATTACTAACCCAACATTTCAAGCCTGTCACCGAACCCCTTCAAAAAGTTTTGAAAAAAGCATCCACACATGCTAAAATAGGTCAGAAGAGTAAAATGGAGCCAAAGGATGAAGAGCCATAGGAAAGTATCGGAATTTCGAAGATGACACCAAACACAATGTCACATGGCCTATCTATGGGGAGTTCTGAGACCCAAGATGACTATCAGAATATAACTAATCGTCAGCCTAAAAATTCCGATGAATATCTTTTATCTAGATTCTACTTGGAAGGATTATTAGGCGATGTCAGCGGAGACTATGATTTAACTTTCGGCGTTCATATGGATCCCGTATCAGATAACTTTAAAATAGGTAAATCCAGTGTTAAGCCCGATGACCGTGATATTATAGTCGACAACGTACGATATAGGGGGACGCGAGGGCTATGCGACTTAATATTTAAGTCACATCCAAGCGAGTATACACAAGAGGATAAAGAACAGTATAGAAAAGTCTTAAAACAAACCAGTGTACATTATCGTGACTTCAATCCAAAAAAGCAAGTAAAAGGTAGCAGAAGTTACAAATATTTATACATCATTAAACCTTTGCTGAATCTAGAGACTTCGTCAATGAATCTGAGCACATCGTCTACAAGTGGCTGCATAGAGGGGAGTGGACATGTGGGTGAAGAATTAATAATGAGAAACGAGCCTTATTAGTATGTGTACTGGGATGATATAAATGAGCTAGTTGATCGGTTACGCTTACTCATAGCATCGAAAACGGCCGGGCACTCTAGTCATGTAAATGAAATTGCATCCATTGTTGAAGAGATCAGAGAATCCGGCGTAATTGTATAATTAATCGAGACCGTTTATTAATACGGTAGTATACCATTACTGTTTGCAAAAGTCGGACATGGATAGTATTTATAAATTCGGACGACATTTAAGCAAAAGCGAAATAAAAAAATCAATCGCACCGTATAACCTTCAGTCTATTTTTCCTACAGATATCGAGGGACATTATGATTTTAAAAATAAACGACTACGTAATATTCTGTCACTCGTAGAAGCTGATGAATCTGTGAATATGGATTATGTAGATAAAAAGATTAAAGCACTTGACGAGCTTATTAAAAAGACTGCATCCTCATATGCGAACAAAACCTATCGGTCGATGAGATTATTAGAAAGAGTATATCCATATGCGCGAACAAAACTCATGTAGATAAAAAGTTTACAGCGGTTGATGATATTATTAGAAAGATTATATCCTTATGTGTGAACAAAACCGATGTAGATGAAAAGTTTGCAGCTATTAATGAGATTATTGGAAAGAGTATATCCGCATGTGTGAACAAAAGCTATGTAGATAAAAAGTTTACAGTGCTTGATGAGCTTATTAGGAAGATTATATCCACATGTGTAGACAAAAGCTGTGTAGATAAAAAGTTAACAGCGGTTGTTGAGCTTATTAGAAAAAGCACATCAACATGCGCGAACAAAAGCTATGTAGATAAAGAGATTACAGAACTATTGGAAATTATAAAAAAAAATCATCACCACCAGGTCGTGCTATAGATCTCTAAAAACTCGGACCGAGGTTGACACATTAAGACATTTAAACGTTAGTAATTCTATACGAGTTGATGAGTTGAGACTTCATTTACGAATATAAAGTTCAGTTGGAAACATCTAAACTGTATCGACATTAAATAGTTGAATAGAGAAATTAGTGAAATTAAACGTGACGTTGTGAACGAACTACATAAACCTGCTCGTAGAATGTTTGACAGACGACATGTTATTATTAAAGGGTTCGACGACTTGTGGTACGCAGATCTAATGAAATTTCTCCCATACGCTAGAGAGAATAACGGCTATAAATATATACTCACGGTTATAAACTGCTTTTCGAAATATCTTTGGAGGCAGCCTGTTAAAACTAAGACTGGTCAAGACGTGAGAAACGCAATGGAAAAAATCCTTAAAGGACCACGACAGCCTAAAAATTTACAGACCGATGCTGGAAAAGAGTTCTATAATAAAAAATATAACTGAAAAATTTTGTTCGTTTGGAAGTCTAGGGTATTTTTTGTTACATGTTATTGCGCGTGTGTAAAAATGTTGAATGTGTTTCAATAAATATTATACAGTGTGGTTCTCTGGGCAGAAATTAAAAATTAATTTTATTATTTTTTAGATAAGATTGTTCGGAGTAATTTAGAGGAAGTTTTAATCCACTTAGCTGTCAATATACAGTGGATATATTTTACCTCATTGTGTCTTTTAAAGATACAATATCTTTACACTCCATAAAGATAGTTTTTTTTTTTTTTTGGATTTTTTTGTATTAAAGTTTTAGTTTGATTTTATACTGTGCTTAATTTTGTGTTCTGGTCCTTACAATTAATTAATAAATTAACATATAAGTAACATATAAATATACATTATCGTAAATTCTTTTACTGGCGCCTTAAAAATTTTGTAGAAAAGACCACGTATTTCCTTTTTGGAACCCTGAGAAGTAAGAAGTCCCATTCTTGGAAGTCAACCGGCTGAGTATCCTAGTTGGGAAGATTAGTTGTGGATGGTGGCACAATAATTCCACAAACCACTATTCATAGCAATATGTACTTGAGGATGTGTCCGGCCGACCGATACTAGGCAGCTTCTACGAGCTAGAATTACAAAAGGCTAAACATAGGGATGTTTACCTTGTCGAAAGGATATTGCGACGGAAGCGTAATAAAGTGTACGTGAAGGGGTTGGGGTTGAACAACTCACACAATTCATGGATAGACAATAAAAATGTATTATGATTTTATTAACATTATTTATATATTATACCTTATAAATAAAAGATCAATGATCTAATAACTTTTTTTATTTCTAATTTACATAGCTATATACATTTAATATTTTAATATACAGAAACAACAATTTATTTTTGCTGGTGAAAATCCGTCTATATGATCGCCTTGGCCCGGTTGATTGTAATGATTATCACATGGTATAATAATCTTTTAGAGCATCTTTTTTCTCTATAGGAATCTTATGCCAGTTTCGCCTCAGGGATTCTGCCCTCACCTTTGTTTGAAGAATATGAAGCGGCATGTGTTGGATTGTCGTTTTAGCTATTCCATCTAATATACCAAAATTATGATCTAATTGTCTTTTAGCTAGATCCACTTTATCTTCTCGATTTACCATTTTACAGTTTAACTGCATCGATGTACACTCTTTAGTATCTTACATTCGAGGCGAATGCGAAAATAGGACTGAGGGTGTTTGTAAATTATTTTTCATAGCCGTATACAACATAGCCCCCTCCATCGCATATAATGTCTTTATTATAATCTAATTCGGGGTACCTGTGTATAGGATACTGAACTATAAGTGTCTTCCAATATTGTCTACGTAAACTTAACACTCGTGAAGTCTCTATTTCGAAAACATATATATCTGCTAGCCAATCAGCTTCTGGTTCAAGCAAGAAATAATATTCTTCGTAAATTTCTGCTTCTTTCTTATGATCCGCATTAGGATTGCAATATTCTAACACATCTATTAAGTCATCGATGTAAAAGTATCGTCTATTTTGATAGATGAATGCCGCTATAAATATACAATCCCTAATTGTCAACTTTGAAGAGAATATCCACTCGCGAATTTCGTTCGGTAAATCTTCTCCAATTATTTGTAGAAATTGACGATATTTTTCGACGAGATATAATTTCAAACACATTATACTTGGTTTATATTACTCGACAAAAAGTCGCAGATCGAAATAAACACCAAAACCACTCTATAAATTTTAAAGTAGGAATATTACTTATATATGTCCCTCCCCTATTGATCGCCTGTAATGCGCAGAACTTTTAAATAATTTTTCTATGTGGAATAATGAGTATGTCGTGTTACACTCAAAACTACGGCTCGATATCTGTTGAGACATGTACACAGACCTGTTTTGATATATTTACCCGCACTGTAATCCTTAAAGGCTCTGTATCTGTTAGAAATATTGTGTTTACATTATAGTACTTTACATTTTGATTTCGAAATAATGAAATTGAGAGACTAATAAAAATATCTATGTAAATAATATTAGAACATTATTGTCTTGCAATGAGACATCATTAAATGCTCTGTATATGTTAGAAATATTGTATTTACATTATAGTACTTTGCATTTTATTTCGAAGTAATGAAATTGATAGATTAATAAAAATATCTATGTAAAAAATATATGTTGTATAAATAAAATTATATTTCTATGTGGAATGATGTTTTATTTTAAAGTAGGTCGTGCTACACACAAAACTACTGGTCGACATCTATTGAGACATGTACAGACCTGTTTCGATATATGTACGCCCACTGTATTTTGTATGCAAGTAATTCTAAATTACCATATAACTTCAGTGTTCGCTTCAGTGTTCGCGTCCAAAAATATTGCGTATTAAACGTGTAATTCATAGTAATTATATGTAAATGAGCGTTAATTAATCGCGAATTCAGATCATTATCCTGCGAAATTAGTGAATTAATCGCGAATTTAGCGAATAATACCGCGAATTACCCCGCGAATTCCGCGAATAAGGTTCATTTTCCGCGAATTTTCTCGCGCATTCCGCCAATTATGTCGCGAATTACCCCGAGGATTACGTGGCTTTAGTCAATTGGTCGCGAGGTTCGCGTTTTAATTAGCCGCGAATTTAGTGATTTATACGCCAATTACCAGCTAATTAAACCGCGAACCCCGCGAATTACTCGAATTACGTAGCGAGTTGCCTCGCGGATTCCGCGAATTTAGAAAATGAGACCCGAATAAAACCGCGAATTAGCTTTTAATTGTACACATTCTACGAATTAAACCGCGGATTATGCGGATTAAACCGCGGATCCCGCGAATAAAACCGCGAATTCCGAGGATTAACCCTTTAATTTATTAAAACCGCTAATTAGCTCATTAGCGGTGGCCGTGGCGGTCCTCGGACCGGGTAATCGAACCTACTATCCACCTTACGCAAATATTATCTTCCTAAGTGCTACACGAAACCAGTGAAACGTATTATAACTACACTGAATGCGGAGCAGTAGCTAAAATCATTTACGAGAATAAGCACTAAGGAATAAATACTTTTATTTGTCAGTGACAGTGCTACATATATGTTAAAAACCAGGCAGACTATTAAAGGAAACATATCCTAATATGCTGCATATTACTTGTGTAGCACATGCGCTCCACAGAATCTGTGCATATATCAGAGACACCTTTCCGGAAGTTGATAGACTTGTATCAGCCTTTAAAAAAGTTTTCAGTCAAGCACCATCTTTGCCACTGCCTCCCTCTCCAGTAATAACTAGATTGGGAACAAGGGTGGAAGCTACTAGTTTTGCTAGTAGTTTGAAAATAAAAATCTCACAGGAAATGATGGATTAACCACATTAGATGTGAATATTAATAATTTGAAAAATATTACAAGTGACTTCGGATGTGACCTTCGGCAAGAGTTAGACGCAGTTCTTAATAGAAATCCAAATTTAATAACATTGCGTCAAATGTGTTTGGGGACAATACCTCAAAATCTAACTGCTAAATACGCTGAAATAAAAGAATATTTCCAGTATGCACCTGTAACCAGTTGCGATGTAGAAAAGACGTTTTATATCTACAAGGATGTATTTTACTCAAAGGGAACAAATTTTACAGAAGAGAAGCTTGAGAAATTATTGCTAATTGTTATTAAAACTCCTTGACAGAAAATGAACAAATAAAAATGTATTTCGTATTTTATAGATCACCACCCGTTTGTTTTCCACTTATATAAATAAAATTAAAAACCTCTTTAAAAATACAAATTTTCAATAGTAGTTCATGCCCTAGTTATGATGCAAGTTACCGTAGTTCAAAGTACACAAACTTTTATTTACAATTGTTTTGATATAATACAAAGAAAGTAAGAGGGCGCCTTAAATAAAAATGACTTAGATTTTCTTGGAACACGCAAATGTATATAATGTTTTTTTTTATTCTGTTACTAAGTTTCAAATCTATTTTTTTAACATTTGTTATTATGCTGCCCAGATTTTCGACTAGCGTAATAATTCTGATCTATTTTTCCTATTCTTTTGACTCTTCTCTAGTGGATTGTTGTGTTAGGAAATTATTCGAAAATATGTTTGAATGCTATAGCTATAGAAAACGAGTTGCCTAAATTTTTTAAACACCAAAGTAATGTCATCAAATGAATGATATTTTTAAATTACCTCTTAATTAAAAAGGGTAAATCAATGTGAAAGTAAATATTTAATGTAAATTAAAAAGCTAGTTTCAAAGTTTCAAATAATTTTTAATACAATACAATTGGCTTAATCAAGTCGTTCACAAATGCATACATACTATACACTATACCTAAATTATGTAGTCAATATAGAGTGAAGGGGGAGGTTTACAAGCAACGAAGGTAAATTGATTAGAGAAGAGTTGTTTAAGTGTAATTGGTCATTAATACTGAATTTAATTTTCTATATTCATTAATTTCTAAACATTCTAGTAAGTTAAATTTTTTACCCTTATTCAATATATAAAATTTTGAACTTGAACTTAGTATATAATTTAAGTATGTATGTATTTATGAACCACCTGATGAAGTTAGTATTTGGTGCAACAATTAAACCACATTAAAAATTATTTTAAACTTTTTAACTAGTTTTTTTAATCTACATTTACTTAAATCCACTTCGTCAATGAATTATATGAACATTTTAGTTTACATCTCAGAAAGCAACAGAATTTACAGAGACCATTAAAAATCATAAGACTGTCATACTAGTTAAAAGAGCATAAAATTTTGCTGAAAAAGATCTGCACAATAATTGCAGGGTATGTAAGCCTTAAAAAGTTCGGAATAAAGTTTTCGAAAACCACGAGGAACGTGGTTTCAAGGAGTTGGGATATCCACCCTGTAATCTGGATTCAGCTCCAAGCGATAACTATCTTTCCGTTAAGTTGAGAAAAAATGGGAGGGCGAATATTATAACTAGAAAATTATAATTAATGATTATTTCTAGTACTTAGCAAAACATCTCGTCATTGTAGAAGAAATCTATACACTTAGGCGTATCAAGTGTATAGATTTTGAAGGAACATATTGCTGTAAATCCTTTCTCTAATTTCAGAAATATATATGAATATATAAGTAAATCCGGCAATATGCATACTTAAAATCAAGGCGAACACGTCTATACGACTTAAATTAAACTTAAAAATAATTTTATTACTAAGCAAACAAAGAATATGTAAAAGTGATTTTGTATATAGACATATTTTTTCTATATAACTGTTAATAAAATCTACAGTAAGACAAGTTTCCGTAAATTTCGTTGTATAATATTAATTTTATTTACATTTACTATTTGATACTAAGTACTAAGAAGGTTAGGAATAGCTGCCTTAAGGTAAAGGCGAATATAATTATATATGAACTTTGTATTTTTAATTTTTTGCCCTGTAAGTGAGTATGACATCATAGCGATATTATTATTATTATTATTGTGCACAATAAAATATTAAAACACAAACATTTAATATAGAGTTCTATAGACTAACTAGTAACCCTCATTGATTTTCTAACATTTTGTTTTTATTTGCATACATATTCATAATAACGGAAAAAAAGAAGTAGAAGTTCATTCGCTCAAGTGTAGTAAAAACGAATATTTCTTCACGATTTTTCATGCACTGTTGGATTTTCAAGTTGAATGTGTAATAAACTTTGAAGAATAAAGATGAAAGAGATAGAAATGGAAATAGATATTTTTCTATATCCTAAGATCGAACGTTTGGCTTTTATCATTGGTAGGTTCTCGATTTTTCAAAGTATGCATCTACCATTCTGATAAACTATTTTTTTAAATTTTCTTAAAAATAAATAAATTACTAGTAATTAGGTCTTTTGTTAATCCGATAACAGTTACATTAATCATTATCGTATGGCTAATAAAATAAACACAGTATTTAAATGATAACATAATTATATAAACAGATTACTTTCATAATATACGGTTCGGTGTATTAATATTTCAGAACATAATACTCGCATACATGTAATTCGTTCTATTTTCAGGATATAATGAGAGTGACAATAATATGTCACACCTATTTCCAGAATATACTCGTATTTTGAATGACGTAAAGTAGAACATTTGTAAATATTATTTAAATCAGTGATAAGCGGAGTATTAAATGCTCAGTCCGTTTGCCACATAGTCATATGCTATCATGTGTGTATGCCATTTTTACATTGAATTTTGTTTGGATAGGCAAAAAGAATCTGTATGTATTTCAACAATTCTGACCTCACAACTCAATTTGTACTTTGTTTATCATTTATTGTTCTTTGTCTCGCCGTATTGGTAAATATAAATTTTTGTAATCAGAATAATTAGACTTACATATTGCTGTGAAATTTACTTTGGATAAAAAAAATAAAAATAGAATTAATAATGTAGAAATCAGTTAAACATTATTGGATAACCAAAAGATATCGACCGAGGTTGTGTATTTTAAATGCACCTCGCATATCGTATCTCAATGTAATATTAAAATGTTGGATGTATAATTCCAAGAATTAGTGTGTAAATAAGCAAATCAATTTTAGGATAGTTTGATTTTTAAATGCTTAATATCTAAGTAAAGTAATAAAACATGCATTACCTGCCAGCAATATTAAAAAGGATATAAATAATTTTTTCTTTGTACATTAACAACGTTAGCAGCCATATGTAACTTCAATTCATTCTATTGTTATAAATATAACCTTGCCAAAACAGATGCGTAAACATGACACGTCCAGGGCGTTTTTAAACAAATAAATTAATAATATAAGCCATGCAAAAGCGAAACCAGGACCAGAAAAACCTTAATAAAACACAAAAATCTGTAACAAGAAGTCAACAAACAATGAAAAACACAAAGAAAATGATTAATACGATGATATTATAATGTAAACAAACAATACGTCAAAGTAAGAATCACTCAGCGGAGACGCATGCTCAGTGATGACAACGTAGACGTTCAAAGAGCCTACGAGCGGTAGAACAGGACAGGACGGCATCACAAATCAAGCCAGGAGAAGGAAAGAGGAAGAAGATCATCGTTTCCGGGTAAAATTTGCGGGTTAAAACTGGCAAATCAAACACGATTCGTCGAAAAAGATACTAAAAATTCAATATTCAAAACTAAAACTTTCAGATATGGAAATTACAGCGAAGAGGAAAAATACGTAAACTGAAAGACAATGCATAAAAATAAAGAAAATTAAAACACCCACTATGGATGTAAATACGCAGGGGTGAAAACGTTAAATAAGCATGAAAATTAATTCCCCTCTGTCCCAAAAAATAAGAATTCGTTGAACAATCTTTTACAATTTTAGTATCATGTTTACTGTAGTGGCTTTATACAACACACTGAAAAAACAGAAACTCTCTTAAAGGAATGCGGAATAGATTCTAAAATATTGAGGAAGGACCTCTTCGCTATATGATATTTGCGCGAAAGACATAGCTTCCAGTCGTCTCTAAGACGTAATGTATCCTGTGAAAGTTTATATTAAATTTAATTAATAACGTTACTGATTCTCCATCACTGCTCTCTTGTGTTAATTTTCTTGGTCCTTGCTAAAGATGTAGTTTATTATCCCAAGGCAAGAACTTACATTATAATGAAACCAAAAACTGCAAATATGATTAGATGATACGAGCGAGTATAAAGAACATATATAAAATCACAATACTTGTTTAATACATAGAAATCTTTTTAGTCTTCTCATTATTACTTGATTCCAATTTGGCAAATAATTTTTATAATAATTACGCATACTTTACGCATATATGAGGGTAATCTGAAATGGTAGGAGCTTTAATATGAAAATGGCGCCACCCGTCAAAACTTTTCTGGTACTACAATCCCATATGCTTTGGAAATTGCATGTGAACATTTCAACAATTTCGGATTCTCAGTTGTTGTTTGGTAGTCGTTTGTGTCAGTCGATGTCAGTGCTTTTGCAAAAATGGAAAAAATCGAATATCGTACCTTAATTAAATTCTTGAATTTGTAAGGCAATACAACAATGCAAATTAAAACTGAATTGGACGCTGTTTACAAGGACTCTGCCCCATCATTTGTCGCCGTGGAAAGATGGGCAGCTGAATTTAAAAGTAATCGTATCAGCTTGGCTGATGATGAGGTTTCACAAACTGCGAGCACTACCGATAACATTGAAAATGTTTACCAGATGGTACTGGACGACTGTCGAATCAACGTTACAGAGATAGCAGAAGCTATGCACAGATAGAAAGAACGCGTTTATTATATATTTACTGAAGAATGGCACGTGTAAAAGTTATCCGTACTTTGGACCAAAAACTCATTCGAACGAACATTTTCAAAGCTCTGTTGGAGCGATTTAAGCAAAACGAATCAGTTTTTTTTTATTGATTCATAACTGTAGATGAAACATGGATCCACCACTACATTTCTGACATGAACGGGACTTGATATGAATAGTCAAAACAGTGAACCGCAAAGGGCAAACCCGCTTCGACAGAGGCAAAACGGTTCCATAGGCCCGGAAAGTGATGGCGACTGCTTTTTGGAATAATCACGAAATTGTGTTCGTCGACTATCTTGAAAAATGCAAAATAATAACGGGAGTGTTATGCATTATTACTTGATATGCTGAAGGCAGAAATTGCAAAAAGAGGCCACAATTGGATAGGAAGATAGTGCTATTCAAAATTCATGAATTGACCACACACTGTATTTACCAGATCTTGCCCCCAGCGACTTCTACCTGTTTCCTAAACTTAAAGTGTCGCTTGAAAAACAGAGTTTTTCATCGAAAGAGGAGAACGCTTATTTTGCGAAGCAAGACGCCAATTATTATTTGGAAGGGTTAAAGAGGTTAGAGCATCGCTGGGGAAAGGACTTAAAAAAGGAGACCATGTTGAAAAATAGAACTATATATGACCAGAAAAATTCTTGTTTCAACGTTATGCTCTAAACATTTCATACTACCCTCGTACATGTGCTTATATGGATATCATTGTACAGTTAGTGGAAAAATAAAGACCAATCTAGCAATAGTTACTTTACCTGTATTGTTTGTACCTTTTTGTGTTATATAATATAATTTAATAATATAAGGAGGTCTACAAACGTATCGCAGAGAGTCAGAACAAGAGAAAGTGTAATAAATTCCATCTAATACCTCACTGAGTCAAATGGGACAATACAGATCAGTTTAAATTTATATCAGATAACAAAAACTTATGCGACAGTCCTGAAACTATCACAAAAGTTGTGGGTTTTCGAGCACTCAGGAAGTTTGAAACTTCTATTGCTATTAAGGTGATATCATCTTAATCAAGATTAACATATATTATTTAGTCGGTGAATATGTGTGACTCGCTCGCCACTTTCCGGCTTTTCCTGTAATAGACGGAAAGGGTGTAACATTAAGAAAATGAAAATTAATTAGCACATATGTAACTTATATGCTTTGACATTATTACTAGATTAGACATTTGGCTAAATGACCTGGATAAATTACTGTCAGTAGATCTATTAATGGCTATTCTAATTAAACAAACTGGGAAATTAAAACATTAGCTGTAACTGTGTGGTTATTATATTAGTAGTTTAAGGAAATTTAGAGAAGAGTATATATCACGACTGAGTAATTTATATATCTTAATTAAAGTAAATCTATTTATGTGTCTTCTTATTTTTGAACAACTTCGTGAATTTATTTATGTATCAACTAATAGAAATAATTTTGCGATTTCCGATTAGTGAGTCTAGTATTGGTTAAAGTGATTAGAATGCTATTTTTTTGCGAAAATATAGCTATAATATTATGACTTGAGAGGTTCATTCGAGTAACCGGCGGCTCCTCTTCGCAAGTATAATACGATATATTTTAGTAGTAGCCGCCGGTTAACGCTGAGCGCACTTTGCTCGTCTAAAGCAATAAATTATTACTGTTAAAAACCTAAGCGCACCGAAACGTATATAAATACACATAAATTTATATAGGTTTACCACTTTTTATAAATGAATGAAAAGTGGTGGAATACTTACTGTTTTAAAAGTTTTCCGTGAAGTCATAAACTAGATAGAATAGTACAAAAGTATTTTTAATAATATATAATATTATTAAAAATGGGGTGTGAAGAACACAATACAAGTTCATATGTATTATTGAATGTATCTTCTCCAAAGACGTAGATACGTATTTCACATTTCTACATTATTGTCAATACGCCCCTGTCCAACAGGGGCGTATTGACAATCATGTAGAAATGTGAAATACGTATCTACGTCTTTGGAGAAGATACATTCAATAATACATATGAACTTGTATTGTGTTCTTCACACCCAATTTTTAATAATATTATATATTATTAAAAATACCTTTGTATTATACAAAATTGGTAGGTTTTACTTACTCAAGTATGTTTCAAATTATGTTGTTATATACGTATTCGGTTTACGCCGACAAGTAGTGAAGACACGATAATACAGTTTTTTATAGATACGGTGGTTACCGACTATAAGAAACACCACGGCTAGTTCTGCGATTATTATATAGACAGCGTTGAATATTCCTTCACGCTCTGTCTTAATAATATCTGCGAGATAGCAAGGTAGTTATGTTTGTTGAATCTCTTCTCCAACAGGGGCGTATTGACAATCATGTAGAAATGTGAAATACGTCTACGTCTTTGGAGAAGATACATTCAATAATACATATGAACTTGTATTGTGTTCTTCACACCCCCATTTGTAATAATATTATATATTATTAAAAATACTTTTGTATTATACAAAATAGGTAGGTTTTTCTTACTCAAGTATGTTTCAAATTATGTTGTTATATACGTATTCGGTTTACGCCGACAAGTAGTGAAGACACGATAATACAGTTTTTTATAGATACGGTGGTTACCGACTATAAGAAACACCACGGCTAGTTCTGCGATTATTATATAGACAGCGTTGAATATTCCTTCACGCTCTGTCTCAATAATATCTGCGAGATAGCAAGGTAGTTATGTTTGTTGAATGTGTCTCTTCTCCAACAGGGGCGTATTGACAATCATGTAGAAATGTGAAATACGTATCTACGTCTTTGGAGAAGATATATTCAATAATACATATGAACTTGTATTGTGTTCTTCACACCCCATTTTTAATAATATTATATATTATTAAAAATACTTTTGTATTATACAAAATTGGTAGGTTTTACTTACTCAAGTATGTTTCAAATTATGTTGTTAGATAGAATAGGTTAAGTATTTTCAATATCAGATGTGGTTCCACAGTAATTTCCGCAAACCGAGGGCGTTGCGGGGAAGAAATGTGTTTATAGGCAGAAAACGAGCATTCTATTGACGTACTTTCATCAGTTTGTCTTAATGTGACAAAATCTGAATTTTTCTCTAAAACACTTTCAAACCTCTCTAGAACATAAACATTTATTGCGCATAGCTGTGCGTGAACATGTTGAACTATTTGCGGAGATTCCGCTAACGACACTGAAGCATTTTCTAATTTAATCCGACGTAATTGTTCTGAATAATTTTTAAATTTGTTTTAACCGGACTATCTTTAAATTTTGACTAGTTTGCCTTGATTGCTGCAGCTTCTTGGCCATCGAATTTAAAAACCACGTTCTTAATATTATCAAAATATTTATTAGAGTAAAACGCTGCCTGTAACCAGGTTCCCAAGCGTGTAAGGATCGGCTATGGTAGTTCAGGAATATCGCGACACAGCCTATGAAATTGGCGAACGCGTTTCTAGGATTTGAGAAACACAGCCTCTAAACACTGCTTCCGTACTTGCAATTATTAATTCATCTACATATGAATATCATCTACGAATAGTTTTTGCCAGTATATGTAAAGCATGTATTTTACACGTAATATGTAATAAGTTAGCATAACATCAACAACAGATTTTTTTACAAGCTGTTACTTTGTCCACAGGTAATAACGGTTTCTTATTTTTCAGTTCGAATTTAATCATATGCTCAAATCAGTAATGTTCTCCTATCGTAGTACTTTCGAAATAAACGAAATAATTCGTTGTCTACTAATTCAAACGGCATACTATATAATATGAAAGTTACACATAAGCGAAACAAAAATCTTCGTAATTTTTTTAGAGATTATGCGTAACACTATCTATATTTCTTTCGCAGTGCAATTACTTTGAAAACATAAGCGGTATATTACACACAGTTTATTATACTGCAATTGGCCAATAAATCTGCAAATACCTTTATTAATCTATGAACTACATCGTAAAACAGCCTCCTTCTGACTATTTGTGATGTTATAAACTTATTGTGCATTGTGCACGAACAGTGCACTTCACGGGCGGTAACTTACAATATATATATATATATATATATATATATATATATATATACGTGCTAGGACGAACCGCCGGTGGGATGTTACTCAAATGAACCTCGCTATTTATAACTTAGATCCTTGTCTGCTTTCTTATTGCAGCCTTCTGTTGAACCACTTTTTTACATCAATAGTTAATTGCATTTGAGCTAAATGCATATTTTTTAAGGTTGCCTATTTTTTACTGAATTTATTTTCTTTTCAAACTCTTCGAAGATTTAATATACTTATTTGCTCCTTAAAAATAATAGTATAAAACAAAAATAATGACTTCGTACAAGTGTTGCATTAAAATAGTTCGCGGTATAACGCGCGGTAAAAACCTGTTTGGAAAAAGAATCTGTTCACTAAAGTTTTTTTTTTTTTATCAAACAGCTATAAAGATACGGCCACAGCTTAAGAATTGCTGTATTTTTTATTTTTTAGAAGAAACTTTAAGCTGTGTACCTGAAGAATTAGCCCCTTTTAAAAATAAAATTTAGATTATCATAACCGAACATATAAAATGAATAAAACGTGATTATTAATCAATTCTTATTCTCATATCAAATGAGATAAGAACATAAAAGTCTAATCGCAGAAGGAAGATTAGGATACCTAGTAAAATGTCTTAATTTTGAAAAAGTACAGATATTTGAGTCATACAGACAAAAGAACCAACGAGAGAATCTTTTGCTGCTCTCAAAATCATGGATATAATAATAGTAAAAAACGTCATTTATAAATGTGCACCTTTAGCACTGTGGGAATGATATACGTGTAGAGCGTATATGTAATCTTGGGTTTCCATTTTTACAGCAAAGTATAGCTTGTATTTGTTTTTAAATACAGGCACTAGAACTTGTTTTTCAAAAAATTAGTTCTGTTATGAATAGTGAATTAATAGAAATTAATTCACTATTTATAACAGAACTATTTTGGGTCATTTGCATCCCTCCTTGATACTATTTCTAAACAACTTAAGTTCATAAAACTACAAATGAAGTGAATTATTTTCGAACTGTGCGCATAATGCAATGATTATTAGTACTGGGAAAATGAGTAACTTAAAGGTGAACATGCGATATTGGCATGTACTCGTAATCACTACACAGAAGCTTCGGACGAAAAAAATCTCTTTCAATCTAATATTATTAAGTTTAATATTTATAAAGAAATTTTTTGAGTTGCTAATGCTGGTTTTTCACAAACTAGGATTCTAATATCAACACCAATAATTAGATAGTTACTTACTCGAGGCGTCTTATTACAATAAACTCTTTCACCACTATTAGCTAAATTTCAACTTATTGAAGACAACAATTAAAAATAAAATTTAGCAATGATGGTAATATCTTTTGAGAAGCCTAAAAGAAACTAATTCATGATGTGTAGAATAATAATAAGCTTAAAATTAATCACTAAAAATGCTAAGTATGGTAAAATTATACTTCGATCATACAAGAAACTAAAATTCTTACTAATATAACTATTTTAACAGTTACTTAATCACTCAACAACGTGATTATTTTGAAAAACATATATTTACTTTTCAGTATAATGCTGATGAAGTTTATATGAAACTTAAATATTATCATGAATTGTTAACTCAAAACGTACTTCAAGTATGACATAATATACGAGGGCAATTCGTAAAGTAAGTTCCGTTTTCGCCTAGTGAACAGAAGAGTGGGGATATCGGCGCGATTGCAGTGCTCCAGTGCAGTCTGGTTCAGAGTGAGTCTGGCAGTGATAATGAGAGAATCGTTAGGACATTTTTTCGTGCTATTTTGGTCGTTTAAAATGGCTACTGCAGTTGAAAATGCCGCCCATTTTGTGAATTGCGTGCTGTTATCTGATTTCTGTGTGCATAGAACATAAAGGCTGAGATTCGTCGCGAACTATACTCTGTTTGATGTGGAAATGTCATGAGTGACAGTATGGTTAAAAGATGGTACCGTATCTTTCGAGAAGGACGAGAAGAGGAATAGAGTGGATACGAACTGTTGTGAGACGAACGAACTTGTGGGTAATGTCGAAGAAAAAATTCTTGAAAATCGTCGATTCGTAATCACAGAAATTTCAAATTTCCCTCAAATTTCACGTACAGTTTTCTACTAGACTCTTACTGAGCATTTAGGTTACCACAAATTTTGTTCACGTTGGGTGCCAAAACTTCTTGCCTACCGAAAACCATAAAACAAAGAGAATGTGATCGGCACTAACTTTTCTTTCGATGTCGAAGGTAAAGATTTCCTCAAGCTATGGTAACAACTCGCCTAAGGGAAAACCTTTAGTGTGCCGTCAAACTTTTTCTGCGAGAAAAGTCATGGTCACTGTTTTTTGGGACAAGGGCGCTTTTCTGGTAAACTTGATACGATGATGGACTATAATAAACAGTGTTAAATCATGGTTTAATTCACAGGTAGCAGAGCTCTATGAAGAGGGCATTAAATAGATGCAATCTTAGTTGTGACTAAATAGAAAAATAGCTGAAAGTAACTGAACTGCCATGTATAGCAAGTTGTGTATATTAAAACCTCTTCATGTATTGGTGCTTTTTTAATAACCACACAAAACTTACTTTAGGACCGTCATCGTAGAATAATTACATGTTGGGTAGATGTAGACACCTATATTCACTAATGAACAAATTTTAGATTTTTTTCTTTTTGCTTTGCTAAGCCCTGTCCAATTCTGCTTGATTTTAGAGGAGCAATAATAATAATTTCAATCATAATAATATACAGTTCTCAAATCATTAGAATTACCATCCAAATCCATTGAACTAATACAAAATACAATAATACTCAATAGATGTTGTGCGGTCTGTAAAATTTTACAAATGAAGTGAATCGATAACGTTGATTCTAAGCTCTATTACACTTCATAATCTTAACATACCTAGAGGATCATGAATAATCATAATAATTATAAAATAATCGTAGAACTTGTAGTAGATACCGTTTCATGATTCATACCAACACCGTAAAACTAGCCGCGTCAGCATAGATATATGGGTTGAATGAAATGTTTCTCGGGGATAGAGTGACGAGTGCAAAAAAAGGCGATAAAAATAATTCATGCGTTAGCATTCCCCTACAACCTGCTGGAAGTATTGGGCAGGTTATAGTATTATTACGTCCGCAGGCGTGGAGTATCTTGCAATATTTGGTGGTCGGCATTCGCATTTAAGAGAAGGAAACCTATGGAAGCCTTTTCGAACAACATAAGCCAGTGACTTACTACAGCGACATTAGCCGGGCTATGATTATAATAATGAAAACAATTTTTTTCTAATAGGACAGGTTAAATAAAATAAAGAAATTATATATACTAGTGATATAACTACTAATATTTCTTTCTCATTTTTCGATAAACTCAAGTCTCGATTTGATTAATTTATATTATTTATTTATGATTAAAATGGCAAAAATATCTGCTCGATTTTCGACAATTCTGAAACTAGTAATTTTTTTTCTATAATAGCACCTCCTCCATTTTAATTTATAGGTCTTGCTATAGAGAATGCCTCAAAGTGAGCTACTGGTCGAGTAGCAGACAGTTGGTTAGAATAAATAACATTATTTTTGTTTCTGCTGGAAATGTAAAGATTTTCCTGTTGCAAAAGTAGCTGACCGTAGAGTGGGAAGTTCATTTGCGCCATGTATAACAATGTTCTTGCCGTTTAAACAACCCTCTTGATTTCTAATTTTTAAATTAAAATAGCGGTAATACGCTTTATATATTGTAAGTGTAATATTTCGATTATACTGCTGATAAACACTGAATTTTCCAAATACATAACATAATTGCTGATATAAAGACACGTTCAACTATTACAAATTGATTTAATTTGATTTGTATACCTCAGTATCTTGCATACTTACATAACCAGACCATTAATTCTTTAATTAGTTATTTCTAGAACAAACAAAAATGTTGCAGAATGGAAATGGCATAAGAAATTTGTTAAAAAATGTCTAAATATGTTTTGTAGTATAATGTTTCTTGTAATATTTTATATATAAGTTGCTAAAGTAAAATATAACTTAAATATATTGAAGTTTAAACATGGAGACACGTGTTTCATCTTGTATAGTGTGAGTGCGTGATGCTGGGAATGACAAAATTCACTACAAAAGTTTCCGTGCTACATATAATCAAGTCACAAAAAAAAATGGAAGAACACTCAACGAGGCTTATTAACTAATGTTAATATCACGCACACTAAATCAACCATTGCCGTCCACAAGGTGTAGTAATTGGCTTCCATCGGACAGTCATAGCTGTAACAGACGGAAATTATATTAACGTGCCTCGACTATCAGTCGAACAGCTTAGATAATGTACATAACAACGAATATTTCTAAATCCTGATCTGGAATTTTGTAATTCGTTTCAGAATCAGGACATAAACGCACATATTAGATGCATTATTTTTTCGTGTTAACACAAAGTACATATCTACAATATAGAGCTATGTATTTCCAAATTACGTTATGACTTATGAAAGGAACTTGTGAGTTTAAAACGTTTTTTTTCCCTTTTTAGCCCAAATAGACACTTTAATGTGAAAATGTGCATTATACTGTTGACATGTCTTCGTCCACACATTTACTATATGTTTGTCCCCTATTTCAATACTTGGATACTGTTCTTTATTATCCCGATTTTAATATTTCTATATATTGCCAATACATTAGTTACACAAATTTTGACGACAATATATCTATGAAATTGTATGGTCTGGCTCAGTGCCATTCCTCCTAACAAAGTAATAATACTTTAAATGCTAATAATAGACTGTGGGACTGCATATTTAGCTCATTTGACCTTCAATATCAAACGCATAGAAATCTTGATCCCACATTGAAGAAAGACGCGCATTATCCGGCGTTATTTGTAGACTCAATATGGATATAAATTATAATAGCATAATTTTGTTTTATAGTAGCTTAATATTTCATTATTGCACTTATGAATAAGATATATATTGTAGGGAGTCATGGGTACGGGCTATAATAACTAAAATGTAATTAGGAATTAGCATAAAATGCATTGGTTTACATAGGTTTTTAATGGAAATATCAAATGTTATTTAATAATGTGTGTAGTAGAAAAATATTGTATGATTTAATTAATTAGTTACTTATGTATGTATGTATATATGTATAATGTATACATTTATTTTATAAAATCAATTTTGCATTCATTTACATTAAATACCGCGAATAAATAATAATTTTATAATTAATTCTGATTATTATTAAAAATTTACAAATAATTTGAAGAACTCCTATACACCAAAGAAATTTGAGTACATCTATACGTTAGCACGCATTACGCATTTGTTGCTAATGAAACAGATATTACACATATCTGTATCTGTACACATCGACATACACCTCATATTTTCTAACGTTCACTTCAGCCAAAGACACGTGTTTCTCTCTTAATATACGTAATCAGTTTGGCCATCTTTAAGCACTGAAAACATTCATATTCCAGTCCAAACAACCCAAGAAGCGATCCTTGTCCTATTCTTGTACACTGTTGGAAAAAGGTAACGAGCACACCCTGTATAATCTGAAAAAGTGGTTCTAACGCAATGAAATTTGGTATGGAACTAGTACTAACGTAGCATAACTTATCTTCACCTGGAGAGCGGCGCAGCCCTTCTGGGAAGGGATGCATTAATAGCAGGAGTATTCCAGTCCACTTTATAGCAAACTCCACCGTACAGTTCGCGTAGTGAGTACGCCTTCCCTGCCTGCTGGCCAAACGGCTCCAAGTTGCCTCGAGGAAAACGTGCGCGACGCTAAAGCGTTGTGCACAAGGGCGCGATCCTCGCGTACTGTGCTCGCGCGGGGCCGTTCCGCTCGCGGCTGAAGGCGCGTACTCCTTGCTCCATCCATTCTTGACATCCCCACTGCCGATAATGACCGCTCGAGACGGCGCGCGATATCAAGGAAGGATGCTCCTGTAATGGGCATCCCCACAACCATTCCTCGCTCAAACTCACTCAGATAACGCGAACGGCCTTCCATCACGCACAAAGTACGCCTACAACTACCCGCTTCCAGCACACTAACAATAACCGGTTTCTCCCTCCCTGCATCGGTCTCCATGGAGGCAACATATTGCAGCTGTCGGAGGCACTCAGTAAAAAATGCAGCAATAGAAAAGTTAAAACTCGCTGCGCAAACTCGTCTAGAGGAAACCTTAATGTTCCGCTAAATCTACGCATTTATCTTGATACATTCAGATTATACAGGGAGTGTTCGTCATTTTTTTCCTTCAGTGTATATCCATTAAGCTAAAAACCTATTTAGAGAAACATGTTATATGACAGATAGCGTCCAAGAATCTATAAATATCTATTTATCAATTACAGGCTTCTTCTTCTTCTTCTCTGTTTTGGGTTGGACGCCACCATGTCCAGGCACCTGACCACACTGCTCCTTGTACTATCCCAAATAGGTCTTTCAGTTCCACTCTGTTAGTCTCGTGTCCTCTATAAAAGTCACTATCCTCCTCAGGAGAAGTTTGAGTACACTCGAAGGATCCAATAGATCTCTCCCGAAATATTTCTGTATGAGTTCCTTCAGTTCCTCACACGTGCATATTACATGAAGGCTAGTTTCCTCCTGTTTTTCACATCTCCTACGCCAGGGCTCGCTAACCAAGCCCATGCTGTACAAATGCTTCCTTAAAGGACAATGTCCGGTTATTAACCCCGTAATTATTTTAATTTCTTTTTTGCTACTACGAATTAGGTTGGCTGAAAACTTTCCGTCCAGCTCGCTTAGTAGTGTTTTGGTATGGAGTTGACCTTGCGTTAACCTCCATTTATTTTTATGTTCTTTTTCTAGCCATAACCAGATCTCCCTTTTAGCGGAATCCTTAGTGATTCCACATACAGGTTCTGGTCCTATGAAGTTCCTATTAGTACCTTCTTAGGCCAGTTTGTCGGCTATCTCATTGCCTTAAATTCCCTCATGTGCTGGTACCCATATCAGCGACACTGTATTGTCTTGTGTCAGGTTATTGAGGACCTGTTTACAATATTTCACCAGCTTAGACCTGGTAGATGGGTTCATAATGGCTTTAATAGCCGCCTGACTATCAGTCATTATGTTAATTTTTTTGCTTGCGCAGCCGGCTTCCCGAATTTCATCGGCGCAGGCTGCGACTGCCAACAATTCGGCTTGGAAAACCGTAGTAAGTTTCCCCAGACATATCGCTATCTTCCATCTAGGGCACATTCCGCATATGCCTGCACGTGTCCCCTTACTAGATTGTGATCCATCAGTGTACCAGGTGCCGGCACCACAATCGATCGAGCGACTTTTGCCTGTTCCCTGGTCGGTATAAGTATGCTCAGCTTAGCTGTAAACATAATTTCAGGTGCCATACTGTCCACTGGCATTTGAAATATCGGCTCTTCCAGTATAGTTCCTGTGACATCTGTATGGCTCCCTACAACCTTATTAGGACACCATACACGTCATTGGCCTTCAGCCTCAGTATCGCAGCTATTGCCTCCGCCCTTAGAAATAGTTCCAGCGGAGGGAGATCCATGATGGCCTCCATTGAAGGGCTCCGTGCTGTTCATAGCTCCCGTGATTCCCAACAGGGCCTGTCGCTGGAGAGTCGTGAGGAGCCCCACCGACGATGTCCGCTCCGTCCTCCTCCACCAGACAACTGCTCAATAGGTAATCGTTGGTCTTATTACTGCTGTGTACAACCAGTGTACCACATTTGGTTTTAATCACCAGGTCTTGCCAACAGCTCTTCTGCATCTCCAGAAGAGCTGCGCCGCCCTGTCCGTCACTTTGGCTAGGTGTCTGCTCCAATTCAGTTTCGCATCAAGTGTTATGCCTAGATACTTCACTTCATTGGTTAGTTCTAAATCTTGTCAAAACAGCTTTACGCTGCCCAGATCACTTAGTTTTCTCTTGTTGGTAAAGGCTACCAACTTGTTTTTTTGAGGATTGACAGTTAATCCCTCCTCAAGGCACCATCTTTCTACAATTCGCAGAGCATTTCGCATGATACTCGCCACTGTCCCCGGGAATTTCCCCTGGGACACTATGACAATGTCATCGGCGAACCCCTGCGTCCGTATTTCCTGGTCATTTAATGTCCTGAGGAGATTATCCACTACTAGACGCCATAGTAGCGGTGACAATACGCCTCCTTGAGGACACCCTTTTGTTGTCCTCATGAAGATCGTTTTGTTTTGCATTTGGGCATT
The DNA here is from genome assembly GCA_935421215.2 of Melolontha melolontha. Classification (NCBI taxonomy): domain Eukaryota; kingdom Metazoa; phylum Arthropoda; class Insecta; order Coleoptera; family Scarabaeidae; genus Melolontha; species Melolontha melolontha. The sequence continues at coordinate 83,746,894 of OW285239.1, read as the reverse complement.
AACTACTCTGCTACGCAGCGTGTCATGAACCTAGTTGCATGTGCTGCTTTTTATTTTTCGATCTCTTAAAGATCGAATAATAGAAAACATCGAGGTGCTATCGAAAGCTCCCTCTATGTTTAGGAAGACTGCAAGTGCAATTTCCTTGTAGTGTAGGCTCCTTTCGAGCCCGCTCGCCAGGCTATGCAGGGCACCCTCACCTGATTTTCCCATCTGGTATGCCCATTGCAGTGGGTGTAGAGGAGATCTATCCAGAGCCCCTTCTTTAATATTTAAATATATCATTTTTTCTATAGTCTTCAACATAAAAGAGGTAAGACTAATTGGTCTAAATGATTTAGGGTGGGTATATGTTACTTTTCCGGGCTTCGGAATAAACACTGCCCTAGTTTCTCTCGATGCCCTAGGGATGTAACCCATAGCATGGTTAGACCTGAATATCTCCAATAGAGGACCCATAATTTCACCAATTCCCTCATGAGGGAGCTTGGGAAACACTCCGTCTAGTCCTGCGGTTTTATATGGTTCAAACGATCCTATCGCCCATCTAATTAAATGGGGCTTGAAGATCTCGTTTGATATCTCCCAATCATTCCTAGTCGCCCTCCAAGAGGTGACAACTTGATTGGTATCACAATCATCCATACGCCCCGAACCTGGAAAGTGTACCGCCAGAAGATACTCTAAAGTCTCTTCCACGGTAATGGTACACCTCCTGTCCGATTTTTGTATAGATCTAATTGCGTTGGAAGGATCTTTTTTGAGAATTTTGTTTATTCTGGCCATGTCAGGAACACTTTCGATGTCCTCGCAGAATTTTCTCCAGGCCTTCCTTTCTCTCTTGGATTTTATCATTGTATTTATTGAGGAGAGCCCTGTAGGCTTCCCAATTACCTGTTTTCTTCGCCCTATTAAATAACCGGCGAGTTTCTTTCCTTAAATTGGTGAACTCTGCATTCCACAAGGCAACCCGCTTAGCTATACGGCGCTCTCTAAGGCGCCCCTGCTATGAAAATAACTGTCTATTTTCATAGCAGGAAAGAATGGTCCGTTAAAACCATTCAACAGCAAAGTCCAGCTCTTCCACATTCCCTATTCTAACAGGGATATTCCGGGTTGCAGCTACCAGGTCTTCCTTGTAAGAGCCCCAGCCTGTTCTCTTGGGATCCCTGTATAGTCTGGGTTCCGTTAAATCTGTACATAATTCATAGCGGATATACGCATGATCAGAGAGCGACGGCTCGTGGGACACTTGCCACCCCCTTACAATATCCCGTATTCCCAACGTGCATAAGGTTCAATCTATAACTGATTCCCCCCTTGATGTTCTAAATGTCGGTTTATCACCTTGATTCAGACTGTCAAGTTCAGTGCCACGGAGATAGCTAAAGAGAGACTTACCTCTATAATTGTTATCCTTGCTGCCCCAAGCCTTATGTTGAGCATTGGTATCTGCGCCGATAATCAATTCCAGATTGCTCTTACTGGTATATGCCACCAAGGCCTCAAGATCAGGCCCTGGTAGCTCTGGAGAGTCAAAGGGTAGGTATAGAGACGCAATTGTCGTCTCCAATATCCCCCCGTCGACACTCAGTCTGATCCTGGTTGCCGTCATGTCTCCACTGCATAGCTCCATGATAGGCATCACGTCCAAGTCGTCTCTGAAACAGATACAAGTTCTAATTTTAGTATCTGGGACACCAACTAACAGCTCCCTTCCCCTAATATGTAGTCCTCCCACCTTAACTCTACTTATCCATGGCTCTTAGATGAGGAGGATATTGATATCTTCAGCCAGCGTCCTTTGACAAAGTGCCGCTGTGGCTGTTTTCTTATGTTGAAGATTTATTTGGAGAATCTTTAACATTTTGACCCTTAGAGGTTGATGCCTGAGGTTCTTCTAGAATACCCTCATCCTGCATCACCGGTTTCTGGTCTTTTCTTGTTTCGAGGGTTACAAAGCTAGCCCTCTGAAAGCGATAGTAAGGTCTTCAATAAGTCCTCACCAACGTTTCCTCAGACTCCTTGTCAATCCGAAGGCTTACATGTAGGCCCTTTTCGGAAGACCTGGAACTGAGAGTAATCCATCGGTCCACTTTAAGCCCTGGATTTTGCCTCTCCAGTCTTCTCAAGCCCACTGTCAGATCCTCTTTTTTAGTCTCTGGCAGAAACGCTAAAACTCGTTGCTGTTTTGGCAGCTCCTCGCTCTTCACGAGTTTCCAAACAGTTTCCTTCTCCAAGTAATCTCTCGTAGTGTTGTACGAGTCTTCATCAGCACAAATGACTCCATAGTAGCCGTCAATAAGACGGGTGGATTCAAACATCGGCGCCTTCTGCGCCCTATCTATGACCATTATCAGGGCCTCTTGTATAACTTCTACATTTCCCTCAGTCACTAAGCTGACCGGGTAGTCTTAGGAACTATTGCAGCCTTAATACCTTTAAGAGTTGCTTTGTAACTCACGCCCGAAGCAGAAAACATCGTGCGCTTAGTTACTTTATCCTCAGAAGTGCCCCTAGCCGACACGGTGCGCTTAACGGCCCTCTATTGCCAAGGGAGTCTCAATAGACTCCTTAGGTTTTGGATTCTCTTCAGACTCCATCTTTTTAATAGTTTGTTTTTTGTCTCGGTTCATTTAATTCCCACGAGTATGGAAGAAGTATGAGGTCAATGCCCGCAGAGCTTCCATACAGGCACAAAGCGTAAATACAAGGGGGTGCCGCCTAGTGCGCCCAGGGGAACGTTTGAGACCATATATACCCCAGTGGCCATTCAGCTCTAAGCACGTTGCCTTACACCGTAGCTTGGGAGAGCTGGTCCGCGGTGACAGCTTTCGCTAAGGATTAGAAGGTTTTTAGACCTATCCATTCCGCTTATGACTGCCACTAATCAGGTCCCCCAAAAGAGACCTGACCGTCCCCTTATCCGCCACCTAGGGATGCGCCTGGTGGGTAGCTCAACCCCAGCGGAAGAGGTCCGCGAACAGGAATTACAAGCTTATAAATCAAAAATATTCAATTTATTATTTCAAATAACTAATTACCAGGTCATATTTGCTATGTAAAAGTTAACTATTTTAATATAGCTATATTTTAATTTCAGCGAACACATTAATATTACTAGCACAGTCAATAGACGCATAAACGTTTCACGACTCATTAGGCACCCAAACGTGCTCTTGATCTGTATTCAATAATACTTATATTTTTTGTAAAACTTGTCAGTAAAATGCATCTGTGAAAAGAAATTATTTAAGAAAATAATACCTTCATAAAAAACCGACAATGATTCTTTAGGCGTCATTGTTCTTTCTCTAACGGTGTTCAAAGACGACAGATAAGATGATCCTTTGGAGGGATTCCCCATTGTAACGTTCTTCAATACCTGCGCAGCGTGAACCTTACCGCTTGCACGGAGGCTCATCTGCGTAGAAAATGCGAGTTCCTCTGAAGTATATTCTTCGCGCAGTTTTTTCGTTTTTCGCCTTTTTAATCTGCCACTACTATCCGAAAACTTGTAGAAGGTCGACCACTGATCGCTTTTTTCTTAATTATGCGGAATGTCTCTTTGCTTGACAATTGCTGTACCTCTCTGATGTCTGCAGTTCCTGAAATCGGTGAATAATATGGAATTACTCGTGGCCGAAATTAGACCGTGAATAGAATCAACAGTGAGCGAAAGCAAAAGATCTCACTAACTGTAACACTACTATATTGTGACATATTTTACTATATTTGATTCAATGTACACAATAATTTATTGAAGAGATATATGCATTCATCCTTAGCGAATAACTAATAATGAAAGAACTTAAGAAATAATATGTAAATCAGCGACCCTGAAATCCCCCTTGTACCAAAATACCACGTCTTCACGACATATCTCCGTTCGCACAAAAATGCGCTAGTTTGTCGATCACATTTTTCTTTTCGTTAGAATATAAGCAATTGAATAAAAAATAGTCCAAAGAAACTCCCACTTCACATGCCGCAACAAAAGAAACCCGAAATATAACCTTGGTTTTTGAGGTTTTGGCCAGCTTTTTGGGATTCTGTCCCACTGTGCGCCGTCTGCAGGGAGAAGCTTTAATAAGATTTTGGTTTATTTCGAGGCATTCAGTTTGTAAACATATAACATAGACAAATATAAAGTCATTAATACAATAACATGATAGACATTAAAAGGAGTCTACCAGCGATGATGAATCGATGGAAATATAGAATTTCAGAACCTGTATTTTTCGGGCTTCAGGTACCAATGTTATGGTTGTATCCGGTTTCTCGCGGTGATGCTTCAACGTCAGTTACTAGAATCACGACCCTTATGTTGATTCACCGTGCACAGGTTGTAAGGCTGTATAAACTTTAGTTTTTAAATCTTCGGTGAATCAAATCAATATATTTAGATGAAAGTACATTTATTCATTTAACGAACAATAAATAAATGCACTTTCATCTAAATATATTGATTTACACTATAAACATTTATTTTGGACTTACAACGACATATACTAGCATAAAACTGCTGTTGAGACTGATGTCTCTTGTTAAAATATATTTATTTGATACGAATGTTATGAAGAAGACTGTGTGTCTTATGCTCATGTTGATACTGTGTTTGAGTTCATACTATTGAATCACTTGTTGCTGTTATGAGACTCTTGTATTCTGTGCTGTTCTATAAATAGGTAAAAATATACCACTTCCCCTAACTAATACATATTAAGATCATATTGGTTGAATGGTATATTGTTAGACGTCATAACGGGGATTTTGTGTTTTAAATAATTCTTGGAAATAATACCTATAAGCAACTATGCCCAAAGTTTACGATAATGTTTTAAAAATCTAATCGTAACTAATAAATACATAATAAAATATTATTACTAATTAAGTATAAGTGGGTGTCATAAACCTATGTAGTTCCAGATTTTCCCTTGTTAGAGTAATAAAATTTTATTATACATATCTAAGAAAGGAGATCTTAACAATTAATATACAAATTAAAGCCTTTGTTCACTATTGGCTTTTTATGGTACGCACATATTTAGGAAGCGTGAGCCTATTATACATATCTAGTTAACAAAGGCTGGTCATATTAAGTGTCTATTGAAATCGTTTGCTAATAACCCTAGTCAAAAAAACAAACGGTCTGATGTAAAAAGCAATAAATAAATTTGTAAAAAGATGCCGATTATTAATAATCCTATGTAATAAACAGATTTTCAAATGTAAAGGATATCGCTTTTTTAGAATTTAAAGAACATTTCTTTAATGTGCTAACAAAAGTATGTTATATAGTGGTTTAAATTCGAAAATGATCGTTAAATATTTATAAAATTGGAAATGGTATGTTTGAACTTTATATCCTACATTTACTTATATTTAACAATAAAACATGTTTGAAATTAAAATATTACGAAAGGATATTAAATGTAGCCTCAACAGAACCGTTTATTGATTGTTATTGCTATTATTATTACTCATTTTTTAGTCTCACTTCCTTAGCGTATTGTCGGAAAGCATTTCACTCAACCCACATATCGGCTAACACGGCCGTATTATATTGTATCATAGAACGATACCTATTACAACTTCTACAATTATTTAATTCTGCTTTCGCACAGAGTACTACTTCTAACAAAGATTTTCTAAATGTAGTTACTGCGTTTATTATAAGCCTTTTCGATATTAGTGTATGTATGTGGATTTATTTCTAGTATTTGTAGGTGATCCAAAATATGTTTGTTGCAATATCGGTTACAGACATTACAATCGATATTATTGTTACTATTTTTTTATTCCAAAGCTGTTTTCGCAAATGACTATTTCTTTTTATTCATCTTGATTAACGTTTTTCTCATTTGATATCGCTGCATCTATTATGTAGGTTATTGTTGATAAGAGTGATATCTAAAATATTACATATTTGTAACCGCTCTATCTGCATGTATGCGTTTGTAGTACATCTCACAGTCATTGCTTTCAAATATGTTTTGTAGAAACTATTTGTAATATATCGTTCATTGTCTAAGGGAATAAGTCTATATGCATATAATAACGTTGTATTTTGCTATGTTGTCTGCCACAGCAAGCAGATTACACTCTCCAGTTACGTGTTATATTGTTTCTTTGAATCGGTGATGGTATTATACATTTTATAAAATTTTTAGTGTTGACTGCATGATATTTAATTGCTTAGTGCACGTTATTCTCTTTCAGGACAGAGTTGTCCTCTTTTTAGCCATTGGTGCGATAGGGTTTTGTCAATGTTTGTATTTTGCATAATATTGTAATATGCAGACTTTTTCTTACCGCTTGTATTGTTTCTAGATACTCGTATTTATTACTTGTGATGATATAATTGCTTTATTGGCGAATGTATTTTTCTTTAAATATGTTCTTAGGTTCTGCAATTGTACATTGTGTAAAGTTTTCCGCCTATTAGTTCTCTCCCTCCGTCCTTTCTGACTGTAGTAACATGCTTTATAGAAATTTGGAGGCAACATACGGTATTCTGTTAGTTTTCTTCTGTTGCGGCAGTTCCATTTTTCTAGTCCTGTTATAATATATTATTATCATTCTTGTTAGTATACTATTATAAATAATAATATTGGAATGCAGTTAAATAAGAAGCAATGAATAAGACTGAATTGAAATGTGTTTTGTATTAATAAAATAAAGAATATTTGAGCTGATAAACCTTCCGTTTCATTACTAATTGCCTTGTATAGTACCCAAAAACTTAAATCGAATGTAATGAGGGTTAGCAACGAGTCGTGATTTAATTAAGATTAGGAGTTAAACGATCTTAATTAACCTGTATGAGAATGAGGATAATGATTCCTTACATTTCAACACGATTTTAGTAATAAATTTGAAATATTTATAACCGATAATTGGCAAGAAGACGTGGCTATATTATAACTTTGGTTCTGTGTTATCTGCTTCTGTTATTAAATTTAAATCAATCTCATATCCTCGTATGCCGTAACGGGCCTGAGGAGATATTGTCACTCAACTGTACTTGAAATTCGACGGGCGTGTGGAATTTTTATTATGTGAATGGAAGAGATTTCTTAACATCAGTGAGAAAGCTTTTACTGCTACAAATGTGCGTATTGAATTTGTTGTGCTGTGATCGGAATACATTTCCTTAAGGGATATATTTCTTACAAATTCTATTTGTTCTTTTTGTGTGAAATTGAGTATTTTTTCTGCATCACGCTGCAATGAAATCTGTCACTGAAGAATGCGAGTGTATATAGTTCCTTTTAAATTATAATAAAGAAACGTTTAACATATTTTACGCTTTTACTAACACTTAACTACCAATAACATAAGGAAATTTGTTTTTTTTTAATTTGAAAATGAATATAATATAAATATATAGATAACATAGATACTGTTTGATAACTGAACATTATAAACATCAAAAAGGACTTCCGTAGTTATCGGGAGTTTAATTTTTGTTAGTATTCTTGAATTATCTTGGAATATTTTGATTTTCCAAGATATTTACAATTAGTTGATGATTTACCCCTGTGTTAAACAATATTCCTACAATCTCATTATACTTTGTTCAATGCGATTTGACGAAACACTAGATGCCATGATCCGTTGGCAAAGTGATTAATACAGACCTGCGCCATTTCACACCCTCTTCTTTTTGAACTGAATTTAATTTTGAAGAATCCAAATGGATCAAAATTAACGTATCCTCAAATGTTTGTGTAAGATAGTAGTAATTGCTTTTAAACCAAACTCTAGGACTGCTTCAATACTCAAGTACTGCAATAAATTGCCAGTACTCTTCAGTCATGTCTAGAACAAGGCCAATATTTTTTTTCGATAAAAGTCGTTTTGGTTTAGGAACTTCAAAGGTGTTATTTAAGGAAAGTCGATCACTTTGAAATTAATTGTACCATGGCTTTACAGGCTTTACTACTAGGAAACGTGACTTGTCACTTATTCCTTTTCTGCCCTAAACTACATTGGAAATTGTTATGCTCTTTGCATAATTTCATGATTTCTGGGCAATCGATTCTTTAGAATCTACACTTTAAAAATACTTAAGTTTATTTTTTAACAATCACTTTCATTTAGTTGGAAATAACTAGTTTAGAACTAGTCAAAACAAAACAAAATGACCTAGCTATACCAACTAGTGTTACATGAAATGATTTAGTAACTTAGGACATATCTACAGTTTATTGGCTACTTTCTTTGAATCTGTCTACGCCCGATACGTCAACTTTTAGAAATAATTTTAGTTTATACCAAATATATCTTCATCCTGGAGTAGTATTTAACAGTGAATATAAAAGGGCGTGTCAGTCCGAATAATATACTTAAGTCCATGTTTAATACTTATTATCCAATCTAATTAGAGTAATTATCTTGAATCATCATTGTTTTTTCTCAGGACGTAGTGTTAACAAAATTTACTTTAGCTCTCTAGTTTTATAGAAACGAGTAAAGAAGTGGATGCTCTCTGCTTGGATTTTCGTAAAGCTATCGATCGGGTTGATCATGCTCGGTTAATTTATACATTCTCTTGGCATAACATCACTGTCGCACTGTTATCCTGAACACGATCTTACATATATTAATTCCTTATTATTGTTGATGTTTAGCTAGCGATAAGCATTTGACTAATAAGTGGAAATCACATCGTCCATGTTACTGTAGTTACGCTTTAATATATTGCTACAAACAAAAAACACGCTCATTACATTTTGTAAAAATTAAATAAATATATCGCGTTTCGGAGCATTTGCTTTAAAAAATATCCAAGAATTAACAAAAAATAATAGGCCCAGGAAGACTTTGAAATCGGAATGTTATATATGGCATCAGTTTATGATCCACGCAAATACGTATTGTCAGATGATCGAACAGAGGAAAAACTGACAAGCGTCTCACAAGATTTGGCACGGAATACAAAGCAAGTGTCGTGAAACTCATATGCAATGCTAATGCAAAATTATTACAAATAAAATATTTTGATGACTACGAACGTTCTATAAATCCCTTTAATATTTTCGAGAATGCTCGACTTGCGAAAGACACAAAACGCAAAGAACGCCAACATCTGCTGGAGAAGCGGAAAATAAGTACTGCAGCTTTAATTGTAAAAGAAATTAGGACCATTGATTTGAATTACGATGAAGACACTCCGGCAGGACTTAAAAATATTCTATCAATTAGCGGCTACTGAATTAGCATGACGGGGAAATGAAGCATCGTTCTGTCTCTAAGATCATTTTAATGAAGAAACTAACAACGAAGGTTCTTATACAAGGCGCATAGAATACAATGCGATGCTCGCCAAAACGACCCAACGAGGAGCTAGAAGTTTGACAAAAAGCTAATGGCTCATTCCCAACCAAGAAAATTAAAATTTGTGTCCCATCAGATTGTTCAAAAAATGTTATCAAAAAAAACCGAAAACATAATCAAAAGTTTATTTTTGACTCCAAAACTAAAATTGGGTTAATTCTATATAGTGTAGAAACATACCAATTTAAACAAATCCAATTAGCAGTGGACCGGTCTAGAGGCAGAAGAAATTGGTCTCTATACAAAAAAGGAAGAAATCACTAATCGTTTGAATATAATATCAACTGCTAGCAATTTGTCAAACGCTTGTGCAAATTTTCAAGAGATAATTAAAATGACTAACCATAGAAGTACGAGTTCTTAGGAGCCAAACATGAAATTAAACGAAGAACATCATGTTAGGATCACATTAATGCCCTCAACATCCAACTCATTGAGTGCCTCATCGAAAAGTACGACTATTTCAACTGAAAAAAATGTAACGTTATAAATAAATAGTTCCTTTTTTTTTAATAATATCTTATTGGTTGTATAATCTAATGAACAAAACTCTTGGAAATCGTGATTAATAATAATCACGTGGTTTAAATACTCAATAAGTTATCAAATTTTGGATAACATGTTTCGTATCAACATCAACGTGCTTGTCAATAATCACGATTCCACTCGTTGTATTATATGCAAATAGTGAAGCCATCTAATGACAGACAGTTATTTTCTGGAATATGTGAACAATATTAAGAAATACCAAAGTATTACTTCTAAAACTGAGTGCGACTCGATAGAACGCGATCTAAAAAACTAATCGTCTGGTGTAACTATAACATTATGAGTCTTGTTACCTCCAACTGCCACATAATTACTTTTTTGAAAAGGTCTTCTTCAGTCACATTCAACTACATCCTAGGTAATGCGACGTTGCATAGTGAACTAAATCACCGATCTTGGAGTTATGTTGGGCAATTTATTTACTTTTAGGACTTACATTGTTGGTCTTCCAATACGTTTATGCAGTTTCATCAAATGGATATGCTCTGGTTTTTAAACATCTAATGCTAAACTTTATACTATTTATACTATTTATACTATTTATACTATTTATACTATTTATACTATTTATACTATTTATACTATTTATACTATTTATACTATTTATACTATTTATACTATTTATACTATTTATACTATTTATACTACTTATACTATTTATACTATTTATACTATTTATACTATTTACCAAGAACTGTATCCTTTTTCCAATCCAATTTATTATATTTGTGTACTATGGTACTATGTAAACCATAATGGATATATTTCTAAATACTTTGCTGCTGTCACTGGTATTTCCCAAGGATCTAGTCTGACACCGCTTCTTTCCAATCTGTATATTAATGACCTTTTGGTGCTTCTGAATTGTGGAGTTTTCGGATATTCCGTTGATCTCAAGAGTCTCACATTGTCTCTCAATGGGACTGTTCAATCCTGTAGAAAAGTCTGATTCATGAGTGGTGTGAAAATAGTTGGGTGTGCTTAAATGCTGATAAATGTGCTTATCTTTCATTCTCTAAACTTTCCAATATTATAATATTATTTCCTTTCATTGTGCAATATCTCATGACAGAATTTCCAGGGTATCACAGTTTCGAAATCTTGGGATACCATTTGATTTTCAATTGACTTTTAGTTCACACATTACTAGCATTTGTCATTCGCGTCCAGGGTTTCTAGGGTTTCTCAAACGAGATTATCATACTTTTTACAATTTATACACGTTAGCTATTAGTTAGCTAAGTTAGAGTGTACGTCTATAGTTTGGTATCCTCGTTATATTAATCAAAAACTGATACTTGAACGTGTGTGAAAGAGATACTTGAAGTTGCTATTCTATAAACTGGATGGAGTATGCCTTCATCATAGCACTGTCTAAGAGAGTTAAGAATGCATGACTTCTTGAAATGAAACAAGCAATTAATGTGTTTTGATTTACACTATATTTCTATGTATTTCTAAATAAATATTTATATATAAATATAGTGCAAATCTAAATACAGTCTTTCGGCTTGATTGAGTTAATCGGAAAGATGACTTCATTTCCCTAAACCAGAGAAGGGATGAAGCAAGCGGAAAATCTCTGCTAAAATTCATCAACTATGATGTTGATTCGCCTTCTTTGCTCCGAGAAATTAATGTTCTGATACCGAAGTGTAGCATTAGGTCATTGAATACGTTCTATGTATCTAAGGCAGGTATGAATGTTTTCACAAAGCGTCGTTGTTGCATATGTGCGCCGTCTTCATCCATTCTGGAGAAAATAATTATTTTTCGTTTTTTGTTTTTCTTTAATTAATTTATTTTTTTCTTTACTGCATTCATTAGGCTGATCGGTTCGAATAAGTAATTTTCTTTAATAGCTTTTTATGAGGTCATTATTATTCAAACAATGCAAATGATATATTTATAGATTATACAAATAATAAAATATTGAACATGAAATCTCTTGAATCATCACTTCTTTCCTTAAAATAGAATATCATTTATTCAGAATTATTTTGATTATCCTAATCCGTTAGAATCTGTAAACTTCCAACTTTAGCTCTCACTTCCGAAAGAAACTTTACGAGGGTGGATCCCTTTACTTCACCCTTGATCCACTCACAATAAAAAATTGGCAAATATCTTACTTTTTTTAACATAGCCTCCATTAGCGTTAACACATTTTTCCCATCGATGTTCTAGCATTTCTAATGCTTCTCGAAAAAAGGATTGTTCAACCTCTGCGAACCACTGATTTGCCACACGTATCACATCATTATCTGACGGAAATCGTTTACCACGGAAGTCTTCTTTAAGTTTTGAAAGCTATCGGTAAACTCTGGGGGCCAAATCTGGCAGCTGTTGCATTGGCTGACTTGTGACTGAATGCGTCATCCTATTGCAAGAGAACATCTTAGCGCAATTTCCACCGACGTTTTACTTTTATCAAGTCACGTATTTTGGGAAGTAAATTAGCATAATAGGCACCTGTAATTGTGTCCCCCTTTCGCATGAAATCTATTAAAATTGCACCTTCAGCATCCCAAAATACGGATAACATGACCTTCCCTGCCGAAGGTTACATCTTTTTCGGTGATAGTGAACCTCGATGTGTTCACTCCTTACCCTATATTACTATTACTATATTTTGGTCTCCACATCATAATGATGAATGCAGACCTCAGCCATTGTCACTAATCTTGCAAGGAAATTTTTTTGTCGTGTCTATACCGCGTTAAAAGACGACTGCAAGTGTGTTTTCGAGTTTGCTTGTGTGCATGTGTTAATTTCGTGGTACCCACCTTGCAGACAATTGTTTCACGTTCAATTCGCCTTTATAATTATATTAAATACCACATGGTATGAGATACCAGTATCTTCAACTATTTGTCTAATAGTCGCAAGTCGATCTTGCGGCACGAGGTCATAGACCTTTTTATCACTTTCTTGTGTAGTGACGGTTGTGACCGCTCTATATGCATATTCGTCTGTACACGAGTGTCTAACATTTAAACTCACGACACCACCTTTTAACTATATGTCATATTATACTGCAGATTCCTATAATGTATTCAGAATTTGAGTTGGGGTCATCTCTTTTAAACTTATTTAATCACCCCTCATTGCTCAACACTATCCATTTTGATATTGATATGTGACTCTTTCGAACTCGGGCGTCTACTAAAGACACGCTTTAACAGGTTCAGACTTGCAAGTTTCTAGCGTTGGTCTATATATATTAGGTTACAATTCAACGTAGAGATGAATAATTGTTTTGGTTTATAAATGGGTAAGGCGCGGAGCAAAGGGAACAGCCTTCGTAAATACGAACATCGTATTACGGGATTGAGTATAGTAGGCACAATCCTCTAGATCGTCTATAGATTTATTTAAAACTTTATATAATTCATTTGCGTTTCTAGTGGGCAATACACCAACCTAAATTTTATTGTTTTCTGATCATATAATTTTTCTTGGTTTTAAAGCTACATTTTTATTACTTATACTATTATTTTATTTTTTTATCATTATTGGAATCATTTATTGATTTGTATTAATTTAGTTGTACTAACGGAGTTTATTTTCTATTGTGTACCAATAAATATTAATAAACAAAATTTGGAGCAAAATATGAATGACCTTTTGGAAAGGCTCAGTCGGAAAAGAACAGCCCTTGCATAAATAATTATATATTGACTACATCTATTCTCAAATTACAATTAAGGTTTAAGTTGTTATTAAAATATTTATATATCATTTATAAAGCTCAATAAACTTATAAGTAGAGCAAATAATGGTACGTAAGTACAAACAAAAGCACATTATTTTCATATTTATATTTATCCTGTCTTTATTTTAAGGAGGTAAAATTCGTAAACGTAAATTCTTCAAAACATTTTCATTTTATTCGTCTTTTATTTTACAGAATTACAATCGATGTGAAAGTTCTATTACGAGAAAACGGGAATACTTCAAATTTTACTGCTACCGATATCAGAAACGTTTTATATTCATAACACTTACTACAATATTCTGTTACAGTAGTTTCCCATTTCCTTTTTCAGAAGACAATAAAGGTTGTAATTTCCGGTAGTCTTGACATTTGCACAATCTTAACCGTTCCATTTTGTTGTGCAGTAATCCAGAACTGCAATTTTAAAATGCTGGAAATACGTTCAATTGGAATCACTGCCACATTGTAATTCAATGTAAAACTTATATTGGTTATACAGGTAGTTATTTTGTGCCATAAATAACTATCTTTTGAGGCATTTACCAATAGACTAAAATAAATTATTTTCCAAACAGTTCCATTTAAACGTAACACGTACAAACAGCGATATAATCGCTAGGATTACTAAGGAATACTAACGTACTGAAAAAATGAACTAAATAAGACATTATAGAGTATAAATCAGGGTATTATTCGCTATTGAAAGAATATCGAAAAAATTGGGATTTTGATCACGAAATTATATAAAAAGATCTATAATTTGATTATTGTGAAGTGTTTTGATTATGACAAAATAATTTGAAACATACATGAGTAGGAAGACCATATTTTATATAAAAGAAAATTTTTAATATTGCGACAATATCATTACAGAACGGGTGTGAAGAACCACAATTCATGTTTATATTTGTGTGAAAATATTTTTCCAGACACGTGTTTTATCTTGCTATAGAATCATTAGTACATGCTGCTAGAAAGCTACTTTCACAAACATATTATATATATGAAGTTGTTCTTCGGGATATTTCGCCGCGTATGGCTGATTTCGTCCTGAGAAGGACAACTTTCTTCCTGACGTTTTGGTGACATCACTTTCACCTTTTTCTAAAGGATCTTCTAGTTGCGATGGTGACTTCAAAAGTACGTCAATTTCCTGTGCCGCTCGTATTATATGATCCCGTACTAGTGGGGACGCGTGTCTGGCTCCTTGTGATTAGTCCTTCGGTTGTACTGTCGCTTTCGGCTATTGGTCGATCGGTTTGCGTTCGGTCCGTGGTGGTATAATTGATCTGTCGTAAGTTGTTATCATTACATTCGCACGCTATCGATGGCTCTGAGCACATCGGTAGTAATAGAATAAATACGACCGATATATTATATTATAATATATTTTACCGACAACATAGCGAAACCAGAAGAAATGGCTGGCTCCAACGACAACGCCCAAAGTTTAACACTGGACATAAAGAATATCAACACGTACGAAGAACTTCAGAATACTATCGAGAACTTTGTCAAGACGATGCACAACGTCTTCGAAAACAAAATGAACGAGCTTAAGAAGAACGAAAAACCACCACGAAAATCCAACAAACGACAGAAGACAGAATCACCGGAAATAGAGACGAGCAACATGTACGAAGCACTCCGCACGATCGACGAAGAAACGAAGAAAGAAGAAACGACGACAATGGACAGCAGCGAAGAAGAACCGACAGCCTCCACCTCCGCAGAGAAACCCGGGGTAAGTACCAACATCACAAAACACACAAACACACACAAACAAGCACAAAACAAACACAAAAACAGCAAACAACACAATCCAATTACCCAAAATGCCTTCTATCTCCCCAATTACAATCACTGACCCAACACAATGGTATCGAGTCCGAGATCTAATGAAAACACACAACATTCAATACACACAAAGTAGGTTCGTCCCGGCCGGAGTCCAAATCACTCCAACAACAGAACAAGACTATCGCAATCTCAACCGAATTCTCAACGAAAAAGCCATTCAATCTTTCACATACCAACTCCGTAGCGAGAAAAAATTAAAAATCGTCATCAGAGGCGTACCCCAATTCCTAACCGACGAAGACATCAAAGCCGATCTAGATTCTAGAAACTATCCGATCGCAAAAATCACTAGGATGAACGGTAAAGACCGCCTTCCAGCCCCCCTTATTTTAATAGAAATAGACAAAGAATACAAGTCAATTTTCGACATCCACACAGTTTGCGGATTAGAAGTAAAAGTAGAGTCCCTCAGACTTAGAACAGACATCGTACAGTGTCACAGATGTCAGAAATTCGGTCATCAACAGCGTACTTGCAACGTGAATTTCGCGTGCATGAAGTGCGGAGAGTCACACTCGACGCATGAATGCACAAAGCCGTCAACCACCCCCCCTAAATGCGCAAACTGTGGCGGAGCTCACCTCTCGTTCAGCTTATCATGCAAAAAGAATCCAAATAACCCAATAAACACACCAATACAAACACGCAAACTCACAGAAGCACCACTACCAAAACACAACGCGTGGACTCAAAGACAACAGACAAATAACATCACCGCAACCACACCCACACCCACAACCCGGGAAAATACACCAAAACCAACACTTAACTCACACGAAAAAGCTGACGACACAATTGCACTCATGATTGGGAAACTATTCCTAACATTTAGCTCGACAAACCCTACACTCCAACAAACACAAAGCTTTTTCGAACAAACAAACGAACTTACAAAACTTTTCCACGCACGCAGACAATGAATCACAAACACAACATTAAAATAGCCTATTGGAATGCACAAAGCATAACACACAAAAAACATGTATTACACGTATTTTTAGACGAACACCAAATAGACGTAATGCTGCTAAATGAAACACATCTAAAACCAAGTCACTCATTAAAAATACAAAAATACAAAACATACAGACACGATAGGCCGGTACAAAAAGGCGGCGGAACCGCTATACTCGTACACGAAACAATAAATCACAGCGAACTTGAATACAAAACACTCGATAAAATCGAAAACACAGGCATACAAATAAACACAAAAAGGGGACCGATAAACCTTTACGCAAGTTATCTTCCCTCCGGATTAGACATAGTAGAATCAGACATACAAACGATCTTCAATCAAAACACACCTACAATATTTGCGGGAGATTTTAACGCGAAACACCAAAACTGGAACTCAAAAGTAGCCAATAAAAACGGTAAAAAACTAAAGAAAATAGCACAAGACAACAACCTCAATGTAATCGGGCCTGTAGAACCCACACACATACACATACCAACGGGCACTACTGACGTTTTAGACATAGCAATACTTAAAAACATAACCACAACACATACAATAGAAACTATAAACGACCTCTCCTCAGATCATTTTCCAGTGATATTAACGCTTGACATGGACACAACTAGAACGAAAAAAACATTTAATAAGACAGACTGGGAAAAATTTAAAGAATCCCTAGTACTCAGAACAGAGTAAAAATTCACAACGCGAAAGACATCGATCAAGCAGTGATCACACTGGAAAATGACATAAAAAATGCAATAGCACAAACGACAAAAACTAAAACCATCGACACAAAACTTAACATCCCGACTGAACTAAAAATAAAATTACGACTCAAAAAAAACATACTTAAAGAATATGAAAGAACGCTAAATCCGGTAATAAAAACAAAATTAAACGCGATAACAAATGAAATAAAATCTGACATGATCGAACACTTTAATAAAAACTGGAATAACAAAATTGAATCCCTTAACACGCAAGATCAAACACTCTGGCAGATGACAAAAGCCCTAACAAACAAAAAAAACAAAATTCCACCGCTAAAAACAGCAAACGGACCGGCAATAACTGATAAAGAAAAAGCAGACGAATTCGCGAACGCGTTAAAGAAACAATTCGAAACGAACCCAACAATACCGAAGCATAACACATTCACAAACCAAATTGAACGGCAACGAAATACAAAAATCGATATAACAGATGGAGAAATCGACGCCACAAATACCGACGAAGTGGAAAAAATAATTAAAAACCTTAAAAACCGAAAAGCTCCGGGAGCGGACGGAATAACTAACATTGCAATAAAAAACCTACCAAAAACCGGTATACAAATTATAACCGACATAATAAATGGAATAATAAAACACGGACACTATCCCGCGATTTGGAAACACGCGCAGATAATAATGATCCACAAACCTGGAAAAACAACAAAAACAACCGCAGATTACCGGCCAATAAGCTTACTTCTGTCAATAAGTAAGCTGGCAGAACGCGTAATACAGACAAGACTTGAAAACGAAGTCGAAAACAAAACATAATCCCAAATTTTCAATACGGTTTCCGGAAAAATCACTCTACCACACAACAGGCACTAAGACTAACAGAACACATAACCGAAAAAATGAACATATCGACATCAACGGGCGCAATCTTTCTCGACATTGAAAAGGCCTTCGACCGGGTTTGGCACGCCGGCCTCATACACAAAATGAAACGTCACAAAATATCAAACACATTAATAAAAATAACCGACAATTACTTAAAGAACCGTACATTTAATGTCACAATCGGAAACGAAAAATCGACAATCGAACACATAGCAGCAGGAGTGCCACAAGGATCCGTTCTCGGACCGCTCCTGTATAACATATACACTTCGGATATTCCCACAATAGAAAAATGTAATATCGCACAATACGCAGACGACACCGCTTTATACATAAGCAGCAGACGAACATCGTACATACACAAGCAGTTACAAAACAATCTAGTCCTCCTAAAGGACTGGTACGACAAATGGAAAATTAAAATTAACCCACTAAAAACCGCGGCAATTTACTTCCAACACAGAAAACGACACAAAAGGCCGGACGAAGTCAAACTCGAAGGCCACACAATACACTGGCAGGAAAAAGTTAAATACCTCGGGGTCACAATGGACTCACAACTAACATACACGGCACATATTAAAGAATTAAAACGAAAAATAGGGTTCACAACACACGCACTGTACCCGATACTAAACGGCAAAAGCAAACTAACACTGGAAAATAAAATATTAATAATAAAAACGATAATACTCGCGGGCGCAACATATGCCGGAGAAATATGGCATCAAGCCAGCGAAAAACAAAGACAATCGGTACAAGGGAAAATAAACAAGGTAATTAGACTCGCGATAAATGCACCGCGATACATGACAAACGCGCAGATACATAAAGAGACGAAACTCGAAACACTGGAAACAATAATATGCAAACGAACACTAAAAACAATAGAAACAATAAAGTCACACGAAAACCCCACAATAAGAAAAATAATAAATCCAAAACGGAGACTAATTAAAAAAGACGGACTTAAGCAAATTAAAAGACGCGCAGAGGATAACGATATCCAAATAGCCGCGAAAAAAATCAAAAATTAACAGATAAACAGAGGTCAACACAAACACACAAAAATGTAGCAAAACACACAGCATTCCATATAGGATAAACAAACGTAACACACAAACACACAACTACACATAATAACACAAAACATACACAACCCCGGGTAATGAAATTGGAGTGGAAATGGAGGCAACTCCGACCACCGAACAAAATCAAGAGGACTCATATAAAATTGTTATCATTACGTCGCTTAAGTGTGATCTGTTTATTGAACAGGCCTGGCTTCCATGTGTCAGGCAAACGCTGTCCGTCGTCACGTTTGTTCATATAGTTTTGCCGTTACTGAATTTCTATAGCCTCTCTTATTATCTTATACGTTAACATCGTACTTCTGGCTATAGTTTTTGTACCGCCAGAGTATCGTGTGTCCTGTATGTAATACATTCTTAGCTAGGGATGATGTTTCTTTTTTAGCTACCCCATTTCTGTGCTCTTCCCTCCGTACGCTGGTTTTTCGGTTAGTATGTCCTATATATGTTTGGTCGCATTTATAGCACGGTATTTCGTAGACACCTTGGCTTTCTAGTTCTATTTTGTCCTTTGTACTAGGCAAAATTTCTCTTATTTTCCTGTCTATCATGTAAATGGTGTCTATGTCATGTCGGCGTAGTATTCTGCCTATTTTCTCAGTCGTACCTTTCACGCAAGTAAGAAATGCTGTCCATGTGGATCTCCCTTTCTTTTTGGGTTGGTTCTTGTTAATTCGTGTCGCTCTGTTAATGGTATGTTCTGAATATCCTTTCGCTTGTAATATGTTTTTTATGGTTCCCATTTCTTCCTTTCGATATTCTACGTCTGACAGAGTTTGAGATCTGTGGATTAATGTTTTTACTACAGAGTTTAACTGTGCCGGGTGATGATGTGAAGATGCGTTGAGATATCTGTTCGTGTGTATAGGTTTTCTGTAAACTGTGTATCCTAGTTGGCCATCCGGTTTCTTGATTATCATCAAGTCTAAGAACGGTAGCCGATTTCTTCCCTACATTTCGACAGTAAACTTTATTTTCGGGTGTCTGATTTTCAGATGTTGTAAAAACTCGCTTAATTTCTCTCTTTCATGCAGCCAAATCACCACGTCGTCTACGTAGCGCAGCCAGAGTTTTGGTTTGTCTGTAGCGTTTTCCAGTGCTCTTTGTCCGAAATCAAATTCGCAATCGGAGCTCCATCAGTTTGTTTATAAAATTGTCCGTTGTATATAAAATACGTGTTTGACAGGCAGTGTTTCGATAGATCTGTGTCGTAGTCGGAGAGTTGGTGTTTCTTTATTAGTAGATCTATTGCCTCATTAATTTGGATCTGTGTGAAGAGCCGAGCCGAGTTTTTAACATATGATGGTATTTCTTCGGCAAGGGGTGGTAGTTTTTGTGCTAAGAAGCGTGAAAGCGCTTGAGTCGGTGAGCTAACGGAACTTACTATCGGTTTCAGCGGCATATCCGGCTTGTGTATTTTTAGTAGGTCGTAGAATTTCGGACATTCTGACGATTTCTCTCTAGGAATCAGTCGCTTCTTAATACCTTCTTCGAGTGGTGCGCTCTTGCTCTTGCCTTTTGTCGTCTTTTCTAAGTATGTGGTCGTGTCGTTAGGCGTCGGTTTATACATAGAGTCTTCTAGAAGCGTTCGTATTTTTCTGTCATCGCTCTTTTCCTTTATTACTGTGGCCTTTCCCTTCTCAGCCGGCATTATGACAATATCTTTGTTTTTCTGCAGTCGTCGCAAGGTATCTCTTTCTTCTTTCGATATGTTTGGCTTCGGTGGTTTTGTCGTTCTTATTATTTGGCATATATCTTGTCTGACAATTTCTGATTTCTCTCGTTCAAGGGATTCAATTGCCACTTCGGCGCCGCATATGATATTTTCTGTTGGCAGCATAAATTATGAGTATGAGATTAACGTACAGGATAGTAAGAGAGGCTATAGAAATTGTGAGTTAAGAATTTAATAAATGATAGATTTATATTTTAAATTAATCATGAAAAGATTTTATCTCAGCTTAATTTCATGGAACGTCGAATTGACATTTAACTGTGACTAGGAGAAATAAATTTCTCAACAAAGTGTACATATACGAGGGTAGATCGGTATGCACGGTTTCCAACTCCATAAAACAAGAATAAGAAAAGATAAAATAACGAAATGAGTTTTAAAATGAGGTAAATTTATAGTACTACGAATGCCCACAATTATTTTTCAATATAATCACCATTTAGTGCAACGCAATCTCCAAACGATCATTCTTTACTGTTGATTCAATTATGAACAGCAGCTCGAATTTCAGTGTGTTGTGCAAAATATTGACCTTTCAATACCTCCTTTAGGAACAATAAAAAATCTGAAGACACCAAATGAAGACCGAGGGCACGAATTTCAGGATCGTCACTAGTAAATTTTTCTGTTACTGCAACGGTCTGCCATTGTCGCGGTGCAAGAAAAAATTAATTCTTTCCGACCTCACTCTTTGGATATGATCCTTTAGTGATCGCAATGTTTCGCAGTATCATATTGAATTAATCACTAACCACTTCGGCAAATAATAGACTCACTTACATCCCATAAAATGGCGAGCACGACTTTCTGCGCTGATGAAATTTCTTTGAATTTTCGTAAACGTGGAGAATCAGAATGACAATATTCTACTGACAACCGCTTGTTTTCAGGGTGATAATAATGAACCCAAAATTCGTCACCGGTGGTGATGTTTATGAAAAAATCAATTCCTTCAGGTCGATAACAGTTAAGGAGTTCTTGACTAATATTTCTTCTTTGTTCTTTCTTGACATGCGTTAATTGTAACGGGGCCATCTGGCGCAAATTTTTCTGGAATTCAAGGTCCGAACGATGTACTGGATTCTCGTTTTTGCATAATCCGTCGATTTCCTTGTATTAGTGTATTCGCTTGTCATTAATTATTCTTATACGTCATTGATACTGGTGGATCTTATCACTTTTTGCCAGACACTTTAATTTTGATTCTATGACAGGGTTTTGCACGTCAAATCCACTGGCGTCTTTTTCACTTCCATACAATCGTTACTAAAAACAGCTTTCAAGCGTCTGGAAATTTCGATTACGCATCTGAGAAGCCTAACTTATGATAAATGACACTGTTACTTAGCGACGGTATACAGCCAAATGAAACTTTGCATATTAAGACGAGATACTCGAAGTTACCGTTTGCTGGTTAAAACTTATCCTCACTATTCACAAAATAGCGTTGTTGAAGGCTATATATACCAAACCGCCCTCGTACATATCTATAAGACTCCTATCTAATGTGATTGTGTATGTTTGAACGGGATTACATCATTGCACCATATTTCGCAACGTCTTAATAAATTTTATTAGAACTTCTAGGTGTAGTATATTAAAATTTAATATGCGAATAACTGGATATACTACAACAATGTTGCACTATTTCACTATCCCGCGTTTCTAACAACAGAAGATCGAACGTTATATAAAATTAAATACCATCTCAACTACATGTATAGGAAGGTTTCTCTCTCGTATTACAGATCAAGGAATGGTAAAGAGATTTATAATCTTCTTTAAAATGAAATAATTACTAAGAGAATTTAATTTAAACTTCTTTAGAACATGGTATTATTTACACTCACTATTCATTTCTATTACAAGAAATTTATTATTTATACAACCTTGCTTCTCAATCTGATGTTTACAACTTAAGTCTTAGAGAATTCACTACATTGTAGTATGAATCATTTCATTGTATGTAACGCTATATTTACTGCATACTTATACATTGTTATGGTTATAAATAGATTTTAATATTTGAAATTTACTACTTTATTTTAACACATTCGTTGAAGAGTTAAACATAGTAGCAGATATTTATATCAAGATTAGATCTTGTTTGATATAACTTGTAGAGAACAGACGCAATTTCCATAAAACGCAATCGGCAATTGGAATTGTGTATAACGTCGCTCAGTACATCCCGGCGTAATTCAATGAAGTATTTCGCCGCGATAACAATGGACAAGCCAGCTATTGTATTCGGAGAATATAGTGTTTTTTAAAGTGTTTTCATGAGCGTAGATAGAAGCGGGGTTTTTATAATGTATTTTATTTATTAGTTTATATTTCGTAAGATAAATAAAGTGCTGTGAGTAAGTTTCTTGTTTTCATAGTTTTAACTGTTAATTATATCGTAATTTTTGTGATAGATCCTGTTTAATATCGTTTTATTGAATCTATTTCTACCAATTATTTCGACGTAAGAGTGTGCATTGAATTTCGTTCAGTTTCAATAACTTACGCACACATTTTTAGTTTTCATTTATTTAGATCTAGAGCATTGCTTAAGTTACTTTTTCAGACATGATATGGAAGAATGTCGAGAACGGCATTGTAAAACAATGGCGAGATGGATTGACGGCCATACTGATTGTATGTCCATTGTCAGTGATTCCGAAATTTATTACAAAATCCGTAAAATATCGTCAAAAATTCGTCACTTAGGATCGCAAACACATCTGAACTCTATAAAACTTTTATGGCGGCTAATATTCCATTAAATAAACTTAGAAATCCCACATTCAAAATATTTCTGAAAAAGTATACTGGTCGAAATGTTCCTGATGAATCAACTTTACGCAAATATTATGTTTCTAGGTGCTATATGAGAACAGTAGAACGCATTAGAAGCCATCTTTTAAATCAATACATATGGATAAGCGCCGACGAAACGGTGGATATGTTAGGACGCTGTGTGGTAAATGTTGTAGTTGGTGTAATACATCCAACTATTCCATATAACGCATATGTAATAGCAACAAAAGTTATAAATACAGTTGATGCGGAAACAGTTGCTAAAACGATTAATGAGAATATTCAAAATATACTTCATTCCGACGACAGGTACAAAGAAAAAGTACTTTTATTTGTAAGTGATAGAGCTGCATATATATTAAAGGAAATATATCCTAATTTGCTGCATATTACTTGTGTGGCACATGTTCTCCGCAGAATCTGTGAATATATCAGAGCACCTTTCCAGAAGTTGATAGACTTGTATCCGCTTTTAAAAAATTTTCAGAAAAGCACCATTGAGAGTAGCTCTTTTCAGGGAAAAATTTCCATTTCTGTCACTGCCTCCCACTCCAGTAATAACTAGATGGGGAACATGGCCGGAAGCTACTAGTTATTATGCTGAGAATTTCCATAGTCTAAAACATTTCGTAATACTGCTAAAGGAGGATGCTAGAAGTATTGGTGAGTGCAAGGAGCTCACACAAATCCCAAATTTAAAAAATCAGTTGTACTTTCTTCACGAACACTTTGGAAAATTGCCAAAACTAATCACTTATTTTGAAAATCGAAATCTCAAATTAAATGACGGATTAACCACATTAGATGTGGCTGTTAATAATTTGAAAAGTATTCCAAGTGACTTCGGATGTGGCCTTCGGCAAAAGTTTGAAGCAATTCTTAATAGAAATCCAGATTTAATTACATTGCAGCAATTACGTATGGAGACAATTCCACAAAATCTAACGACTAAATATGAAGAAATAAAGGAATATTTCCAGTATGCACCTATAACCAGTTGCGATGTAGAAAGGACGTTTTCTATTTATAAGGATGTACTTAATTCAAAGAGAACATACATATTTATTTCGTAATTTTATAGATCACCACCCGTTTGTTTTCCAATTATATAAATAAAATTAAAAACTTTATAAATACAAATTTTCAACAAATAAATATGTATTTCGTAATTTTACAGATCACCACCCGTTCGTTTTCCAATTATATAAATAAAATTAAATATTTTAGCAATACAGCCTTTCGCCAGTACTGCACTGGGTGGTAAGCGTGTCCGTTCTCTAGATATAAGTACAAAATGAATTTTCACCACGTTGGATGCGTCAAAAGTAACATGAACTAAAGAAATAACACATAAGTCTCGCTCATGTTGAATTGCCAAGAATAATATAAAATAAACATATGAGATTATCTGTCAAAAATAAATGTTTTTTTTTTAACGAATATATAATTTTTAATCTTTTAGACTTTGTATTCCTACCTCTTTCTTGTTTGGTTTTATAAAATAACTAATTAATATCATTCAAAATTAAAATAAAATATTTTATTTCTTAAAACGTTATAAAGCTTAATATCTGATTAAAGTATAAATATTTTTATAGGAAACTCTTAATTAGCCTTTAAATTACTTTTAATAAACTGTAATATATAAAACTAATGTTCGCGGGATAAGCTGAATTTATTGAAAATAAGAAAATCTAGTAGATTGTGAAAAATAATCATACAGTGTTTATTTAGAGCAACTCTTTATCTGTCATTTCAAATGACAGATCAAGAGTTGCGTCAAATGACTCATTTGACGTCTTGTTGTTGAAGTTGCGCTGAGCTACTTCTTTTTTAAAAGTAAAAGAATATGTAATTAACCAGAACGTACTTTTTAATCATAACTTATTATGATTTTAAAAGAGATTTAAGCGCTTATGAGTACAAAGAGAGTCTGGTTTCAGTTTTTAGTGAACAAGCACTTTCCTTAGCTAAAATTTACCGATCGTATAAGGAATTTGGACGCGAAAAGAATTCTTTTCAATTCTGTTAAGGCTGTTAATAATTAATAAAGCCACTTATGCGGTAGTAGAGCATCAACTCAAGATTGAATCTTCAGTTGTTAACAATCATACACGATCACCTGCATTTAAAAAAGTGGTAAGTCGTTTTGTGCCATATCACCTTTCTGGCTTCAGACAAGCAGAGCATATAAGAATTTGCCATGAAACATTAAATTTCTTAAATATTGGCCGGCACCAATTTTTTTGCAAAATAGCGACAGGTGACAAAACTTATATTCCCTTTTTCGACTTGCCTCGTTGCCAAGAGAGTCGTGTATGGATTCACGAAGATGAGGAAACTCCTACAATGACTAAGAAGTAGCGAGCTATGAAAAGGGTTATGTATGCAGTATTCTTCAGAAGTATATACGGGCTTAGTAAATGCAATTAAGCTAGATGGACAAAGGATAGTTACAGCTTAAAAATGTTTACCTGACGTGTTCAGTAGAGTTCCAAACTAGGGAATTATGCTCCACCATGATAACGCATCGTCCCATACGGCAGATTTAACTGTCCTGTTTTTGTCTAGAAACAAATGTAAAAGTAATAGAATATCCACCGTACTCACCTGATTTAGCAATGTGTTTCTTTTGGCTATTTTTTGGGCTGAAGCGCAATTTGCGAAGTAGACGGTTTTCGTATGAAGAAGAGATTGATACCGCAGTTCACGCTTATTTTGAAAGTATTCCGAAAGAAGATTGGTTGGGAGCTTTTAAGTAGCAGAAATAAATAATGGTCAAGTGTATCATTGTTGAAAGGAATTGCTTTGAGCATATTTAAAATAAAATCGTAGAAAATATTAACCGTTTTTTTATTTTCAATAATCTCCGGTTGTCGCTCCTCTTATTCAATTCTCAACTTAAACATTATTTTATAACCTGCACGACTCTATTCAATAACCGTTTCCTTTTCCAATTTGCTAGATTGTCACTACCTTGTTAAACTTTAATGTCTCCTTACTTTAAGTATTAGCTTTTCAAATCATAAACGTTTGAATTAAACTTCGCATTCCTTAGTTTATTTCTTCGTTAGTTACAATTATATTTTTTTCTTAGTTACAATTTTAATGTTTGTTTTACTTCTGTTTAACAGTCCTTTTTAAATCCATTAACTTTTTAATTTTTCAACAGTTTTATAAATTTACTTATATTTATATTTTTACACTTATACCAAGTACTGTCTGTAACTAGTAATTTTTAATTCATTTAATTCTTTTACTTCCCTAATAATAAGTTTTTTTCTCACCACATACATTTTTTAGAGCCTTATTATTTTTCTTTCCGATGCTATCAATAATCAAATTCATATTTCTTATACCAGAACACTTATTTTGTATCTAGTTCAGATATGACTTTTTAATTTTTACAATTTTAGATTTACTACTATTGTCGCATAAATTTGGTATATTTTTTTACATATAAGTACAATTAATTTAAAATAATTTATTTTTGAATATAATTAAGTTTTTTCTCATTAATAATATTTCTTTTATATGTTTATTTATATCCATTTCAAAAGAATACATTTATATTTGCTTATAGCATGAAATTTTTATTTATTTTTTCTTAATTTTTTTGTATTTATATTTATATTAATTTCCACACCCTCATTGATTTTTTTCCTACTTTTACACTACATAATATTGTTCCATAAATAGTTGTAATGCAAATATTATTATTTTTATTATTAACTGCTGAACAGCGTAAGTGGTAAAAACGTCGAACAATGAGAGTGAGAGTCCCTGGTCAAGTATTCGAATCTCTGGACCGTGCGTGAGAGGTTAGTTTTTCCGGGATCGATATCCTCTTAAATAACTCTTAAATGTTGAGGAAGTGGGAGTCAAATCAACATTGGTATCGTCTTGCTGCTATGAGAAGTAGTAATAAAGCCATATACATTCTAAGCTGTTCTGAGGTTTCCAAAAACTTTCATCCTAAGACCACCAAAAACAAAAACAAAAATAAATAAATAATCGATAATAAATTTTGTAAATTTAGTATATATATTTCATTATTTCTATACATCCGGTAATTCATTTTATACAAATTTATGTAAAAAATATATAACCATTATTCAAATATACTAGTTCTGGTCTATATATGTTCAATAATTAATTCTAGCATAGAAGCGATTCAAGGTTAAGAAAATAACTAAAAATACTTGCGACCCAATTTGGACGTATTTCTATATTTATTGCATATATTATATTTATCAAAGATTATTTGGCAATGAACTATTTATCTTGCCAAGCGTAAATATTAATAATACTGACGTGTAAAATAAACAATGGATCGTTCGCCTATAGTTTCCGAATTTCTCTTCTGAAATCCATTTTTCACAACTTGAAAAGAAAATATAAACTCGCAGTTCATATTTCTCCCAAAGCGCACATCTTTCTACACTGTTTGAAACAGACATAATGGAAACTATAATATTTTAAATAAATTGCCATCCATGGCGGAAACTGTATAACATTCGGAAGGGTACCTATCTAGATAATAAAAGAGAATGAAAATAGTAGTTTCGAACTTGCTATTATATCAAATGACCCCAGTACACACTTCCAATAACATCAGCAATAAATTTCGTATAAATGAATTCACAATTATATCTAATATAAATTAGATGTGAAATTAAAATTACTAATAAAGCCATTACATTTTGCGTGGTGTATAAAAACGAAACTGTGTAGGTTTCATTTCCGAAGTAAAAATTTAATTTTCTGGATATATCTCTTTATTACATGATAAGAATAATTTCTTTTAGTAATAAGACAGCTTTTGCGATAAAATTTGACTCTAGAATTCTAGAATTAAATTAAACTATTTTAAATAATTGATCTTCATCAAGTAAAAGTCGAATAAATTCAATTTTCTAATGTAAGATATCAATAAAGGTGACAGTTATAAGTAGAAAATACAAAATATATCATAACCTATCACCATGTCAGTGAGATTAACTGTCGAGATTATAGTCTTTTGTAAAGAGATTCTATCCCTTGATCTTTATTTTCTAGTCATTACCTCGCTTTACTTCAGTCTTCTGGACTTGAGGATTTTTCTTATTACCTACCTTGTTTTATTTTTTTATATCATCAGGCCTCCTACATTATTGTTAGTAATTAGTTGGTCATTATTCTTGTCAAATGGCCGAACTAACCAAGATATATTCCTTCAACTTTGTCGAGAACTGAATCTGATACTAATTTGGCCCTTGTTGTTTCTTGGCCGATTCCGACTTGGTACATCTTAAATTCTGCATTGTATCTTCATTTCTATCGATGTTACTTTCGAATTCAGCATCTAGAACTCACTTCCATAAAGTTTAATTGAACTTATAAATCTTAACTTATGCATTTTGACTTATCATGCATTCAAGAGAATCGGTTCTAGAGCAATAAATAGAATGTAGGGTGACATTACTTTGTTGCCAATAATACCTCTAGGCTTCCATTTTTCTCTGGCATTGTTCTAAAGCATTACCAGTTTCCATAGAATTAATAATATATCTGTCAATAATTATTTGTAGACTTGCACCTCCTCTTCTTATCACCATGATTTTTGACTTTTTCAAATTAATTTTCATTTCATAATCTTTTGGAATGCACTTTTGTTCAAACCATTTACTGCAGCAACTTCTAGGTGTTAAACTCTGGTTTGAATTCTTTAGGCGTTGTAATAAAAACTTTAGATGCCGTTCAAGTTTCGATGTTTCCTCCCTCAGTACTCACCATGTCCCGTGTGGTTTCATATATGTTCGGCTTGCTTGCTTTTGAATACATTTTATGTTAAACTTTTTCAAATCCAATTCCTAGTATTGTATATAATATATGAGAGTTTTCTCTAGTGAGCATAGCAAAATTTGACCATCTTCTTCCAGAGCTTTGTCTATAAGCCTTGTACTTAATATCCAGCTCGGAGCAATGACAATTGGAATTTATTTTTTTTTGATAATCCATTGTTTTATCAAGCAAAATTATCATGTAAAAGTACGTACAATTTGTTCAAGTAGATTTGATAAATATCCTTTTTACAAATATCCAGTCCGACCTGTAATGCAATATTCTAAAACCTGTTCGTCTTTTAATTTTTTTTTTTATGAACTGCAAAACGACATTGTTTATAAAACTGAATACAATTTGTTTAGGTGGCATTGGCTATATTAAACCTGGTCTTGTCAATTTTAAAAGGCCCCCTTATGATATAATTGCTGAGAAGTTATCACAAAAATTAACAAGAAAATGACCTTCCGTGATATTAAAAATTTTCGATTCAATACGGTGTTATTATTATTTGCATTAGTAATGGAAGGCTAAGAAATAATATAAACGAATTTTTATCTTATGAAGCTATACAAAATTCCGTATATTGGTGGTCTTACTCACTTAATTATATCAGACTTCAAACAATTTAGGAACATTAAAAAAACTAAATACAACACATTTACTGTGAAAAAATTGTATAGTAAGACCAAAGATGTAACACCTTTGTTTTTAAATAGTAATGTCATCTACAGGATACCATGTTCGGATTGTCGTGGCGTGTACATAGGCCAAACGTCACAATGGCTAAAACAGCGTATCACACAACACAAAAGTGATGTCCGTATTGGTAAGAGATCTTGTGCTCTGGTGGATCATGCACTTGATCTCGGCCATACATTTAATTTCGGAGATGTCAGAATTGTGGACGCTGAAAATAATTACAAAAAAGATGCTTTTTAGAAATAGAGACACTAATAGCATAAATTATAAGTCGGATACTAATGGACTAAGTATAATCTACTGCAATATACTCGGTGTTGGCGGTTAATTTTATCTGCCAAGGTTTATTAACCAGTCCTTGTATCATTTGATTTGTAGTTGTTGTTGGTTTCGATTTTTTATGACATCAGTTTTTTGGTGTGTGTTTTGTAAGTTTAGTTTTATATTTTAACATTTATGTATATTTGTTTTTAAGAGGTTGACGACAAACTAGCAGCATATTGATTTGATGTTTTAAATTTGACGAATTTTAACATGTTTAGTGACGTTGTTTGCTAAATTTTAACTCTCAATTGTAAGTATTTAGTTATTGTTATGTTGTTTAATATATTGTGGTTTTGTTAAACATGTAGACACTTCTGATGAAGTAACAAATCCGTTATGAAATATAGAGTGGAATAAAGGAGTTTTATTTTTACTTGACACACCGCTTAGTTTTATATTTTAACATTTATGTATATTTGTTTTTAAGAGGTTGACGACAAACTAGCAGCATATTGATTTGATGTTTTAAATTTGACGAATTTTAACATGTTTAGTGACGTTGTTTGCTAAATTTTAACCCTCAATTGTAAGTATTTAGTTATTGTTATGTTGTTTAATATATTGTGGTTTTGTTAAACATGTAGACACTCCTGATGAAGTAACAAATCCGTTATGAAATATAGAGTGGAATAAAGGAGTTTTATTTTTATTTGACACACCGCTCACCCGTTAATGAATTTTTACTTATACAGACGGTCGATAATACTTAATAGTCTATGTATATATATATATATATATATATATATATATATATATATATATAGTAGATTTAATTAGTCGGCGATTTAAGGTCTGCTTTACTTTAATATGTATATATTTAAAATAATCTTGCATCTTTCGGCACATAATGCCTTTTTCAAAGAATTATAATTAAAAATTCCATGAAAAAGGCATTATGTACTGAAACATGTACGATTATTTTAGATATACCTTAAATCGCTGACTAATTAAATTTACTATAATATACTAAGGTCAAGAAATAATTATCTATATATATATATAGACATTTTTCTTTTCTCACTTATGCTACATACTATATAAACTTATATTTTGGATTATTATTTTTATTGTTACATTATTATTATTAATCAGTTGCATAAATAAATATATTATTTTGCTTTATTTTCAATGAGTTTTGTAAAAATAATAAAAATTAAGGACAAAAATGCTCACTCTTGAAAAATTCAAAACGTCCCAAACAAATATCATATTTTAGTTGTATAGTCGGATTGATTAAATTAACACTTCACAAATAAAAAAGAGATTCGTCGACAATTTAAATCTAATAACAATCCATTTTACAATTTAAATATATCGATCACTGGAATGACCTTCGATATCCATAAATTTTCTATATTTAGGTGTTCAATGAAAATTAATATTATATCTGTTGCTAAAAAAGCGTTCACTAATGACTTAATCGATACTTCAGTGAAGCTAAATTAATTCTACTCAATTTAGATCCAATCAAATTTGTACTAACAAATTATATTCGTCCTAAATTCGTTAAATTTAAATATTAACTGAAAAAAGTTTATAATTACTACATTTGCAATGCAATGAAATCGAAAATTTACATAATTATTTGTAATGAAGATCGGCGGTATTCATATAATTGCACTTAATAGGTACCTCGATTACTATTTTAGTTGGCCCTTTGATATATAATAACATTGATATAATATTGATAAAATGATATGCTGTAGTAAGCTCTTGCTTTTTAATATTAATAATACCATTATTTTATTTTTACTAACAGAATCTTCCATTAACAACAATAAAAATATGGGCGACAAGATTGTTTAAAAAGTAACTTAAACTACTAATAGAAATAATAAAAAAAAAGAAGTAAATACACAGTTGTGAAAATTACAAAGAAACAATTATGTATTTGCATGTGCAAAATCAATAAGATATATAGTGTAAACAGATAAATATGTGTTTCCAATTGTCAGTCTCACTAAAATTCTTATAGAACTCTGTTAAATACTGCTTACATAAGATATATCATTAGTAGCATATTACGTATAAAGGCGTGTTACGTTATTTTATCAGGATGTATAAATACATCTTATTTCTATACATTGAGTGTATTTTCACCAATAGCGTTCTTATTAGGGCACGCCGACGACACTTCGCTCTATTGGCATGCGTGCTAGGATCTTGGGTGCAATCTAGCAATGGCCTAGCGCTTTTTGGTTTGACTTTGGTTAGGAATATTTTGGATGCGGTGGGTGTGAAAGTTTAAGGCAGTTATATATTGTGTTAAGTTTCAAATAAAAGCACCCTTTGATCTAGCTGTCCTACCGGTTGCTGATTAAAATTTGATTAACTTACGTCGGCATACCGTATCCAGTGTACGAATCACCTGTGTCTTCGCCCATATACATCTACACGGTAGGCAGCGATTTTCTTGGTACGTTTGTTCTCATTAAGTTTGCTAATGCCGTTTCATATTGTACCTTTAGGGAGCTAGTTTTTGAACTGTCGATAGAACTTGAGATATAACTTGTTTGGATAATAATCATTCCGACCATTACCGATATTAGGAAGTAAGAGTTCACATCTATTTACACCTGCTAAGCCGCCGTTGGGCGCAGGTCCACCATATAGGGGTGGATCCAGGCATATCCCTACAGAAGCTAAGTTGTAATAGATTGTTTTGCGTTGTGTATGATTTTGATTAGTATTTAGAGTTATTGAAACACATATAAATATAGTTCGAGTCAGATATTAACATTGGTACTTTTTAATTTGATCATATATTTTAATATTTTGCAGTTAATATTCTATTTAAGTTTTTCCGCCAGCATAACTGGATTACGTTCATATTTGTTCTTAGAACGTTTGTATGTTTGTTAGCGGAGATCTCCGACAATATTTGTTTCCTTCAGGAATGTTAAACTTTTAATATACCTCGTTACTTTTATATACAGATCCGTTTATATTTGTATATCCTTATATTTGTTGATATTTCGACCAAAACTTATCCAATAAATATTGTTACGATATTATTTATTTGTGCCGTTATTTATTTGTATGTGTATATAGATCCCTTTTATATACGAGGGTAAGGTGAAAAATTCTCGGTCTGACAATGAAAGACTGCGATTTTCAGTTGAAAAATGATTTAATTTGTCTACGTAATCTTCCGTGACACACACTTGGCACAGCGTTTTTACAACAGCAGTATTCCTTCCCGGAGAGTCTAGAAGACTGTGAAAATGTCCATCTACAGTCCTCTGAACTTCTTCAATGGACGCGAAGTGCTTCCCAGAAACAAATTTCTTCAATTTGGGAGCAGATGGAAGTCTGAGGGTGCCAAATCAGGAGAATAGGGGGGATGGTCGAGCAAATAACACCCCAAATGCCGTAGTTTTCCCATTGCCAATGCACTTTTGTGAGCAGGTGCATTGTCCTGGTGAAACATGAATTTTTTCTTCTTCAAGCCAGGCATTTTCTCTCGAATTTTGGCATCCAGCTGGTTAAGTGGGTTGGAATAATATTCGCATGTAATTGTTCTGCCTTTTTCAAAGTAATCAATTAACTGGATCTCTTTCGCAGCCCACATTACCTTTCCGGCCGATGCGATGGACTTCGCTTTCTTTGGCGCTGAACCACTGGCTTCCACCCACTCCTTCGAATGCTATTTCGTTTATGGCGTGTAGTGGTGGACCCCTGTCTCACCCATGGTAATAAATTTCCGCACAAAATCGGTCTGATCACTATTAAATCGGTGCAAACATTACTGGGAAAGTCGTTTGCGCATTTGCTTTGAATCGGCAAATTCATCAAATGCGGCCCCAATCTTGCGCAGAGCTTTAGCATTCCATCTCACTCACCTTCACACGCCTATCGTTCAACACGATATAGTGCACCTTTGCAATGGTTTCCGGTGTGGTTGCAGTTCTTGGCCGTCCTTTAAGTAGGTCACCTTCGAGGGATGTGAGACCATGTTTAAAATCAGTTGCCCACTTTTAACGGTTGACATTGAAGGAGCAGAGTCTCCATAAACTTTTGTTAATTTTGGATGTCTTTCCTTATGGGTTAAACCATCCAAAACGAAGATTTTATTACCGCAAGATATTCAAGTTTATCCATTTTATCTAAAACACGCAAGACATCTACTGCGAAAATTTGTGTAGACAAACTACTTTACAGAACAAGTTGAAACTTGTCATACGAACTAATGACAGGTGCACCCAGGCAGGAGTCATAAATTTTCGCTGATTGGAACGCCATCTCTGTGTCAGGCCGAGAATTTTTCACCTTTCTCTCGTATATTACGCCTTGTGGGTACGTTATAGGACATATGTCCTTCGTTTGACGTATGAATTCCAGATACAATTACTAATTGTCATTAACGGTGGTCCTCTTATTATTTTATTATAATCAAACACTCACAAACGTTTCGACAAGAACCCCGGTGCCATCGCTGACCTTAGCCCGGGTATTGGTTTGTTGGATTGATCTTTACCATCAGAAGCCAGTTTTGTGAGATTTATTTTTGCTATTTATCGGCAGCAGGCGGCTTTAATTAACTTTTCCATGTGGACAGGGAAATGTGGGATGATAAATAATCAATAGTCAAGGAGTGTGAAAATTTAATCCTTAGAGAAGTGAAGTAAAATAGATCTCACTGCATAAAGGTTTGTACAAAAATTACAAACTGGAACCCAACCCTTTGAGGTTGCGTAGAGTGCATAGTGCCAGTGACAAAATCAGTGCCAGTGCTTGTAATTTCAGTGCACGAAAGTGGATTAAGAGACAGTGATTGACTCTTATATTATTATATTTATTAGTTTAACAATAAGAATACGTTATTTATTAGTCTTTGATCATAGATCATAACATTAATTATAAAAAGAATAACAAACTAGTAGCAGTTCGTCTGTCCTC
The DNA here is from genome assembly GCA_935421215.2 of Melolontha melolontha. Taxonomy (NCBI): domain Eukaryota; kingdom Metazoa; phylum Arthropoda; class Insecta; order Coleoptera; family Scarabaeidae; genus Melolontha; species Melolontha melolontha. The sequence goes on along the minus strand of OW285239.1, from coordinate 83,711,469 downwards.
TAGTAAGGTAATAATAAAAGTTGACATTGCACAGCTTCCGTAATGTTACTAAGTTGATAATAAAGGAACTGTTCAGAGCTGAATATTCAAGCTTTGATCTAATCAGTGAAAAATGTAACTTTTATTGATCGAAAAGAAGTAAATTGTTCTAAAATTACGCATAGCAATACTCAACAATTTTTTCGCAGATAAGATGACTTTTCAATTTGTTAAACAAGTATAAGCCTGTCATGAAACTGAATGCCAAGATCCCTATATTGATCTATGTTAGTAAGGTACCATGTAATGAAAATTTTTTAGTGAGGTTAAGCTTTCGTATAGGTTATTGTTATACATTTGTACAGACTCAAATGTAGAAAATTGTAGTTGTCCTAATCATTAACAGCAATGGAGTCATTGTTGCGACATCATATACTAGTTGGGGGTAAAAATTTAAAATCATCTGCAAATAGAAATTTTATATTCAAGAACTTTAGTATACAAGAAAACAATGTTCGCTCCAACAGTATATCAAAAGCAGAATATGGTGGGGTTACAATTGGTGGGGTTACAAATTCGACGACTGCTATATATAAGACAAAACGTTAGGTATTAGTTTTTGACTACATCATTGCGAAAATGTGTCTGCGTCTTCTCCTACTGCAAAACATCAATCATGTTTTTGCAGCGGGCGTAGAATATATATACATACAAATAGAAGCGGTCAAAAATTAGAACCTTGAGACACACTCGAGGATACATGAAAAAATATAAGTGCTTACAGACACTAGCCAAAGAATATTATCAGTGTGTCATTGAACCAAAACGATTTTAATTATTTTACTAAATATCAAATGATTAATTTGGTTTAAAGCTTTGGGGATGTCTCCATATATATGGACCAATCCATACTGGTCCAATATATTAGCAATATCCTGTGTAGAAGACACTAAATTAAATATTGTTAAACATTTAACAATGAAATCATGTTGATCTGATAATATTAAACTATGAATTAGCGAGGAGAGATAAGTATAAGTAGCTAGATATTTACAGATCCTTCCTTAAATTATATAACCATAGGCTTACACTATTGAATTCCAAGATTCTAGTACTGGACATACCCTCGCCAGTTTTCAATACTTAGGAAAGATTCATATATTTAATGCTAGATTAAATAAAATTGTCAATAGATGGATGTCAGAGCAATTATTCATTAGGAAACACCTTACTTGGTAGTCTCCAGTTGTAGCCTTATTTGGTAGTTTCCTTAACGATGAATTAATAACAACTCTTAAATAAAATTGTAGGAGACAAAATAGCGTTGATTAATGTTGGTATCAGACAGGGCGAACCCAAACTTAAAATAGTTATGAAAGCGTTGGTATTTTGCCTAGGATCTTCTAAAATCTACCCGCAGTTTTAATTTTTCCAGGTTTTCTACTTGCATTCTCTCAAAAAACGGATCTTCAGCTATGTCGTTTCCAACTAAGTTCAGGCATTTTACAATAGTAGTTTTTCAATTTCAAGTCAATAATTTTGTATGTGTATCACACAACAAATTTATTTTTCTTACACTTACTTACATATAAGTGAAAAAATATGTGAAATATAATAACATTTACAATTTTCTAAAGAGAAAACATCCAACCTCAATTGCATAAGTTATACCTAACTAAAGACTGACATTCGGTCGGCTCACAGAGGCGTGGGCCAGCGATAGGTTCGGGAGACTCACTTTACCAGCGCTTCGTGTGCTACGTGTACGTAAGTACGTACATAAATACGTCAACAGCTATCATAGTGTGAAGTTGTTTATAGACGTATTTACGAATTCGCGTAGGTGTAATTCGAAGTGAAAGTATTTTAATAAATAACACGCACCTTTATTTCAGTAAACCCAACGTACTGACGCCGCGCCGCTGTTTGCCTAGCTAAGTGCCGGTCTTTAGTTCTAACTAACAGTGTTAAATTCGTCTGATACGAGTACATAAGGAGTTGATCAATGTATTTATTTAAGAAAAGATCGATTAATATACAGATTCTCCATTTGAGCAAAAACAGATATTCCTCGTCAAAAAATAGGTAAATTTTGAGCTGGAGTCATGGCACAAGAAGAATATTGTTATGAGTCATCCTACGATATGTCAGGCAAGACGTTGCTACACTTTTTGCGACCAAAATCTAATTGCAAAACAAGTAGTTAAACGAAGTACTGCTAAAAGAGGTATATCACTAACGTTAAAGGATGGAAATGGATAAGGAAAAATAGGTTAGAAGCTAAAAGGTAGGATATGAGCAACTGAGACACTGTGTACTCACGAGTTCCAACAATCCTTCAATCGGTACGTCTTAAGATAGAGAAAACACTAAACTATAAACTGGCCAAACAAAAAGAATGAACGGTAGTAAAAACGAAAGTTTAAAGTGCGGAGGCGGCCTAATCTCTACAATGACGCGGTTGAGGACCGATACGCAAAGTAAGTAAACAAACAGAGACACGTCCATGACCGAAAAAAAAGAATCGCGATACGTAACGAGGGGTGCCGGTCTCAGCCCTATACGAAGCCTTAAGGAATGGACGACGGAATTTATTGAGGTCCACCCCGCTTCTACACACGAGAGTGTGGACAAAATAATGAAAGAGGGATCACATCAACGATTTATCCAAAGTCAAAATAAGGTTATCCGCCAGAGTAACACGCAACGGTCCAAAAGAAAACGGAACTACTGCATTCTTCCAGGAAAGAACATCAAAAATGCTAAATACAGACCTCAAGTGTTAAAACTCTATGGGATAAAATTCGAAAGACCAAATCGGTAATCAAAAGATTAACCAACAGTTAACGTCAAAATCGGTGAATTAGGATCGACCGTTAAAACGGTAGGCAAACGCTCTACGACAAGCAAAACGGAAGGCCAAATATCAAAATTGAAGAAGGTGTAAAAACACCTCTCCATCGGTAAAAATAGATCAGAATTTAAATGACCTAAACGACAAATGAAAAACATCCAGCCCATATAAGAGTTTACTATAGCCCTCACACGAGGAAAACCTAAACGGTACGATAAAACTCTTAACAGTAGGAACTCAATAAACTGGTAAGAACTGTGTGTAAGTGTGGACCCAAAATCCTCCAAATAGAGATCCAACAACGGCAAATGGAACACACTATCAACAGCTCTAGACCTTAAAGTCCCAACTCGAGAATCTAACAGTTAACCAATCTACAAGATTGTTAACAGAGTCAACACGATAACAAAAGTTATCCCAAAATATATAAGTCAAAATTTTTAAACGAAAATGTCAAAATCAAAATATTAAACGTCAAAATAATCGACAAACGTTCCAACAAATTTTTCGCCGTCCAGACCCAACTTGGAACAACAACCTTAACACAACACACTTAACCCACTTAATCCAATAACACCTAGCACGAGCAGCTAGAACCAAAACATTCCGAAACAAAAGGATCTGCTAAACGAAATTTGTTAATTCAAGACACGTACTTGAACAAAAGTAAAGCGAAAGTCTACAACAATAAGTAAAGTCAAAATCGGCAATCGGTACGTCAAAATTAAAAGAGCCTTCTACTCCTCGGAATTAAAACCGGTAGACATATCCTTCCAGCCTGCCTACAGGCCAAAATGTATTCAAGATGGAATGAACAGAACTCAACAGGGCTCCGTTTAGTCGCCTTTTACGACATGGTGGATTACACCAGACTGGGTATTCGTCAAGTCCCCAGACAGGCCACAATTCATATTCAAGATGGAATGAACAAAACTGACCAGGATTCCGTTTAGTCGTCTTTTACAACATGGTGGATTACATCAGACTGGGTATTTGTCAAGCCCCCAGACAGGCCACAATCCATGCTACAGATGGAACAAAACAAAACTAACCATGACTCCTTTTAGTCGCCCTTTACGACAGAGCGGACTTCACCCGACTGTGACCCCCAGACAGGCCATAAATGTATTCACCAAATTACTATCATACTATCATACTATCGACAGAATCTCTCAAGTACAAACGAAAATCGAAAGCCGACAACTCTCAATTATTTCCAAATAGAATTAGCCACGGCGTCTAAATACAGCAATAGCGCAAACTGCGACAGGGCTCAAGTGACTAACCCTAAAGGTGTTATATACAGGGAGTACCGAAAAAGTTCAGTCGCCTTTTACGACTTGGCGAGACACGCCAGTCTGAGTATTCGTCCGGCCCCCAGACAGGCTAAAATCATAGACAAACAACTAATCATCCCCAGGCTTAGCCTTGAGATGCTCCGAACTCCATGTTCCAGGTAGGGGTTCTCCTTCGCAAGTCCTTAATTCATACGTATCCGCCGAAATTCGACGATGAATCATAAAAGGACCCACAAATTTATCGGCTAACTTTGCAGAGTAATACTTAGCCGCATCAGATAACACAAAATTCTTACGCCACACAAGCTGATTCGGAAGATATTCAACATCGCGTCACCTTAAATCGTAGCGCGTTTTGGATTTCTCATTGGCTTTCTGAAGGCGAGCCTTGACATCTCGGTACATGCGAGCAAATTGAGAGGATCTCACTAACAGTTCTTCAGGATCTCGATTGCAAACGATATACCATCAGCCTCGGCTTCAGGATTCTGGAAGGATCGCACACCCCGTACGTGACGTACATTTCTCTACAAAAGTTAATAATCTACGGAGTCAAACCGGTGACTTCGTGCTTAGCCGTGCGTATAGCACAAGAAATTTCCGGAAGCACTGAGTCCCAATTACGATGGTTCTCAGACACATAAGAGATAAGCATCGTTTTGAGAATTCGGTTAACACGCTTAACCGGGTTAGCTTGAGGATGGTAATATGATGTAAACGCAGATTGTACTTGATATTTAGACATCAACTGACGATATTGTTTGGATCGGAATTGCACGCTATTATCAGAAATTATTTTGCGAGGAACCCCAAACAACAGGAAGACATCGTTTTCGAAATGTTTCACTACCGAAACTGCGGTTGCTTTCCTCATCGCAAAGGTCAAGACAAATTTACTAAAACAATCGGAAACCACCAAAATATAACTGAATCCACTCTTAGACCTAGGTAACGGGCCAACAATATCTACACTAAGTAATTCCCATGGTTTGTCTATACGTGAATGGCCACCCATACGACCACTCGGTCTGCATTGTTCAGGTTTGGATCGTAAACAAGTTCTACAACGCCTAATGTAACGAATGACGTCTGCCGTCATCTTTGGCCAATAATAATTTTGGGAAATGCGTCCTATAGTTTTCGAGATACCCAAGTGTCCACTAGTAGGTGGATCATGACAAGCCTTAATCAAGTCGGAACGACGATCTTTAGGGACCATTTCCCTCCAAGAATCGCTTTCGGAAACAAAATAATCACGCAAAGGGCGTACATACTTGAAAAGCTTACCGTCAATAATCTGAAAGGCTTGATACCTCTCTGGGGCTTCCTTAACACAACGTGAAAGACGGATATACCATCTATCAGTGGTATCAGACATGGCCTTCAATGAATTAAGTTGAGCTTGAATCGGCTCACGGAGATCGCTTTTTTGTTGGGTAACGGGCAAGGAGAACGTACGCGACCTCATCTACATCTCTTTCTGTCGTTTCCCGACTGGTTAGCAGGTCGATATCGAGGGCAAGAATTTATAGTATGTCCTCGAGCACCACATTTAAAACAGAAGCGAGAAGTACGAGGGTTCGGACAATCCCTTACTAAGTGACCTACAGCACCGCAATTCCAACATTTAGGACCGCTGCTGGTCGAAGGTATTGTTACCGCTGCAGCACTAGAAGATGTAGAATACGCGTAGGCTAAATCAGGCTCACACAAAGAAGTCTTAATGCGAGGAGGTGGAACAAAATCTTCTATAGACAGCTTACATGCTTATAATTTCCTACATAATTCAAGTAGTTGATCTACCGACTTAACCTCAGTAAAGCTTAACTGACTCTGATAAAAAGGCGCCATATTTTGCATTAGCACGTCTACTTTAAGACCTTCGGCAACTGGAACCGTCAACCATCCAAACATGTTATTCATGACTGCCACATTCATGCCGATGGTTTCATTAGGACCTTGCGTTCGTTTCTTAATTTCAAGGAACAACTTTTCATCAAAGTTAGGAGGCTGAAACTGTAAACGGAGTTCACGAACAAAATCAACCCATGACGATACTTTCTGGCGCGTAGACCGCCACCAGATTAGGGCTTTCCCTGAAAACAATTCAGTAGCAGACCTAACCAACTGCTCCTTAGAAAGATTATTTGACATGCATTTATCTTCAATAGTCTGGAGAAAAGCACTCAGAGGCTGTAGTGAACTTTCCCCATCGAATTTGTTAAAGTTCCACCTTGACACCGAAATAATCTTATAAGCAGGAGAGGGCGCAGAAACTGCCGCCGCGCTCACCGCCTGAGTCGAACGCACAGGAGACAAAATGGATTCACCCACTGATTCATTGGAATCTGACAGCTCGCTATTGGATGCAGGTGGATCATGCGCAACGCTAGTGGAAGCAAAGACAAAAGACGTGTAAGCTGGAACTGCACCAGCCAAAGCAGACTTCCTAGCCTTTCGCGTCTTGGACTTCAAGGTCGCCTGAAGCGTCACTAACTCAACCAAAATACCTGCCACTTCCTCCTCATTCTCAGGAGTCACTGGCTTCGCTCGCCTAATACGAGAAAATGCATGAATTGGAATAAATTTTACGATATTTCAAGTTAGTCCAAATCTCGGAAAATTGTTCAAGAAGATCTTTGATTTGATTAATCTTCTGCGAAACATCGCGTGCATCTTCCTCGAACGCAAAATGAATTGTCGGTTTAGACACCTATATACCTCCAGTTTCTAACTGCAACAAGCTCTTAAGAGTAGCGCGCATAATCTTCACAGGCATTTTCTCATTCGCACCACGAACCTTTAATTCATACACCAACTCATTACGTTCCAATCTATTAATTTCAATTTTACCCTCCATAATGACTTAAGTAACAGACACACTCTCAAAAGAAAAATATTCCCCCAAAATATCGTAACTATAAACCGGGAAACTCCAAATTACGAAAAATTCGAAAAAAATCTCTAAAAATAATTCGTTCAAAACTCATCGAAATTATTGAAAATATAACTCGATAACGTGGTCTGCTCAAAAGTACATAAAAATAAGCTCGAGATAGGCTAAAGTAGAAATTCTAAAATTGAAGATTGTCGAAAATTTGTCGAAACTTGGGATAACAAAAATGTTCGAAACACATTGTAAGTACCTTTACACCACTCAACGGACTTCAGAATAGTATCTAGCAGCGAAGACAAAAAAAAAATTATTTGATTCCCCCACCAAGTGTGAGTAAGCAAGGTATATTTTTTTGTAAAAAAAAAAAAAGCTCCACGCATGATGCGCCAATTATTTGCTACGCTTTTCGTGACCAAAATCTAATTGCAAAACAAGTAGTTAAACGAAGTATCGAGATGTTCTGCTGGGCCACCCGCTTTGCTTTGAACCTACCTGTTGGTGAACGTCCCAAAGGAAATACTCTGCCGGCCAACTCAATCGATACTCGGAGTACGTCGCGGGTCAAGGTCGCGAGGTGGAATGTAGGCGCCACCATATTTCCCCTGCAGAATACCCCGTAACACGGAAGCGGGTGGGATGCTGGTAGTTTCAAAAGCAAACTAGTTTGACCCCAAACTACTTGTTACTGATTCAATACACCTTTGCCTAACTCATACACTTTTGGGATAGGTATCAAATAAACACATGACATCAACTATAACAAGTTGAATATAAACCCAAAAAAAAAATATGTTCAAGAAAATTTAAAATATTGACAAAAATAATATTGCGTCGATGTTAAGAGCAATTTTTCACAAAATAATAGATTTGAAATTCTCTAAACTATGAAATTAAAAAAATAAATAAAATTAGATGTAATTTAACTGTTACGCCCCTGGCACATATCAGTGAAAACAATAAAACAAATTCACTTGACAGTAAATCACCCTGTATTAACAGGTAAGAAGTTAAAGCAAATAAAATATGAATTGCAACATACAATTTCAAGCGAAAGTATAACACCCTGTATTAACAAGTAAGAAATTAAAGGAAACAAAATATGAATTAAATTAAATACGTGTCTGAACAAAAGTTTCAGTAGAACGCAACTAAGTATACTTAATTCTGGGTTCTGTATAATAAGGTTATAACGATCTTAATTAACTAAAACAGAAACGTATCCCAAAATAATATTTATCCAGTACGTAGGCCCGTCTGAAGGACCAATGCCTCGTACAGATTGACAATACAAATTTCACCTGATTGCTAATGAAGCTAGACAACCAGTATAAATAATAATACAGACAATAGATAGTAACTTGGTGTGTAACCACCTATCTACTAATTACACATTGATTAATGCCTTGCACCGCTAATTAAGTTACAAGAAAATTAATGAATAAAACTGAACGAATAATCTAATCGCTGTGCTGTAAAGTATTGATTGTAAATTACTTTTGAATTCAAACAATAAATAGCCTCTTCACAATAATCGAGCTCTATATTAAATAAAATGTATAAATCTAACAGGATCTTACGATGCTATCATTTATGTAACGTTTAAATTGCATCGAAGGCACAAAATATTTAATAATCGGCTTTCTCTAGAGCCTTTATATAAATGAAATGTTAACACCCATACATAACCACAGGTGGTTAGGAATTGTATTTATATTTTATACAAAATCAAGAAAAGAAAATCTAACACCTACTTTAAATGTTCCTTGTTAACGTCTAAATTACAATCTCTATAGCAAATGTCCTCCAGAGGGATTTTGATGAATACTATTTCGTTAAACTTCTATGCAATTCACCCAAAGCACTGCGGCCATAGATGTCATCGGAAATTCACCATGTCGGAGTCGTAGAATAATGTTCTAGAAGGATTTTTTTTAGTGACCACGCCACAAATAAAAATCGCGAATGAACGGGAAATGAGGCCGTTTTCACTCGGTTTTCCTTCAAAAATTCAACTACCAGGGAAACAGTCATGGATAGTTAAAGAAAATCAGTCCTGTAGAACACGTGTCCGCTAGCCAAGCTTTATGTGCGGAGTCTCAAATGCGTTGAAAGGCAGCAAAGGGGTAAAATTCTCTAACAGGCATACGATAATAATTAAATTATATCCTTCAAAGGATAAAGGATAATCATTAGAAAAAGTACAAAGGAACAAGATATTTCTTACCGTAAAAAAACAACGAAATAACTCGCACTTAAATAAAGCACCACCTGCGTCGACAATGATCACTGACCATGTGCAGATCGACGTAAGTAAAGGGACATCTAAAACGTGCTATACGAATCTTACGCAAGCGAAACTCGATTAGATTGAAGAAGTTGTAAATCAAATCGCGCGATGTCACTACCAATCTTAATTTAATTGGACCTTTTTTTTTCCAAAACGTAACAACGCATCACACGCCCTAGCACCGTATAGAAATACGTCGATGCAGATGGATCGAGAAGATCGAACATACGAGAGTTTTACCTTGAATATAAATAGCACTAAGGAGGGATTTAAGCCATATTCAACGAATAAACGTTATTGGGTGATAAATAAATACTTATTGTGAAAATAAATGTTCTTATTACTAGTTTTAAGTTGTTATTTAGTGTATTCTGTTTTTACTGTTAATATAGTGTGTGTTTAAATTAAATATTTTACAATATAATTTTTTTATATTTATTTTTCGTTTCTTTTTAATTTCGGGCAACCAACTAATGTTTTCTGCGCAAACAGAAAATTAAGTTAACTCAAACACCAAATTCAAGAACACAAGAAGAGACACAAGTTTTGACTAGGCGTTGAGGAGCTGAATTACTTTCGTTATTATAAAATCTTTTCATTTTCTTCCAAAAAAAGAATAACTCTATGGCATGCATTTAAAATTCTACCAGCGAAACAAAAACTTTATTATCATTAATAATTAAAATACTAAAACAAAGTTTTTTTTGAATATTTCTTTTATGTGTACTATGTAGGCTTATACCGTAAGCGACGCAGATAATCATCGTTATTATTGTCGGAGCTTCTTCTTCAACACTATAATTTTTTAATCCCTCAATTTCATTTGCATTGGGTTTCATCATTAGAGCAAGCAACTACTATTTAAGTCTTACATTGTTTCAATAATTGTACTGTGCTTGTTTAGTTGAAACTTGAAAACATGTTTCTAATTAAAAGCGTATATACTTCCTAAAATATAAGATAAAATTTTACGTTTCTCCATAATCAGAAAATAATAACAATTTTAATTACTGGAAAATAAAGTTAATCGAACATGTTCCCAAATATTAACTTTACAGTGGTCATAATTAGTATTTGCTTCTCTTTGGCATACATACTTAAAACAAATACAGTTATCCTTTTAAGAATATCTACAATTTAAACAGGGAAAACTGTTTTATTCCTTAAATCTTTTCCTATATTTAATTTGTATAATAAATGTTAGCTGAAATGACTTACTTTACCTTCCCTTGTTAAAATAAAACTATTTTTCTATCAAATACGTGTGTGTCCTTGAAATAAAAAGACAACGTATGAAAAATGGAAAGAAAAATTATATAGGATGTGAATCCAAAATATTGTGAGTGACCTCCAAAAATTAAAAACCCCTTAAAAATTGTATCATGTTCCATCTATGAATTCAGAATGTGTATAAATAATAAATATATGACCTATTGAAGTTACTCACACCGTATGTTTACATACGACACAGCGACAGCTGCTATAAAACTATAAATAACATCCTATATGTCAAGTGAATTATTAAAGATTAAGATGTGTATTACATTAATTTACAAACCCATTTTAAAAATCATACTAAAAGTAATTTGTGGACTTTTAAAACTCACATAATTTCATGTCCATTACTGGAATAGCTTTTTTTGTTACCAGAACTAAGATAAATAAGATAGAATATCGATTCAGAATGCGGCTATGGTATTTAAAGGTGGCAATGTTTATATTAATAATAACGGTTATATTGTATCTATGTTTTGTTATCATAAGGGTTTGATAATCTGGCACGAAAGTCAACCTAAATTTTTAAAGACCATATATTCTATGAACATGTAATATACGTGCTCTACATTAGGTAACACTATATCTTTAAATTGTATCGAACGTACGTAACGATGGACAATTGAAGGAAACTTAAAGGGAGATGGATAATAACAAAGCTATTCATTCTGTTATTGTGGAGTCAGATATCGTTTCCGATAGTATTTATAAATTTATTTAGTCGTACGGTGGCGGAATTTTGAGAAAATATTTTAGGTATATATTCTATATAATTTATTCTTTTCAATTCTTATACTTTGTCCTTTTATTTCAAGGACACCTGGTATATATTTTAATTAATATTGGGGATAAAAATATTGATTTCTTCATTAATAAACAATAATAATTATTAGAGTATCACTATTACGTATTATTGTTAAAACTACTATCATTATTATTTTTATTATTATCGCAAACGTTTTGCAAGATTTACGTTTTACGATTACTAATTTTCACAAACTAAGAACCATATTCGTCAACTTAGCTTCAATTGCTGACCGTAATTTACACAAAACAAAAGACATAAATAAATTATATAGGTCCATTTCAATTATATCCTTTTACTGTAGCAAAATCTATTCCACGAATTAAAAGAACTTCAATAAACCATCTAATCCCTTCCCTTATCTCTATCTCTCTGTGTGTGTATATTCTGATATTGCCGAAAAGAATTAAGTAACTGCACACGCGTGCCTTGAATGAAATCAATTTATTTGCTAAATTCAATTCATTCCGTCTTAATTAATGTGGTAATTCATTATTCTGCTCACGCAACTGTTATTTTGATATCTACCGTTTTGCTGATTGCTCGAGTAAATCGTATATTTTGAATTCACTGAAATAGTCAAATCAATTTTCTTTTCCTTTCATCAAAACTACACTAAATGATTAATTTCTATTAAAAGTGGACAATTTTTCACATTTTATGATCTAAAAATGCAATTCATTAATATAATTGATTGCAAAAGAAAGAATTTTCATTTTATACGTAGAATCTAATCGGATGCTATGTATGTGCATAGAATATTTGTGTTGTGTGAACAAGAGGACATTAATAAAAATTCTTAACAGTACTATAATAATTTTGATATTGTACATCCTAGAGCTTGGGTATAATATATTGGGCTTCTCGCATGTATTAGTCTACGATAGAGTATTTATATATTCTCAGCCTACTATTGAAATAAATTAAAGCTTGGACTTGCAATATTTTATTTTTCAACATAGTCTCCTCTGAAATTAATACCCTTAATACAGCGATCCTGCAACACCTTTAACCTTCTAAAAAATATTATTCTTGGTCTGCAAACCAGCAATCCACAGCTTCTATTACCTCTTCGTTACACAAAAATTGACGTCCTTTTAAATTTGTTTTCAATCAACGGAACAGGAACAATCGGAGGGGGCTAAGTCTGGGGAATAGGGCGCGTGTCCCAGTAATTCGAACACTAGATACCGAATTGAACTCATGGTGATGCGCGACTTGTATGCAGGGCCACAAAAAAACAAAAGAGAAGGGAAAAAAAACAAAGTTTCGGACACCTACGATTGCTCCACCTACCCGCTTCTGCCAACGATTAGCGGCCCACCCGGCTACTAAAAAGCCTCCGCCCAGGGGTGGGGAGACCCATGGGTACTAGAAGGTAAAAGAGAAGGTGGAATAGGGCGCCACCGAATTCTGGTACCGCTAGTTGCCGCAAATTAGAAAAACACGATACTGAAATATGACACGCCGCGCAGGGGTAAATGACGCAACCAAGTCGTCCGAAACGATAAGATAAAAGAGGACAAAAAAAATTAAAATGGTCAAAATACGTATTTATCTGATTCACATTTATAAATACAAAATTATAAGCCCGATCTAATGGGCAGACCTGGTATATGACTGAAGGCTTTTTAATATTTTAAAAATACATTAAACTAAAATTTACAAAGTTCAATATTGAAATAAATTAAGCAAATGTTTGAGGTCTTATAATATTTAAAAAAAGGGAATGAATGATTATAATTAATTAAAATGACAAATAATAGAGAAAATGTAAATCTTAATTTAAAATCCCAAATTTAAGAAAAACTAGAAAACTAAATTCATTCTAACGTGTAGATATAAGAAACACATATGCTTGTACACGTTTCGACTTTGCGCAAAAGAACAATGACAAACATAACGAAAAGATCTTAAATATTTAATGCAAACGCTGTTTCTTGTTAAAGAGTGACATTGGTGTAATTACGTTGTACTCTTGAAATAAATTTAATCGTTTAAATATAGTAAACCAAACGAAAAAGTAGTCTTTTAAATTAATTTAAAATTGATATAATGAATAGAATTACGTAGTAAGAAGTAAAGAAAAATTGAATATGTATAGAGAAAGACTAAATCTGAATATTTCAACAACGTATAAAAATAGATTGAACATTAGTTACTAGTTAAATCATGATTTTGATCTTGCAAATTACCTACCTAGCGTGTAAAAAAAGAACTTAAATTAAATAGAAACGTCTTAGCTTGATTGGTCCGGCTCCGTAGTGGGTACCTTGATGGACTCTCTAATTGTCCTTTGTTTCAAGTCAATGTAAAATCTCCTACGGCAAGCCGTGGGAAAAACAAACGCAGATATTTCAACGAACTAAGGTACTTCAATCGCCCATCCAAAAAAACGCCTGTTTTAAATATCCAAATAAACGAATAAAAATTAAATTAAATAATTTCATTTCAAAATTACGTAACAGAATTTTTCTAATGGCTTTTCTTATAGACACAACTATATGTCGTTAATGGAAACGAATTCCCCTCGACACCGTAAAAACCCCTTTTTGGGTAAATTGCTACGTGTTATTTTAATAAATCCCTAAGTGCAGGTAGGTCTCGAAACAAGAAGGTACGTCGTAAGAAAACGATAATTATGACCTTTAATAAAGAACACGTGGTGTACGAGAGTGGAATCCGATCGATGGTATCTCGACTGACAGAGATCGATGTCTATCTTACATCGGCGCGTTGAATATACCACGCACGTCCATCAAAGTGGAGGAAAGCAACAAAAAGCTAATATGCAATAATACCGACAGATAAATGAACGTAAGCATATGAACTTGCAGATATGTTCAAAATTGTTAGAGCAGAATAAAATAAAGAAAGACGCTAATTTGCGACATCTACGAATACGTAACACATGCCACGGTTTGTTTCCTTAATTTTCTCTCTCAGGGTAATTAGTAATTTATAATAAGAATCTGCAGTGATGGTCTGACCCTTTTTAGGTAATCCCAAAAAACTTAAGCAAGAACTTTTCCGGCAGATTTTTGAACTCGAAACTTCTTAGGCCTTGGAGACCCGTGATGCTTCCACTCTATCGTTTGTTGTTTTGTCTGTGGCCCGTAAAAATGGACCCATGTTTCATCCATAGTCACAAGACGGTTCAAAAAATCTAGATCTTGAAAACGGGCACAGATTGATCGTGATTCTTTCACTCTTGCTCGTTTGTGGTCGGAGTCCAAGCATTTAGGAATCCATTGTGCAAACATTTTTTTCATATCTAAATCGACGTGAACTATATGATAGAAGCTTTAATATGGAATATCTAGTGCCTCAGCTATATGTTTCAGCCCATTTCGACGTTACGATAATATAATCTTCAACGGAAAGTTTTCCTCTTTTGCATGACACAATCCAGTTTTTGACAGTCGCATGTGATGGGAATTCATCGCCAAGTGTATTAGGCATATCTTTGTAAATTTCCTTACCACTTAACCTCTTCAAATACAAGTATTTGTTTATGGGTCGATTTTCACATTTGCATTCGACATGCTTTCTTTCAAAATTTACTGCACAGCAATACTTCAACTTCTTGACGTAAGCTCAATACCCCCTCGTATAACAGGCACAACTAATACTTTTCCGTTCCTACATATTAAGACGCAATCAGTGTTTGAATGATATCATTATATTAAAATGATGGTAATCCATTTGACATCATTGATTGTAAATTTTTTGAAGGTTTGGGTCTGGAGAAGCAGAGTCTGCTTTAGATTATTCATACTTTTAATTATAATAACCTTTATTATCTAACAGGAACCCATTTGTAGGATATAATTAACATAATTATACAAATGATATTTTTTATTGATTTAAATTATTGAAAGTACAATGTTGATTTATCTACTTACATTAAATATTATTTTGTTGAAATAAAGTTGCACTTTATATTAATCTTAAAATTAGGATATGAGTTTTAAGATTAGATATTAAAATAATTTAAATTTTTTAATATTCCAACGTCTGGAAATTTTCTTCAATTATATAATATTGTGTTGTACGAATTGTGACTTTGTGAACAATACCTCACATGTTGATAGCATGTGTAATGTTTTCTAAGTAGCTCTAGTTCAGTCATCGAAAAATACATTCCGACATAGGTAAATTACTCTCGTCGTTTTCCTTAGTGATGTGTTCCTGAAATAATTTACAATTAAAAAGCTAAAATATAAATACTTTTAGCATTTTAAAAGTGCCAGGAATTCTCAAATATTAACTCTATTGAAGCAACAAAGAGAATTAGATAATAAACAAATATCTTCAGCTTATATAGCTTATCTTGAAAAAATTGAAGATCAACTTACAGTCAATTCAAAACAATTTATGGTATTACGTTGGAGTGAGGAAGTGCAGAAGTCGTATTTCCGGCAGAAGACAATTTTTCAAAGTCAGTATTAAGGATTTTCAATTGATAGTTAAAGCGTTTGCTGATTATTTCAAAAGCGTCTATAATTTTCTCTTATTATATTATTTTGCAAATAATCTATATAACTTATGTCCTGCGCTTCGCAAAACACCCTAGCCGTAACCTTTCCGGCAGATGGAGCAACTTTTGCCTTCTTTGGTACTTGTTTGCCACAGTCCGCGCTTTCAACTTTTCAGTGCTGATGTGAATTGCTTGATCGATATTTTGTCTACAGTTACATAACGCAACGTGGAAAAAATTCACATGGTTCGTCTTTGTACATTTTCAAACATTGGATTGAAATTATCATGTAATTTCGTTGTTGGTCTTCCGACGGTAAACACGACACTTAGCTTGCCTATAACTTTGTCATACTAAAATACTCACACGTCCAAATCGTACAAGTTCTCTCCGATGAAAGCATGTAGACATCAAAATTAGTTCTACACTTGAAACTAAACAACCGGCTCATGAAAACAAACCCTTGGAATATTTTGAAAGAAAATTACATACCTTGAGAAATCCACAAATTTCTATTTGTAAGTTAAAATAAAAGTGTAATTAAAGCATCTTACCTCGTAGCACTAAGAGTAGCCTAAGATGTCCAAACCCCATACAATCGCCAAAAACCTCATATTGCGTGCTGCAGTTGATATAGCCAGTGATTTAGTAGGCCTGGAAGGAGAAAAAAAAATTGAAAAAAAGGCTTGCTAACGACACAATATCAAGGCGAATCGATGACATGGCTGCCAATGCTTGCAATCACATAATTCAGCAAGTGATTTCAAGTGTTTTTTTTTTAGTATTAAATTTGATGAATCAACTGATGTAACAAATTTGTCTCAGTTCTTATGCTTTATGAGGTATGAAAATGATAGAGACACATCAAGAAAATATGTTGTATTGCAAAACAGGACCGGGTCACGCCACAGGACAATGTCTTTTTGATGTTTTTTATGAAGCTACTAGAAACGAGACTAACATAAATTGGGCAAAATGTATTGCAATATGTAGTGATGGTGCAAAGACGATAACAGGAAAGAACAGTGGATTAACGGAAATATTAATAGATCGTCTTATACCAAGGGCGGAATGGACGCACTCCTTCCTCCATAGACATGCTCTTGTCGCAAAAAACGTGCAGCAAAATTTTCATCAAATTCTTCGCGAAGCTGTAAAAATGGATAATTTTGTTAAAAGCCGGCCGTAACAGAACAGGCTGTATGCTAAACTATGCAATGAAATGGGCGAGAATAAAATATCTCTTCTTTTCCAGACATAATTTAAATAGTTATCGCGAGGGAAACTGTTAACCTGAGTATTGGAATTGCGAGACGAATTAGGTAATAACATTTTATTTTAATTTTTCATTTTAATTGTTTTTACATAATAATGAGTGTATATTGTTGTTGTCGTTGGCTTACTTAGCTAATGTATTTTCGCATTTAAACGACTCGAGCGTAAATTTACAAGGACGTGATAAAAATATTTTATTAATGACAGACAAAATTCATGCTTTCATTAGGAAGCTTAATATCTGGATTATTCGCCTTCAAAGCAAAAATTTGGACATCTTCCCCCTCACTTCGGATTATGTTGAGAAAAATTTGAATGAACAAGACACTATTATTCACCATAGATTGGATTGCGTGAAGATGCATTTGTGTGAGTTAAAAACCAAGTTGACGGAGTATTTCCCGGAAGATAAAAATAATTTCTTGAAGGGATGGGTACTGAATTCGTTTAGTGCTGCTGTTAAGTTATCCGTTGAGATTCACGACCAGCTCATCGAAATATCTGCCGAAAAACCGCTGCAACTGCAATTTACACCTGAAGATTTAAATATGTTTTGGCATGTTTGTCGTAATTAATGCGGAAATTTAGCCACAGAAGCATTGAAAATATCAAAATCTTGCGACACGTGTTATCTCTGCGAAAAGAGATTTTCATCTATAGTTGCGCTAAGAACTAAATACAGAAATCGTCTCTTATCACTGGAAAACAGTTTTCTAACGTAGACCCACTTATGGAGAAACTTTTAAATGAAAACAAATCACATTAATTTCTTTTCTTTACATGTGTACTTATTGTATGTATGTAAAATGTTTATAATAAATGATTTTTTCTCATAAAATTATTTCTCACTTTTGTTTAGGCTATTGCGCGACGTGATATGGCCAAGTAATACATGTTTTATTTAGTTAATTATGAAATATCACAAAGTAACGGCTTACAGTATTCACTAGTAGTTAAAATCTTCACTTTATTAATATTAGTTCATGATACGACAATTGTTTCACCAGCACAGTAGCTTCATCAGGTACTTACTGGAGCACGTTACAAAGTAAAATCGGTATATATAAAAAAAAATATATAATGAACGAAATTAATATTATTTTACAATGTATTTAAAATATAATTTTTTTTTAATAAACTAAATATCCATTTCCATTGTCGTCTAAAAGGTTGCCTTAAATGAACAAATTTAACAAAGGTGAGTTATTTAAATGAATCTTGTCTTTATTTCTAAACAATTATTTCAAACAATCTACACTTCTTGTTTCTATTATTTAGTTTAGAGATAAATCACAAGATTGCACTTTTGCCAGTCATCTATTAGATGAAAACCACACATTCAATAAGAATTTTCAAATTCTGCAATTAGAAAATAGAAGCACTAAATAAAATTTACAGGAAAGTTTAGAAATTAAAAATTGAAACAATTACAAATTTTACTTAACGATCAATTGGATTTAAATAACTCACCTTTGCTAAATTTACAAATTTAAAGTAACCGTTTAGACGATAATAGAAATACATATTTAGTTTATTAAAAAAAGATATTTGTAAACATCTTTAGGACCGTATAGTATAACAGTAAAGGCTAACCATATGGGCTACATATTTTCACTACAATATTTGTATAAGGTCTTGAATTTTAAAGACATTGTAAAATAATATTAACTTTGTTCATTTTATATTTTTTTATGTATACCGATTTTAGTTTCTAACATGCTCTATACTCTATTTTTAAAGTAGAGAGACGAATTTCTGAACAGACCACTTTGACAGTGAAATCTCATTCGTTGAAAGCAAGGCCAAATTGCTTTCAACCAATGAGATTTCACTGTCAAAGTGGTCTGTTCAGAAATTCGTATCTCTACTTTAAAAATAGAGAATAGTAAGTACATGATGAAGTCACTGTGCTGGTGAGTTGCACATCAACTCTAAGAATTCCTACCGCTTATAGTGTCTTTATAACCACAACTTGTCATACTATTTTACTGTAAGAGTATTTTACAAGTAACCACTTTAAGAAATCATACAATATCGTATGTGTAATATAGTATAGGATATTACAATCGTAGTAACCTCTATATTCCTCTCAGTACAATAAAATACTTAACGCGGATTTATAAGTCCATCAACTACAATGAATAAAAACGTCCTGACTTCTATAATAGAACAAACTCTGTTTTAATACATGATAACTCAAGATCGTATATAGCAAAAGTAACCTAGAAAAAAATTTTAGCGCTAAAAGACGTTCGAAAGTTTGTTGAAAACTTTTTTTTACATCTAAACCAGTCTAGGTCATCAACAAGCTAAACTACCTGATAAATTGTAACAAAGAATTACAAATAATGGCGAATCCGTTATAGATTAGGCTATAATTACTGCTCGTTTTTTTAAGTAAGGTTGTTTTACTGAAAAAAAATATTGTTTAGGACTTAACCTGTTATTTTCGAGAATGTTTGATTAAAACTATGAAAACTATTAAAT
This sequence comes from Melolontha melolontha, assembly GCA_935421215.2. Taxonomy (NCBI): domain Eukaryota; kingdom Metazoa; phylum Arthropoda; class Insecta; order Coleoptera; family Scarabaeidae; genus Melolontha; species Melolontha melolontha. The sequence goes on along the minus strand of OW285239.1, from coordinate 83,691,833 downwards.
CTGGTAGGTAACGTATTTATAAGCTGTAACAATAAAGTAAAATTTCTTATATACATATATGGAGTTTGTCGTATACTTAATTATAAGGGTCTCTTTCGTTATTTGACCCTCGGGTAATGTGAAAGACTATGTGCAAGGGCAGCTAATTACCTAAAAGGAATGACACTCCTTAATCAAAGGACTAAGTGGTCGAATTTGCCTAACAATTTTATGACAGCCGAAATGTAACAAACATTCAATTATATTTGATTAGAAAATTAACTTCATATTTCAATTACATATAGAAATATTGTTTATCAGATTCAGTAAAACAGTACTCAAAAGAATATGTAATAATAAATTTCGTTTTTTAGATTTAAATACTTTGCGTTTTTCATTTTGTCACATAAATGCTGTAAAATATTATTTTTATTATTATAGTACCTACTCATTTTTTATATATTTCAAGAAAAAAAGAAAAGCACTCAAATTAAAATAAAATAACCTAATTTCAAAAAATAGATAACTTATAACTGAAAAATTTAAACGAGCCTGAACAAAATAAAAGCCGTCGTAAATGAAATTGATCTGTGGTTGAGTAGCATTTAGAAGTTTTATCGCGTTGTTTAATACTAGAGAAAAAAATAAAATTGTCACTGACGATAGGCGGTTATAACGAGCCATCGAAAAAAATCCTAATTGGAGTAGACTGTGAAATTGGGTTGATACTTTAACCACTTCCACATAATGACATTTATTATTTGACATTGAAACTATAAGTTTGTGTCAAATTTTTCAAAACTCTTATTAAGAAAATTGTTTGTGTTTAGATGTAAATGGACAACATTTTCAACAACTTCTGTAGCTATATGTAAATTTTGATTATGATTTCGATATTAAATAAATTATTTGTTTTCTTTTTTGTTGTAGTATCATTTCTATGCCATAACCTTTTTACAATGAAACCAAATGAAACTGTCAAGCATCAAGTAATGTGTCATTATGTGGAAGTGGTTAAAGTACCAACCCAATTTCACAGTCTGCTCCAATTATGAATTTTTTCGATGGCTCGTTATTTTTTGTTTCTTTGCGTATCTAAATTTCATGTTATATAAAATTAACTCAAATTTATAATTGTGAAATAAGAGAAAAAGTAATTCTAAACTTAAAAGTAAAATCGAGAATCTTTTGAATAATTTCTTATACTAAAGTTATAAAATGGCGATATCGTGTGCTACATGTGCGAAATCTATTTACAGATACGACGATTATGTCTGCTATAAAAGTCATAGCTCTGGTAATTTTCATACAAAATGTGTTAGTTTATCAACAATAAAGTTCACAACTTTGAAATAAAGTAATAAATTAAAGTTTTGAGTATAACAATTAGTTGAAAATAACGAATAGCGACACCCGCCCTACTCCCCGCCGGCAATACTGCAATATAAAAAGATCGCACACATCAGTGCAACGTAGTCCGAGAAGTTAACGGTTTGTCACCGAGCTAAAGAACGTTTACAACTCAGAAGAAAGAAAAATACGTATAAATATCTAACTGAAAACCAAAAAAAGAAATTTATTTGGATATCAATAATAACCTTTACCTTGAAATGTCGACAAGCCTATAGCGTATTTAAATTAATACAAATATAGTTACCTAAAATTATTAAGTTTTTAAAAATCAAAAATCATCATAAAACAAAAACCTTTATGTAGCGTATCTATGGCGTGACCAATGGGATAGATACTTGGTTTTTAACTATTTGTATGAAATAATTTACATATAATTTTTTTTCTTTGTGATGGTACTGACAAATACCGATAGAACAATATAATTCGTTTGTGAAGAGAATTACTGATGAATTAAAGGTGTAAGCCCGTATTGCCGCCCGTATATTTAACGGCGACAGGGCCGGACCCGAAGAAAGAAAAATCATTTTCTCATTACTACGTAAACATTGGACTGCATTTTTTTGTACGAAGGAATTACTCATATATATCTTTCACCTCTTTTTTTCTTTGTCACTGTACTCAACCAAGATTGTATATATATATATATATATATATATATATATATATATATTATTCGGGACTATAAATATATTTTATTTCAATATTTATATACTACACATAATAACTAAATGATAACATTTACTTTCAAAGTTTTTTATTTCTTTAATATTTGAAATTTATTTTAATAACGTATTCAATTATCAATGCATTGCTTTATTACATCTTGTGTATCATTTTTGGTTTATTTAATTAATAGAGCATCTTTCCATTATTAGGTTTCCTTGGAATTTCGTGTTTTGCCGAATAAATAAAATACAATAATTTAAAGCACGTATTGTATGGGCAACGTAGACAATAGAAATATCAACTTTTTCATTTTAATTTTCAAAAGAGCAACTTCAAAAACAATTTCAATTCAATATAAAATACTCTTTGAAACAACTGAATTCTGAATTAGTAGGCATTGTTCGTACTAATGTACCGTTCTTAATAGAGTACATTTCTACTACAGAGAATAACTACTATATAAATAGCATATTTTCGATATAATTTTTAACATCAAAATCTATAATAATTACATGGATGTTAACACATGAATAGTAACTATAATTATTATGGAGCATAAATCGTTAGAGACAGGACTGTTTCTCATTTTATTTTATTAGATAAAATCCCTGAAATGTATATCACTGATTCTTTTGTTAGTCGTCAACTCAATTTATCGGGTCGCTGACAGTGGCGGTTTCTCAATTTGGAACTTTAGTAAATTACTTCTACAATTATTTCTGAATTAAAATAAATTAAACTAACGCGTCCGTAACGGTCACAAGGGGCACCTTCAGGGCTACTACTACTTTTGCTGCACCGAAACTGAATTCAGCTATAGTAGTAGCAGCCTTAAAGATCTTCCTTGCAAATGTAGACGAAACGTCAGCAACGAAGGAAGCAGTGCCAAGGACGCGGTTCCAGGCCGGAATCCAAGAAGCAATTATGGACATCGACCGCGGAAGCCTACAAGCCAGATTAGTGAAACACTTGATTGTTTCATTAAATTTTATTAAATTTCCCTAATTATGTTGTTATCAAAGATTTTATTTATTTCGAATGAGTGTTGTTGAAAAAAATGGAAATCTGATATTAGCATATAATTCATTATGACAAAAAATTGTTAAAAAAACTAAACACTAATATCTAAATTTTTCAACTAGTTCAGTGGTGCAGGAGATATGTTGCTAAGCTCGCGGATGCTACCAGAAAAACTTCTTCTGGGACAGTCGTTTACTATGTGACCATAGTTTGTTCCGTGGCCTAAGCGGTACCTATTCAATTGAGACCATTGCCTATGTGGAAGGATTACGCATGGCAGAAGTTCCGAAAGTTTATAAATTAAATATCTATTCCTCAATTCAGGGTGTTGTCAAAGAGTTTTCTTAATGTAAATATGTAACTTTGCTGTTAACTTTGCTCTTAAAAATGAATTTAATTAACGGAATGATTGTGTATATAGTTACACAGACATACTTTTTTTGAGACTCTGTATATTCTGTGTATATTTCACGGTAATCTTTTGGTTCTGCACAACTAGGCCTAGCGTCCAAAATACAAAGAAATAACACAACGAGCAGTATTTGTTTAAAAATATTTTATTGCCTATTTGTATTTGTACATATCATAGTTATTCTTAATCTAGCAATAAAACTATTATATAATAAATATTATCTTATGAACTCTACACAGATAATTTTGGAAATTTGATTCAGATTCAAATGAATCTCACAAGTAAAGATTTTTGAGGATTTCTCCTACAAAAGAGGGTATTTGCGCTCCTAATGATGACATTAGTACTCACAGTCTGTATTGCATTGGAAATGTGGATCTCTAGTCTCTACTGATAAATTCTGACAAAGTGAGTGTGCTATTCAGGGCCTATTTAAGTGGGAGATGAATCCATACAGAATAATACACTGCATAAGCACTTCTTACTTTCCATGCCTATCTCTGAATGTTTTGAGACTTTAAAAATCTCAATGGCACAGATATTTTGAGAATATTCAGGGAATCCTACTTCCTCTTTATCAGACTCAAGTATCCGGCCTGACATACACTTTAATCGTGTATTTATAGTTACTTAATAGTTTAAAATATCAATCCACATATATCTTTATCAAATTTCGTTAACTCTATTTACTCCAAATTTATCCTTTATAAAATTTTACTAACTCGGATTCAAGTTCCGCATATAAACTTTCAAACTCCCCTTTGTACATTGTTTATCCTAAACTGGTGTGAAAATTAAATGAACTTTTATTTCTGTTAATTATTTAGACAAATCGCTCACAGGCTTCAACTTCAAAATTTATTGATTATCTTAAAATTAAAATGTTAATGTGACTTAAGAAATCTAATGCAATAATATATCTGCGTGAACGTTGAAAATATGTTCGTGAATCTCGAGAATATCTTCGTGAATCCTTCTTTCTCGGTGATTTTGACTAATATAGTGCGCATTCTTTCTTTCTATAAATTTTTTCCCTACTCCAAACCTTTAAATTTTGTTTTAACTAATTTTCATGCTTATTTAACGTTTTCACCCCTGTGTATTTCCATCCATCGTGGATGCTTTAATTTTCTTCATTTCTATACGTTGTCTCCCAGTTTGTGTATTTTTGCTTTTCACTGTAATTTTCATACTTGAAAATTTTCTTGTTGACTATTTAATTTTTAGCCTCTTTTCTAAGAATCGTGTTTGATTTTCTAGTTTTAACCCGCAAATTTTTCCCGGAAACGATGTCTCGATCATCTTCTTCCTCTCTTTTTCTCCTGGCTTAATTATGTGGTATCGTCCAGTCCTTTTCTACCGCTCGTAGGCTCTTTGGACGTCTGCGTTGTCTTCATTGAGCATGCGTCTCCGTTGCGTATTCTTATTTTAACTTATTATTTGTTAACATCATCATATTATCATCATATTATATTTTGTTTGTATTTTTCAATATTTGTTGACTTCTTGTTACTGATTTTCTTGTGTTTCCTTTAGGTTTTTCTAGTCCTGGTTTCCGTTTTGCATCGTTTATATGATTTTGAATTTACTTGATTAAAATTGCCCTGGATGTGTCATGTTTACCCATCTGTTTTGGCAAGGTTATGTTTATAACAATAGAATGAATTGAAGTTAGATGTGGCTACTAACGTTGTTAATATACAAGGAAAAGACTATTTCGTATTCTTTTTAATATTGCTGGCAGGTAGGTACCGCATGTTTTCTCACTTTACTTAGATATTCAGCATTTAAAAATAATTTTTTTTACACATTAATTCTTGGAATTATACATCTAAAATTTTAACATTACATTGAGGTACGATATACGAGGTGCATTTAAAATACACAACCTCGGTAGATTTCTTTTTGTTTATCCAAATTATGTTTAGTTAATTTCTACGTTACTAATTATCTTGCTAAGGATGACAACTTAGTTGCCGAATTCTGAAGTCAGTTTGTTCGGCTTTTAAAGATTTAGTCACTGTCGCCAATTTAATTAGGTTTGCGTTATTTCCGTTGCAATATAGATGTTTTTAAAAATTTATTACATTGCAATGAACGATGATGTCCCCTTTTTAGTAACTCAAAACTTTCCGCCCCTCAAATCCTGACGCCCTTACTGCAGCTCAGCCAGCCTATGGGTTAAATCAGGGACTGCTTACATATAGGGGATATATGCAATCAACTTATACGGTTACTATTTATGTATCCGAAATAACAAATAAATTTAAATATTCATAATTGAATTTTATTGTTTTTGAAAATATTTTCCATGATTGTCAATGCAATTTTGCATACGTTTAAACTAATTTACAAACCCCTTTTTCGATTCCTATTGAGGTATCTCCAAAACAGGCGTCGAAAATCGTTGACCATGTAGTATTCTTCACGTACAGGAAGAAAGAGAAATCATTCATTGTCAAATTAGGGCAGCTGGCATTGTCACGATGTTGAATAACACTGCTTCGCTGGTTGTATTTTCTCATACTTCTAGTTAAAACAAATTGTTGTGTATCACTCAGAATTTACCATCGTACGATCCTTTAGTAGCGCTGAAGCCACTTGTGTTTGACTCATCTTGACTCAACAACCACACCGCCGGCTGCTGTTTGTTTTCGGGCTCATATGCATATATCCAAGGTTCCAAGGTATCCAAGGTATGTGTAGATCTTATACAAGGCTTTTGACGTACCACGATTGTATTTTTTGAGTACTTCTTATCACCTATCGACACGAGCCCTTTATTGAGCGATTGTGAAATTATACAGGATTCCACTCGAACAAATCTGTCTCACGATTAAATCTTCATGTAATATCTTATTTACGATTGCCATTCTAATGCCCGGAGATGCCTCAATCTCAAGATATATCACATGACAATCTTTTATTATCAGTTCGTTGATATCATACATGTTAGACGGCCCTCTTTAAAGTCATCCGTGGGCGAACCGCGGGCGCGATCGAATTCACTAACCTAGTCATCTACAGTGGTTTTAAATGATCCTTCATAGCTAAAAGTTAAACTGAGTTGATCGATGCACTGTTGTTGAGATAATCCACATCGAACGTCACCATAAATCACCATTCCAAGAAAATTATGACAAGTTAAATCAATTTTTTTGACTGAGATGAAATTTGCACTGTTTTCGCATTGTCACTGTTAACAAGATAAATAGCGTGCGTATGACAAAGATTTCTGAATACGAATACTATCAAAAACGCCAAACATTACTAGTCCCAAATACATAAATGGTTACCTTCATAAAATAATTAAAACCGCACATCTTTTTTATGACTACTGAATATTAATTAAAACTAGTAATTATTAGAGGGCATCAGATATCTAATAAATATAATTTATTACTGGAGCCTTTAGTCGGAATATAATATATAATATACATAAACTACTCAAAAATGAATAAGGAATTTTTACTTTTTTGTATTTTTTAGATAGTATGGGTAAATATTTGTAGTGTATTATATTAGATACATAATTGTACACAACAATTTAAAATGTTCAAGTATATTTATTCAGAAAAATCGTTAGATTACTAAGAAATGATCAAAAATGAAATAAGCAACATTTTTAACAATAGCTAAAATAAACATTTTTCTGTAACAATTAATTCTAAAATCGTGTATAATGGCCACGGACATCTCTCACAGCTGTACATCTTCGGGGCATACTCATAATGCAATTATTAATGTTCTCTTCTCCACTCTTCTCCAACACAGCGGTAAAATTTCCCGCAAGTGTTGCACGTTTACTGGGGGTGAATTATGTTCGTTGAGCTGTTCTTGAAGTCTGTTCCAAATGTGCTTAATTGGATTCAAGTCGGGAGACGTTGGTGGTAAAGGTAGATGGTTAATATGGAGGTCATTTATTGCTTGCATTACAATTTGTGCACGATGAGGTCTTGCATTATCATCAATAAAAGCCATGTTTTCATCCACAGCCTCACGAAAGTCGGCCACATATTGCTGAATAATGTCATCTCTGTATATGTGTCCATTGACATTGTTTTCAAAGATATGGAGGTTCGTACGTTCATTCAAATTAATGCCCGCCCACACCATGATACCACCGCCGCCAAAAGGCACCACAGTCTCCTCGAGTTCTCCAGACCCTTACTCTACGATTATCACTAAATAAGCAGAATCTGGATTCATCGATGTATAAACCATGTTCCCATTGAAAATTTTCTGCTAGTCGTTGGTTAACCCAAGTTCTTCTAGCCATTGTATTGCCATTAGTTAATTTTGGGCGTCTCACAGGCCTGCAGCTATGAAGATCCATTTCCCTCAGACGGTTTCTGATGGTTTGATCCGAAACTCTAACTCCAGTGGCGGCACGTAACTGTGTTTGCAACCATGCAGCACTTCTAAACGGATTCATCCTTGTCTGAATTCGTATGTAGCGGTCTTGTCTGATTTGTTTTCCTCTCAGATCCACTACCGGGTCTTCTCCTTGCAGATCCTACCTGTTGGAATCTTGTTAGAGCCCTACTAACAACACTTGGAGACACATTAAAAATTGCGGCAATTTCTGCTCCAGATTGCCCTCGCTGATGCAATAACGCAATTAAATCAAAAGTTTCTTTATTTAAATGACGTCTTGACATCGTGAAAATGTGAAATGACGTTTAAAGTGAATAATACTTGTCAAAAAATGCGATTTTTATAATTTTGTATTCTAAATTATGTAATTTAAGGTTAAAATACAAGATTCAATATTTTATCACACAGAAAAGACATTTACCAAATAAAATGTCCACAAACGGCTGTGGGCCTTCTAATTTATCTATAGTTTGAGAAAATACTTTAAATTTAATCGAATTAATTAGATGTGTTAAAAAAAGATCTAATTCCTTATTCATTTTTGAGTAGTTAAGAATGTAATCTTGCATGTGTTGTTTTTTAGATAGACGAGGAGATATTAATACATTTTAGCCTACTAATGAAACAATTTAAAATTTGGGCTTAAGTTAATCCACTTAATATTCTTCTTGGTTTGTAAACCATCCATCCAAAACTTCTATTACCTCTTCGTTACACAAAAATTGAAGTCCTTTTAAACTTTTTTCAACCGAGGGCACAGATAGATAATGATGTGACGAGGCTAAGCCTGGGGAATACGGTGGGTGTTCCAGTAATTCGAACCCTAGATCCTGAATTGTTTTCGTGGTGATGCATGATTTGTATACAGGGGCATGATCCTGCAAAAACAACACAACTTTCGCTAACATGCCACGTCTTGTTTCCTTAATTTTCTCTTTCAGGGTGGTCAGTAATTTAGAATAAGAATCCCCAGTGATGGTCAGACCCTTTTTAGGTAATCGCTCATAATTATTCCACGAATATCCCAAAAAACTGAAGCAAGAACTTTTCCAGCGGATTTTTGAACTCCAAACTTGTTATGTCTAGGAGAACCATGATGCTTACACTCCATCAATTGCTGCTTCGTTTCTGGGTCACAAAATTAGACTCATGTTTCATCCATAATTACAACATTGTTTAAAAAAATTTCATATATTTTTTTTATATCTAAGTCGACGTGAACTATATGATGGATGCGTTCATATGAAATATTTAGCGCCTCACCTATATGTTTCAACCCAATTCCATGGTCTAATAATATCATGTCATGAACTACGTCAATATTGTCGGGAGTGAACACTGAAATCGGTCTTTAGTAGCTTCTCATCTTCAACTGAAAGTTTTCCTCTTTTGAATGACGCAATCTAAGCTTTGACAGTCGCATATGATGGGCATTGGTCGCCAAGTGTGTTAAACACATTTTTGTAAATTTGCTTAGCACTTAACCTCTTCAAATACAAGTATTAGATGATGCCACGATGCCCCAATTAATCGATTTTGACATTTAGGAATCCATTTTGCAGAAATTTTTTTCATATATAAATCTAAGTGACCTATGTGATGGATGTGTTCATGTAAAACTTTTAGTGCCTCAACTATATGTTTCAGCTCAATTCGACGGTTTGATAATATTATGTCGTGAACTGCGTCAATATTTTCGGGGGTGGACGATACCAAAATCGCTCTTCCTGGTCGCTTCTCATCTTAAGCGGGATGTTTTCCTATTTCCAATGATGTAATCCATTTTTTGACAGCTGCATGTGATGGCCATTGATCGCCAAGCGTGTTAAGCATATCCTCGTAAATTTCCTTACCACTTAACCTCTTCAAATACAAGTATTTGATGATGCCACGATGCCCCAATTTATCGATTTTCACATTTGCATTCGACATGCTTTTTTCAAAAATTTACTGCACAGCAATATTTTGACTTCTTGACGTAAAACAGTGACACTTTTAAAATTTCATTATTTCTTGCCATTATAATTTTTTTAATTCAAGGAAAATGTAGATATCAATAACCCCTCATATATTATTGAAAATTATGTGACTTTAAAAATTGAAATAAGAACGAATTGTAATTGTGCAAATGTCGTTGTAGACTGCTACCTTATTTTACCGAATATTACGTCGTTATATTAGTTGTACGTTACGCCTCGCTAAATGGAATATTAAAAGAAAACATTTAATTAAAATATCTTGAATTTTACTTAATTACTACATACCTATCTTGTAATTAGGTAATTAACCTCATTACTTAATAGAAATGACCTAAAGCCACAGTAATTCCCATTTAATTTGAAAATAAAAGGAATGATTATAAACGTATCCAAGAAAAGCTGGATTTTACTTGTATAAATTCAACAATAACACGACCTTTGTCTGTGGTTAGAAGCTAGAGCAGATGGCACCGAACCTTTCTATTTTATTGAAGAGGCAATGAGACAAAATTGATATTTAAAAGCGTTAAATGAGGCTTTTTTGCACGTGTTACAAAAATAACGAAAAAATGGGTTTCCGTTTTATTTTATGCAGGACAATGCTCTGCTTTATTGAGCTAAAAAGCATTGAAGAATTCCTTTAAAATAAAAATTTTCGATTTGTTACTTGGGCGGAGAATTCATCAGATGTAACCCTATTCAAAGTTTGTGAAGTTTATCGAATACTTTCGCCAAGGTTATATATAACGTAACCCATATTGCAGCAATATTCTGAATATTTAGCTTTTGATCAAATAAATAAGAAATTGCTTATTAAGAAAATATTAAGCGGATAGCCATTTAAAAATAGCACAATAATATATATATATATATATATATTGTAACGGTCCCCGTACCTAAGAGTATTAAAAGCTGATTTTTAAATTATCAATAAACTGGAATGATTATTTAGAAGATGTACATTTTAAATTTCTATTATTCAAATAAGTTATCAAATATAACATATAGATGGAGTTGAATGATATTACAATAATTATTTGCGCACAATGCAAAAACGCATACTTGCACATAATAACATATACTTAACCTTTAAAACAGCTGTTCAGATGTACATAAAACTTCTTATAAGTGTATTGAGTGGGCGTAATGTTTAGTGTTTTGTGGTTCCGGCTAGTCAATTGAACAATATAAACTCTTGTTGTGGGACATAATTAAGTGCCCCGTAATATAGTAAGTTCGGTGACACCATATCGAACACTTACAATATCGGCTAATGGCCATGCAACAGACAAATAGAATTTATTTATTCTTAAAACTATAAAATAAAACGATCGAGATAAGGATTATTGATTAACAACTTTAATGAAATGAATGCCTAATTAACAGGTAAGTGAGATATACATTAACATTATGATCAATAAATATCTAACATGTCACGTGATGAAATTAACATGGCGATTAAACTAGGTTAATAAAAATAAACAAACTTAGAGTGACATGAATAAAATAATATTATAAGTGAAATCTATGATACCCCTTAAAATATCAACAAGATTAAAACTAAAATTGAATTATATTAAACTGAACTTGTATTCTTCGTAACAGTAATATAAATATCTTAATCTTTTAAAAATAATTTAAGTAATTATTACTCAATGAATCATAGAAATATGATATTTTATTTGTGCATGATGAATTAATTATTCGTTTTCTTAAAAATTCGTAGGTATTTTAAATAATACTTAAGTGAATCAGGATAGGATTTAAGGTGTTTGAAATCTGCAAAACAGGTCCATAAAGTGGGTCTGCGTCTTGCGGCAATCTGTTGGCGTCACCTTAGCTGTAGTCCGGTCCAATCGGCCAAGCTTCGCGGTGAAATTCAATTGCTGTTTATCAGGACCCCGGTCACCTTCTGAACTTGTAAAATAGGTAAAACTGGAGCTGGATATATAGGTAAGATTTTTACTAGAGTAGACGTATGGTTTTATTAGTATTATTAATGTTTTTCATTTAATTTTTAGAGAAGCACTTCAAATACGTCGAGATGTTTTTAATGGCGGACTTCTAGTTACGCTAACTATCTTTTTTTTCTCATCCCTCATCCTGATTCGTCTAATTGTATGTATCATTTTAATCGCGGTGTTTTATAATAATTAAAATGACAATTTAAACATTTTGAAAATACATATACTTAATATTAATTATTTAGTTTATTTTAGTGAATATATATTTCATGCTTGAATAATCATTATTGTAATTAAAGCTAATTTTATTGTGGGAAACATTCCCGCGATAACCTTTTTAAATATAAGTACAGTTTTGCCTAAATTTATGGCGTCTATAATTATTAATCAATTAAGTTGAAATATCATTAGAAAAATATAATATCAAAATGAAATGACTGATACAAATTAAAAGATACAAATAAATAAATGTGAAATTAAATTTAAAACCATTAATTACGCGAATTCAACTTTATTGATTTTTCATATGAAGAATTCAAGTTCTATACTTCTAAATTATCCTAAGACTTACATATATACATTTAAATTCAATCTTTTGTCCACTGAGGCATTCTTATGGATAGGCTTGCCTTATATCAACTTCCCCAGTAATTTGGTAAGACGTTATTGACTAGGCAAAGAGGCTTATCCAAATTATTCATTGAGTCTATTTAATTCAGTGTTAAGTCTTATAAAATTTTGTATATTTTTTTTTTATTATTATTTTATATTGTACATTTTATGTATTATGTGATATTATTTTCAGTTTCTATCAGTTTTTGTATGAAAAATTTATTTCCGTATATTTGTTTGATTGTATCGTTATACGTTATATTGACATTATCGTTCTATTTGTATATATACTATATCTCTGTTCATTAATATTCTTTCCAATTGTTATGTTTAGCGAACTGTAAACTTTATTTAACTGTGTGTGTTTTTTTTTTTTTTTTTTTTAAAACAAAACTTGATAATTATTCTGGTTATAATATGTGAAGATTTTCTGTTTGTTAAGTAGTTTAGCTTGGGGTTTATTTGAGATGTGTCTTCTGTTAATGGTACATGCTTACCATTCCTTACATAAATTGTTATTCATAACCTTTTATTATAATTCATATATTAATATAAGTTTTAGTTTACATAATAAATAATTCTTTCCTTTTTTAAATACATATCCTTTACTATCTATTCTTTCACTTATCTTATTAAAATACCATTCCTTATAACCTAATTAAATTCCCCATAATAAGACATTTTGTCTATATTTCAATATTCATATTAATAATAATTCATTTATTTATTTATATACTTCATATCCCCATATCATATATTGTCTCCTTCTACTATTATTATTAATCTAAACCTTCTCTAATCTTATAACATTTCAGCACTCTTTTATTTATTCTGGTCATACTGTATCTATAAAATATATTACATCGAAGACTTTCATTTTCATTAACTTTTTGCATGTTTATAATTGCTTTATTTCCCCATAAATTAGTTTTATTTTTGTAACATATAAATGTATAATCATTGTTCTTTCTAAGTTTATCTTTACCATTTTATATTTTTATACCAGCTTTTGTCTCAGAGAATGTTCTCTTTCAGTGTAAGTTTAATAATCATTTGGTTCACAAGTTCTAATTATTATAAGTTTACCTTTTATTGTAAATAAAGTTCGCCTGTCCTTGTGTGTAGATATATTTGTATATGAATTTTCTGTTAGTATTATATTGTTTTGGTTTTTCGAACTGTAATCTACCCCTTTTTGTCTCTCAAGTGTAACTGTATATTACATTATAACTATATTGAAATTATTAATATTGATTTGTTAGTATTAAATTTATATGTGCTTAGTTTTTATTTAAATTAGTTTCTATACTGGATAATCTTGTAGCATTGATATATGATATCTCCCCTTGATATAATCGGTGTTAGGCTCGATTAGTTCATATGTATTATAGCCTAATTTCTGATTTATTATGAATGGTCCTTGATAGGCCTTCAATAGTTTACCCATTATTTTCTGTTTTGTATTAGACACTCTTAAGCTTTTAACTATAACTCGATCACCTAATTCATACGTTTTGTATTTCTTGCTATAGTCATTCTGTTTCTTCTCCCATTTATTTTTCCGTTTTATCAATTTTTGTCTGACCTCTTCCGTACGTTCCGATAAATTTATTAACTCTGGCTCTACCCATGGTCTATGTGGTGCTTCTCCTGTGAAAATTGTTATTGGGCAGTGGTTATGTACTGTGCTGGGGGTGTTGTTCAAAACAAATTCTATTTGTGTAAGATGTCTAGCCCAACGATTATGATTTTGATCCAGTAAAATTCTGAGATATTTTAGTGTTTCACGTATGTACCTTTCAGTGGGATTACCTTGTGGATGGCGTATCGATGTGTAGTAGGTTTTTATATTTCTTGCATGTAAAAATTCCTTATACCTGTCGTTCATAAAATAGGTCGCATGATCTGAGAGTATTGCTTGTGGATAACCATATTGGATGAAATAATCAGTGAGTGCCTGAAGTACCGTATCTGTATTACACTTTGTTGTTGGAATTAACTTGATATATTTAGAGAAAATGTCACATATTACAAGAATGTTCTTGTATCCTTTCGTGCTTTGGATGAGATTTGACAAAAAATCTATTGATATAAGTTCTAATTTATCATATGCAATAATGTTGCTACTCCAGTTTGAGTTTGTTCGATTTTTGTCTTTTGCGAATAAACATGTTTGACATCGTTTTGTCACGCTTTTGATAATTCTCTCATCGTTTGTGCAAAAATACGCTTCTCTAAACACGAGCCAACATTTTCTCGCTCCAATATGTGTGTAATTATAATGTAGATAATTTGCTATCTCTCTGGTGTGTTCCTCATTTATAACATACAATTCATTATCACCTATGTTCTTAATTATGATACCATTTTTAATACACATACCTTTAAATTGTCTTCCCTCACTGATAATCTTTCGTAAAGGGTCAAATTCTTGTGTTAATTGAGTTTGTTTTACCCGATCCAACGAAAATAAACCTTCCTTTTGTAACATTACCAGATTTATGCATATACTTTGCTTCTTCATTTCCCCATCTTTTCTTGTTAATACATCTGCTGTTATCATTTCTTTCCCAGGCTTGTACTTAATTTCGAAATCAAATTGTTGTATTAACAATGTCCACCGATAGATACGACTATTATTTAATTTAGAGTTCATAATGTTTATGAGCGCTTTATGATCGGTTTCTAGTATGAATGCCTTACCAATTAAATAATATCTAAGCTTTGTTATAGCAAATACTATTGCTAGCATTTCTTTTTCGGAGATTGTATATCGTATTTCGCAAGCATTCAAAGTTCGGGATATAAAATGTATAGGAATTTCCGTATCTCCTCTAAGTTGAACTAGTTCAGCAGCAATGGTCTGGTGCGAAGCATCTGTTCTCACAATAAAAGGCAAAGAAAAATCCGGATGATGTAATTTCAAGTTCTCGATAAAGTTCTCTTTAAGTTCTATAAAACATTTTTCACACTTTGAAGTCCAATTCCATTTCGTATTTTTCTTTAGTAATTGTAATAGTGGTAAAGTTTTCTCGCTATAGTTAGTAATAAATTTTCGATAGTAATTTAAAACTCCCAAAAATCCTCGTAATGTCCTCAAGTTCTTCGGGCGAGTGAAGTTTTTAATTTCATCCAGTCGAGTATGGTCTAGGAAGATGTTGTCTTTATTTATGATATAGCCTAAATAATCGATTTCTGTTCTGAAAAATTGACATTTGCTTAAATTTAATTTTAAACCTTCAGTACATAGAGTGGTTAATATTATTTTCAAATGTTCTAGATGTTGATCTAAAGTTTCGGAAAAGATTATTATGTCATCTAAATAATGAAGTGCGAAATTATCATATTTATCTAATATGCGGTGTAAAAATCTAATTAGAGCTGCAGGTGAAGTTTTTAATCCAAACGGACAGACTCTAAATTGGTAAACTATTCCATTTATTAAAAATCCACAGTATTTTCTAGAATTGGGTTCCAAATTTATCAGCCAAAATGCGTTTTTTAAATCTAATTTGCTGTAATAGTTTTTGTTACCACATTTCGTTAATAGTATATCTATGTTTTGAGGCATTTCATATTCAGGTTTGATACGTTTGTTAAGTGCTCTCGCATCTAAACATATTCTTAACGTTAAATCTTTTTTTTGTACAATAACTATGGGATTGATGAAATATGTATTAGATTTTTCGATAATACCAGATTCTTCTAATCTGTTAAGCTCTATATTAACTTTTTCCTGATAATGGTATGGTATGGGGTAATTCCTGCTTGATAATGGGTTGTCATTGTCTATTCTTATTACATGTTGATAGTTACGGGCGAATACTACTACATCGTTTATTAATGTTAAGTTGTCAGATAAAATTTTTATTAATTTTGGTGGGATCAAATGATATGGTATATTTTGTTGTTTAATTATTTCTTCTATATCTTCTAACTTATTTACTGTTCTGAGGGTATTTAAATCCTTACTAACAACCATTTCTTCTACATTCTGCATTCCTATTCCATCTTCTTTTTCTTCCAATCCGTATATATTATCATCATTATTCAATTTAATATTTATTCCTTCTTTCTTATTACTCCATTCATTTTCATAACTATTTATATCCAATCTTTCTTGTAAAATATTATTAATCTTCTTTTGTAAATGTTTATCTTTAAAATTATTATATTCATATACTTCTTCCTCAGATAACTGTTTCTCCATCATTATTTCTATTTCATCTATCTTTATTATTTTTCTTTTGAAATCCAATATCATTTTCAAATCTTTAATGTTATCTATCCCTATTATGCAATCGTATTGCAGTTTTCCTATTATGTAGCATTGTATGACAAATTCCTTGTCTTTCACCGTTATTTCCGTACATATTCTTTTTTGAATCTTCCCCATTCTTTTCCCATTAGCGGCTATTAAATCAGTTTCCTTAGTCCGTATTATTTTCTTCTCATAGTCATCGATTAAGATTGCCTTTTTCTCTTCTAATAACGTTATTTCGGCCCCAGTATCTATTAAACAGCTTAGTACTATGTTCGTGAATTTAATTTTAATTATAGGTAGAGAGTGCGTGTCTATATCATGGGTTCCAGTTTCTTCTATGTGTATGAACTCTTCAAGGGGTTGGTAAAAAGTTATATTATTTAATTTTGAGGGGTAGTTACAGTTGCTTTTAATTAATGTTTTTGAGTCGAGGTGCTTGGTGTCGGGTTGGTATATAGATCTATTTCCGAAATTGACGTTTTTTTTTGTACAACCTCCGATTCTTCTCTAGAGGGCGATGGTGACAATGGTCTCCTGCAGTAGTTATTAACACGTCCTCTATTTCGGTATCTGTAATTATTCATTCCTCTTCTTACCGGCTGGTTATTATACTGGTTGTAATTATTTGGGCGGTTAGCATCATATGATCGCGCATTATTGTTATAATTATTACTAGGGTGTGGATTAATCGAAACATTAGGTCTATTATTATAATTATTAAAAGGATTTGTAGAATGGTTACTATAATTTTGATGATTGTTATAATTTTGAGGAGGGCTTGCTTGGTTGTTATTATAATTCGTGTTGTTATGATTAGTTGCTTGATTCGCCTGAGGATAATTGTTATTTGACCTGTTGTTATTATACAAAATTGTTTCTTGTAAATGATTCGGTCGATTATTTTGAGAATGATATTGTCTAGATGATTGATTGTGTGTATTGTTATAATTGTTATAACTCGGTCTATTATTAGATGTATTATATGGACTGTTGTTTGCATTCCGTTGCGCTGGCAAGAATGAACCACGATTACCCTCTGCGAAGTCATCTAATCTTCGTAAAATTTCTATTAACGAGTCCATATCATTGACACGTTGACAAATAATGGCTTGAGTATCCGAATAAATGAAGTGATTAAGTAACTGTCGTGCTATGGTTGATTCCTCCATATCGGCTATATGTTTACAAAGGTTGTAAATTCTCGAAGCATATATCTCCCTAGTTATTGAGCCTATTCGATATTTACCGGTTAAAAGTCTAATTTTTGCACGATTTTGTTGCGCTTCATCCCAGTAATTCCTTTTAAATAGTGTCACGAATTGCTCTACGTCCTCGCAGTGATCTTCTATGCGTAAGAACCACTCCTGAGCACTATCCTTAAGAGTAACTCTTATTATATCCATCTTTTGTTTGTTGTCCGGAATGTCGATTAGGTAACGCAGGAGTCCATTCAAATAAAGCATAGGATGTACATGCGTAATATCCCCGTCGAAATGAGTAAGGTTTTCTATTTTAATGGTTGGACCTCCTGTGTTCATACAATTAACAGACGCAGTATATCTTTTAATCTTCGTTTCTATTATTCTCAATTCGGATTCGTAGGAATTTTTATTAATATCTTGGTTCGTTCTGATAGTGTCAAGATTATCTTTCACTTGGTTAATCTCCTGTTCGTAATATGTCCTGTGTTCCCCCATCTGAGTGTTAAAACTTTCTGTTAAATGTTGTTTCAAATTTAACGAAGATATTTCGTTACTTAAATTAAAATCTGTTAATTTATTGTTAAATTTCGTGTGTGCTTCGTTACAAGACTTTGTCAATTCAGTTTTTGTTTCCGTGTTTGCGGTTATTATTTTATTATTTGTGATTTCGTAGATTTCCCGTGAAGTATTCTCCAATTGTTTGGCCCAATGTTGGTTATGAACATTTAGAGTTTCGTCCATTTTCAGCAAGCATTTGATCTCGCTTTCTTCAAGAGTTTGGTGAATTATTTCTTCTATCTTCGTTTGGCTATCTTTCAAACCTTTTATGTATTTTTTATTTCTTCTTTATCTTGTTTGAGTTGTTCTAATTTGCTATTAATGTTAGCTTCTATTAAACTAATATTTGTCTCTAATCTAATGTTGTTTTCTGTAATAAATTGTTTTAGGTTAGCCTCTTGTTTTTCGTTATTTTCTACCATAATTTGTTTAAAATTTTCATTATTTGTTTCTAAGGTTTGATTTAAATTCGTTTCCATATTTTTGTTGTTGTCGACTATAAATTGTTTTAGGTTGGACTCTTGTTTTTCGTTATTTTCTACCATAATTTGTTTAAAATTTTCATTATTTGTTTTATTACTAGTTTCCATAGATTCTAATTTTTGTGTTAAATTAGATAAAATAGCCGTCAAGGAACTAAGATTCAGAGGTACCTCTTCTTTTGGTGGTTCTGGTTGTAGCATAACAGTAGTAGCATCTTCCTGATCTGCCTCTTCTCCTCTGCCTTCCATAATATTTTCCCTGGACTTGCTCCTTGTACGCTTGTCCATTTTATTTATATGATTAAAAATGTATATTATAGTGCTTTTATGATAGGTTATGTTTGTTTATGTATATTAATTATTCCTATTTTTATATTTTAATATTAGTATTGTATATGCAAATTGATTGTGTAAATAAATTTTTATCTCATAAAATAATTTTCGTTTTAAACTTTATGACCTTTGTTTTAAATGTTTATTATGAGAACAATAACCTCTTTAAGAAAAGAACTTACAGATCCAGTTCCTGTGTACCAGTCAGCGTCCTATCACATAAAAATGACCACAAAAGGCAAAATACAGATTCACAAGTGTAAAAATATTATGTAACTTAAATAAATCTAGAAGAATACAGGTTCTAATTTATCCTCTCTCGTTTTATTTTATACTTTGTGTTCGATTGGGCACATTTTCTAATGGCCTGACACGTTGCGGCGCCAAAAATGTAACGGTCCCCGTACCTAAGAGTATTAAAAGCTGATTTTTAAATTATCAATAAACTGGAATGATTATTTAGAAGATGTACATTTTAAATTTCTATTATTCAAATAAGTTATCAAATATAACATATAGATGGAGTTGAATGATATTACAATAATTATTTGCGCACAATGCAAAAACGCATACTTGCACATAATAACATATACTTAACCTTTAAAACAGCTGTTCAGATGTACATAAAACTTCTTATAAGTGTATTGAGTGGGCGTAATGTTTAGTGTTTTGTGGTTCCGGCTAGTCAATTGAACAATATAAACTCTTGTTGTGGGACATAATTAAGTGCCCCGTAATATAGTAAGTTCGGTGACACCATATCGAACACTTACAATATCGGCTAATGGCCATGCAACAGACAAATAGAATTTATTTATTCTTAAAACTATAAAATAAAACGATCGAGATAAGGATTATTGATTAACAACTTTAATGAAATGAATGCCTAATTAACAGGTAAGTGAGATATACATTAACATTATGATCAATAAATATCTAACATGTCACGTGATGAAATTAACATGGCGATTAAACTAGGTTAATAAAAATAAACAAACTTAGAGTGACATGAATAAAATAATATTATAAGTGAAATCTATGATACCCCTTAAAATATCAACAAGATTAAAACTAAAATTGAATTATATTAAACTGAACTTGTATTCTTCGTAACAGTAATATAAATATCTTAATCTTTTAAAAATAATTTAAGTAATTATTACTCAATGAATCATAGAAATATGATATTTTATTTGTGCATGATGAATTAATTATTCGTTTTCTTAAAAATTCGTAGGTATTTTAAATAATACTTAAGTGAATCAGGATAGGATTTAAGGTGTTTGAAATCTGCAAAACAGGTCCATAAAGTGGGTCTGCGTCTTGCGGCAATCTGTTGGCGTCACCTTAGCTGTAGTCCGGTCCAATCGGCCAAGCTTCGCGGTGAAATTCAATTGCTGTTTATCAGGACCCCGGTCACCTTCTGAACTTGTAAAATAGGTAAAACTGGAGCTGGATATATAGGTAAGATTTTTACTAGAGTAGACGTATGGTTTTATTAGTATTATTAATGTTTTTCATTTAATTTTTAGAGAAGCACTTCAAATACGTCGAGATGTTTTTAATGGCGGACTTCTAGTTACGCTAACTATCTTTTTTTTTTCATCCCTCATCCTGATTCGTCTAATTGTATGTATCATTTTAATCGCGGTGTTTTATAATAATTAAAATGACAATTTAAACATTTTGAAAATACATATACTTAATATTAATTATTTAGTTTATTTTAGTGAATATATATTTCATGCTTGAATAATCATTATTGTAATTAAAGCTAATTTTATTGTGGGAAACATTCCCGCGATAACCTTTTTAAATATAAGTACAGTTTTGCCTAAATTTATGGCGTCTATAATTATTAATCAATTAAGTTGAAATATCATTAGAAAAATATAATATCAAAATGAAATGACTGATACAAATTAAAAGATACAAATAAATAAATGTGAAATTAAATTTAAAACCATTAATTACGCGAATTCAACTTTATTGATTTTTCATATGAAGAATTCAAGTTCTATACTTCTAAATTATCCTAAGACTTACATATATACATTTAAATTCAATCTTTTGTCCACTGAGGCATTCTTATGGATAGGCTTGCCTTATATCAATATATATATATATATATATATATATATATATATATATATATATACACAGTCTGATTCAAATTAAGTGCGCACTATTGCTATCTCTGTTATTATTGATTCTAGAAAGTAGGTTAAATTAGCAAAGTATTAGTGTTTTTAACACTGGTTAGCATGCAGTTCATGAAAGAAAATTGAATAACGCATTTTCGAGAAATTTTGAAATTTCTAATTTTTTAAATGGAACAGCCTGTATATTTTTTTAAATTCTGAATGCTAATGTTCTTTGTAATATAAAAGTTTCAATACACTATTGTCCTAAAACGAATAATAACGTATTTACGGGGGAATTTAGTTGATATCGAAGATACTCTTTCATTCTGTAAAATCAGTAGTAGGCTTCTTTCACTTTAAACAGAACCAATAGTATGCCCTTTGTAAATATCAATAACGTACTGAATATAAATCTTTCGCACGTTTAGTTATTAAAATTTTTTTTTTTTTAATTTTGGGTTGTGTTCATTAGTTCTTTTTTTTTCTAAACATTTTGGTTTTACTTTCGTTGCTTAGTGTTTGACAATATTTCACTATGGTATTTCCTCATTTGGAGAAATGCGATATGTTGGAAGCATACATTTTATGTCGTAAAAATTCAATAAGGGCTAGCGAATATTATGCTGAACACTATCCTTTACGACAGCAGCCAGATCGACGTTACTTTCGAAAACTTTACAATCAGTTTAGACTGCATGATTGCTTATTTAGAAAGAAAAGAACAAAGAAAAATATCGTCGTCAACGAAGAAGTAGAAATTACAGTGTTAGCATATTTTGAAGCCCATCGCGAATTTTCCATTAGGGATGCTACTAAGGAATTGGCATTAAGTTATTCATTAGTTCAAAGAATTTTGAAAAAGCATAAGTATATCCCCTTTAAGTTCAGAATCTCTCAAACATTACAGCCAGAAGATTGGCTTTCTGTCATTGGTTTGTTAGTTTTTGTGATGGAAATTTGAATGGAGCACAGTGTATTTTATGGAGTGACGAAATAAATTTTTCAAATAGAGGCATGTTTAATAAGAAAGATAGTCACTACTGGTCTCAAGAAAATTTATTAATAGTTCGCCCACATGCTGCACAAGTTCGATTTAGTTTTAGCGTTTGGTGCGGATTAATTGGTTCGGTAGTCGTTGGTCCACTGTTCTACAATGGTACGTTGACAGGAAACAGATATCTGGAATTTATTCGTAACGTTCTAGAGGATTTCCTTGATAAAGCCAATTACCTGATGCGCCAAAATTTATACTTTCAGCAGGATGGTGCTCCTGCACACAACTATCACCTAGTGCAAACCTACTTCGACACCATCTTTGCCGAAAAGTGGATAGGTACAAATGGTCCAATTCAATTGCCAGCACGCTCCCCTGACTTCTCACCTTTAGACTTTTTTCTTTGGGGATACTTAAAAAATGAGATGTACAAAACGTGATACGACAACGTGCGCGAATTCCAAGACAAGGTCAAAGAAGTTTTTCGCCAATTAGATAGAAGGACAATCTTAAGAGCCACCCAGAGTGTACTGAAGCGGGCACGAAAATGTATTGAGCAGGAAGGTGACACCGTTGAGCAGTACTTATAAATTATGCATGTGTGTTTCTTCTTTTTAATTTAAATTTGTAAGCTGTAATATGTTAAAATAAATATTAAACACAAAATATGTATCATGTTTTGTCAAAAGTTAGCGGAGCAATGACAACATTTAGAAGGAAATAGAAACTGCTATAACTACTTTATTATTCAGAATAATTGAAACATACATGAGTAGGTAAACCCCACCAGTTTTGTATAATACAAAGGTATTTTTAATAATATAAAATATTATTAAAAATCTGGTGTGAAGAACACAAATGCAGTTTCACTATTAATATTTTCTGTGAACATGTCCGAATATATCCTATCCCCAGAGACGTAGATACGTATTTCGCTTTTCTACAAGCTCATCGGTACGCCCCTGCTGGAGAAAGGATATTTCCAGACACATTCAAAGAAAAGAACCACCTCGCCCTCTCACCGTAATTATCCAGACCGAGCGCAGAAGTAAATTCGGCGCTACCTGTTGTCAGACAGCCGAAGTACCTTGCATACCGTCCACATAATTAATGTGAAGTAACGACGCCCTTCCAAAGGTTAGCACAGCCAACTCTCTAGAAAACTGCATTTTGTTTGTGCCTTCACTCATACTACGGCTTAACCGCATGTGTAGTGTATCAGAATAATTGAAACATACATGAGTAGGTAAACCCCACCAGTTTTGTATAATACAAAGGTATTTTTAATAATATAAAATATTATTAAAAATCTGGTGTGAAGAAGACAAATGCAGGTTCACTATTAATATTTTCTGTGCAGGGGCGTACCAATGAGCTTGTAGAAAAGCGAAATACGTATCTACGTCTCTGGGGATATGATATATTCGGACATGTTCACAGAAAATATTAATAGTGAACCTGCATTTGTGTTCTTCACACCTGATTTTTAATAATATTTTATATTATTAAAAATACCTTTGTATTATACAAAACTGGTGGGGTTTACCTACTCATGTATGTTTCAATTATTCTGATACATTACACATGCGGTTAAGCCGTAGTATGAGTGAAGGCACAAACAAAATGCAGTTTTCTAGAGAGTTGGCTGTGCTAACCTTTGGAAGGGCGTCGTTACTTCACATTAATTATGTGGACGGTATGCGAGGTACTTCGGCTGTCTGACAACAGGTAGCGCCGAATTTACTTCTGCGCTCGGTCTGGATAATTACGGTGATAGGGCGAGGTGGTTATTTTCTTTGAATGTGTCTGGAAATATCCTTTCTCCAGCAGGTGCGTACCGATGAGCTTGTAGAAAAGCGAAATACGTATCTACGTCTCTGGGGATAGGATATATTCGGACATGTTCACAGAAAATATTAATAGTGAACCTGCATTTGTGTTCTTCACACCAGATTTTTAATAATATTGTAGTGACTCATCCGATGACGCGAGGTGCGTCATCCCTCTGGATGTTTTCGCGAGGCCTACGTGAACGCTCTAGAACATATTCACCACAATATAAAAGCCGCGTCGAAGAAGGGATGGACATTCATTGAATCCTACAGTCTCGCGAAGTACATAAATATAGTTACATAAATATAGAATACATAAATGTACTTATTGTTGTTAATAGTTAGTTTTATATTGTTATACGTTTTAATATTAATATAGTGTGTGTGTCTAAAGTTATTGTTAGTTTTATTTAAGGACCCGAAAAGACAAACGTTACAGTGGTATTCAGGTGTGGACTAATTAATAAATAATAAACTAAGTAGACAATTAAGTGTTAATTAAGTATTCGTTTAAATAAATATACAGTGCGGAAAGACGTTATTTTAAATATCGTGATGGCCAACAGAATGAAACTGACCGAATTAAAAGTGTCCGAGTTAAAACGAGAATTAGAAGAGAGGGATGAGGATACAACTGGCAAAAAGTCGATCCTCCAGCAACGGCTTCGCAATGTGTTGATCCAAGAAGGCGATGATCCAGAGAATTATGTCTTTCAAGTTCCAGGCGGAGATGCTGACGTGAATTTGCTGTTAATTCAAATGAAACAAATGGAGCAGAAAAGCCTGGAAACTTCTGGAAATTTAGCAAAAACTCTAGAACAAATGGAACAGAAGAATCTGGATAGTGCGAAAAATATGGAACAACGATTAATAGAGAATGCACAAACTCAACTGCAACAAATGGAGCAGAAGAACCTGGAAACTTCTGGAAATTTAGCAAAAACTCTAGAACAAATGGAACAGAAGAATCTGGACAGTGTGAAAAGTTTGGAACAACGGTTAATAGACAATTCGCAAACTTTGGAACAGCGTCTAATAGATTCACAAGCACAGATGGAAGAAAGAAACCTAGAAACCGCTAGAATTCTCGAGAAAAATCTGGAAAAAAAATTACTAGAAAATTCTAGAAACTTCGAAAAAAGTCTGGAACAAGTGGAGAAAGTTCTAGAACAGCGATTAGCGGAAAAATCAGAAGCGTTAAAAGAAGAGGTTTTCATAGCTGTAGAAGAGAAAATTGGAGAACATTCTAGACTTTTAGAGGCAATCATGATTGAGATGAAATTACCCGCTACCACGAGTCATTCTGATTCCAGGCAGGTCAACAAAGAAGTCATACCGCGGCCCATCGAAATAAAAGAAGAACTTGTGGCTATTTCAAAGACCAGGATCAAGCCACCAACCTTTGATGGAAAGACGTCATGGGCAACTTACCTGACGCAATTCGAAGCGGCCGCAGAAGCAAACGCATGGTCTTCTGCCGAGAAGGCGACTGCTTTAGTCATAGCATTGAGGGGTGATGCTAGTGATATTTTGCAGACATTGCCTCCTGAGGAATGTAAAGACTATTCTCAACTCATTAAACGCTTGGAGATGAGATATGGCCATGCGCATTTGGAGCAAGTATACCATACCCAACTGAAGAATCGATCACAGAAGAAAGGCGAGAATCTTCAGGAATTTGAGGCAGATATTGCTCGTCTAGTTCGACTTGCATATCCGATGGCGCCAGATAATTTCATGGAACACCTAGCGGTCCAGACGTTCATAGATGGTCTCCGGGATATTGATACGCAACATGCATTAAGGTTGGCAAGACCGAAAACCTTAATCGATGCTTTGGCGCACGCGCTGGAGTTTGAGACTGCAAAGCAAGCTTCTCGGAACCATGCTCGTGTCTGCACTGTTGACAAGCAGGAAAATGAGGAGTTCATGGAGCAGGTGGTTAGTAGAGTTCTGAACCAGATCAAATCAAATAAAAGAGTACTGCGATGCTGGAATTGTGGAGAGATTGGTCACGTTCGGAGTAAATGTGGTAAGATGGCCAAGAAAGCATCGTCTGAGCAGCAGGAAAACTAAAGCGGGTCGATGAGCGGGGGCAATCATCGATCCAGCATCAGGAAGCCCCAAGGACGCCTGGCCAAGTCGCATTCCTGCAACATCAAACCAACGGCCTGTATGTGTGGACGCTGTTATGGAAAGGAAGACCTATGCTTGCTTGCTAGATACTGGATCGATGAAAACCATCGTGCGACCCGATTTAATTCCCAGAAATAAAAAGTTAATTTCTAGCAAATGGAGACTTAGGACAGCAACAGGAGAAGCAGCTTCTGTGGCAGGTGAATCAATCCGACATCGTGTTCTCGTAGCCAACATAGAAGAACAAATAATCTTGGGATTAGACATCATGAACACCTACGGCTTCCAGTTAAACATGAAAGAAGGCACTTTAAAAATAAATAATGAGGAATTGTTTCTTCATGGGAAAAATTGTGGGAGTGTACAAGTAATTACAGCAGAGAATGTTGTTCTGGATGCAAGAAGTGAGACATTTTTGACGGCGTGTACGGAAGGTGATTATTTGGACGGAAATGTTGCAATGTTGGAACCAAAGGCTGATGATGACGAGGTGGGTCGAGGAATAGTAGTTGCCAAAATGCTGGTTAAGACTCAGAAGACTGTACCGATAAAGGTAATGAATGTGAACCATTACCCTCTTTCATTGAAGAAGGGTACTATTTTGGGGTGGTGTTCACCAGTGTCGGCCGTCGTTCATCATATAGAGGCGAAGAAGAATGGATTCGTGCAGGTTTCTGAGAAATTGTCCAAGATAATCGACTCCGCCTGTCAAGGATTGAGCAAGAAGGAACAAAGTCAAGTTAAGGACCTAATCAAACATTATGAAGACGTCTTTGAAACTGAAACTGGTACGAAAGGCAGAACCAATATTGTAATGCACAAAATAAATACCGGCAATGCAAGTCCAATTCGACAAGGACCAAGAAGGTTACCACTGGCAAAACGTGAGGAAGCCAAGCAAATTATACAAGATATGGAAGGCCAAGGAGTAATTGAACCATCGAATAGTCCATGGGCTTCACCAGTGGTCCTTGTCAAGAAGAAGGATGGATCTACTAGATTCTGTGTGGACTATCGTCGTTTAAATAGTGTGACCAAAAAGGACAGCTTTCCTCTCCCAAGAATAGACGATACGCTAGACACCTTGGCAGGAGCAAAATGGTTCTCCACTCTCGACTTAAAGAGCGGTTATTGGCAAGTGGGAATGGATCCCAATGACAAAGAGAAGACTGCCTTCAGTTTAGGTACAGGTCTCTGGCAATTTACAGTCATGCCATTTGGACTGTGTAACGCCCCAGCTACTTTTGAGCGACTCATGGACACTGTACTGAGGGGACTGTCCTGGAACACCTGCCTGGTATATCTCGATGATGTGATTGTGGTAGGGAAGACCTTTGAAGATCACATGAAAAATTTGGAAGTAGTGTTTCAGAGGTTGAGAGATGCCAACCTGAGATTAAGTCCAAAGAATTGTCACCTCTTCCGGAAGGAGGTAAATTACCTTGGACATGTGGTTTCCAGAAAAGGAGTTGCTGTGGATCCCGAAAAAGTAAAAGCTGTGGAAAAATGGCCGGTACCCAAAGACAAACATCAGCTAAGAAGCTTTTTGGGGTTATGCACATATTATCGACGCTACGTTCCTGGATTCTCCAAAATTGCAAAACCACTTACGCGCCTAACAGAAAATCGAGCATTCATTTGGAACAACGAATGCCAAGCGGCCTTTGAGTTGTTAAAATGTACGTTGATCAGTGCACCTGTTTTAAACTATCCACTGCCATCTGGGAGGTTTGTTTTGGATACGGATGCCAGTAACGTCGGGATTGGTGGCGTGCTCTCTCAAATCCAAGATGGACAAGAAAAGGTCATTGGATACTTCAGCAAGACCCTGTCCAAACCGGAGAGGAGCTACTGCGTAACCAGGAGAGAACTATTGGCAGTAGTTAAGACCATTGAGCACTTTTACAAGTACCTGTATGGGCAGAAGTTCCTGATCCGCACTGATCATGCCGCCTTAAAGTGGCTCTTGCAATTTAAGAACCCAGAGGGTCAAGTAGCTAGATGGATTGAGAGGCTACAGGAGTATGACTTTGTCATTGAACACAGAGCAGGTCTCAAACATCAAAATGCAGATGCCCTTTCCAGAAGGCCCTGTCCAGAAGACTGTCGATATTGCAACAGAATCGAAGACAAATCGGCCAACGCTCTTCGAACAACCGTTGTTGATGACCAATGGCAACCTGACAATTTGCGCGCAGATCAAGAAGCTGATCCGGATCTTGCAGTCCTCAGGGCTTGGAAAAGAAATGGGCAAAGACCGACCTGGCAAGAAATTGCTCCCCATTCACGAGAATTGAAGTCATACTGGGCACAATGGGATTCCATAACCATAGAAGACGATCTTCTGAGACGTGAGGTCGAAAATCACGACGGAAGCGTGCGGAAGATGCAAATGGTGGTTCCCAAGAAAAGAATACCAGAGGTATTGCGAGAACTCCATAATGGAGCTTCTGGGGGACATTTTGGAGTCCATAAAACACTGGAGAAGGTGCGCCAGAGATTTTACTGGGTGAATTGTTCACGCGATGTGAAAGAATGGTGCCGAAAGTGTGCTAATTGCGCCGGAAGCAATGGTCCCCAGAGGCGTCGACGTGCACCCATGCGCCAATACAATGTAGGAAGCCCATTTGAAAGGATCGCCATAGATGCCGCCGGCCCTTTTCCAGAAAGCAACAAAGGAAATAAATACATAATAGTGGTCATGGATTACTTTACCAAATGGGTTGAAGCATATGCTCTACCAAATCAAGAAGCTGGAACTGTAGCAGACGTGATTGTGAAGGAGTTCGTCAGCCGTTTTGGTGTACCCTTGGAACTTCATTCCGATCAAGGGCGAAATTTTGAGTCCAGTCTATTCGAAAAGATGTGTGGACTTTTGGGCATACGGAAGACGAGAACAACCCCCTTGCATCCACAATCAGATGGGATGGTAGAGCGAATGAACAAGACCATGATCAGACACTTATCCAAAGTGGTCTCCGAACACCAGAGAGATTGGGACGAACATTTACCATTATTTCTAATGGCGTATCGGGCCTCCGTTCAAGAGACAACAGGCCAATCACCAGCCAACGTGCTATTCGGGAGGGAACTCCGATTGCCCTGTGATTTAAAGTTTGGGAGCAAGCCTGGTGATGATCTTGCCGGAGAAGATTATGTCAGCACGCTCAGACGACGACTAGATAATATCCATGAACAAGTCAGACATAATATCCAAGATGCTAGTGACAGAATGAAAGAGAGCTATGACATCAACGCCGAGAAGAGTGGTTACCATGAAGGCGATCGGGTTTGGTTGTATAATCCACAACGCCGACGGGGCCTATCTCCAAAACTTCAAAAGAATTGGGAGGGGCCATACGAGGTGTTGAAGCGGATCAACGATGTAATATACCGCATCAGGCGAACACCTCACACTAAGCCAAGAGTCGTACATTTTAATCGATTAGCCCCATACTCTGGAGACAATAATGACGAAACCGCTGACTTGCGCCGATTGGATAGCCAATACCAAGAACTAACCTTCGAAGACTTTATGGAAGAGTATTCTGGTTCGAGAAAAGCTCGATTTGGGGTAATCATCGAGAAACAGCAAGATTTGTTTACGGTGCCGCCAGACTACGCGCTTGCTCATTGCGTAGCCCGAGATCTGCGAATGGCCAAGGGAATTGTCAGGGAATTTAAAGAGAGATTTGGCGGAATCGAAAAGCTAAGGCAGCAGGGACCAGCAATTGGGAAGAGTCTCCAAATAATAAATGAAGGGCAGCCCATATTTTATTTGGTCACGAAAGAACTGTCGAGCCTAAAGCCAACCTATCGAGCCTTATGGGAGGCCCTGACCCACTTACGCGAACAAATGTTACAGCAAGACATTCTGAAATTAGCAGTTCCAAAATTGGGTTGCGGATTGGACCGCCTGGACTGGAGAATTGTAAGGGGCATGTTGGAAGTAATCTTCCGACATACTGGTATGGAAATTCTGGTATGCAGCTACCGGCTTGAATATTCCTGTCCATCCAGGCAAGATAAGACCGTGGACTGTTATTTCGCTATGACGTCACAATGTAACAAAGGCCCTACCTGTCGATTTCGCCATCGGTTGAGGGAACCAAAACATGACATGTTTCGGGACGAAACTTCATTTTTAAGAAGGGGGCAATGTAGTGACTCATCCGATGACGCGGGGTACGTCATCCCTCTGGATGTTTTCGCGAGGCCTACGTGAACGCTCTAGAACATATTCACCACAATATAAAAGCCGCGTCGAAGAAGGGATGGACATTCATTGAATCCTACAGTCTCGCGAAGTACATAAATATAGTTACATAAATATAGAATACATAAATGTACTTATTGTTGTTAATAGTTAGTTTTATATTGTTATACGTTTTAATATTAATATAGTGTGTGTGTCTAAAGTTATTGTTAGTTTTATTTAAGGACCCGAAAAGACAAACGTTACAGTGGTATTCAGGTGTGGACTAATTAATAAATAATAAACTAAGTAGACAATTAAGTGTTAATTAAGTATTCGTTTAAATAAATATACAGTGCGGAAAGACGTTATTTTAAATATCGTGATGGCCAACAGAATGAAACTGACCGAATTAAAAGTGTCCGAGTTAAAACGAGAATTAGAAGAGAGGGATGAGGATACAACTGGCAAAAAGTCGATCCTCCAGCAACGGCTTCGCAATGTGTTGATCCAAGAAGGCGATGATCCAGAGAATTATGTCTTTCAAGTTCCAGGCGGAGATGCTGACGTGAATTTGCTGTTAATTCAAATGAAACAAATGGAGCAGAAAAGCCTGGAAACTTCTGGAAATTTAGCAAAAACTCTAGAACAAATGGAACAGAAGAATCTGGATAGTGCGAAAAATATGGAACAACGATTAATAGAGAATGCACAAACTCAACTGCAACAAATGGAGCAGAAGAACCTGGAAACTTCTGGAAATTTAGCAAAAACTCTAGAACAAATGGAACAGAAGAATCTGGACAGTGTGAAAAGTTTGGAACAACGGTTAATAGACAATTCGCAAACTTTGGAACAGCGTCTAATAGATTCACAAGCACAGATGGAAGAAAGAAACCTAGAAACCGCTAGAATTCTCGAGAAAAATCTGGAAAAAAAATTACTAGAAAATTCTAGAAACTTCGAAAAAAGTCTGGAACAAGTGGAGAAAGTTCTAGAACAGCGATTAGCGGAAAAATCAGAAGCGTTAAAAGAAGAGGTTTTCATAGCTGTAGAAGAGAAAATTGGAGAACATTCTAGACTTTTAGAGGCAATCATGATTGAGATGAAATTACCCGCTACCACGAGTCATTCTGATTCCAGGCAGGTCAACAAAGAAGTCATACCGCGGCCCATCGAAATAAAAGAAGAACTTGTGGCTATTTCAAAGACCAGGATCAAGCCACCAACCTTTGATGGAAAGACGTCATGGGCAACTTACCTGACGCAATTCGAAGCGGCCGCAGAAGCAAACGCATGGTCTTCTGCCGAGAAGGCGACTGCTTTAGTCATAGCATTGAGGGGTGATGCTAGTGATATTTTGCAGACATTGCCTCCTGAGGAATGTAAAGACTATTCTCAACTCATTAAACGCTTGGAGATGAGATATGGCCATGCGCATTTGGAGCAAGTATACCATACCCAACTGAAGAATCGATCACAGAAGAAAGGCGAGAATCTTCAGGAATTTGAGGCAGATATTGCTCGTCTAGTTCGACTTGCATATCCGATGGCGCCAGATAATTTCATGGAACACCTAGCGGTCCAGACGTTCATAGATGGTCTCCGGGATATTGATACGCAACATGCATTAAGGTTGGCAAGACCGAAAACCTTAATCGATGCTTTGGCGCACGCGCTGGAGTTTGAGACTGCAAAGCAAGCTTCTCGGAACCATGCTCGTGTCTGCACTGTTGACAAGCAGGAAAATGAGGAGTTCATGGAGCAGGTGGTTAGTAGAGTTCTGAACCAGATCAAATCAAATAAAAGAGTACTGCGATGCTGGAATTGTGGAGAGATTGGTCACGTTCGGAGTAAATGTGGTAAGATGGCCAAGAAAGCATCGTCTGAGCAGCAGGAAAACTAAAGCGGGTCGATGAGCGGGGGCAATCATCGATCCAGCATCAGGAAGCCCCAAGGACGCCTGGCCAAGTCGCATTCCTGCAACATCAAACCAACGGCCTGTATGTGTGGACGCTGTTATGGAAAGGAAGACCTATGCTTGCTTGCTAGATACTGGATCGATGAAAACCATCGTGCGACCCGATTTAATTCCCAGAAATAAAAAGTTAATTTCTAGCAAATGGAGACTTAGGACAGCAACAGGAGAAGCAGCTTCTGTGGCAGGTGAATCAATCCGACATCGTGTTCTCGTAGCCAACATAGAAGAACAAATAATCTTGGGATTAGACATCATGAACACCTACGGCTTCCAGTTAAACATGAAAGAAGGCACTTTAAAAATAAATAATGAGGAATTGTTTCTTCATGGGAAAAATTGTGGGAGTGTACAAGTAATTACAGCAGAGAATGTTGTTCTGGATGCAAGAAGTGAGACATTTTTGACGGCGTGTACGGAAGGTGATTATTTGGACGGAAATGTTGCAATGTTGGAACCAAAGGCTGATGATGACGAGGTGGGTCGAGGAATAGTAGTTGCCAAAATGCTGGTTAAGACTCAGAAGACTGTACCGATAAAGGTAATGAATGTGAACCATTACCCTCTTTCATTGAAGAAGGGTACTATTTTGGGGTGGTGTTCACCAGTGTCGGCCGTCGTTCATCATATAGAGGCGAAGAAGAATGGATTCGTGCAGGTT
The DNA here is from genome assembly GCA_935421215.2 of Melolontha melolontha. NCBI lineage: Eukaryota > Metazoa > Arthropoda > Insecta > Coleoptera > Scarabaeidae > Melolontha > Melolontha melolontha. Next base: position 83,658,632 of record OW285239.1, on the reverse strand, counting down.
TCTGAGAAATTGTCCAAGATAATCGACTCCGCCTGTCAAGGATTGAGCAAGAAGGAACAAAGTCAAGTTAAGGACCTAATCAAACATTATGAAGACGTCTTTGAAACTGAAACTGGTACGAAAGGCAGAACCAATATTGTAATGCACAAAATAAATACCGGCAATGCAAGTCCAATTCGACAAGGACCAAGAAGGTTACCACTGGCAAAACGTGAGGAAGCCAAGCAAATTATACAAGATATGGAAGGCCAAGGAGTAATTGAACCATCGAATAGTCCATGGGCTTCACCAGTGGTCCTTGTCAAGAAGAAGGATGGATCTACTAGATTCTGTGTGGACTATCGTCGTTTAAATAGTGTGACCAAAAAGGACAGCTTTCCTCTCCCAAGAATAGACGATACGCTAGACACCTTGGCAGGAGCAAAATGGTTCTCCACTCTCGACTTAAAGAGCGGTTATTGGCAAGTGGGAATGGATCCCAATGACAAAGAGAAGACTGCCTTCAGTTTAGGTACAGGTCTCTGGCAATTTACAGTCATGCCATTTGGACTGTGTAACGCCCCAGCTACTTTTGAGCGACTCATGGACACTGTACTGAGGGGACTGTCCTGGAACACCTGCCTGGTATATCTCGATGATGTGATTGTGGTAGGGAAGACCTTTGAAGATCACATGAAAAATTTGGAAGTAGTGTTTCAGAGGTTGAGAGATGCCAACCTGAGATTAAGTCCAAAGAATTGTCACCTCTTCCGGAAGGAGGTAAATTACCTTGGACATGTGGTTTCCAGAAAAGGAGTTGCTGTGGATCCCGAAAAAGTAAAAGCTGTGGAAAAATGGCCGGTACCCAAAGACAAACATCAGCTAAGAAGCTTTTTGGGGTTATGCACATATTATCGACGCTACGTTCCTGGATTCTCCAAAATTGCAAAACCACTTACGCGCCTAACAGAAAATCGAGCATTCATTTGGAACAACGAATGCCAAGCGGCCTTTGAGTTGTTAAAATGTACGTTGATCAGTGCACCTGTTTTAAACTATCCACTGCCATCTGGGAGGTTTGTTTTGGATACGGATGCCAGTAACGTCGGGATTGGTGGCGTGCTCTCTCAAATCCAAGATGGACAAGAAAAGGTCATTGGATACTTCAGCAAGACCCTGTCCAAACCGGAGAGGAGCTACTGCGTAACCAGGAGAGAACTATTGGCAGTAGTTAAGACCATTGAGCACTTTTACAAGTACCTGTATGGGCAGAAGTTCCTGATCCGCACTGATCATGCCGCCTTAAAGTGGCTCTTGCAATTTAAGAACCCAGAGGGTCAAGTAGCTAGATGGATTGAGAGGCTACAGGAGTATGACTTTGTCATTGAACACAGAGCAGGTCTCAAACATCAAAATGCAGATGCCCTTTCCAGAAGGCCCTGTCCAGAAGACTGTCGATATTGCAACAGAATCGAAGACAAATCGGCCAACGCTCTTCGAACAACCGTTGTTGATGACCAATGGCAACCTGACAATTTGCGCGCAGATCAAGAAGCTGATCCGGATCTTGCAGTCCTCAGGGCTTGGAAAAGAAATGGGCAAAGACCGACCTGGCAAGAAATTGCTCCCCATTCACGAGAATTGAAGTCATACTGGGCACAATGGGATTCCATAACCATAGAAGACGATCTTCTGAGACGTGAGGTCGAAAATCACGACGGAAGCGTGCGGAAGATGCAAATGGTGGTTCCCAAGAAAAGAATACCAGAGGTATTGCGAGAACTCCATAATGGAGCTTCTGGGGGACATTTTGGAGTCCATAAAACACTGGAGAAGGTGCGCCAGAGATTTTACTGGGTGAATTGTTCACGCGATGTGAAAGAATGGTGCCGAAAGTGTGCTAATTGCGCCGGAAGCAATGGTCCCCAGAGGCGTCGACGTGCACCCATGCGCCAATACAATGTAGGAAGCCCATTTGAAAGGATCGCCATAGATGCCGCCGGCCCTTTTCCAGAAAGCAACAAAGGAAATAAATACATAATAGTGGTCATGGATTACTTTACCAAATGGGTTGAAGCATATGCTCTACCAAATCAAGAAGCTGGAACTGTAGCAGACGTGATTGTGAAGGAGTTCGTCAGCCGTTTTGGTGTACCCTTGGAACTTCATTCCGATCAAGGGCGAAATTTTGAGTCCAGTCTATTCGAAAAGATGTGTGGACTTTTGGGCATACGGAAGACGAGAACAACCCCCTTGCATCCACAATCAGATGGGATGGTAGAGCGAATGAACAAGACCATGATCAGACACTTATCCAAAGTGGTCTCCGAACACCAGAGAGATTGGGACGAACATTTACCATTATTTCTAATGGCGTATCGGGCCTCCGTTCAAGAGACAACAGGCCAATCACCAGCCAACGTGCTATTCGGGAGGGAACTCCGATTGCCCTGTGATTTAAAGTTTGGGAGCAAGCCTGGTGATGATCTTGCCGGAGAAGATTATGTCAGCACGCTCAGACGACGACTAGATAATATCCATGAACAAGTCAGACATAATATCCAAGATGCTAGTGACAGAATGAAAGAGAGCTATGACATCAACGCCGAGAAGAGTGGTTACCATGAAGGCGATCGGGTTTGGTTGTATAATCCACAACGCCGACGGGGCCTATCTCCAAAACTTCAAAAGAATTGGGAGGGGCCATACGAGGTGTTGAAGCGGATCAACGATGTAATATACCGCATCAGGCGAACACCTCACACTAAGCCAAGAGTCGTACATTTTAATCGATTAGCCCCATACTCTGGAGACAATAATGACGAAACCGCTGACTTGCGCCGATTGGATAGCCAATACCAAGAACTAACCTTCGAAGACTTTATGGAAGAGTATTCTGGTTCGAGAAAAGCTCGATTTGGGGTAATCATCGAGAAACAGCAAGATTTGTTTACGGTGCCGCCAGACTACGCGCTTGCTCATTGCGTAGCCCGAGATCTGCGAATGGCCAAGGGAATTGTCAGGGAATTTAAAGAGAGATTTGGCGGAATCGAAAAGCTAAGGCAGCAGGGACCAGCAATTGGGAAGAGTCTCCAAATAATAAATGAAGGGCAGCCCATATTTTATTTGGTCACGAAAGAACTGTCGAGCCTAAAGCCAACCTATCGAGCCTTATGGGAGGCCCTGACCCACTTACGCGAACAAATGTTACAGCAAGACATTCTGAAATTAGCAGTTCCAAAATTGGGTTGCGGATTGGACCGCCTGGACTGGAGAATTGTAAGGGGCATGTTGGAAGTAATCTTCCGACATACTGGTATGGAAATTCTGGTATGCAGCTACCGGCTTGAATATTCCTGTCCATCCAGGCAAGATAAGACCGTGGACTGTTATTTCGCTATGACGTCACAATGTAACAAAGGCCCTACCTGTCGATTTCGCCATCGGTTGAGGGAACCAAAACATGACATGTTTCGGGACGAAACTTCATTTTTAAGAAGGGGGCAATGTAGTGACTCATCCGATGACGCGAGGTACGTCATCCCTCTGGATGTTTTCGCGAGGCCTACGTGAACGCTCTAGAACATATTCACCACAATATAAAAGCCGCGTCGAAGAAGGGATGGACATTCATTGAATCCTACAGTCTCGCGAAGTACATAAATATAGTTACATAAATATAGAATACATAAATGTACTTATTGTTGTTAATAGTTAGTTTTATATTGTTATACGTTTTAATATTAATATAGTGTGTGTGTCTAAAGTTATTGTTAGTTTTATTTAAGGACCCGAAAAGACAAACGTTACAATATTTTATATTATTAAAAATACCTTTGTACTTTATTATTCGTTTTAGGACAATAGTGTATTGAAACTTTTATATTACAAAGAACATTAGCATTCAGAATTTTAAAAAATATACAGGCTGTTATATTTAAAAAAATTATAAATTTCAAAATTTCTCGAAAATGCGTTATTCAATTTTTTTTCATGAACGGCATGCTAATCAATGTTAAAAACACTAATACTTTGCTAATTTAACCTACTTTCTAGAATCAATAATAACAGAGATAGCAATAGTGCGCACTTAATTTGAATCAGCCTGTATATATAAAACTACGGATAAAAAAATTGGCATTATCCAATGAAGAATAAATTACAAAAGTAGCACATAAACGAAATCTTTTATTACTCAGAAAGTTTTTTTTATTTTAACATGTCTGTAATCTAACACGAAACACACTATGGCAGTTGTATTTTATTATCACTGTTAATATAATATTTTTTAGAAATAATTTCATGACTTTCTAGAGTATAAAAGATTTGGTTCGTATGGTATTTCGAAATAAAAACATATGCATGGAGAACTAAAAGTCTTCAATAACCGTCATTATATTATAGAATCGGGGTTCGATTAATAGAAAACTATTCTAGCGATAAAGACGTAATAGTACATACAAATTCGGAGAAATCAACTCATTCTTTAATATACTTAAAATACCTGCCCATGAATGTGAACAGTACTAACGTATGATGATAATACGGCCTTCTCAAATAAGCCCACTTTAAGAATTGACTCAAGATGTAATTAGAGTGGTTATGAAATAAGTTCTAGGCTAATTAATTAAAGACAAATATTCAGAATGAAAACACAGACATCTTGTAATCAAAGTTAACAAGTTCTACCTATGTTATTCGCAGAATTAGTAAAATTAAGGACACCGAAGCTGCCCATTTGACCTAGCTAGCATTTTCTAGATGTATCCAGAGGTATAATTTGAGTCGATATAAGAACGGTGTTCAAATATCCAAACATCTAAAAACACTATATTACCACTCTTAATATATCGTTTATAGACACGAATAGATAGCATCCTATATTTGTTGGCCATTATACATACAAAATATACTAAGGAATAAAGACCGCTGTACAGGGTGAGCTCAGACTAGCACGAATTATCTAGTAGTTAAACTGTACAAACGGGTTACCACAGTTTCGATGCAATGCGAAAATTATGGATTCCTTGTTGTCCAACTGCATATATGAGGTGAAGAACTATACACTGAGAAAATATCATAATTAGAACAATTTTGGAGTTTCAAGATGAACAGCTAGTCTAAAGTTTGTTTGGTTTTGATTGAAATTTGAGTATAAATATAATAATAATAATAATTTATTCCGTTATGTAGTGTAACACGAAAACAGGTAAATTTTGTATACAATATTTACACGAACATTTGCCAACGGTATAAGAATATTTTACACTTATATTTTACACTAATAAACAAATGCTGTTTTAGTTATATACTAAATCCGTCAAAAAGTACCAAAAAGAAATTTTATTACATGCGTTTGGAATACGTTATAAAATTAATTTAAATTTGGAAAAAAGGAAACAAATCATTTCTTAAAAAATTAGTAGACAAAACGATCAAATTCAGTCAAATAGTAAGATGCAGTGGTTACTCAGTTCCTTTCCTTTTAAATATAGCCAAGTTTATTAAATTGACCGGTAAGTTATCAAATATTTTGAAAGGTCTGTATAAAATACTTGTGCTTTTCCGTGGAAGCAGATGAGAGTTAAGTATACTACTAGTCTTGTGATTATGTTCTAATTCATATGTTTCAAAAATGTCTTTATAATATAGCTTCTTGATAACCGCACATTTATATATAAGAGTACGTAGTAAGATAAGTAGATTATTAGTTAATAATGATTTTACATGTGTCTCTTGGTTTTGGGTTAAACGTAGCTTTCCAAACACGATTATTTGTATTCGAAAAATTTTTAAGTACATCTATCGATTAAGCCCAAAAAATCACAACACACCTAAGCCTGGAATGAACGGAGGCATGGCATACACTTGCCGCACTTTGATGTTCACAAACAAAAACAAACCTAACAAATCGTAGTTTTCAATTCATCAACATGTACTTTCCAAGAGAGTTGAGCATCTACCTACAGTAGATGCTCTACTTAGTAAGTTGGCCACCATTATATTTTATTTTAAGTCCTTTTTCTTTTTCATTCATTGGAAGTAGCTTCACATGTCTTCACGTTTAACTTAAGATGATTTGCACAGAACCATGTACTGAAGACTGTTAAACTTTCTAACTTTCTGAACTAATTCTTCTGCCGACTTTGGTCTAGCTACAGAAAGGGAATCGTCTGCGAATATTAGAACAAGATTTCCATGTTCTTTTGGAAGATCATTTTTATATAGAATAAATAGGCATGATCCCAGAACTGAGACTTGAAAAACACTAAATTTTATTTCACTCGATTCCGAACTGACTTCTTCTCCAGTATTTTCGTGTATTAAAATACAAAATTTTCTATCAGAAAAGTGTGACTTATTCACGTGAGTACCACACCGTTAGTAGATTTAATATGACAATTTTCTTAAATTACTTATATTAGCTTTAATTAATTAGCTTTAATAATTAGCTTTAATATTTTTTGTAATAAGAACATGTAGAGTAATTTAATATAATCAATCAATTAATAAACACTATTTTGTTTATTTTCCTTTTGACAAAAATCAAATAATCTTAATCAACCTTGAAGTGTCCTATTTGAACTTTTTAATATAAAATTCACATGATAGGTACTACAAACAATAACAAAATTTGAATTGATTTGTTTACAATTTCACCAGATTTTCTAGCAATTTTATTTTAAAAGATATCTCCTCGTAAACTTTGGAATAATATTTGAATGAGTTAACAACGAACTACTTTAGAACTCATTTACATGGATAAGCATGAAAGGAATACTTCTCCGCTTGACCCCTCTAATCCCATACATGAATTACAGGGATAACTGAATAAACATTTATCTCAAAAAGACACGAATAGTTTGGTGCTGTTTATTTTTATAGCTGGTTAGATCCCGACCCTTTGATGCAGTGGATTAAGTATATCGCAAAGATGAATTGAAATATAGTTTTAATGCAATCTAACTGTAACCACAGCGTTGGTTTATCCGTTTATATATGCACATAGTGATAATTTAAAGCACGGATTATGTGCACGTAAAAATAGCAAATTCTGTATATGTATATAGGTATATATATATATATATATATATATATATATATATATATATATATAAGATTTTCTTTATTCAGGTCTTCTTCTTTATTAAAGGTCTGCTTTAATTAAATATTTATTTAAACTAATTCCACTTTTGGATGTTTCGAAAATGATTGCCTTTTTCAAAGAATTTCTTAAAAATTAGAACATACAGTTATAAAAAATGACACTATATTACTGTCATATTTATATATATGATGCTGTCTTGGTTTCATGGTTTTCGAAAAATGTCACTATTAAATTTATACATTCAAGTCCTAAAATATTGTTTAGTCTAAACAATATTTATACAAAAGGATACAAGCCCACAAATACTCCAAAAAAACAGACAAAATTGCTTTACTTACACACAAACTGCAGCAGAATGACCATTTCGGTTTTGAAAACACACAGATAATCGGAACAGAACAACACACAATGAAAAGGGAAATTAAGGAAATGATTAATAATAAGCAAGAAACAAATTCTGTTATCAACAGCAATGACAAAAAATCTAAGCAGTATATATTATAATTTAATCATGTAGAGTAGCGATCTGCAATTTACCTTCATGAATATGTAAATGAATATATAAAGATCTTCTAGACTTTAATGTATAAATTTAATAGTGTAATTTTAACTGATCGTTCGAAAACCATGACAATATCACATATATAAATGCTGTAATTTTTTATAATTTTATAATTTATTTTCACTTATTTAAACAACTCTCTGAAAAAGGCAATACTTGCCGAAACATGTAATAGTGGATATAGTTTAAATAAATAAATATTTAATTAAAACAGTCCTTAAATCGCCGAATAAAGAAAATCTGACAAAGGTCTGGAAAAGAAAGAAATAACTATATATATATATATATATATATATATATATATATATATATATATATATATATAAATATATATATATATATATATATATATATATAATATCTTCGTGACCTTGGTATGATAAGGTAAACTTAATAAGTCGGCGATTAAAGGTCTGGTTTACTTCAAAGTATATATATTTAAAATAACCCTACATGTTTCGGCAATACGCCTTTGTCAAGAGAATACAAAATATAAATGACAGAATATAAATGTCAAGTAATTAAGTTGCTATGGTTTAAATTATTCAAATATACATTCCAATAATAATAATAAATCATGCCTTAGTATTCCAAAAAATAAATAGCAAGGTGTGAAAATATGTGTTGTTCGCTGCCAGAAGCTTGTGTCTCTTTCTGGGTATGAACCTGTGTGTTGGTTGCTGCTGGCTGCTTGCGTCTCTCTCTGGGTGTGTGATTTTGTATTTGTGTGACCGCGTAAGTGAATGGTTTTGTATGTTAGTGTGCTCGTGTGTGTGTGTGTTTAGTGACCGGTCGCGTAAATATAGAGAGATCGGATAACCAGCCGTTGCGTAAGGCCGCCAACCCTTTCCCGGCAACTTCTTTACTTTTCCGAGCAGTACTTCGACGGCCCGACCCCCGCCCCAACGAGGCAAGGCGCAGACCAGCGAAGCGCACCCTGCACGGGGTTTGCTCATCGCCAACCGAGGGAACACTCTTAGTGGCTACCTCAGTCGACAATGGTCACACTTTGTGCCATCTTAACGATTTCCGCAGAAGCGGAGGCAATGCACACACGTCGAACGTGTGTGTGCTGTTAACAGCGGCCTAGCCAGGTTGCCGCCCAGGACCGGTCCTAGTAGTGTGTGAATTGCGCGGCGCCGTGATTTGCGCCGCGTAGCATGGTTCCTCACTCTTCCTCCTTCTCGTTTTGAGCGAATGCCGACAACTTTGAATCTTAAGTCGCTCCACGGGCGCATACGTAATAATAACTCATGTCTTGCTTTTCCCTGTTTTCTGTTTTGTGCTGATGTTGTCCTCTACTGGGTTGTAGCCTAGCATATGCGCTACCAAACTCTAGGGGGGTCTGCCGGTTGGGCAGTCAGGTGCCATTCCGCCTTTCCAGCAAGAGTGAGGAACCATGCTACGCTGCGCAAATCACGGCGCCGTGCAATGCACACACTACTAGGACCGGTCCTGGGCGGCAACCTGGCTAGGCTGCTGTTAACAGCACACACACGTTCGACGTGTGTGCATTGCCCCCGCTTCTGCGGAAATCGTTAAGATGGCACAAAGTGTGACCATCGTCGACTGAGGTAGCCACTAAGAGTGTACCCTCGGTTGGCGATGAGCAACCCCGTGCAGGGTGCGCTTCGCTGGTCTGCGCCTTGCCTCGTTGGGGCGGGGGTCGGGCCGTTGAAGTACTGCTCGGAAAAGTAAAGAAGTTGCCGGGAAAGGGTTGGCGGCCCTACGCAACGGCTGGTTATCCGATCTCTCTAAATTTACGCGACCGGTCACTAAACACACACACTAACATACAAAACCATACACTTACGCGGTCACACAAATACAAAATCACACACCCAGAGAGAGACGCAAGCTGCCAGCAGCAACCAACACACAGGTTCATACCCAGAAAGAGACACAAGCTTCTGGCAGCGAACAATACATATTTTCACACCTTGCTATCTATTTTTTGGAATACTAAGGCATGATTTATTATTATTGTTGGAATGTATCTTTGAATAATTTAAACCATAGCAACTTAATTATTTGACATTTATATTCTGTCATTTATATTTTGTATTCTCTTGACAAAGGCGTATTGCCGAAACATGTAGGGTTGTTTTAAATATATATACTTTGAAGTATACCAGACCTTTAATCGCCGACTTATTAAGTTTACCTTATATATATATATATATATATATATATATATATATATATATATATATATATATATATATAGTAAACCTAATCAGTAGGCGATTAAAGGTCTGTATATTACTTCAAAATATATGTATTTAAAAAACTCTACATGTTTCGGCGGTACACCTTTATCAAGAGTATACAAAATATAAATGACAGTATATAAATACCTAATCGCCTACTGATTAGGTTTACCATATCATACCAAGGTCACGAAGTTATTATATATATATGAAAAAGGAAAAATTTGTGAAAGACATATCTGCCCGAAATGTGAAGTTATCGATATTTCACTATTTATATGCATATATATATATACTGTCATTTATATTTTATATCCTTGATAAAGGCATTATTGCCGAAACATGTATGGTTGTTTTAAATATATATACTTTAAAGTACAGCCAGACCTTAAATCGCCAACTGATTGAATTTACCATATCATACCAAGGTCACGAAATAATTATATATATATATATGTATATAAATATATGGTAAATTCAATTTGTTAGCGATTTATGGTCTGGTTTTACTTCAAAATGCATATATTTAAAACAATCCTACATGTTTCAGCAAATTATGCCTTTTTCAAGGAATATAAAATATAAATGACAGTATATTAATGTCATACTTATACATTTGTAGTTGCCAAGGATAAAATTATTCAAAGATACATTCCAATTTAATAATAATAAATCATGCCTTAGTATTCTAGAATAGATAGACAACAAAAACAGGGAAAAGCAAGACATGAGTTATTATTATGTATACGCCCGTGGAGCGACATAAGATGTTAAGCTGTCAGCATTCGCCTTAAACAAGAAGGAAAACCACGAAAACATACTCGGATGGCCAGTCAGGGATCAAAACACGGAACTGTCAGCATGATAAGCAAATGTATAGATATTCAAATAACATAAGATATATAATTATATAACAGCAACATATATTATGATGGAAATTGCAGATCGTTACATAATTAAGTTATAGTATACTGCTTAAATTTTTTATGTCACTTCTGTTGTTAATTGAACTTTTTCCTGTTTAATACTAATCATTTCTTTGATTTCCCTTTTCATTGTGTGTTGTTCTTTATCAATTATCTGTTTTCAAAATTAAAAAAAAATATATAGGTACAACATATAAACTTAGTAATACTACTAACATCTATTTTCAAAACTATACAAACAAAAAAAATATATATAAGTTAAATTTCGAGAGCGTTTAAATTAAAAAAAAAATATTTGTTATGCGGTTTTGACAATACGTTACAATATAGATGTAAACTAGATTACACTGAGGTTTACTAGCGATCTGTGTCGCGTACAGTTACACTAATAACTCTATCAACTAATGCTTTGCCCATCTTTATATTAAAAGTTATCTTATCTTACTCCACGTGTATCCGGCTAAATGAATGAAATTGCAGAGTGGACGTCTAGTAATTAATGAATAGTTTGCATTATGTAGACATACGTAACTCCTTCCGCCTTACTTGCGAGATTATCCTTGAGAAGGTAAATCTTGCATTCTTTTCTTATCGGCATCTGTTTGTTTTTTAACCTTTTGTTTAGTCCTTATCTTTTTATATAATTTAAACAAAAGAATTTCAAGTATTAATAGTATTAATATGAATGTAATTATATAAACTAAAGAACTACTTGCTTTATGTGAGATAGTAATTTTGCTTAACATTTCCTTTTGATTATTAATTCTATCTGAAAGATTTAAAATACTTACTTCAGTTAAATTTATTGTTTTAATTTGATTATGATTCTCACTGTATTCCATTAAATTTAGTTTCATATTAATTGTTGATTTATAATTTTTTATAATTTGGTTTTTAATATGAAATTCACAATTATTAAAGTTATTAATAAAATAAATTCCTTTTATTAATTTAATATCAATTTGTTCATTGCATTTTTTAATTAATTTATTTTCTGTAGGACTAAGAATTAATTTCATATTATTTTCAATATCTCTTACTTCAAAATCTTGAATAGTGAAAGATTGATAAATACAATTTTTATAATTATTATCCATTTGTAAAATATGGACTTCACATAATGAATTATTTGAAATATAAAATTCTGAATCATGATTACCTAAGAATGTTTGTTTTGATATTTGAGGACAAATTTGATTTGACATGATATACTTATTGTCTTTTATGCCAACGTATTTAATTTTAGGAGTAATTTGTTTAAAAGTATTATTTCCTTCGTAAATGGGCAGAGCATTTAACATGAAATATTGAAATGCTTCATTACTTACAATTGGTATTAACAATATAAATGTAAAATAAGTGTTAGTTTTATATACTCTAATCTCAATTAAGCTTTCTATTTGGTACAGGTTATTTATGAGTAGCTCAAACGGAAATTCGTTATTTACATTTAAATGAATATTCTTAATACTACTGTTAATCCTCTTCCGATGAAGGTTCTGGAACATTGGCTAATTTTAGTGAATTTATATGATAACGTAAAATTTTATTCTTTTTTGTTTTAACTCCAACTGTTCCATTTTCATTGATTTTCGTAACTGTGTATGGCCCTTGATATCTTTCTTTCGATTTCTGTGAATAGTATTTATGGGGTTTTACATATACTGCCTGACCTATTTTTATTTCTTCATTTTCTCTATTTTTATTTATTTTAATGATTTTCTTTTCTTTATCTTCTTGCATTTTATTTGCAATTTTATTATAGAGATATTTCGTGTGTTCTTTATGTTTTTGAATATAATCTTGATAATACGTTTCATCGTAATATAGTTCCATTGGTTCTTTTGTATTAGTGTGTCCATACAAGAGTTCAAAAGGTGAGGTTCCTGTTGCTGAATGATTAGTCGAGTTGTATGCTAACAGTGATAATTTCATTATCTGTTTTATATCTTGAGTTAGTTTTTGATTTTTTATTAATCTAACATGTTCTAAAAGTATTTAATGTAATCGTTCAATTGGTGCATTCGAACTTGGATTTAAAGGCGTTGTATAATGAACATTGATTCTATATAATTTTAATAATTCTTTTAATGTTGCATTATTAAATTCTAAACCATTATCCATTACAATTTCTCTTGGTGAACCGTGTATACTAAAACTTTCTATTAATTTATCAACTACTTCAACTGCTGTTTTTCCTTGAATTGGATATACTTGTGCATATTTTGTGAAGGTATCTATTATAGTTAGGAAATTTTGTGAATTTATTGATATCGTATCAACGTGAATTTTATCAAATAGTTTCTCTATTAATTTCGTTAATTGAAAGGGTAATTTTGGTGGTGCTCTATCGTATTTGTTTCTTTGACATATTTCGCATCTCTTAATATAATTTGTTATATCATCCTTCATTTGACTCCAGTAATAATTCTTCTTTATCTGTTTTAAAGTTTCATTGATTCCTCTGTGATTAGTTTTTCCTTAATGGTTTTGCATTATGATTTCAATCTTTTCCTCTGTTGTTTCGATTATACTTACCCTTCGAAGACATCTATAAATTTTGGGTCCGTTGTTATTGAAGTGTTCGATATAAACTTGACACATTTCTTTATAAATTTCATCTCTTGTGTATAAGTAGTAATTTCCTTGAGGCATTATATCCTTTATTAAATCTATCAATTCTTGTTTCAGATTTTTCTTCACCAATTTTGCGTGGTATATTACTTTAGCATTTTTCGTATCAAATGTTACTGTTGTCGGAAATATATGTGTTTCTATGAATACTTGTAACTTCTGTATATCTATTGCCATATCGGTTATTGGTATTGATGTTTCTGGTTCTACATTTACATTGCTATGCAGTGAGTCATCGTCTTCTTGCTGTTTATTAGGATTATGTTCTATTCTTCCTAGTTCTTGTAGAATGTTATCTATTTCTTCCTGATTTCTTGATTTTTGTATTATCTCTTCCATTGTTAATTCTCGTGGTTCTAGATTTCGTAGTAAGTCATCTAGTTATTCATTATCAACTTGTGGTATTATAGATGATGTATCTTCTTGTAATAATTCATCTACATTATCTTCTTGGTTATGTACTTCGATTCTCGATAATGAATCCGCATTTTTATTAATTTTTCCATTTTTATATATAATTTCATAATCGTACTCACTTAATTTTATCTTCCATCGTTGTAATTTCGAGTTTGGTTCTTTCAAATTATGTAACCACACTAATGGTCTATGATCTGTGATTATCGTAAATTTTCTTCCAAATATATAAGTTCGAAATTGTTTGCAGGCCCAAATAATTGCTAACAGTTCTTTTTCTACTGTTGAATATTTTTGTTCTGCTTCCGATAATGTTCTTGATGCATAAAATATTGGTCTGTCTTGTCCTACCGTTCCTTGTGATAATACTGCTCCTATTGCTACATTGCTTGCATCCGTTGTTACTAAAAATTGTTTGTTAAAATCTGGATATTGTAATACTGGTTCATCACAAAGTATCTTCTTACAAAGCTCAAATGTTGTATATTCTTCTGTTATTTAAATTTTACTTCCCTTTTTTAAATATTTGGTTAATGGTTTTGTAATTTTAGCAAAATCTTTTATACATTTTCTGTAATATCCTAATAATCCTAGAAATGCTTTGATTTCTTTTTGTGTTTTTGGTATTGGATACCCCTTTATTGCTTCAATCTTATCTGGATTTGGTTTTACTCCGTCTTTCGTTATTATATGTCCTAAATAAGCAACTTCATTTCTTAAAAATTCACATTTGTCCATTGATAATTTTAAATTAGCTTCTCTTAAGCGTTTAAATACTATCTTTAATTTTTGTTGATGTTCTTCTAGTGATGCTGGATATATTATTATATCATCTAGGTATGCGTGACATGTGTCTACTGTTAGACCTCTTAAAATATGATTCATTACTCTTTGAAATGTTGCTGGGCTGTTTTTAAGACCAAATGGCATTCTTAAAAATTCTTAGTGATTATCTTCTGTGCTAAATGCTGTTTTCTCTCTATCTTTTTCTTCCATCTCGACTTGATGATAGCCAGACGCTAAATCTAATATCGTGAAATATTTAGCTCTTCCTAATTTATCTAATATATCGTGTATATTAGGAATTGGGAATTTATCGTCGATGGTTTTCTCATTTAATTTTCTATAATCTATTACCATTCTATATTTCTTGATTCCTCATGCATCCATTTTTTTGTACTATCGCTACTGGTGCTGACCATGGGCTTATACTGGGTTGTATAATGTTTTGTTCTAACATGCTCTTTATTTGTTTATTTATTTCTTCTCTTTGTATTGGCGATTTTCTATAAGGCTTTTGATATAATGGAGTTTCATCTTTTAATCGTATCTGATGTTTAATTTCTGATGTGAATGTTAAAGGTAATTCTTCACTGTGACATAAATCTTGATATTCTATACATAATTTTCTTATCATTTCTTTTTCTTCTTTATTCGAATGATCTAATCGTAGCTTTGCCTCTAATTCCTCTTTGAATTTCTTTAATCCTTTTCATAGATAATTTTCCTTTTATTCTGTTTTCTTCAACATAATTGTATTCTTCAGTTAAAATTGGTTTATCGAAGTTTATTTTCACTGGGGAGTTATTGAAATTTACAATTTCAGTAATTGCGTAGTAATCTTCTGTGGTCGTGATGTTTTCAGGTATTTCTACTCCTGGTGCTATTCTTTGATGATTTATATGTACTCCTTTTAGATTTCGATCTACAGGTATTTTAATTATTTTTCTTTCTCTTGGTCCTATTTTAATTTTTGGGTTGTCAAAATATAATTGTATTTCCGCGAAACTTGTGCGAAGTTTTTTAGTTTTAAAATCTATTATGGAATTAATTTTTTCTAATAATCTTAAACCTACTATTCCATCATATTTTTTAGAAAAATCTACTATATTAACTATATTAAATTCGTGTATTTGTCCGTACGCGTTAAATGTGTGTAAAGAAGGTATTCTAAGAACGTAATTATGATATGTGGTACCGTGCATTGTTGTTACTGAAAATGGTGAATATTTAATATAATTTGGAAAATGATTTTGAGCTATT
The DNA here is from genome assembly GCA_935421215.2 of Melolontha melolontha. Taxonomy (NCBI): domain Eukaryota; kingdom Metazoa; phylum Arthropoda; class Insecta; order Coleoptera; family Scarabaeidae; genus Melolontha; species Melolontha melolontha. The sequence goes on along the minus strand of OW285239.1, from coordinate 83,642,756 downwards.
TCAGTTGAAATTGAGGATGCTGATGCACCTGTATCAATTAGAAATTTTGCATTAATTTCTGGTACATAAATATAAGGTAATCGTATACAATGTTGTTGATTAAATTCTAAATGATTTCTTAACTTTATGGACATTCGGTGGTGTCTCGTTCGCTGAGGCTCCTGTTGGAAAATTTGGCTGCTCCTCTGGTTCGAATGGAAATGGTTCTGTATCTTCGTCCCAAATTGGTTGATAGTCGTAGTCTTCTGATTCCTCATACTCTTCATAATCTGGATTTTCTTCTTCTTCTTCTTCTTTGCCTTGATTGTTCATTTCTTCAAGTTTCCATTTTTGCTTTGATGTTGATGGTCCATATGATGTTTGTCTCATTCGGCTCATGCTTGGGTCAATTTCCATAGGTTGTTGTCTAGGTTTTCTTCTTTTTTTGCTTAATATGGGAATTTTGTTTACTTTGGTTTTGGAAATTTGGTTTGATAGGAAATGGATTTTGATAATTTGTTTTTGGCTGATATTGGAATTGTTTTACTTGTGGTTGGTGTTGAAATTGTTGTATTCGTGGCACTTGTTGTATTCGTGGAAGTTGTTCTTGTTGGGCTGGTGTTTTCATGTGTCCTGGTGTTATCTGATGTATTATTTTGTAGTTATTTTGCGGCATTGTTGATTTTCCGCATCTGTACTGCCAATTTTGGTATTGTAGTACTTCAGCTAGAGCATTTTCTAATGTCTCTGGATTTTTTAAATACATTATTTCGCCAATTCTACCGTAATTCATTAATCCTCTTTTAAATGTTTGTAATGCAGTTTTCTTATACATGTTTGTTTTTAACGGTATTAATTCTTCTTCAGTATCTAGTTGCATTTTAGTTAATAGTAAATTTAACATGTCCCTTTGTCCGAATTTGTAAGGATTTTCATTTTTCCTAGGCTGTTCCATTGTTTCATCATTCCAAAAAGAAAATCTTCTGATCTCTGGTCTAAGAATGTTAATTCTAGTAATGCTTTAATATTATGCCAAGTTTTTAATTTTCTTGCCCCTATTATCGATTGTGGTTCTCCACTCAATCTTGATTTTATTATTCTTATTAAATATGGGTTTAAAGGGTTATCTCTATTATTTTCATCGAAATAAGTTTTTATCAAATCTTCACAGGCATCAATAAATAATGGTAATGTATTTGGATCACCATTGTATATTGGTATCGTGCAGATTTCTGCTTGGCTTATAGAACTTCTCGTATAAGTTTGGTTAGCCATTTCGTTTAAATTTAATGTATTAATTGAATTTACTAGTTCTTCTAAAAGATTTTTTATTGACATATAAAGCTTTGCTTACCAGCATATATTTCTGTTATAATATATTTGCTTTTCGTCGTGTATTTCAATACTTTTTTCACAATAGCAAAAATATGTCTTACAATTACTACAGTAAATTGTAGATATGTAAAAAAAATTAAAAATCTACTTACAGAATTGTTAGTAAGATCTTCATTCGATTTTGTTTGGTTTGCTCTTTGTGTTATTCTCTTTATTATTCTTCTTGTTATTCTTCTTGTTAAGTATTGTTGTTTTCTTGTGTTACTTCTGTTATTAGTTGCTGTATTGGTTTGGTTTCTTTGTTGCCTTGTTATTCTTCTTGTTAAGTATTGTTGTTTTCTTGTGTTACTTCTTTTGTTTGCTTGTTGCTTGTTTCTTGCTTGTTGCTTCTTCTTAATTATAATATTGATTGGCACTTCGACGAGATTTTGATCGTTTCCGTGTTTTTTCCAATTCAATATCGTACCTTTGGAAATTTTGATCCTCCAGTCGTGTTTCTTAATTTTTATAACGCTGATGGGTACCTCGACGAGATTTTGATCGTTTCGGCGTTCGTTCCAGTTCAAACGTTGCACCTTTTGGAAATTTTTATCATCCAGGCCTTGTGTAACCGTCGTTGAATCTAATTGCTCGTACTGTCGCTTTTTGGCCCAAAGAATTGAAATTCACGCTAACTATTTTCGACGTTTGTAATTCTCCAACAGTGGTGGCCAAGGTCCGTCCTGACTGCGTCAGTAAAATTTCGAGAGCGTTGAAATTTTAAAAAAATTATTTGTTTTGCGGTTTTGACAATACGTTACAATATAGATTTAAACTAGATTACACTGAGGTTTACTAGCGATCTGTGTCGCGTACAGTTACACTAATAACTCCATCAACTAATGCTTTGCCCATCTTTATATATTAAAGTTATCTTATCTTACTCCACGTGTATCCGGCTAAATGAATGAAATTGCAGAGTGGACTTCTAGTAATTAATGAATAGTTTGCATTATGTAGACATACGTAACTTATATTTATATATATATTGTAATAAGTGGATATAGCTGAATAAATATAAATATGAGATTGATAATTGAAATTGATTGATTGATTATACTGAAAATGCTTTTTATTTATAAAGAAACCCTCGTATATTTTATTTATTTACTTACCAATAGTTGCTTCTAATGTACAGGTGTCTCTCTATTTTTAACTAAATATGTCACCAGCTTAACTCGAGTCGTAGGCACATTGTCGTCTCTGTCTAGGTGGGATTCATAACAAGTAGAATACAATATATATCTTATTTTACTTGTTTTATTTTAGAAATAACGTATAAAAAAACTGATATCACAGATCATAAAAATGTAAGTTTTATTGTTATTGTAAATACCTTCACATGTGCTTTTAGTAATGTTTAATATATTTGAAAACTAAAGGACCAAATTTATATGTTAGCGCTCATTTATATGACTTCTTAATAGGAAAAATTAATTTCGATATAGATAACTACAGAAAAATTGGTAAACTAAGTATTATGTTTGAAACTCTCTTGGAAGTATTTGGTATATTCTTTTTTACTCTGTTTACAAGATTTGAAATTATATAAAAGCTTATTTGTTTTAGATTGATTCAAACTTACCTTTTAATATTTTATACATAATGAAAAAAATTACGAAAAGATAGATATTTAATATGCAGTACAGGAATACCTTTACTTTCGATTTAATAATTGTCCAATATCTTCATGTACAGGATCAAGGATCACGTTGACTTTAGGAAGACGGTATAACCTCTTCGGAAAATCCTAGGCTGATTCCGATGATTATAACGTATGAAGTTCTGACAATTATTTCTAAATTCTCCTGGCATACTGGTTCTGGCTACTGGCTGGATACAATATTTAAGAGAATATATGGGCAATATTCTTCTCAACCAAATTCTTGTGATTTATTGCAATATTTTCTCCGAAAAACAATGAAAATACGGAAGAAATATTATATAGTTGGATATTTTTTTAATTAGGAAAATGTTTTTACGACCTGGTGGTCCGAAATCCTTTTGAAAATTCTCGATTGGAAATAAATATTTCCAGATATTTATATTTTGGATTTTAATTTATTCTCTGTATAATATATCAGAATAATTGAAACACACATGAGTAGGTAGTCCCGACACCATTATATGGTAGAAGGGAATTTAGATTAATTATTATTATTATATATAAGTTAAGATAGAACAGCAATATAGGTATGATTAAATGAAACAAACGCAGGATAAAAATTAAAAATAATATTTAATACAAAATAAAAAAAATAAAAAATATTTCTTTACAAATTATAAAGATGCTGTATTATACAAAAATACTTGAGGTATAAACATTCATTGAAAATTGACAGCTAAATGAATGGAAAACATCCTCTGAATGACACCGATCAAAACTTATCTAAAAATAATCAAGTTTAATATTAATTTCTCCCCAGAGAACCACACTGTATAAGCAGATACTGATACGCGAACAAAAAACTTACACGTGTGCTTTCGACACGCACAAACACCCTTAAATCCTCTCGAACAAACTTTTTAATTATTATTTTAACAAAGAAATGTTAATAATAAACTGTATTACCTGTATTTCTAACAATTAATTCTCTTAACTACAAGCTTGAATACAATAAAAATTTACTTATAGTAATTTTATATACTATGACGACGTCATTTAATTTTAATTCTACTTACAAGAAAAAAATATGTGGAGACTCTTACGAACAAGGAAGGTGCATAATCAATTTAAACATCAATAATACAATGAGAAATTTATCTATATAAATATCGGGACTTTAATACTAATATAACAAAATCAATTTCAATCAATCAACCCGAATTAATAAAAATATATTTAAATATATTTCATAAAACAACCTTCTTGTTCAAACTATAATTTTCATCTCCCATCGCAACTTCGATCTCTACACGAAATCTCGGATAACAAGTTTTTTCTCTTCGCAAAATTTATATACGTTTTGAATATACACTTCTATCCAAAAATATTTTATTTTAAATATTTAAATTATCAAAAAAAAATCCATGGCAATATGTATGTTTCGCCACAATGTGATTTTATCAGGAGTAAATACCATTTATCATCACCTGATGAAGGTATTGTGGCGAAATATACGTAGAGTCTACATTATATTTTTTGAGACTTAAGCGTTGTTATTAATTATAATAGGAGAATCTTTAATACTACTTAGATACTACCACAATTTGGAAGAAATTCATGTAAGTTTCGTATAGCCTTTGCAGCCCTTTCACAATGACTTACATGTATGGCCTAAATAAATATAACTGTCGACTACTTTAACCTTAATTTGATATTTTCTTATTTCTTACTGTTTTTTTTTTATAATGGATTTTAGTTGTCAATTATTTATAAGGTGAAGGAGAAAAGATGTTACACATAAAAGTAAAAAGGTTTAAAGTAATATATAATATCTTAATTGCAAATCCTCGAGATTAATACTTTACTGTACTTTCCTGGATAAGACAAAATTCAATATTTTGTCAAATTAAATTTTCGCACAGGTACGAACAACTAGATTACCATTCGATTTTCCAGGCTATTATTTATACATATACGATATAATATTGCGGTTCGGTATTCCACGTTACCTGAATATTACGACCTGAATTTTGATTATACAGTCGAACGAGCTTGACCGGAGATGAACATAAAAAAGGCTTCAAAGAATCAAGTGACCGTGCTTCTGATGTGGGGAAGAGTTTGATGGTTGGCTTGGTTTTGTTCATTTTTGTTCCGTTTCGAAAACAAACAACAATATTTTTGGTTTCTTTGGTAGTATTTATAAGCAATAGCAAAACTAACTAATTTTAATGTACGTAACGTATTAATTTTTGCTTATTGTGGACTAGAATTTTCATTTAAGTAGCAGTAAAAACTAAATAAAATATAAATTAGTAATCGGTTACTTTTATTGAAATAATATTTGTTATATACGTAAATTAATCAAATACGTGACAGTGTGCATCGATATTTTATTATTTTATATTAATTTAGAAGACTAATATTGAAAAAGCATTTACGCAACAGTGCTTTAGTGTGCTCTGTGTTTGTAATAAATTTCTTATGTATCAATCAACTGTTTTTGATTGATACCATTTAATAACATTTGATTTTCTTTTCATTCATAATTGTGTTATGATTAACGCTAAGGAATAAGTAATTAAACTTTTAGTTTCAGAAATTCTTTTATTGTAAATCACTACAATATTGTTTCGCCATACAATGGCTTCATCAGGTGGATGAATACTGAATATATACAATGGAAGTTAGAATATTTATGTGAAAACTGTGTTATGATTGTTATTTTTTTTTGTTTTCGAATTTGTAAAAACGCTTTTTTCATAATTGCATCTTTCTTTTTCCTACAGTTAGTATTTGTTTCTTTTTCTTTAATTTAAACCGTGTCTGGTAATAAGGCCAAAGTCTGTGTGCAAATGTTCTTTATACCAGAAGATGGCGCTATCACAACTGCTAATATACTACCGCGTGGTTTTAATCTAGCCTACACTGTATCAAAATGTGAAGGAATAATATTTAGCCCCCATTACAAAATATAATTGCTTATTAAGGTAAATTGGTCTAGTAAACCGCAGAGATAGAGATACAGCTTACAGTTAATTTTCACACAGTAATTGTCTGAAAATTCACCTGTGTGTGTATGTGTGTATAATAGTACTACCGAAGTGAAAATGAGATAACAGTAAAAATAAGACAGTAGGAATAACAAATATTAGTTTTGCGCAAGAATGTTGAAGAAGTAATTGCAAAAGAGTATATGGAGTTATATAAGAAATTATAATTAGTTGTGTGACATGAAGTTGCGTATTATAATACACATTGATTTGGAAGTAATACCTGCAAAAAAATTAAAATCGAAGAACATTTGCAAAAGTGTAGAATCTAACCATGGAAAAATCTGATACCGAAATCGTAATAACCTAAACCAAATAATAATGTAATGATAACGAATCATTACTTCAATTTAGTCTTATATAATTTCTTAGTAATTGTTTCTTGACATCAAATGCATAGTTTACCGACCACAATTTTGCATTAGTATTAAATAACGGAAATAGTAATACATTTTCAGAAGTCATATATGTTCAAAGTATTGTGTATAATTAATTATACGAGTATGAGCTTTTTATTTCTATCGTTCGGATACGCTTTTAATGTTTACATTTATCGGAAAAATCGTTAATTTCTCGTTAGCCTGTGCATAAATATTCATTAAAATTACCTATGAACAGTTTGAAATATTTCATCAATACCAAGCGGAAATAAAATTTTATATAACCTAAAATGCCTATACGCCTATAAATACAATGAAACCATGAATACTGGATGTACCAGCGCGTGAACAATTGATTTTCTCACTGGAGAAGAAGATATTCTGTTTAACATTATTATTCATGAAACACTTTGTCAATGTCTGTAAACAAAATATCGTTTAAGCTTAATGTACAAATAATAATTTTACCACAAAGGATTCTCTCGTAAAACTGTTCGAAAAATTTAAAAATATTTCATTTTCTGGATTTTAATTTGTACTCTCTGTTAACTTAAATAATGTGACAATTGTGTTGATGTGGAAAACTGAATTTTTAGTGTAATCGTGTATATGAATGTGATGTAAAGCAATTACATTTGAATTAAAAAAAAGGAAAAATATGTCAAAACAAACCAGATTGCTCTTTTTAATTTAATTTGATATTAATGCCCGTGTTCTTCACCTCTAGATATCTAGCGGATAAAGTTGCCCTCTAGATAATTATAAGAAAAACACATAGATGATTTTCTTCACTCATAGATAAGTATTGGTTGGTGTGATGAATCTAAGTATGTAGTTTTGGATAAATTCATTGTTCAGTAATGGAACCTATTGTGAATATTTAGAGGTTAAGAAAAGATGATCTGTTCATGATGCTACAATGTTCAATAATTCCATTGAACATTGTAACATCATGAACAGAACAAGGCCAATCAAACAGTATCCATCGCTTTTAATTTATAATGTCACACCACCTGTACATTTATGAAAAATCCCTTAGTAACTTTACAAGATCTTCAGAATGAAGATGAAGTTGAAGACAAACGACTTTTCTAATGCAATTTTGCTCGATGAAATGACATAGTAGACATTTTGAATTATACGGGAGAATAATCTTGACCGACTAAAACAATTTTCAGCCATTACCTCTGCACAAGACTGCTTGTTATTACATAACAATCTCGGTAAGATATCTGATTGGTGCACTATGAATAGACTAAATCTGAATATTTCTTAATGTACAGTTATTACATATACAAGAAAAGTCCATTTTGTTGTCTATTGCTATTAAATTTCTGGATATGTTTTAAAAATTTCCACGGACGTAGCTCTTCTTTAGTAATCACGTTTTATGTAGTAGTTAGCATGTGATCAAAAATATTGGGTTTTCTTTGCCAAAATTGTACCAGTTTTTAAAACACTTTTACATTAGTTACTTTATTTCATTATCTCATTAAATCCAGATTCGAATATTATATTCTTAATTGTTTTACTATTTATAATTTCCATATTAATATAATAGAATCTATGCAAAGAAAGTTTTACTCTTTTTAAGTGAGGGTTACTTCTCATGAAAAGGATTGCAGTAATTGTTTCCTGCCCGAAAAGTTCAATACAACATCAATGATTTTAATTGAAATGTATTAATTCTTTACCAAAAAAATTTTAAAGTTCCTAAAACAAATTCTAGATTAACATCTATTTTTTGTATTGGTTTTCATAGTACTAACGGGTTAGTAAGATCTCCCACTTCACTACTGTGTTCTTACTATAATCAAATCTCCTATGTCTGCGATGTTCGTACTGATTAAGTACCATAATTAATTATGCGTATCCTTATTTTTCTGAAAATACATAAGTTTATTTATTTAAGAAATTTTAGTTTAGTTATTTATAACATATTTTTCTTTTCCCTACACGCAACGTGCAACAATAAAAGGTTCAAGAAAACTGGGTTTGCAAAAAAATTTTGCCCAGTTCAACATCCTCCACGGACTTACCTTGCGTGGGTGAGATGATCTTAATTTGACAAAGTAGCCATCTAGTGCCGACGGCGTAAAACTTAGTGAAGATGATCGCGTGACTCTTGTCGAAACGTTGATAAACTGATAGTTGTAGGGGTTATACGTCACGCGCAGAACGTACTTGCGCTAATGGACCCACTAGGGAGTAAGAGAGTAATTATGAATAGAGGAGCTACGATGTAGTAAAAGAAAACGATCCACATTAAAGAAAACAAACCAAGTTTATTATAAACTTTTTGTCGAAAATAAAATTTACATGATAAAATAGAAAAAGGCGAAACTCTGTATGTAACTAATTTAAACTATATAGTTATTTAAATAAAAATATTATTATTAACCATCAACATCATTTACATAAAAAAAGATTAAGTATGCAAAATCAAGACACTCAAACACTGGTACGTTACGGTATAAGACCAGACTGTATATATTAGAGTACAAAAAAAGTAGGCGGTATACGTTATGAGAGATCTCTGGTGTACGCTTTCACAATCGAAATTAAACCTTATATACGTAATCTTAGGGCTACATAACTTACGCTATTTATATAAAATAAATACAAATGAAATATATTCTCATGCACGTAATTCTTAATTAAATTGAATCAACAAGTTTGTGTTTAATCTAAATTATATCAATGGAAGAAATAAATATAAGACAAGACAAGCAAAAATAATAAAAAATTACTGTGAACGATGCTAATGTATTTACAACAAAGAAATTATTTAAAGTTCCAGACGAATAAAATATAATTTAATGCGAACTATCTTAATATAATTTACGAACAAAGAGATTATTGGAGGTTTACGATAAAAGGCAGAATAAATCAATGCATCTTATTATTTCGTGCCGCTAATTTTCGTAAAGCACGATACAAATTATTGAGTGATAATAGATCAGATGGAACGGCGTAATTAGAGGCAAAGCTACCTTACAGCCTGCTGATTTTGCTCAAGGTTATCCAGTCGTTATGACGCCGTTTCCGTTTCACATTTGGTCCTCAAAGTGATTTCCGGAACACATGGTCCCATATATTTCTCCAAGAGATTATCTACTTCCGTTGATTTAAACACTCGTACGGCAAATTTGAGTAACCAATTAACTAAAAGACCTCATAAAAAACCTTGAAGATGTTAAGCTATGCATTAAAATTAGCGAAATACGAAGAGTGGGAACACAAAGGAATATTACAAAGTGGGAAAATGACACCCAAGGCTATTCGAGGGGGGTTAACTAATCTTCGGCCTAGTCAATAACGTCTCAAACTCATTATGCTGCCAATAAGCCGATTATTTCAGTGTAAAATTTTCACGATTCCAAATGTCCAGCGGCACACATACAATCAAAAGTCAACTCAGCTGACTGAAAGGCTAGACAAAAGAGATTTAGGTCAACCTCACCGAAATTGTATTATTTCCGCTGAGTCACGCAGGCTCATAGTACAGCAATACCGCTATGAATATATACCATCCGCTAAGATATTGTAATATGTTATTATGTTCTTTGTTTGATAGTTATGCTTACGTTCATTTAAAAATTCCTGTTATTGGGGTTACCTATATCGAATAAACATATTATTATTAATTAATTAACTGTGGAGCATAAAATATTTCGACATGTCTGTTGTTTCTGATGTTGATCAATCCTCAGGAAGTTTAGCACAACTACGACCAAATTTAAATTCTTGATACTACTAAGGTGGTATCTCTCATCAAAAATAGTTTTTAGACCATCGATACACCCATTTTCATTTTCTTTCAATTGAAAATAAAACAAAATCATTGCTCGAGAATGTTCACGACTTGCACGTTTGTTGTTTTCGATTATTACATTTCATATTTTCACTTTTGTTTCATAGAAAAAATATTAAAATTTATGGTATTTAGTTTTTGGTCGAGCATACATACTACAGTGTTGCCACATATAGAAATTTTAGTGGCACTCAATGTATTAAAAAATATCAAAAAATTTAGGTCGAATAATCAGACTTTTAGATCGCAGTTTGGAAAATACAGTAATTCTTAAAAGATCCTTTCTATTAAATTAAAAGGACTTTAGAGAGTTTATGTTATTTTTACTGTTATTAATAAACAAAGCTTTCAGAAGGCAGGTAAATAATGTTACGACTTTGATTCAAAGGGGGAATCTTTCCCTGAATAACTTTACGAAACAAACTACTCTGAAATATAGCAGTGATAGTTAACAGTCAAGACTGGAGTCTTTACAGGGTGTATAGTAGTTGTGCGGAAGCGTTTATCTTACTTTATTGTGCCCCGTGGGACTTTAATTAGTGGTTTTTTACCTACTGATGATGACAACTTAGTTGTCGAAATACGTATTTAGGATACGACTAATAATTGTGGTAAGGGGTTATATACCTTTTTTAAATTATTATTTAACCACAGTCTCCATTGAAAGAATTTTCATAGGAACTATATCTACTTTTACATAAACCGGATCTCAAAAAACCGCGTATTAAAACTCATTATAAAATGTGACAACACAATTTTATCGGAATAAAGCATAATAAAGCAGGCCAAGTTGGTACAGTGTGTTTCACTTTTCATGGGGGCACCTAAATAACTTTTTTATTTTGAAAGCAATTAATATAAAAATTTTTATCAGTTGTGTAGGCCACGACAATGCGCCTTTTTGTGTGAATAGAGTTTTAATAAAGTCAATATCTAGCCAACTATAATTAAAATAAAAAGTAGAGTTTCAAGTAAAGTCATGCTAGCGATTAAGATAGAGCAAAAAAGTATTAGGAAAAGTTTTTACAAATCACTAAAGAACCCCTAATACCAAATTTCGCTGACAATTTTTCATTTTTAAATTCTTCTACATTTTTAAGCTATCTGTAGATAATAGTTTCTTATTGCAATAATAAGAGTGCCATGAAGCAAAAAATAATTTGTCAGTTCAAACGTCAATTTACTAAATAGTTTACTTCAGTTGTAACTAGTGAACTTTGCTGAGCAATGGCCGATAGACATTTAAGTATTGCTCAAAAAGTAGAAACTATTCGAATTGTTGGTGATAATGTACGCTCTACCCGAGAGGCTGCTAGCAATATCTCGTAAACTCGTGTGAGGATTATTACGATACTCTGACTGACGGATGGACGTTCAGGATGTCTCGCGTTAAACTCTTTAGCAGGCTCTTGGGTAGAACGTACATAATCACCAACAATTCGAATAATTTCTACTTTTTAAGCAATAGTTAAATGTCTATCGATAGTTACAACTGAAGTAAACTGTTGTGAATTGACGTTTGAACTGACAAATATTTTTTTTGCTTCATGGCACTCTTATTATTGCAATAACAAACTATTATCTACAGATAGCATAAAAATGTAGAAGAATTTAAAAATGAAAAATTTTTAGCGAAATTTGGTATTTGGGGTCCTTGAGTGATTTGCAAAAACTTTTCCTAGTACTATTTTGCTCTATCTTAATCGCTAGTATGACTTTACTTGAAACACTACTTTTTATTTTAATTATAGTTGACTGGATATTGACTTTATAAAAACTATATTCATACAAAAAGGTGCATTATCGTGGCCTACATAACTGATAAAAATTTTATATTGATTGCTTTCAAAATAGAAAAGTTATTTAGGTGTCCCCATGAAAAGTGAAACACACTGTATATAATAAAAATTGTGCATACTTTTAGCGAACATAACTGAAGCAAGTGAAACCCCTCGACCGCCCATTTGGGCGGTCGAGGGGTTTCACTTGTTTCAGTTTATGCTGCCATTTGACAGCATAAAATTTTAGATATCTTACATAAGAAAATTTTCGAGAAATAATTCATTAAATGTTTAGGAAACCTATTAAAAAACATAAAAGAACTGAAATTGGAACTAAATTAACATTCAATAAAAAAAAAAACAACAAATGAAATTCAAAAACAAAGATTTTGGTGTTGAAGTATCTTTAGGTATCAAGGTAAATGCTCAAAATTCCATCCATTTATTTCTTGACAATAAGCTAGTCTACAAATGCTCGAGATATCTGTACTCGCTTTAATTTTTGCTTATACATATATATGTTTCCAACAATTGCATTCGCCCAGTAAATATCGGTGTAATAAAAACTTGGAATGTCTCATTTAACTGAGAAATATTGTATTGAAATTTTAATGATGTTGGGATATGGAGATAGACGGAGACAACAGGAAGAAGTGTGCAATTTATTTAACAATGCATACCCTGATAATCATATCTCTCAGTCTACCGTTAGTAAAATTATTCGAAAATTTCAAGAAACTGGTTCTGTAAAGGATTTGCCAAAAACTGTTAGACCTGGAGCTGTAAATAATGAAGAACATCAAAATGTAATGTTGGCGGTCGGGAAAATCCACATTTTTCTGTTAAGCAAATCGCCCGAGAGCATAATTTAAAGAAAACTTCTATTCACAAGATTCTCAAACATGAAATCCGTATAACATCAGTATAAATCTTAGATTGTTCAAGAATTATTTGTAGACTAATTGGAACGAAGGTTGGAGTTTTATAAGTTAATAACACGTCGATTTGAAGCACATGCTAATTTGCAAGAAAAAATCCTCTTCTCTTCCTCTTCTCTGGCGAGGCAACCTTTTGTTTGAATGGTACAATCAACAGGCAAAATACACGTTACTTGTCCTCTCAAACAATCCAACACCGGATTCTCATGCTTAAATTCAATGCTTGCACTGAAATTATTCGAAATCGAATTCTGGCACCGTATTTCTTTGAAAATACTTTGAATGCAGACGTTTATTTAATTTTCTTAAGATTTGAACTAGTTTCCATGTTAGCTACGTTATATCCAAATGAAGCAGATCCAGATATACCCCATAACAGTATAAGGCTCAATCAGAATGGGGGCACCTTCTTATTTCGGAATTAATGTCTTCCACGTTCTGAGTGACACTAATCTTCCTAATTGATGGATAGGTAGAAGAGGTGTAATAGAATTGCCAGGTCGCTCGCCGGATTTAACTCCGCTAGACTTTTTTCTTTGGGGCTACCTAAAAGATAGATTTTACCTAAATAGGCCGAGAGATCTTGAAAGCTTAAAAGATCGCATTCGAATAGGGATAAGGGCTATCACACCAGAAATGACAGCAAACGCTATTAACGAATTTGAACGGCGAATTTATCATTGGTAAACTGTCAATGAAACACAGTTTGAACAACTGCTGTAATTTCCTCGGCGAAATTTTAATATCTCTGTTTATTTATTAGTTAATCAATATTTGAATGATAATTTAGTTCCAATTGTTTCTCGAAAATTCCCCTATGCAAGATACCAAACATTTTATGCTATCACCCAGACAATCGAAGGGCCTCTCAAAATCGCGGAAAAAACTAGGAGCTGTCCCCCAAAAGAGCAAAGATGACGGCATCGCTCAAAAACAAATGAATGTAGAAAAATGATTATGGCATCAAAATGTTCATTTTTAAAAAACAAAATCCGTTTCAGAATTTTTTCATAAAATCACATATTTCAGTCCCACTCGCCATATTCCATACTTTCTGGTTACGGTGTATATTACTGTGGCAATTAGATTTTACCATTCTACTTTCACGGTCTATTTTTGAAGGACACACTGAGCCATGTTTTCTCATTTGTTTCAGCTGTAGGTGGATCAGAAATCATCAATAAATTTTTCACAATGCTACGTCGTATGCTAGGCTTAGTCAATCTTCTTGCCATATAGGGTATCACCAATTCCTTTACTAAAGCCTTTAGAAAGAATTTGCGTCTGTGAGTGACACTAGCGTTAAAATTTTGATGTTTTTTTTTTGTAAAAGCATTTGGTACTGATTCATCAATTATATTGAAAAAAAATCGTCATAGGCCATCGCTTATTTTACCTTGTACATGTGTGTGTGGATACCATTTGATCCATAGCGTTGACACCGCCTTTTATTTTATTATTGTATGAGACAATTTCGGGCTTTTTTTAGCGTCGTCATAGCTATGTCATAATACCTAGTGCTTAGTAAAATATCGCATTTGTACTTATTGGGTACGTAACTTACTATGCTTGCGTTGTTTTTTAAGCAAAATGAAGATGCAACTAAAGGATTTTTCGATGCGATGAACTTTGGGATATCTCACGTATTTTGACGTCGTACAAATAAGAGTAATATTTTTGCCAAATAGAATACTGGCAAAAGAATAGTCATTTGTCAGATTCAAAGCAGAATTGTCAATACTATGTACTAAAGTTACTACTAAAGTTAGGATTATTTCAATTCTTTGGCTCCAGTAGTGATGACGATGGTGGTAATGCTAATGCAGAAAATATTAGTGATTGTAATAAGCCAAGCCCGAATATTGGCATTTGAAAGTTTCTATATTTCTCCAAGCACCCTGGCGTGGGGAAATAACCACTAGCTAAAAATAAAATTTAGCCATAGAATATTATTTGGCGTGTACCTGCCTTGGCATAAAAACAAAAGGCTGCTGTAAGAAGTGATGCTTTTCAGTTATTTGTTACTGAAATTAATATGCAGGAAATTGTGCACTGTACCAACTCAGAAGCAAGGCGTATTTCCAATGGGAGATCAAAGGCGTGGTCTGATGTAACTGTTAATAAAATTTATGTATTTTGTTGATTACTTATTTATGCTAGAGTTGACAGAATCTGAGATGTTCCTGCAAGAGAATATATATACATATTTGTGTCAGCACTTGAAATATAAATTTAGAGTTTTACTGTACTATAGATACGGAAATGTAAGGAAATTTTCTCAATTTCTCATAGTTTTGTTCAGGTGAAAACATTCTTTGAAGTGATTTAAATTTTATTGTGTAGTTAATTTAAATACAAACGGCTTGGTTATTTATTCGTATAGTCTGTTTCAAGACATAATGCGGCGACAAGCTGATGTGTAAATACTGTAATTAGGCACCCTGCGGAGAGCTTCTAGAGAAATGTAAACAGTGGTTATAATAGCGGCAGAGAAGTATTAAGCATACATTTTTATTATAGGAACTTAATTTTGTCTACACATATTGTAAATTCATTGACGAATAATATCGACTTGCCACATTGGAATTTTCCTTGGATCCTTTTTCTTGTTTGAATGCTGTGGTTGACAATTTTGTATAATTTCATTTCAAGTTATAGTGCGATGACATAAATAAAGTCATTAAGAATCTATTGTGCTAATCCTTCCATCAAATGGCGATGGTAAACACAAATTTTAAGTACCTGGAACCTATCTAGGCTAGCTTAAGTGTGTCTATAAAATAAAATAATTAATGTAAATCCCTAATTTTAATACTCTATACGTACTTATATGTTATACTCAAATAACGTTTTCAATTTAATTTATTTTAAACAAGGTGATCGAGCGTTATAAATTCAAAAGTTTAAAATATTCAGACCTTGGGAAAATAGTGCAGTTACTTTAAGAGAAGGTGTTCCAGTAGTTGTGGATGTTAGCAAAAGGGAGGAAATGTAAATAAAAAACAAAGACAACATTTATCTATGGATACAAAGCCAATTGTATTAAATGTCTACAATGGTTTAATGGAAATAGGTGAATTATGTACTTTGAAAGCTATCCTAAAAATTTCAGAACTTACTAAAATACCGGACTCAACTATTAGAAAAATGGTGAATATTAGTGTTTCTGAAGGAAAAGAGAGATTATAGTGGACAATTTAAGAAGATACGATGTAGTTCAGCAGAAGATATACTTCTTGCATCTGTATAGAAAAAGGAGGTACCTACAGTTGATAGTTTACGGGTTGCATTAATAAGTCATGATGTTGAATATTTAAAGTCCACAATGTGGAGATTGTTAAAAGCTAACGGATTCAAATACAAGAAAATTGATAGAATGCAGTTTATAGTAGAGAGTTAGAGAATACGTAAGTGGTACGATTACTTACTTGCTATCGATAGATATAGACAGCAAGGAAGAATTATTTATTACCTCGACGAAACGTGGTACATGATACGCATGATATTGTCAAAATGGGCTAGAGTGATAATTCAGATATAATATTGCATTGTGGATCTACAAATATTGAAGGAGCTGCGTTCTTGTCTATAAAAAAACATAAAAAAAACTGTTCCATAGATTATCACAAAGACATGTCAGCATCAATATTCGAAAATTGATTTGAAAATAGTTTACAACCAAAGTTAAGTACAAATAGCGTGGTTGTTCTTGATAATGCTTTCTACCACTCTCATTTACAAAAGAAAATACACAGTAACAGCAGGAGCAAGGGAACTATGCAATAACATTTTCTTTGAAGGTTATTATACAAAAAAGGAACTATTTGAATGCATGAAGCCATTCGAATTCGCAAAAGAATATGTAGTCGTTACGTTTGCCACCGCATCACTGCATTTTTAACCCTATTAAATTGATTTGGGCACAACTCAAAGAAAACAAACGAGGAAAAAGTAAATCGTCGAAATCCAGTGAGAGTGTTATACAATTAATAAAAGGAGAAATAAAAAACATGTTGCGAAAATTGAGGCAAAGTACAATGATTTACCAAGGCTGCATCCGGAGCTCATAATTAATTTAAATAGTGACGAAGATTCCACCAAGTCAAAATGTGAGGATGATACAGACATTTTTATATCGAAAGTTTTAGATGTTTTCATCTCCCTTTGTTTATATGTTTGCTAATTTGTAAATTAACCGTCATACAATTTACAGAATAAATTAGCGCGCAAAATATATTCTTCTCTTTCACATAGCGTAGGCGACGTTTCATATAAATATACATTCATACTATAATACAAGTATACTTTTATTATTTATATTCAAATATTAATAATACGGGCCTGTAGCGTGCTTTTCATATCGATTACTTTTATTTCATACCACCTATGTTGGTGGAAGCAAGTGGTTCATACTATGTCTTGAAACAGACTGTAATATGTTATTATATATATCCCATTCTCTTGATACTAAAACCGATGCGAGTGTTTTAGATGTGTACACATTGCAAAATGTGTACTGATTAGTAATATACTTTACTGAATATACGATTGAATATTTATTTGAATGAAATTTTGATTACTAGACAGACTAGTTAAAATTAGAAGCGCTTTTATTAGGAGCTCAATAAAGTTGTTTTACCAGTCGCAGCGAAGTACAGATATAATTAATAAGATTATCTTCCTGGAAATTATCTGCACATTCGTGTGTATGTCAAATGGTGTAAAGCATCATAGTCGAAATGCAATTGCACTATCTGAATGGGCAAATTTGATTTCCATAAAGTGAACTTTATGATGCTAGGTACGCACGGCAACATAAATTTAATTCAAGCGCTTAAGTACCTGCACGCTTGCACTGCCAGCACCTTTAACTGATAAATTTGTAAATAATTTGTAACAGTCATTTACATTACTAAAGGGGAAATAGTAGTTTTTTTTACTGAGATGCAACTGCGAAAAATATGTGTATTTCAAATCGAGAAATTATGGATACCTCTTCGACGCTAGTCTACTAATTAAATTACTATTAAATGATATAATATACGGTTTTAATTAGCGGAGAGAAAATTCTTCATTTTATCTAAATTGTAATTTTATTCTAATTACCAATTTGCTAATAATTCTCTGCCAGTACAGAACATACAGTGCATTCGTAAAGTCGCGGATAAATTCAAGAAAAATTAAAAGGTTTTCAATAAAACCCTCGAACCAGTCGATTTTTATTTTTAGATTAGAGTTTTCTTACATGAAACTGAAATATGCAGGTATCTCCAAAAACCGATATGTTGTTATGTTTTTTTTTTAATACTCACACATATTTTTTTATTACAGAATTAGAAAGGGTGGATTTTTTTACATACGACAAGGTAATTTTGGATGATATTTCCATAAGAAAATTAATATTATCGTAAGTAATATTATCGTAAACATTAAAAATCTTCACTTTTTTAATATCTAATCCACTGTGCTGCTGAAACAATTGTTGTCGTTTTACGATTAGGTATTAAAAAAGTGAATATTTAACCATTAGTTTTATTTCTGTTATAAAATATTTTATAACATCTTTAACATTTCGGTGTTGGGCCGAACGTACAAAGCCACATAAATTTTTTTTGTCGTTGCTACTGCTCACCCATCCAGTAACTGACCGCGGTAATGTATGTTTGACTATGTCAATTACAATACTGTTACCTTGACTATACTGCCGTGTCAGGTGATGTCCTATTTAAAATATTATAAGATATATATTTCGATTTTAATAATCTCTTTTGACAAGGATTGAATGCTTATTATTCTTCATGCACCAAATAATGTTTTATATTATCTTTAGGATGGTAAAATTTGATATTTACATTTTACTACTAATTGTGCTGTGTACTATCACAACATGTTAACTTTGAAAGTGTCGTTTTATTTACATATCAAAATTTTATAAAATCTAAGCTAGAAACATAAAAGTTTCTACTACTTTTATTTTAGTTGAATTTAATACTCGTCTTTGTTACTGAACTGCAGTTGTAGTATATGTTTCTACAATAAATTCTTTACGAATATTTTATTTTCTGTATAATTATATTTTTCTCAGTATATGTTTTATTAAATATTATTTGTTTTCTTTTATCGATTTACACACTTTCAGGTTTGACTTGTAATAGCAATCTATACATTGCCTCCTTGTTAACTTCATTACTAGTAGTTATATCACTTGCAACTATACTCTGATGTCAATGGATTGATGCCCTTTCATTATAATTAACATTTCTTAGATGCATATATTAATAGAGATAATATATATATATATATATATATAATAACTTCGTGACCTTGGTATGATATGGTAAACCTAATCAGTAGGCGAATAAAGGTCTGTATATTACTTCAAAATATATGTATTTAAAAAACTCTACATGTTTCGGCTGTATACGCCTTTTTCAAGAGAATACAAAATATGAATGACAGGATATAAATGTCAAGTAATTAAGTTAACTTAATTACATTTATATCCTGTCATTCATATTTTGTATTCTCTTGAAAAAGGCGTATACAGCCGAAACATGTAGAGTTTTTTAAATACATATATTTTGAAGTAATATACAGACCTTTAATCGCCTACTGATTAGGTTTACCATATATATATATATATATATATATATATATATATATATATATCATCAATACCTTATTTACCGTTAGGTGTTAAGGTTAAATACAAAAATCAAACAATTCCTTAAAGTTACAGTACATGAGATCAGTAAGTGCAGCCTATCAGAATCTATCATTATTATTTTATTCTAATTTCGTTCCGTATATCATCCTTGCCCATTCTTTCTTGTTGATTGCCATTCTTTTCGCCTCTCTCCCTGACATTCCCTTGGCTCTCAATATGTCTTCCACTTGTCTGTCCCACGAATTCCTAGGTCTACCTCTTGGTGTTCTCTGATATCTTGTTGCTTGCCATACTTTTCTTGTTGTTCTCTCCTCTCCCATTCTTGTCAAGTGTCCAAACCATCTTAATTGATTTCGTTGTATATCTTCCTTCAGCGTTCGTACTTTAAGTTCTTCCCTTATTTTGCTATTTCTTACTATGTCTCTCTTGGTAATTCCCATTATTCCTCTTAAAAACCTCATCTCCATTGCTTGTATTTTGTTTTCCATTCGTTTCGTCAATGTCCAACTTTCGCTTCCGTATATCAATACGGGCTTAAATATAGTTTTATAAACTGAGGTCTTAGTTTTCCTTGACACTTCTCTTCTTCCCAGGAACGAATTGTTCAAGAAGTAGTAGTGTGCAGATGCTGCATCTAACCTGTCATTCAGTTCTGCCTCCATGGTTCCTGTTTTGTGTATTTTCACCCCTAGGTATTTAAATGTTTCTACTTGTTCTATTTTAGTGTCGTCAAATTTTATTTGTAATTCATCATCTTTTTTCCCTATTACCATAACTTTGGTTTTCTCTGCGTTTATTTTTAAATTCTTCTTTCGCAACGCCTCTGCCCATATATCTAGATTACGCTGAAGGTTGAGCTTATTTTTCGCATAAATCACCAAATCATCTGCAAATATGCTCTCTGCTATTTATACTGGTTCCATGTTGTAGTATCCCACCTTCATTTTCTTAACTTTCATTTTCGCTTCTTTTGTTACATCATCCATTATTATATTAAATAATACTGGGCTAAGGTTGCCTCCTTGTCTTAATCCCTCCGTCGTTACAAATTCTTCAGATCTTGTGTTCCTGGTTCTAACGTAATTTCTTGTGTTCTTATATAGCTTTAATACAGTTTATTAATTTTTGCCCGACTCCTCTCCTTCTTAGACTGTTCCAAACTAGTTCCCTTGGCACGCTGTCAAAGGTTTTCTTGAGGTCTATAAAGGCCACATATATATTGTCATTGGTACATTTCTCTATTAATTGTTTCAGTGTGAATATGTGGTCCTGAACTCCGCTTCCCTTTCTGAAACCACTTTATGAATCTTCTAGTTGTCTTTCCACTGTTCTTGCTAGTCTTTTGGTCAGTATCCATTCATAGAGTTCCATTCATAGAGTTTGGCCAAAGCAAAGTAATACCCCTGTAATTAGCGCAGTCTCGTTTATTCCCTTTCTTGAATATCGGTATCAATATTCCTATCTCCCAGTCATGTGGTATTTGTTCCTCTCTCCATACTTTGTTTAGTAGCTTGACCATTATTTCCACAGCTTTCGGTCCTAGGTTCATTATCATCTCCGTATATATTCCATCGTGCCCTGCCGCCTTGCCCCTTTTTAATCTTCTCACGGCTTGCGACACTTCTTCTATTGTTATCTCTACGTCTTGTTCGTTATTTTCGTTAATATTCTCTTGTTCTTCTTCAGTTCCTATGTCATTGTTCTTTTCTATCGTTAAGAGTTCTTCAAAATACTCCTTCCACCTCTTTATAATGTCCTCATCTTCATCTAGTATTTTCCCTTGTTTATTTTTAATAAGATCGGCTTATATGTTCTTCCGTGTCGAAGGGTTTTTAGTACTCTATAAAACAACTTTAGGTTTCCGGAATGGTCTCTCTCCATCTTGGCTCCAAATTCTTCCCATGATTCTTGTTTCGCTGCTTTTACCATAGTTTTAACTTTAGTTCTCTGCTCTTTGTAACTGTCGTATTTTTCATTTGTACTATCGTTCAAATATTGCATCCATTTCTCTTTCTTGGTTTTTATATCAGCTTTTATTTCCTCGTTCCACCATCTGGTTTGTTTGCTGTTTTCTCTAATTTTTGTCATTCCGACAACTCTCTTGGCTGCTTTAATTATTAGTTCTTTCATAAGAGTCCACAACTCTTCTACGTTTAATTCATTTATAGTTTCTTTTATTTTGTCAATCTCTATTTCTACCCGTAATTTAAATTCCTTTGCCGTCTCTATCTCTTTTAACTTGTACTTTTAGTATTTCTCTTTCATAAAGTCAATGTTGAACTACGAGTATATTACCAAAATATATATATATATATATATATATATATATATATATATATATATATATATCAATAGCCTTAGTATTTTAAACTTCGTTTATCTAGTCTTCTTATATTGCATTATCTATAATTTTCATCATCGCTGTCTTGCTTATTGTGACAGCCAATATTTTATAATTTTCTTATCATTCGAAGCAATTTTACATCATATTGGAACCTTATGTATTAGTCCGTATCTGCAGTACTGCAGTACTTAACGTTATCGAATTCAATCACTTCGAATATATATTTTTCAACTTTTAACAATACATACTCGTTATTATATCAAAGATAATTAAATATATTGAATATTTTACAATGTATGAACCGCTAAGGTGATTACACACTTCTTTCAGCGTTTTTCTAATAAGGCTATACCTATCACAAAAATTATTTTAGTAAGTCTTCCAAAAATTTATCAGCCGCTTTCTTCAGGCAATCATCTGAAGAAAAACTTCGTCCACGCAGATACTTTAATTTGGCCAAGAGCTAATAACACTGGTCAACACAGTTTGATTTTCTTATACACCAATACGTGTAGTTTTTTTTTTATGCTAATTCTGAATCTGACTTAAAATTTGGTCCATCACGTCAGGAATTGTAGATACTAAACTGAAACTAAAGCAGAAATACTAGGATCTAGACTCCGACAAACATATTTCAGTGTATCTTATATGTCAGAAAGAACTATCACAATATTTTTCAACAGACCAGGGTTTTTCATACTGCAGTAATGTCGACGATTTTATGTTGGCATTAGATCACCAACACTGTCCAGAAGAATGACGTCCTTTTATCAATACTCCAAAATTGAGTTCGAAATCTGTCCGTCTTCACATAGGGGGCATTGATCCATCCATCTTCGTTGGCTACCCAATCCACTTAAGAGAAACGTTTAAAAATGAGACCTTTCTTCTATACATAATTAATTACAAAATGTACAAATGGTATATCAGCGCATACCTCAAAGATGTAGCAATTCTACTCGGTTTACTACTAGGGTATACAAAGCATTTCTGTTTTCTTTGTGAGTGGACCAGTCGATCAAGAAATTCCCACTACATTGCTAAAGACTAACCAGCCTGGGCTCAGTATATTCCTGCACAAAAGTATATACTTCATTATCAGCTTCAGTCACTAGTTGAACCCGATAAGATACTTCTACCGCTATTACAAATAAAATTAGGTTTGATGAAAAATTTCGTGAAAGCAGTGGATAAAGATGCGCATGGATTTCAATACCATAAAGAGGGAATTTTTGTAAGACCCCAAATTAAACTTCTACAACAAGATAAAAAATTCGAAGAAACCTTAATTGACTTGGAGCGCGTTTCTTGGTATGCTTTCAGAAACGTCACCAACTATTTTCTAGGAAACAGAAAATCTGATGATTATCAAAGATTTGTTAATATGAAGTTTTTTATCAATTTACGATAAATTGAACTGTAACATGAGCCTTAAAATACATTTTTTGCACTCGCGTTTGGATTTCTTTCTCCCGAACTTCGGCGATGTGAGTGATGAACATGGTGGAACAGTGAAATGCTTTCTGATTGTTATTGGCATATCAATAAGTGTAGAAGAGCAGTATAAATGAAAAGTAAAAAGAAAAACATTTTAAATAGAACGATACCATACAGTTCCATATAATGTACATACCTAATTAATACTTACTTTTCAAAGCTTTCTTTTCCAAAACCAGACGTGCCAGAATAAATTTGTTGATATTACTATTGTTAGAACTAGAAAAGCAAGCAAAATTGTATACATAGTTTCTAAAGAAAAATTAAGTTTGTTGACCAGTATATATGGGTATATATATATATATATATATATATATATATATATATATATATAAATATAATATTTTCGTGATGATATGGTTAATTCAATCAATTCAATAGCGATCTCAAAATGGCGTCGTATCCTTCTCCTTGACACAGAGGAACTGCCGCGCATGCACGTAACTGCGAACTTAATTTCAATTATATCTTGAACACGAACATGTGTTTAAATTTCATTATTTTATTTGTATAATATAACAATTGTTTCGCCACGGTAATTGCTTCATCAGATATTTAGTAATTGATTCGGCATTTACTTGATGAAGCTCCATAATTTAAAATAGAAATAAAACTGCGGTTCTAATCTTCACTTTTAATCTTTAATCGTAACACGACAATTGTTTCGCCAGCACAGTGACTTCCTCAGGTGCTTATATCTAAAGAGTACATTACAAACTAAATTAAAAAATATATATATAAAATAAAGAAGGTTGGTATTAGTTTACAATGTTTTTAAAGAAATCTATGAATTTACACAAGTATTATCGGTAGTAAGAAAATGTGGCACATCTGGTCGGTCCTAACTGTATATTATTGTCGTGTTACGATTAAAAATGAAAAGGGAAGATTAGAACCGTAGTTTCATTTCTATGTTAGATATTTAGTACTTCTGTCTAGAGTTATGGTAGGCGACTATTTATATCATACAGCTTTCTACTTGACTAATTTACCTACATTAGTACAAATGTAAAACGATATAAGAAAAGAATTGAAAGTCTAGCAGTAAACAAATAAAGTTAATCTACTATCTACTGATACAATCTATTTTCTTAATTCGACATTATCTTTTAGTTTAATTTAATGAATTCTTTTAAATTAAATTCCTTTCCTTTTAGACGCGCAAGGAATATCCTTCTAGTATTTCAAGTAACAGTTGGAGACGATGTTGCTTGTATAGAATAAATATATCCAAAGTAAATATGCAATCGATTAATTGTAATAAAGTAATGGAAAAATTGATGTTTTCTCTTTTTATGTTTTCAGTAACTACTATAAGAAAATATGGTATTGATTTCCCGCTTTTTAGTATTCCTTTTGTTATTCTCGTTTTCAAATACACAGCGAGAGCCGCAACTGAGTTAAGCTAATTTACACAATATAGGGTTGTAGAGGCGTTGTTGACAGAGAAGTAAAGTGTAATATTTAAGATAGGGTTGGCACACATACCAAATCACAATGAAATGCCTAGCACAGAACTTACTTTGCATTTTAAATAATGAAATTCCAATGTTTTATTGATAGGGTAATTTTGTAAATGCTGATAAAGCAGACATTCTGACGTTTATCTAGAGTTATTTTACAAACTTATAAACTGTTACCGAATTTCACTAAATATTTTTACGACGTTTACTAATATATGGCAGCAGTCATGACATGTTTTCTCATTTTATATATATATATATATATATATATATATATATATATATATATGTATATATTATTAAATTAAACATTTTAATTGATTTTTGTTAAGCAGTCACAAATAATACATTCTCATACGGTATTCAAGGGATCCTCCTTTACTTACTATAAAGGTTATTCAAAAGTAAGTTACATTTTGAAATTGCTGTCGTTTTGTTAAATAGTAAAGTATACACATAATAAGAACATATTTATAATAGTAATAATAATAATAATATTTATTAATTGCCCAACACCTGGCAATCACCTCAATACAGACAATATAAAAAATTCATATGTGAAAAAGAATTACAACAAAGTATAATTCAATAATATAATCAAACTACCTAAATATAAAAGAATAGTGAAGGAAAAGAGAAAAAAATATTAAACGAAGAAACAAATTAACGAAATATATCTGCCGAAAAATTATTTAAACTGTTGAAGTTCTTGGCAGAATGCACCATGGGAGCCCTCAGCAGTATATTTGGTCTAGCATCAGAGTTATCTCCTTTTTTTTGTGTACAGGACATATAGTGGCGAGCTTCCAGGTAACAGGGAAGACAGATGTTTGCAGCGATAAATTAAATATCTTGCAAAGGGGCTTAGCAAATATTGATGCACAGTCACGAAGAAGGAAGCTGGGAATGTTATCATTCCCGGAGGTGAAAGTATTTTTTGATTTTTTTAGTTAATTCAGTACATCATCATATACAACACTCCGAATATTCAATGATGGCAAAGTTGTATCCAGGTCTTGAATATCACCACTGCTAGCACCTGGTAAGAATACATCAGAGAAAGCTGATGCAAAAGCATCAATAATCCGCTGAGGGTCGTCGAATTCAGAATCGCCGTTATAGAGTTTACCAGGAATTCTGGAGCTACGACGTTTGGATCTTACAAAACTCCAAAAAGATTTAGGGTTATCCAGAAGGGAATTCTGAATACAATCAATATAATTTTGATAGGCTGTAGCTATATTATCCTTAAGAATTCTTCGCACATGCTGAAATGAACGTCTGAAGATATCATTCCCAGTCCGCTTCCATCTTCGATGATAATAAAGCTTCAAATCCAATAATTCTCTCATAGATGATGTAAATCACAGAGGAAAACGTTGCTTCTTATTATTGTGGCAAGTATTAGGGATACAAGTATCCATCACGGAGTATACTACACAGTAGAAGATACCAACAGCCTTATCAACATCCAAAACGGCATCAAGGAAGGACCGATCAACAGAGAGTAGTTCAGAATAAAACTTTTGAAAATTTGCCTTCCTGAAATTGTAACGCCTGTTGTTATTTATTGGGAATATAATTGGAGTAGATAGAGAATGCAACAATAAATCAACTGTGAGCGTAGGATGATGTAAGTCAACTGGAACCAGTGGCACTGAATCATGTAATACATCCAGCTCATAATTCGTATTAGATAGGACTAAGCCTAAAATTCTATTATTGGCATTTGGTATAGCATTGTACTGCGTCAAACCAAGAGATTCCATAAAAGATTCCGCACGGAGCTGTCACAAAAAGTCGGAAGATTGAAATATCCGACTAACAGCACTGGCTTATCGAACAAGAGTATCTCAAGCATATCAAGAAACTGTTCCAAGACTCAATACCAGTATCTGACGGAATATAAATAACATCAAAGAAGGAAAAAATATTGCACAACAAACTTTGCAAACAATCACATCAATTGAAGGCACCGCAATCACTAGTGTCCAGCACTTCATGTTGAAAATAATCACCAGCAAAACACCACCACCAAAAGATTACGGTTACTTCTCTGTCACATCTTATAACACTGTAAGTAGGTGGAAAAAGTTCATTATTGGAAATAGAATCACATAACCACGTCTAAGTTAAAAAAATAGCATAAAAAATGGACGAATATACACTGGTCAGGATTGAATGTGTTTTACTTCGGAGCCCACGAACGTTCTGATTGTAAAAATGTAGAGGGTGGGTCCTGTTGGATTAGTTTAAACTTTAAACAATTTTAGGAATGCTATTTATATATTTAACACTGATATCCCTTCCTCTCTCGACTTGCGTTCATTGAGTTCATCCCTAACTTTTTTATAAAGCTGCGACTCCATTTGTACGGTCACGAATTATAAATACCCTAGCAAATGTAGGGTTATCTTTCAGTAATCGACCCTTTTTCAAGACCTTCACGACCATAACGGGCTGAAGAGCAACTTTAATAGGACGCTTATTCTGCAGTTTTGAAGAGTCGAACCTCCCCAATCTCCTCAATTCAGGGTCATCAACTCCTACACCAACAATCTGTAATAAGTACCTTAGCCTTATCAGCTGAAACACTCTCTGTTCTAGAACTGCAGTTAGTTTCCGGTAAACCATGAATGATAACATTATCTTTACGACGTTTTCTCTCCAACACTTCTTGTATAATTTCCTCAGTCACCAACATAGTAGACGAAACAAAATTAGAATCGGAAGACATAGCTTTTAAAGATTTTATTTCCTCTTGAAGAGAGGTAATTACAGATCTTAACTCTACTAACTCAGTGCTACAACTAAGACAACCTTTACAAGACCAGAAAAGTCAACAGTTTCTGTTAACCTTTTTAGCTGCGGTTCTAGATAATTCTATACAAGTAGATTTAAAGTTATTTTTGCAAATACTGCAGACAACACAGGCTTAATCTTTAATTCGTTTAGAACAACATGCACAGGCGGACTTCATGAGGTTTAAATTAAATCAAGTATGCCAAGGAAAAAAGACAAAGGTCACTCTTCTGCGTTAGCGGCGTCCGTCGCAGCGACTTCAAGACACAGGAATAGACCAACGAATACAAAACATATAAGGAGTATACAGGAATATACAGTATTAATTCAACAAAATAATAAAACAAAATTGAAAGAAACGCACTGTATATGGACAGATATCAAGTTTATGAAAAACAAGAAATGATAAAAAATGCGAAAAAAGAACTCGGAAGAAAAATACACCAGCAAATCGTATAAGAAGAAAAATATGACAATCATAAATAATCGCAATTGTATGTAAAACCAATGAAAAAATTCTTATAAAAATTATATAAAAGTAAAGTACAAATTCTGCGCCACAAAATGATATATAATTCACCTCAATAAGGCATTAACTGACTACAAAAAATACCATTAGAAAGGCAGCACAATTCACAATATCACTATGTACTATCACTACACCTACAATAGCAAAACTGTTTATTTATGTTCATAAAATAATTGGGTTTACTCGTCGTTCATATTTTTTATTTCCGTATAAAATGCAAGTTTTATTTGAACTTAAAGGAACGAATGATTTTGCTCTTCGTGTATTAGCACAAATTCAACAAACTCCACAGTGGCTGTATAAAGTTTTATGGACCGACAAGGCGCATTTCAACTGAGTGGGGGTGTTAATACACCCAATTGTATGATTTGGTCGGAAAACATCTGCATACTGTAATTCAGCAGGAGATTCATGATTTGAAAGTGACGGTATGGATTGGGTTGACATCCCAATTCATTTTAGGACCATACTTTTTTGAGGAAAATCAAAATGGGCAATTAAAAACAGTTACAGTTACCGGAGAATGATGTTTTACCATGCTGCGAAATTATGTTATCCCAAGATTGCACAATTACGATATTGAAAATATCATCTTCATACAAGATGCCACACCCCCGCCAATATTTACACTCCAATCATATCATGAGCAGAAACTTTTCCAATCCTTGGCCAGCGCGTTTTTCAGATATTAATCTTGCAGATTATTGGCTATGGTGCTATCTTAAAGAAAAGGTTTTTTAAGTCATCCTACAACTATCCAGCAGCTCAAAGAATCAATTTCACAAATGGCAGCTATTCCAGTTAATTTACGCCACGATGGCAGACATATTGAAAATTTGCGCTGAAGTTATTTGCTTTGTAATAAACCTCATTGTTTTACCGATAAGAAACTATTTTTAATTTGTGTATACTTTATAAGGAAATTACAGCAGCTTTAAAATGTAACTTACTTTTGACTAACCCTATATATTTACATGATCTCTTTCATGGAATCGATTATAATAGTCTATATATGTATATTAAAATATACGTAAGGGTTTGTATTATCGCTGACTGCGAAATGTTACGAACTATCCTGCCAACCGTTAATAATATTAATCTAAATATTCCTAGATGTACGGTTGCACGAGGTGGTTAAATATGTTAAAGTTCCATTACGCGTATCTATAGCAATTTACATCTAGAGTTACGACTATTCCAAATTTAGATGTTCCTTTTGATGACAATCCGATGTTAGCAAAGCATGGCTCTGCTGCGACCAAATCGCTTGGTTTTTGGATCGGATATGCAGAGACTTCACAGACGTTAAAACCATAGCTACGTTTTTTTGTTTTATTAACTCGTCAAAAGTAAATTATGCAGCGGTTGTATAATCTCCACATCACACTCATACTTAAGAGAGTGCAGAAGAGATATTTAAAATATCTTTCGTACAGAGTTGATGAAGTGTATCCACCTTTCGGATCCGACTATATCACTTTAGTGATAAGATAAGAAATTTTAATCGTTCTCCGGTGGACATGATATACAAAACTTAAAGTTTTTGTAACAAATTCTTATCAAGAGAAACAATTCTTCGAGTTTTTTATGTTAGATAAATTCTCTGTACTTATTCGACGCTGATTTTACTTCGTGCACATTATATTAGACTCGTATATTGCAGACATTGTCACTTCATTAGAGAACACTGAATTTTTGTTTAAGTTCTGTATATTACTTGTCCTGTTAATATAAATTATATATAATTATATAAATAGATAAATGGACAAATAGAGATTATTATTATTATTATTATTACTATTAACAACTAGATTATCCATGTATACATGATGTAACAAATGTTTTCTAATAGTCTTCCATTAAAATTCTAATTTATGTATTATGTA
Source organism: Melolontha melolontha (assembly GCA_935421215.2). Lineage (NCBI taxonomy): Eukaryota > Metazoa > Arthropoda > Insecta > Coleoptera > Scarabaeidae > Melolontha > Melolontha melolontha. The sequence continues at coordinate 83,612,643 of OW285239.1, read as the reverse complement.
AAAAATAATCGTAAATTTACTACCTATATTTTATTATCGCAAAATAAAGTTATTAAAATAAACACATTGGAATGGTTAGAACGTGTGTAAATTTATCTATTATATAACATGTAGTCTATTAAAAGACTCCACCACACCACTATTAATAATAGAAAAGTTGTTTATATAATGGATATTTCATCACGTTAAACTGTAAATTAAGCTAGGTAGTTTTATTTCGACGGTTTTTCCGAATTATTAGTTATGGAATCTATGATGATGTATGTCTGTATATATATATATATATATATATATATATATATATATATAAGGTAAGCTTAATAAGTCGGCGATTAAAGGTCTGGTTCATTACTTCAAAGTATATATATTTAAAACAACCCTACATGTTTCGGCAATGATGCCTTTGTCAAGGGAATACAAAATATAAATGACAGAATATAAAATATATAAACTTTGAAGTAATGAACCAGACCTTTAATCGCCGACTTATTAAGTTTACCTTATCATACCAAGGTCACGAAAATATTATATTTATATATATATATATATATATATATATATATATATATATACATATATATGTATATATATATATATATATATATATATATATATATATATAACAATTGATAAATTATTGAAGTTTTTCGGCTTTTATATCAAATATTTACAAATATCAAATTAGTGTTTATGTAATTGCAAAGTAAGTGGGGATGTAAACATTGCTGTCTACAAATAACAAAGCAAATCATACGAAATTTTTAATTGAAAAATATTGTCTATGTTCGGACTTGAACCCAAGTCTACAGTCTGCCGGACTGTCGCTTTTACCACTCAGCCACAATAGACCTTGGTTCAAGCTATTTAGAAATGCATTATAAAGTAACAGTGTAAATGAATCAGATGTCAGTTATTGAATGTAGATGTCAAGTTGAAAGCAGAAGTCAGTTTTGAAAGCTGATGTCAGTTTTGATAGCAGATGTCAGTTAGTGAAAGCAAATGTCAGTTATTGAAAGCAGATGTCTGTTTTGAAAGCAGGTGAATAACCCTGTACATATATATATATATATATATGTATATATATATATATATACAAATATTTCATATAAAAGCCGAAAAACTCCCATAATTTATCAATTGTTATATATACATATATATATATATATATAGTAAACCTAATCAGTAGGCGATTAAAGGTCTGTATATTACTTCAAAATATATGTATTTAAAAAAAACTCTACATGTTTCGGCAGTTCGCCTTTATCAAGAGAATACAAAATATAAATTTATATTTTGTATTCTCTTGATAAAGGCGAACTGCCGAAACATGTAGAGTTTTTTTAAACACATATATTTTGAAGTAATATACAGACCTTTAATCGCCTACTGTTTAGGTTTACCATATCATACTAAGGTCACGAAGTTATTATATTTATATATATATATATATATATATATATATATATATATATATATATATACATATATAATATATATATATATATATATATATATAATTAATTTGTGACCTTGGTATGATATGGTAAATTCAATCAGTAGGCGATTTAAGGTCTGGCTTTACTTTAAAGTATATATATTTAAAACAACCCTACATGTTTCGGCAATGAAGCCTTTATCAAGGATATAAAATATAAATGACAGTATACAAATGTCATATAATTGAGTTGCTATGGATAAAATTATTCAAAGATACATTCCAATTGAATAATAATAAATCATGCCTTATTCCAAAAACAGATAGACAACAAAATCAGGGAAAAGCAAGACATGAGTTATTATTATGTATGCGCCCGTGGAGCATCTTAAGATGCAACAACAGAAATGATATAAAAAATTTAAGCAGTATATACTATAACTTAATTGTGTAACGATCTGCAATTTACCATCATAATATATTTTTTGTTATATAATTATATATCTTTAGTTATTTAAATATCAATTACATTTAAATATCATATACATTTGCTTATCATGCTGACTGTTTCGTGTTTTGATTCCTGTCTGGTTGTCCGAGTAGGTTTTCGTGGTTTTCCTTCTCGTTTAAGGCGAATTCCGACAACTTTGCCTCTTAAGACGCTCCACGGGCGCATACATAATAATAACTTATGTCTTGATTTTCCCTGTTTTTGTTGTCTATCTGTTTTTGGAATACTAAGGCATGATTTATTGTTATTCAATTGGAATGTATCTTTGAATAATTTTATCCATAGCAACTCAATTATATGACATTTGTATACTGTCATTTATATTTTATATGCTTGATAAAGGCATCATTGCCGAAACATGTAGGGTTGTTTTAAATATATATACTTTAAAGTAAAGCCAGACCTTAAATCGCCTACTGATTGAATTTACTATATATATATATTGTTGAACAGCTGATCGCCCCACCGTTGGGCTGACCAAAATGTTAAAAGCCTGAGAAGCTGGTATGTTGAAATAAATAGAAAAGTAATGAATTAATTAGATCAGTAAATTAAAAATAATTTAAAAATTCACAAGTAGTTACAAATCTGACCTATAGATGGAGTTAAGTTTAAATATTACAGTTGTCACATGTATAATATTCAGAACATAAATAAATGTATATAAACAATTAATACTTAACTTTAATAGGCCTCTTCCAAGTGCAAAACTTATTGTTAAATACTTTATGTGTATCTTAATCTAAGTGCTGGCTAGCTGTTAATTTTGGTGAGATTACACTTTGACGATAATATTAAAAATGCGAGTTCGGTGCTCAATAGAATATAGATATATGTTTAAAACAAGTTATTGAATGTGTGATGCTTCCGGATGTATTATTTAATAAATAAAACAAGAGAGTGAAAGGCAAAAATCACTGGTTTAATAAGAAAATCTATTCAAAAAGGTAAGTTTTTAACCTGATAATGAAATACATTAACATATATATAGTCACGTGATTAGATCTGTTTATGAATGTTAGGTTAACTGATTTTAATGAGATAAATGCTTTAAAATTTGATCTAAATAACTATAATTATAACGCAAGGGAACTGTATTTTTCCGTTTAAAAGGTATACTAACTAAATACTAACATTGTTGGTATACATATAAAAATATCAACGATTATTTTAAAATTTAAATAAAAAAATTTAATATTTTAGGAGATGTAAATAAATATGTACTCAATTTGGTTTTACGGTGGATACTGAATATTCGAAGGGTATTTGGATTCCTATACTCAGGATAAAAGGCTCTGGTTGTGGAAATATACTGGTATCGTCTCTTGGCGTGGGTAGATATTTAGGTAGCGTCCCTCGGAAAATGGAATTTCGTTTTAAAATAACCAGGAAGGTTTTATGTTGTGTAAACTTCGTCGATCGATGCCTGGTAGGTAGGAGATTCGTAGGATATATTTTGTGGTAAGATTATAATGATTTATTTACTATTTTCTCACTTAGTTTCAGGAACACACATTTTAAAATGTCGACGAGTGCAAAAATTTTATTAATTCCAAGCTAACTCTCGGTTGTTTTACTTCCATATCCAGGCGTCTTATTTGTAATACTTGTTTGTATTTATTTAATCTCGTTAATAATATTTATATAAATGAAATAAATTACTCTGACTAATCGTTTAGATATTTCACAAAAATTATAGTTTTAATTTTATAATAGACAAAAGTGTATTTAAAATGTTCAATATTTCGCTAGATACCTGTTTGCAATTGGGATATTTCCCGCCGTATACAATTCAAACAAGGTACAGCTATAACCATAATATGTGTCACAAATATTTCCAATCAATAAAGTTAAATACGAGTATCTTCGGTCAAATAATAATGTTGATGAAAATGACTTAAGTAAATGGACTACAAGACAATAAATAAATATGTGATTCAAATTTGAAGCAACTAAAAACGCGGAATTAACTTTATTGATATGACACGTGAAAAATGCAGTTCCAACAGCATCTTATTTTCTAAATTCACATTATGAGTTTGAAAATTATTCTGTATTTTTATTTTATGTACATGGGTATGACCTACCACAATATATATATATATATATATATATATATATATATATATATATAACAATTGATAAATTATTGGAATTTTTCGGCTTTTATATGAAATATTTACAAATATCAAATTAGTATGTATGTAATTGCAAAGTAAGTGGGGATGTAAACATTGCTGTCTACAAATTACAAAGCAAATCATACGAAATTTTTATTTGAAAAATATTGTCTATGTTCGGACTTGAACCCAAGTCTACAGTTTGCCGGACTATCGCTTTTACCACTCAGCCACAATAGACCTTGGTTCAAGCTATTTAGAAATGCATTATAAAGTAACAGTGTAAATGAATCAGATGTCAGTTATTGAATGTAGATGTCAAGTTGAAAGCAGAAGTCAGTTTTGAAAGCTGATGTCAGTTTTGATAGCAGATGTCAGTTGGTGAAAGCAAATGTCAGTTATTGAAAGCAGATGTCTGTTTTGAAAGCAGGTGAATAACCCTGTACATATATATAATCTATATATATATATATATATATATATATATATATATATATATATATATTTCGTCGAATGTTTTCGCGGTCGTTTGTTGAAGCGTTGTTCTTCGGGATATTTCGCCGCGTTTGGATGATTTCGTCCTGAGAAGGACAACTTTCTTCCTGACGTTTCGGTGACATCACTTTCACCTTTTCCTAGAGGATCTTCTCGTTGCAATGGTAACTTCAAGAGTGCGTTGATTTCCTGTGCCGCTCGTATTATATGGTCCCGTCGTAGTGGGGACGCGTGTCTGACTCCTCGTGATTGGTCCGTCGGTTGTTCTGTCGCTTTCGACTATTGGTCGATCGGTTTGCGTTCGGTCCGAGTTAGTATGACTGGGCTGTGGCAAGTTGTTCTCATTACGTCGCTTGTGTGTAATCTGCCTGTTGAGCAAGGCCGACTTCCATGTGTCAGGCAAACGCTGTCCGTCGTCACGTTTGTTCATACAGTTTTGCCGTTTCTCAATTTCTATTGCTTCTCTTATAATCCTGTACGTTAACCTCGTACTGCTGGCTATAGTTTTTGTACCGTCAAAGTATGGTGTGTCCTGTATGTAATACATTCTTAGCTAGGGATGATGTTTCTTTTTTAGCTTTACAAGAGTTTTTTACACTCTTGAAATAAGGGTAAAAGGCTCGACTTCTTAGAAATTTTAGAAATAAAAAAAGCCACAAATCTCAACAGACAGGTCACAAACACGCAATTGGATTTTTCAAATACCCCCGCAATCGATGCTGTAATAAAACTTTCAAAAAATAAGCCATAAATATGGGTAGGAGTATTCTTTTCACTTAGTTTACATGACTCTTTGAGAATGACTGTATAAGTCGAAACAAATGTCAGATTTATTTTAAATACATTTTGTGAAACAAATATACCAAGTGTTTTATTTAGTAAATTATTGTTTTCAATTGTTTTCATTAATGTCAAACGACAGTCAAGTTTTTTATATTAAATGGCAACATATATATTTTTGGCTATATTCGGATTGTATTTTTTTTTCTGAATTCAACGATGTATAACATGTTTATTTTTGATAAACGTTTATTGCAAAAAAAAAACTTTATAAATTTCATCTTTGTCTTCCATTATTTATAAATATTCGAATGTGTCATGAAACATTTGAAATGTAAGTATTATATATATTATTATAAGAAACAAAACACTTTACAATAAATGTTGAAATTGCCCGCCACCTTGTTTAACACATATCGCACATCCCCTAATAATAAAAAATAAATTTTTTTTTTTATAAATTTCATCTTTCATTATAGTAGACTTGGCCCAGTCCACTAGCATTATGTCAATGTGCCTTAAGTGTCAGTTTGACTTTATTAAGTTTTCTGTATTATCCTGTTTGGATTATTTTCGTTAAAAATGAATAACAATGAATTAACAGACATGTTACAAGTGTTCTTTGAATGTAATAAAAATCGCCTTCAAGCAGTTCGTCGGTACAGTGCTCGTTTTCCGGACAGAGAAGTTCCAGGTTCGAAAATATTTCAGAGAATTGAAAAGAATTTGAGAAATTATGGATCATTTACCAAACCAAAAACACAAAAACGGAAATTCCCCGAAGATAAGGAATTAGATGTTCTTCTTGCAGTACAGCAAAATTCACGAACTTCGATTCACGAAATTGCACATAATATTGGGGTATCAAAAACTACAGTTCATGGTATTTTAAGAAAACACAAACTTAAACCGTACATAGCTCGAAAAGTTCATGTATTAGAACAAAATGATCCTGGCCGAAGAATCCAGTTTTGTCGTTTTTATTTAAATGCATTAGAACAAGACCCGAATTTTTACAGAAGGATAATTTGGTCTGATGAATGCACTTTTAGCAACAACGGTATTTTTAATAGAAACATACATCGACAGTGGAGTGCAAACAATCCGAGATAATTTTCAAAGACGTTTCAACGTAAATGTTTGGTGTGGCATGTTAGGTGATCAATTAATTGGGCCATTTTTCATAGATGGTTGCTTAAATCAAGAAAAATACTACACTTTATTACACGAAAATCTCCAAAACTTTTTAGATGAATTACCTTTGGCAAATTTAAATAGAATATTTTTTCAACAAGATGGGGCTCCCGCGCACAACGCCAGAGTAAATACTGATTTGTTGAACACCCAATTTGGAAATAGGTGAATAGGAACATCCGATCCTATCGAGTGGCCTGCGCGTTCACCGGATCTTACGCCCCTCGATTTTTGGTTGTGGGCTTATCTACAAGATCGAGTTTATTTAACAACTCCAGAAAATGTTGACATTTTAAGACAAAGAATTATTAACACTTGTCAAGAAGTACCTGCCGCTTGTTTTTTAAATGCGACCTTTGGAGTAATTAGGAGATGTGCGATATGTGTTGAACAAGGTGGTGGGCAATTTCAACATTTATTGTAAAGTGTTTTGTTTCTTATAATAATATTTATAATACTTACATTTCCAATATTTCATGACACATTCGAATATTTATAAATAATGGAAGACAAAGATTAAATTTATAATGTTTTTTTTTTGCAATAAACGTTTATCAAAAATAAACATGTTATACACCGTTGAATTCAGAAAAAAAAAACCAATGGGAATATAGCCAAAAATATATATGTTGCAATTTAAAATAAAAAACTTGACTGTCGTTTGACATTAATGAAAACAATTGAAAACAAATAAAACACTGCTATCTTGTAGTGTTTTTGATGCTATTAAATTTACTTTTTGTTTAAATAAAACCGGACAATAAATAACGGAATTATGAATGTTGGCGTTTTTTACGGGACAGCCTGTATATATATATATATATATATATATATATATATATATATAGGTTAATTATTTCTTGACCTTTGTATGTTATAGTAGATTCAATTAGTTCGCGATTTAAGGTCTGTTTTACTTTAATATGTATATATTTAAAATAATCTTAATTGTTTCGGCACATAATGACTTTTTTAAAGAAATTTAAAATGTAAACGACAGTATATTAATGTCATATTTATATATCTGTAGTTGTCATGGATAAAACCAAATTCTTCAAAGATACATTCAAGTCCAATAATAATAACCCACACCTTAGCATTCTCCAAAAGCTAGACGACAATAAGGGAGGAATGTCAAGCTATGAGTTATTATTATTTCTGTGTCCGTGGTTTTCGTGGTTTACCTTCTCGTTCTAGGCGAATACCGACAGTTTAACATCTTAAGTCGCTCCACGCTAGGGATTATTTACCGAAGCATCTAAGATTATTTTAAATATAAAAGTGAAACTTTTTGAAAGTTAACTATTTTGGACACAATAGTCCGTGCCGCATAGCCTGAATATCCCTGTACATATATATATATATATATATATATATATATATATATATAGCATGCAAAGGAAACGTCCCACACGATAGACTTCAGCAATATCAAATTATTGGCGAACATAGAACATATGAAAACCAGAATAATCAGGGAAGCTATCGAAATTGAGAAACGTCCGAACAACGTGAATTCGCGAGATGATACCCAGAGGCTACCAACAGCATGTAAACCAGTATTAAGCAAAGAAGTTGTCAACAACAAACAAAAACACCTACACCGCAACCCAGCCAGTACACTCCAGCTACAGGCCCAAAGACACGGAGCCGCGCACACACTCGACCAAGTGTAACCAACCAAAACGCTAATCGGATATATAATCACCATCCTAAACTCGACTATGTCAGTTTACGAGTAACCAGAAGCAGAAAGTTATCGCAGAGCTGAAGATGGCAAATGTGATTTTGCCGAAACGTCGTCCAGAAATCAGCACCGGTCTTTACGAAGACCAAACAATGGAAACGCGGAAGAAGAGAACCCAGAATCTGGTTAAAACACATACTAATACCCGCGGAAACCTAAAAGAAAACATATATATGTATATATGCTAAAAGCGACAGTCCGGCAAACTGTAGACTTGGGTCCGAGTCCCAACATAGACAATATTTTTCAATTAAAAATTTCGAATGATTTGCTTTGTAATTTGTAGACAGCAATGTTGACATCCCCACTTACTCTGCAATTACATACATTATAATTTGATATTTGTAAATATTTCATATAAAAACCGAAAAACTCCAATAATTTATCAATTGTTATATATATATATATATATATATATATATATATATATATATATATATATATATATATATACCATATTCAAAATAAATTTTATTGGAAGTAAGTTGAGCACTATTAGATTCTTTTCACAAATACTAACATAAAATTTAAATATATTTCTAAGTTAAGTATTACCTTAGCTTTTTTACTTTTTCTTTTCATTTATACGTTTTCAACGTTGTTTAAAGGAAATACTACTGATGCCCAACATTCTATGGAACTGCTACATTCAGCGGTCGTGAGTGATAAATTGCAGAAATGAATTTCAAATATGATTTATGTTTTTCAAGAGAATAATAGGAATAAATTCAATTAGGACTTATCCTGTTATCCTATTACGAGAAACACGTTCTCCGGAGGATTAGGTACCAGAAGCACAGGAAACATTGATTTATGATTTTAGATATTCTCAAATGCTATTTCTTTCCACAAGAATTAAAGAAGTTAGTAGCATTACCGACAATATACAACTTTAAAATGAGTATTAAAAGTCCTAAATGCTGTTAAAGGAAAAACATTTTGATTTATAGTGACATAAATTTTAACTAAAATTAATGAAAATAGGTAGACTCTTGTTATATTAGAAACCTATATTATATTATATAATATAATCTTATATATCGCATTATACATCATATATCCTGGATTTGATACTTTATATTAATTGTTCACCTACCCTGCCAGCACACTTATTAGGCTTATATAAATTAAAAGGAAGATTTTTATGAAAATAAAAACAAATGAAAATTATTTTTATATCAAATTTCGTATGCATGGTGTAGTGGTGTCAAAACAAAAAATTAGCTTCATATTTAGTAGCGATTTGAATAGTGAAGATTATAACACATAGGCGTCGTAAAATTATTGACTAACCATGAAAGTGGTCCAAAAATTATTCACGAATTTTCTCTCCATCGGGCGAGAATGTTTCATCGCGCTATTAAGTAAAATTCTGATTGTAACAATTTTCTTAGAGTCGAAAATCTATTGACGATGAAATTTGGCATTAGTATAGTAAAAAGAAAAAGGATAGTAAAAATTCATTTTCTATTTTATTGTCTATCAGGTTCCACAATAATTTTGAACAATATATATTTCATCTATTCAAAAGTGACGAAATGTTGTGTCGCAAAAGTAATTCGTCTTGACTAGTTCCGACTGGTGGAAAAACTTCAACAATTTTGTAGGAAAAATCTCCTCTGAGATCTGAACCCGATCCAGTAATATACAGAGGGAAACATAAATGAGATATCATATCAGCGTATTTAAGCTTGCTCATGGTAACGACAAAATAGGTAGACTTTAGAATATTAGGATCTCTAAAGTATTATGAAACACGCATTAGAAAACCAAGGGATCAAGGCAGAAGCTGAAATCAACTCAACGTGTGGTCTTCTTGAGTCAAAAGTAACTTCCAAATCCTTGATAACTGAATACTGAATACCTAGGTAATGCCTTGCTACCATTTCTATACTCTGAATCTGTCTCTGATACATTCTTCTTTGTATAAGTAACAAAGCAGCACTTATCGAGATTTAATTTACCATGACATATATCACATCAATTTATAATAAGATCTAGATTCCTCTGCAAACTGAGCGTCATTATCAACGATATACCTTTCAGAATAGATCTTTGTGTCACCCGCAAAAGCCAAAATGCGACAATCAATCTTCAATAAAAGGTCTTTGATAAATAATGAAAATAAAAGTCATCATATTAGAACTGAAACTCTTCAGTCGGGAAATTCACCAGGAAAACTTGAATGCCCTAAAAGAAGACTGCGATTTTTTTTCGAATATTATCGTTTGCAATGAAACCTGCCAATGTAGTGGGTGCATAGGTGATCTCCGCCACTTAAAAAAGGTGAAAATGAAGTGTTCGACGGAAATATTTGTAGTAACGGTTTTTTTGGACTAGGAGGGGTTCTGTTGGTTGAGTACATGAAGAACCCTTCAACTATCGCTGATGTTTGTAAAGAAACCATTTAAAAATCCTAAAGCAGCCGTTTGATCGAAAAAGTTATCATTAATCATTGTTTTAAGAGGAACCTTCTTCAAGTGATGATTAGAAAATTGTCATTAATAATTATTTCCTAAAGTTACAGAAACAATTTTGAGGAAGGGATCTTTATTGCCGTTATTGCTAAATAAAACGTTGGAATAAATCTATAGATGTTTTGCGTCTAGGTGGATTTCATAGAAATATTTTCTCATATATCGTAAATATGCACCATCTTTAGAATTTATATTAATTTGAATAAATTTTCTTCAACTTCATCTATTTTGTCAATATCAAATCGAACTACCATATGCAACACAAACTAGCGGTCTTTCAAAACATAACATATATGCTAATATATCTGTTGCTAAAAACAAATTCCATAATTAATTAAATTTGATTAAATAAAAAGCGATCAATATCAATTTTGACCCTATAAGTGTAAACACTTTACTGAAGAAAAAATGTTTAAGACAGGGCGTAAATCTCAATTTCCCTTCACAAAACAGAGAACAGAAAATTAGCATATCTATGATTAATAAGGTCCTAGTTCGAAGAAAACTAGTACAGAATTAAAAGGAGAAAATGAGCATAAACATTTCATTTGAAACCAATAGAAGCGTAGGCAAGATCGTCAAAAATAATAAAGAAAGAACAGAAAAAGGTGATAAATTCGGAATCTATGAATTGACCTTGGTCAGTTACCAAAAAATCTGTATAGGCGAAACAGGCCGTCCTTTTAACACAAGTGTTAATGAACAGAATAGGCCCTTTCATAAGAACAAAACAAAGATTCACATTGTGTTAAACATTTGTTAGAATTTAAACAAGATTTCGACCCCAATTTCAATGTGGCCCCCAGCGATTCCCGACTGTTTCCAAAAACTTGAAGAACACTCGCGTGGTAAACAATTTCCGTCAGATAATGATGTGATATGAGCAGTAAGTAAGTCTGTGCTTTGCAGAGGTTGAAGAATCTTTTTTTGGAGAAGCATTAGAAATGCTGGAAAATCGATGGGAAAAATGTGTTAACCTTAATGAAGAGTATGTTCAAAATAAAAGTAAGATATTTGCCAATTTTTTATTGTAAGTGGTCAGGGGTGGAGCAAAGGGATTCATCCTCGTATATCATCATGCATCTTTGTTTCGCTGAGTTGTTTGAACAAATTACACGTGTCCTTTTTATGAATAGGTAAGTAGAATATAAGTTATTATATATAAGATTTATGAATGTATACATATCCTTTGCAACAAAACATTATATTAAAACTATTTAAGTAGTCTCCTGTCATGTACTTACATTTAATATAAAGGCAATATAATCGATTCACTAAAAGCTTCAAGTTAGAACAACATACTTTGATGCCAAATTATGAGAAATTGTTTTCATCAGTAGATAATATTCAATATCACTTTAATCCCACCTATTTATCATAAAATTTTGAATGAATGATATAATAAGTTAATTTATTAGTTCTGGATCGTAATTTCAAAAATAATGTTATCCAAAGAATGGGTCACTAGTATATCAATCTGATAACGAGCATTTTGCTGAAGTTTTTCGATCACACCTTAATTCGAGTTAAGGAAAGTAAATGAAGTCAAAACAAAAATAAAAAGCGTAGCGTTAGTTACATTACTACTCTCTTGTATTATAACAAACCTGCCCTGTTACAAAGTCTTTTGATATTAATTTGAAAAGGCAATATATTAGTATCTACAAAGATAAAATAAGGTTCTTCAGAAAAATCTAGGCTTACAATTAGTACAAGTTTGGACAATATCCAATTCTGTTCTGGAGGTAATTTAAATAACATATTATCTTGCTAAATAGGAAATCGTTCATATAATGACTGATATCTCTATACTCTCAATTCCTTTTCATATTAAATTGATATACATTACCATTAGCGATAATATTGAGTTAATTACCAACAGGAATACGTGTAGGAAATGGAGCAGTTCAGTGGAATGAACTAAATAAATTGCCGAATTGCGTGTTTCACGGTACGTAACTGTTAATCACAAATTTCCGGTTTATATTATTTTACAGATATAATTTAATTAAGTGACTATAGTGAAATCATCACTAGTTTTACATTTAATTCATCTATAAAAACCGATTTAACGGCATTTAAACCATAATATATATATAAATGAAAATATTTAATGTTGTATTTTCAGATTTGAATAACAATAATTGTCAATTTAAATTAAATTTTGTTTATACATATAAAAATATTCCTACTAAAAATCTAGTTAACGCTATTTTCATCTAAAAGCGCTCTAGCTTTTATTTCCTTATTGCACATGTTCTAATATTGTCGACTAGAGGTAAGTCGATCATATGAAAACGTTTAAAATCTCACCTTAATAAAGCAAGTAGCAGTAAATAATGAATAGGTATATATAACAAAAATGGTGAAAAGTTCTGTGTCTAAAAAATTCTTTTGGAAACTTATAGCTATGCGTATCTAGACAAATATTATTACCTACGTAGTCTGTTCTCTCCACCATATTTTGCTACAAATTTTGTTTGCCTTTTAAAATTCAAGTAGATTATATTATGTTAATTTATTATTGTAGATTGTACATATTGTCGTGGATTTTTCCATTCAGAGAGAGAAAAAAATAGGAAGAATTAAGTATTGAACAATATTTGAATAATTTGGGATTTAAAATGTATTTTGAATTTTTATTTATATTTATTATGTTTGTAATTATATTTTTGACTGACCCTGTATGTATATTATATTAGATTGGTGGGTGCGGCCAGATTTTGTACTATTTAGTTTGATGTATGAGATTCCCGCGATATTTTATTTAGAGATACCAGATCTTGCAAACCAGGTGGTCACAGAGTATAAGAAATTCATTTTTATTCTCTGTTTTTGAGTAAAGTCGGGTTTTTTTGATATTTGGTGCTATTAATTTGTGCATCTTAAGTAAGTACGATTCTAACGAGAGTTTGTGATCTCGCTTTTGATATTTTAATTAAATTATGGTATCTCACGTAGTTTTTGTGTTGGTTGTGCTTAGATCGATGTAAGTAATAATAAAAACACTTAATTTATATAATTGCTAATATGATAATTTGTTTATGTTTGTAATTTTAGTGTATAATTTGCGTTAATTTTTGACATTTAAATTAGTATATGAATATTAGAGAAAATTGTCATGTTTTTGTAATGGAGTTTTTTCTTCAAGATAAAATATTCTAGAGCGTTTTAAATTCAGGTTGGTTTTTTGTTTATGGGTTTGATTTTGTCATGTTTATTGCGCATGACTGTAAGGCTGTCACGCGTACTTGATAACTTTGTAGTTGTTGACATTTGATTTATAGGGGTTACAGTAGAGGTCAAACTTGACAAATTTCTCAATTATTTATTAATTATATGTTTGCTCGAGAGTCACAGGGGGTTTTTCTCTTTGTGCGTGTCATTATCATAAAGAGTCTTTCCTCCTAAGCTACTGTTAATCTGCTTTAGCTCCCTGTACATTCAGTAAAGGGATTTTTTCTTTTTTTTTGTTTTTTTTTTATTAAATTGTAAACAAACTAGATGCGACTTTCATTAATGTTTATTGTTTTACTTTAAATTTTAAACTTGGCCCACATCCGTAAGGATCGACCCGAGAGAAGTGAGCTCAAGGAAATCTACGAGACTGAACAGCCGGAAGCTTAAGTTGTAGTGTGAACCCAATTAAAATTCATAATTAAAAGCACATTCCACTGCAATATGTCATGTCTGTTGAATTTTTGATACTTTACTGTTTTGTCAATATTCAATGACTTTAATCAATCTAGTGCCTACTATTTAGTGATATATTTTTAAATTTGTGAAGGGAAACGTTATTTGTATTTTATCAGATGATTGGGAAAAGTGGAGAAATCTTATTTTGATTAGCTGATTACTATATACTGACTATTGGTCCCGTTTTAAAATTTTTCATTTTCTGACGAATAAACATATTGCTGTGAGTTTCGCTTGTTGAATATAATGAAATAAATTTTTGTGTGTGGGCAGTTTCTCAAGCATATCTTTCTTTAGATTTTGTGTATTTTTTGTTCATTCGAGGCTATTTCATTTTGGGTTCTACTCAACTAGGCCCAGCATCCAATGTAAACGAAAAGATATAATACAACAAGATGTAAATTGTTCAAGATTCTTTTATTGCTTATTTGTATTTTCACAAGTCATTTATTCACGACTTAAAATATCTCATTTTCTTAAACTAAAACTTGATTATTATCAGAGAATTTTATATAAATTGTTTACTACAAACATACATATATTTTTGGAAGTCTTTTGTTTAGATTATATAGAATCTCTCTCAACTCACGCTCAAGTGCTTCCCTTAACAAAGGGTGTATTCTTCCTTCTAGCGTTAAGTTAGTACTTAAGGTGTCTACCTGACCCTTTCAAATATGGATATCTGGCTTCTACTGATTCTTTGTTTCTAAATGTAGTGAGCTTTCGACGTCTATTTAGGTAAAAGTCTAGTTCCTTCAGAACAGTACTTTCTATCTTCAAAAGTATACAAGTTTTATTTATGCCTATCGATGAATATTTGATTGAAAATTTCAACTGCACAGGTATCATGAGATCACTCGTGGAAACCAGGAAGTAAGTTTTCACAAGCACATATAAACAAATATATATATTTATATATATATATATATATATATATATATATATATATATATATATATATATATATATATATATAATATCAACGGAGACACTAATAGCGTAAATTATAAGTCGGATACTAATGGACTAAGTATAATCTATTTCAATATACTCGGTGGTGGCGGTTAATTTGACCTGCCAAGTTTTATTAACCAGTCCTTGTATCTGATTTGTAGTTGTTGTTGGTTTCGATTTTTTATGACATCAGTTTTTTTGTGTGTGTTTTGTAAGTTTAGTTTTATATTTTAACTCTCAATTGTAAGTATTTAGTTATTGTTATATTGTTTAATCGCCCTACACCATTGTTATGGTAAATAGGGATTTTTTGGATTATATATATATATATATATATATATATATATTGTTTAATATATTATAGTTTTGTTAAACATGTGGCCACTCCTGATGAAGTAGCAAATCCGTTATGTAATATAGAGTGGAATAAAGGAGTTTTATTTTTACTTGACAGACCGCTCACCCGTTACTTAATTTTTACTTATATATATATATATATAAGTAAATAGTGTATTATTATTACAGTAGATTTTATATTTTGTATTCTCTTGACAAAGGCGTATTGCTGAAACATGTAGAGTTGTTTTAAATATATATACTCTGAAGTAAACCAGACCTTTAATCGCCGACTTATTAAGTTTACCTTATCTTACCAAGGTCACGAAGATATTATAATTATATATATATATATATATATATATATATATATATATACACACATCATGCTACGGACTTTCCATGGACAAGTAAGGAAAAAGTTTGAACAATTAGTGAACTCAGTAATAGGGACATTCTAATGAAAATTAGCTATTTCAGTTGTATATTTATTTATTTCAGACGGGGATCGATATATATATATATTATTTTATAAATAAAATAAATTGTATGGTGTATGAAATTATGATTAGCCCTCGTATATTTAGGTTGACCAAGGAATTGAACTTGCCGCTTTTTCGGATATTGTATTTGATAAAATGTATTGTCTGTATATATATTTTGATTTTATAGATGGTAGGGATGGCCAGGCGGATGTGAATTTTCCATTTTTGTTTTAGAGGTATCTTGTCTGTTAAAGTGTTTAGTTCGTTAAAGAATAAAATAATCAATTTTATTCTTTGTTGTATAAATACGGGCTGTATATTGTTTTGCATTTAGTGTAAGGTGCAAGTAAATCTTAATTCGATTTTTGCGAAGGTTTAATGTTTATTTGTAATTTTGTGAAAAAAGATGCCTCTCGTGTATTTTATAAAATCGCACAATGATTAATGTAAGTTGATAAAAAATTATTTTGTTTATATATTTGATATCAGGATTATTTTCAGTGTTATAAATTTATGTATTTATTGTAATAATTATATGTTTGAAAGTAGTATATGGATATTAGTGAAAATTGCCATGTTTTTTGTAAGGGAAGTTGTTTTTTCTTAAAAATATATTTCGAGAACATTTTAAATTCAAGGTTGGAGGTATTGTAGTGGGGATTGACCTTGTCATGTTATTTGGTGCATGAAAATTTCAACTTGCGTGAGTTTTGAAAACTAATTTGTTTTTAATATTTGTTTGTGGGGAACACAGTAGAGGTTAAACTTGACAGATTTCATTAATATTTATTAGTTTTATATTTGATCGTGATTTAAAAGAGGTTTTTCTCTTTGTGCGAGTCAATATTCACAAAGAGTGTTTCCTTATTGCTACTGTTTGATGATGCTTTAGCACCCTATACACTTTGTAGAGGGATTTTTTTTATTTTTTTTTAATATATTAATGTGAAGGGAAAATGTGTGTATAATTTATCTGACACCTCGTGTTTTATTTTATGACATAACCGTATCCGAGAGGATCGACCCAGAGACGTAAGCTCAAGGATTCTACTAGACTGAATAGCCGGCGATATTAGCTGTAGTGTGAATTAAAATTAAATAAGCAATTTCAAAGTAAATTCCACTGCACAATTATGGCGGCCCAACGTGTCGGCGTATGAAGCAAAGTAGATGAAAAAAATTCACAATTTTGATAGCCCAGCGTGTCGGCGTATGAAGAAAAGCAAATGAAAAAATTTACAATTTTGGTTAACTCAACGTGGTGAGAGAATAAATAATTTAATAATTGGATTGCACAATTTTGGCGAGTCCAACGTATAAATGGAAGAAATAAAACAATATAAGTCAAATATGGAAAATATAATGGAATATTTAAATCAAAGAATGGGTAACGCTGGTTACATACATGAAGAGGGGGACGACGAGGTAGACAGTCAACAGATAATGGACATGATGCAAACAATGACACAAATGATAATGGAAATGAAACAACAAATGAATAGTATAGAACAACAACAAATGGATATGATACAACAAAATCACAATGAAATAAAACAAAACTATAATGATATGGAAGAAAAAGTGGAAGAAATAGTGGATCAAATAGTACAAATGGATAGCAGTAACAATCAAATAAACAAGGAAAACACAATAAGCGAAAGTAAAATAATACACGTCGAGGAAAATCAAGCAATAACAGAACAGGAATCAATAAAAATGCAACAAGAAGAAAACGAATCAACAATTACAAAAGAAAGTTTAGAGGACGTGCCTGGGGAGGAATCTATGCCACAGGACGAGAGAAATGACATGGATACAGAAATAGGAAGAAGAAATAATCAAATTAGGGTAAGCGAAAAAATTACATTAAATAAAATTAAGTTAGAATGTAGGATGGAAGAAAGTATTCACGATAAAATGAGCAATAAAGTAAATAAACAAGCAGTTGTCGTTAATAATATTAACGATAGACGAACTAAAATTAAAAAGAAATTGATTTCTAGAAATATCATTTATAAATATAATTTGAATAATTATATAGGAAGTAAACGTAAAAATTCCCGTAATGCTAATTTTAAAATCGACTGTTTTTTAAATAATATAAGTCAAACCCATGTCAATAATAAAATGTTAAAATATGATACTCTGAAAATTAGGAAGTATAAGGGTACTAAATTTAAATTAAGTAGACCCACATTTTATAGTAAGGTAAAAGTAAAAATGAAACTACAAATTATTTACTGTCGGATATTTTTGAATAGGCCCAACTTAATAATAAATTTTGTTGTAAACTATTTAGAGGAATATGCGAGATATAAGGATTTTTGCTTTTGAGATAACTAATTGGAATGTGTTGTAACAAAAGGATATATGAATAAAATTTGGAAAAGTAAATAGGATTTGATAAATGATACTGAAATGGATTTAACGTAAAAGATAATTAGGATTAGATTATTAGTATAAGAAGAGGATGTAGAAGTAAAATAAAAAAGATGTTTACTGAATTTCGTCGTGATAAAAAGTATATGATATTGAATATGAAAAAAAATTTTCGTCGGTGATATATGAAATAAATATATGAAATATTTATATGAAAATGAAAGTGTTTATAAAGAAAAAATTTTCGTCGGTATATTTAAATAGAATTTCGTCGTTGAGATATATAAAAAAATTAATATGATAATTGAGATATATATATATATATTATTATTGAAATAAAATTATGGTATTTATGAATATATAGAAAAAGAATTATTGGCATGTGTAAAAAGGTTAATGAATAAAAATATTTGAATAGGATGGTTTACGATGTGCTGATGTAACTGACCTGGTAATAAATTGGATTAAGCAAATGGATATATATACAGAATGAGTTGTAAAATAAAATTTATTGTTGACATAATTAATTAATCAAAATTTATTTGCGTATAAAAATATTGATAATGGGAATTGCGTTGAAAAAATTAAAATTATATAAAAATATAAGAAGAAGAAATTGAGCTTATGATATTATTGTTGATTATTATGATTATTATTATTGAAATTGCTTGGAAATTAATGGTGTTATGAATTTGTTTATGATGATGATTTGGTATATGAGATTTTGATGCTATGTTTTTCTTTTATCTATGAAAATTCGTTGGAGGTGTTCATGTCCATGTGATCGAGAGTGTGCTCGAAGATTCGACGGGGATGACTGCTGCTTCGGCGTGTTCCTTCGTCTGTGATGTTTGTAACGAAGCCCATTCGAAAATGTCTAGTTAAAAATGACATTAAAATAAATTATGTCAAGTAAAATGACATAAAAGATAAAATGTTTTAAGTCAAATAAGACATTTATATATATTTAAAAATTATATACAGAATGTATATGGAGAAATTGAAACTGTTTACCACACTACAGCATCAGAACGAGGATGATCCTGTTCAGCAACAATGCAACAAGTTAGTGCCGGGAACCAAGACAGGGTGCGGTACTGTCTCGAGTGCTGTGCTGAAGTTTATCCTTGAATAAAGCTCAGTGATGTTCTGACTTTATTCTCGGATAACTTCGGGGAATCATGCTATGGACTTTCCATGGACAAGTAAGGAAAAAGTTTGAACAATTAGTGAACTCAGTAATAGGGACATTCTAATGAAAATTAGCTATTTCAGTTGTATATTTATTTATTTCAGACGGGGATCGATATATATATATATATTATTTTATAAATAAAATAAATTGTATGATGTATGAAATTATGATTAGCCCTCGTATATTTAGGTTGACCAAGGAATTGAACTTGCCGCTTTTTCGGATATTGTATTTGATAAAATGTATTGTCTGTATATATATTTTGATTTTATAGATGGTAGGGATGGCCAGGCGGATGTGAATTTTCCATTTTTGTTTTAGAGGTATCTTGTCTGTTAAAGTGTTTAGTTCGTTAAAGAATAAAATAATCAATTTTATTCTTTGTTGTATAAATACGGGCTGTATATTGTTTTGCATTTAGTGTAAGGTGCAAGTAAATCTTAATTCGATTTTTGCGAAGGTTTAATGTTTATTTGTAATTTTGTGAAAAAAGATGCCTCTCGTGTATTTTATAAAATCGCACAATGATTAATGTAAGTTGATAAAAAATTATTTTGTTTATATATTTGATATCAGGATTATTTTCAGTGTTATAAATTTATGTATTTATTGTAATAATTATATGTTTGAAAGTAGTATATGGATATTAGTGAAAATTGCCATGTTTTTTGTAAGGGAAGTTGTTTTTTCTTAAAAATATATTTCGAGAACATTTTAAATTCAAGGTTGGAGGTATTGTAGTGGGGATTGACCTTGTCATGTTATTTGGTGCATGAAAATTTCAACTTGCGTGAGTTTTGAAAACTAATTTGTTTTTAATATTTGTTTGTGGGGAACACAGTAGAGGTTAAACTTGACAGATTTCATTAATATTTATTAGTTTTATATTTGATCGTGATTTAAAAGAGGTTTTTCTCTTTGTGCGAGTCAATATTCACAAAGAGTGTTTCCTTATTGCTACTGTTTGATGATGCTTTAGCACCCTATACACTTTGTAGAGGGATTTTTTTTATTTTTTTTTAATATATTAATGTGAAGGGAAAATGTGTGTATAATTTATCTGACACCTCGTGTTTTATTTTATGACATAACCGTATCCGAGAGGATCGACCCAGAGACGTAAGCTCAAGGATTCTACTAGACTGAATAGCCGGCGATATTAGCTGTAGTGTGAATTAAAATTAAATAAGCAATTTCAAAGTAAATTCCACTGCAATATGTAAAGATAATTATATCGTGACCTTTGTGTGTTATGGTAGATTCAATTAGTTGGCGATTTAAGGTCTGGTTTTACTTAAAAATGTATATATTTAAAACAATCTTACATGTTTCCGTAAATAATGCCTTTCTCAAAGAATTTAAAATATAAATGACAGAATATTTAGTATATTTATATTTTGATATCTTTGAGAAAAGCATCATTTGCCGAAACATGTAAGATTGTTTTAAATATATACATTTTTAAGTAAAACCAGCCCTTAAATCGCCAACTAATTGAATCTACCATATACATACATATATATATATATATATATATATATATATAATATTCTCGTGACCTTGGTATTATATGGTAAACTTAATCAGTCGGCGATTAAAGGTCTGGTTTATTACTTCAAAGTATATAAATTCAAAAAAACCCTACATGTTTCGGCAATTATGCCTTTTTCTTTTTATAAAGACATAATTGCCGAAACATGTAGGGTTTTTTTGAATATATATACTTTGAAGTAATAAACCAGACCTTTACTACTTACATTAAAATGGTGCTGTCAATATGTAATGTATTTGTTTACGGTTACCATTTCTAAATAAAACTAAATTACGTGTGTCTTGCCGGTTTAGACTTTTATTTATGAGGCATATGCTTATTATCGTTTTGACGTGTGAAAATGTTTGTAGTATCACCCACAAGGGGGGGGGGGCGTTGATTTAAGCTTTTCTCTTACATATGTTTTTTTTAATTTATTTTTTATAATGTTTATATTATTATTATACGGGAGGGGGGTTGTTATAAAGTGCGCAGGTATATTGTAGACAAGTTACTTGTGTCTGTCCTGTTGGTTTGTTGTCCTGTGTTTTTTTAATGTGTAAGCTTTTTAATGTTTCCTGCCTTGATATTTTTTTCGGATGTTTTATTGAAGCTTTATCGAAATTGAAGCAGACCAATTACACATTGGTCTGCTTGATGTGTTTTTTAGGGCTGTACTGTTGTTTGAGGTTTTATGTCCATTTAAACGTTCTTGCAGATATTGTGTTATTCTTTATTTCTAACAAAATTGGCAGTGTATATTTTGCCGCACGGCATATATATATATATATATATATATATATATATATATATATATATTGTAGTGGTTCAAGCAGCACCCGTATTCCAGCTCCTACAATGTGAAATACAGGTATACAACACATTAAAGCAGCTGTATAAATATTAAATTGGTGGACGTAATTTGTGAAATTAGTATCGAAATGTAAATAATTTAATACGACGATAACTTTAAAATTTATAATTAACTTATTTTGATTTTTAACTTACTTTTTATATTTAAACTTATCAATTTCATAATTCAAATTATTCGCGCGAAATTACAGGTATTTAATTTATCTATCTACATCAAGATTTATATCGATGTTAGTTAACCACGCCCACTAATTTAAAATTATTATGAACCCCGCGAAAGCGATTTTTACGGTACAATTTATAACTAATTTTATATTGAAAACTACATTTTAGATATTTGTAAATTATTTAACTAATTTTTCGATCACATTAAGACTATAACATTATGCAAATTCATATTTTAATTAATGCAAATAAAGCGAAAACTTCGAGGCTTTTATCGATATTTAAAATAGGCTGTGGAATAAAAAAGCCGAAGAACGGCGTCTGATATAAAATTTTTACAACAAATGGCCGCATTTTTATTAACTTCGTGAAATTTAAATTATTTAAAATTTTATAAATAAAAATATCATACCAAATTTTCGATCATTCGATAAACAATTAATAGTCCCAACTTTTGATACACAAATTTGAAGAATACCACGACGTAAACAAGAATAATCGATCGAAGCATCTTTTTGTAATTGGAGACCGTCGAACCGAGAACCCAAGCCGGTGAACACATCCAACGCCGCCAGAAGTATTGGAACAGTCGTACTCCGCATCTATCCCGATCACAGAGCTTCAAGTCCACATCAGATCCTAGAACATCGGAAACAGGTTCACATCCTACGTTTATTCCACATATCACCTAAAAGTCAACATTTGTCTAAATAAAAATCACTATAAACAACTTAATATTCATATTAAATTTCGGAATTTTTACATTTTTATAAAACATCAATTAAAACGTGCAATTTCACATACATGTTGCCTAAGACAAAACAATACTTACCTATATTATGTTTAATTTAAGAACAATTAACTATTTGTTTATATAATTTCGTATAACCTAACCTGCTCACTTATGAACACATGTGCAACATATTATTTCCTTTTATTGTCACTTAGCACGTAATATTCTTTTTATAATACAGTTTCCATATTTCTTTTATTCAATTGCTGTTACAGTTTTCTTATTTATTTCAATAATTTTTTATTTATTTTATTAATTCAATCTTTTATTTGTGTTGTTTAATTGTTGAGTTTGAGCTTAATTAATACACTAATTACATTGTTCTTACGGAAATAATACACCAAGCCGACGAAGATCCTGGAGATTTTAATTAATTTATGTACTCAAGTTCTACCGCAGTTAGTTGGTTATTTAACAAGATCTCAGATAGCGTTGAACAAACTAAGAACTATATAAACTTATGGCGCCCAATTTTTGAATTGTAAATCATAAAGACTAACTTATATTTATTATTTTTCTAAGTTTATATGCTCATTGTTCTTAGTTTTACCTACTAACATCAGCGTATCTCTTCAATATATATATATATATATATATATATATATATATATATATATATATATAAAATAAAAATTGTTGGGGAATCCGGCAATAAAAACCTTTAGTTAGTCAATTAGAGTCCTTTATTTTTTACCTTATATTTCGCTCTGTAGATTTAGAGCTTCATCAGAGGTCACTTTAATCAAGAGAAAATACATTAGCTAATTTAGTCTACTAATTATAAGATTAATACTTACAAAAACGAAACTATTTTTTGTGAGAGATATAACATTTAAAAAAAAAAAAAAAACCTATAGAGAAACAAGCAGTCCACGTAATACAAATAAAACTTTATATTAATTAAAAATTGTTACTTTAAAAGCTTATTGTTTTTACATATTAAAACCATTTAAAAAATTATTATTTTTTCAACAAACACATCTAAAAAGAAACACACACGTAGTAAAGAACTACTTGTCTTGATTTAAATTACATTTTAACAATTCAAGTGTCGACAAGGTAGTGTATTAAATTTTCGAAACCAATGTCATACTCGTATATGCAAAACCTATGATAAAAGTACAGTAGGTAAAAAACAAGCAATGTCAAGGTTAACGATATATATACAGATGTTCAAAAGTTGCGTGCTTAATTTCAATAATGTGTAGGCTACAAACAGGTTAAACTTAATTAAAAAGAAATTGCAAAATTAAAATTATAATCATATGAAAAAATTGTGGAAGGACAAATGTGTTAAATGACATCAATAGAGTTAATATTCTGTGTATTTAGATGACTTGAGTTTTTGATATGAGAAAAAGTCAGTAAAAAGGCATATATTGCGCTTAAATTATTTGTGTCAGATCTGAAATTCATAGCGTGAGGATTATTATTGATCTCAACCATCTCCAAAAACTCCCTACATTTTAAACTATTAACTCTCTGGAGGATTTTAACATTCTCAAAATTTGGGTTGTGGTTGTATTTAATCATATGTGAGGACAAAGCACATCTGCTCTTCCCAGTTCGAACGTCGCTCTTATGTGTGGTAAGTCTGGTTTTTAACCAAGTTGAGGTATGACCTATATAAACTTTGTTGCATTCATTGCAAGGAATGCTATATACAACGTTCGACTGGAAAGGCAAAGGTGTCAAGTCCTTAGTTTTACTAAAATGAGTACGTAACGGATTGTAGTTATAAAAACCCAATTTTATATCGTCTGTGGCGAGGACCCTAGAGAGCCGCTCCGACACCCCCACAATGACACCTTTGCCTTTCCAGTCGAACGTTGTATATAGCATTCCTTGCAATGAATGCAACAAAGTTTATATAGGTCATACCTCAACTTGGTTAAAAACCAGACTTACCACACATAAGAGCGACGTTCGAACTGGGAAGAGCAGATGTGCTTTGTCCTCACATATGATCAAATACAACCACAACCCAAATTTTGAGAATGTTAAAATCCTCCAGAGAGTTAATAGTTTAAAATGTAGGGAGTTTTTGGAGATGGTTGAGATCAATAATAATCCTCACGCTATGAATTTCAGATCTGACACAAATAATTTAAGCGCAATATATGCCTTTTTACTGACTTTTTCTCATATCAAAAACTCAAGTCATCTAAATACACAGAATATTAACTCTATTGATGTCATTTAACACATTTGTCCTTCCACAATTTTTTCATATGATTATAATTTTAATTTTGCAATTTCTTTTTAATTAAGTTTAACCTGTTTGTAGCCTACACATTATTGAAATTAAGCACGCAACTTTTGAACATCTGTATATATATCGTTAACCTTGACATTGCTTGTTTTTTACCTACTGTACTTTTATCATAGGTTTTGCATATACGAGTATGACATTGGTTTCGAAAATTTAATACACTACCTTGTCGACACTTGAATTGTTAAAATGTAATTTAAATCAAGACAAGTAGTTCTTTACTACGTGTGTGTTTCTTTTTAGATGTGTTTGTTGAAAAAATAATAATTTTTTAAATGGTTTTAATATGTAAAAACAATAAGCTTTTAAAGTAACAATTTTTAATTAATATAAAGTTTTATTTGTATTACGTGGACTGCTTGTTTCTCTATAGGTTTTGTTTTTTTTTTAAAAATGTTATATCTCTCACAAAAAATAGTTTCGTTTTTGTAAGTATTAATCTTATAATTAGTAGACTAAATTAGCTAATGTTGTATTTTCTCTTGATTAAAGTGACCTCTAATGAAGCTCTAAATCTACAGAGCGAAATATAAGGTAAAAAATAAAGGACTCTAATTGACTAACTAAAGGTTTTTATTGCCGGATTCCCCAACAATTTTTATTTTACATACTTGTTTTAACGGCAAAGACTCTTTGTCTACTTATATATATATATATATATATATATATATATATATATATATATATATATGGTAAATTCAATTTGTTGGCGATTTAAGGTCCGGCTTTACTTCAAAATGTATATATTTTAAACAATCCCACATGTTTCGGCAAATGATGCCTTTTTCAGGGAATATAAAATATAAATGACAGTACAAAGGTCACGAAATAATTATATTTATATATATATATATATATATATATATATATATATTGATATAGTACAGCTTACATCCTCAGTATATACATAACTTAATAAATTATATGTCCCTAGTTCGTAATATCTTAAGAATAATGGTATGAAAAACGTTAATAGTTAAATAAATAATAAAAACTATGAAAGATCAACATTAGTTTTTTAAATCACGATGCCGAACTAATTTGAATATTTTTATTTGTTTATTTATTTTATTCGGTCATTTATTAATTTATCATAACATAATATCGCGAGAAATCAAGAATTTTTAAACTAATTATGATTAAAATATTTTTGTACAAATAATTGTAAACATTATTGTAAATATGACTATTGGCTGAACCCTGTTAAAAATAGGGAACTGAGATCACGTGAGAGTGTTTTAATAGAATGAAAATAGCCTGAAAGAGAAATATCCAATGTTGGCCTACTAAAAAGAGGCATATAGAAATATCCAGAAAATTATATGATCAAAATTGACAAAATTACCTCATCTAAAATATTTGAAGTTATTGCAGAATTTTAGGAAAATATAATTAATTTTCAACAACTTCCTGTTGTAGTCAGGACAACAAAACAAAAGTTGTTAACGACAGAGATTTTTGCATGAGGTGATATAAAAATGACGATTTTTTAACGCATCTTTTAAAAAATTAATTAAAATTAATTATATATACCTAATTGTATTATAAATGTCGTGTTAATGATAATAGAAAATATAGATACCTTATTGGAAGACTGACTTTGACAGAGAAAGTTCTTTTTTTTACAATATAACAATCATTATCAAGAATATCACTGTGTCTAAACCAGTTAATTATTAAAGCATTGGCTTATAAGAAGAACTTATATCCTTTTCGGAATACCAAGAACCATATAAAAGGATTAAATTAACATAACCGAGTGGATAACTTCAAGAACTTGGCACGTAAGCAGTTTTACGAAGAGGAAATTTTCCAGCCGTACGAGAAGTGCACCATAACTCCCTACCTTCCAGATCCCGTTTGATATTTCCAGAACTTTCATCATCTTTTATATATACAAGGCCTGAAAACTCCATACTCTTCGTATACAACAGGTACACAAGTGGAAATAGATAATCTTATTTTCTTAAAAGATATTAACACATTTGTTGATTCATATTATAAAGTTTTAAACTCACGTTATCTTGAGGGGCAAAATACCATTTTCAAACAACAGTTATTTTTTTTTATAATAACCTCTTAAATAACCATAATTTCTTGTGTTTAATTTATGAACCATACGTGTACTTTGTAGGCAACCTAATATAATTTGTAAGAAGGGGTATATAAGCAACCCAACTTTGATTAGTGTATGATCTAGCATATTAAGTGTATATTTATATCATGTTGTTTGTATCTTGTAAAGAAAACAATAAATAATAATAATATAATAATAATATAATAATAATAAAACAATAATCATTCTAATTATATATTTATTTTACTCTATAAAATAGTTTTTTATTTTATGTATGTATATGTACTGTCTGAGGATCTAGAACCTACCTTAAGACCTGAGGTTAAGAAGTGCCTTTGTTAATTTTTGTATATTTAAAAATTTACGAATTGGAGCTAGTAATAAAGATATTTTATTAAATTTTATATTCATAATTCATAATTCATAATTCAGAGAATTATATCATTTTGTCACCAGCTTCGAGGGTGGTGTTTTATATCATATTGTCGCCCGAACGCAGTGGCTTTTCTCTTCATAGCCATTCAGCATTATATCATATTGGCGCCAGCAACGAGGGCAAATAATAGATACACAGACAGTGAATACAGGATACATAAAATAAAATAGTAGAACATTTAAATAAATACAAAAACGCTATTGTTTGGAGGATATTACTATCTGGAGGACTTGTTTTGTGTCTTGTGTCATTTTTATGTTAGGTACAGCGTAGACATTGGTCCAAGAAGCGAGAGGGCACTTGCAATTAAGTATATAAAGGTAATAGAGTGGTAAGACGTGTAATTTAACAATAAATAAAATAAATAAAGAAAGTAGTTATTTAAAAAAAAAATAATTTATATAATAAAAACTAAACTATAATCATCAAATACAGAATAATATATAATATATTTCTAATTAATAACTTAATTATAAACTATTTACAACTTATATACACATCAATACATATTATCAACCATGGAAACTCGTTCTCGCTCTGGTTCAAGATTGGAAAAATCAGAAGATGGACAGGAAAAAGGAGAAGGAGAGAAGTCGACTATACCAGTAACTCAAGCTGCACAAGTAGAGAAGCCAGTAGATCAGATGAAGATTATGCTTGAAGCGATAATGGGAATAAGAATTATGAATGAAGAAAATCAACAAGAAATGAAGAGGATGAATGAAGAAAATCAACAAGCTATGAAAAATCAAACAGAGGTAATAAGAATTATGAATGAGAAAATTGTACAAAATCAACAAGAAATGAAGAGGATGAATGAAGAAAATCAACAAAAAATGACGAGAGTGAATGAAAGATTGGAACAAAATATAAACACTAAATTAGAAGATACAATAAAATTACAAAACAGGCAATGGGGATTACTCTTAAAGGACACTGAAGAACGTGTACAGATAAATGTGGAAGAAAAATTAACCCTACAAAAAGAGGAAATTAAAACAATAATAGAGACAAATAAAGTTATCCTTGAAGAGCAGATATGTAATCATCAAGAGAAATGTACTCAGAATTATAATACTACCAATCAAAGATCGCTGGAATACGAGGATATATATAGCAGAGAAATGAACACGGTGAAAATTAGCTTACAGGATTTGTTAAAGGATCAGCACTTTAATAAAGATCTAATCGATACCGAAATTAAAAATATGAAGGATACCATAAACCATAAATTAGCAATAATAAATTATCAACCATATGGACCTCCGCAGTTAAGAGTAGAAAATTTCATTACGTATAATGGCGATAACAACATGGTACACCCGATGACCTATATAACCTCAATTGTAAGACATCTGGAAGATATACCCGACCACAAACAGCGAATGTACATAATAAGAGCCACCTTGAAAAATAGCGCGCAAGAATGGTTCATGAGAATATATGAGCACTGCACCGATCTCAATAAATTAGTTAACTTATTCAGGAAAAATTTCTGGGACGAGACACAACAAAATCGTGCAAAGATTCGTTTATTGACAGGGAAATACAGGATGGGACTTACTACGCGAGAAGCATACGCGTCAAAGATCTATAATAACTGTAAGTATGTTCATGACCTGGATGAAGCTACAATAGCACGCCAGCTTTTAAATCATTACATACATACTGACACGCATGCAATCATTTGTCTGAGAGTAAATGCCATGGACTCGTTAATCGATATTTTAAGAAGATTGGATGACTATTGAGAAAATAATCAAAACATAAGTGGATATAATAATTATAGGAACATACCTAACAGGAATTACAATAATAATAAACCTTTGAATGGAAACCGGACATATAATCACCTTAATCGTCATAATAATCAGACATACAACCCAACAAACAATCACAATACAGATAATCAACAGCAAAATAACTATAACGCCTCAAATAATAATAATAACAGAAATTTTAACTCACTTCCCCAAAATATGTACAACACAAATCTTCGTCAAAATTCTAGTTATCCGCAACAGACAAATAACAGACCGTATTTTAATAGTAACCATAATCTTAATCGTTTACCCAATAATTACAACAATTTCACAAACAACTCTAACAATAACCATTTCTCACGAAGGACTATGAACAGAAATAATTTTAATTCAAGAGGACGCGGTCATATAAATAATTACCAACGAAGACATAGATCTTTGTCACCAACATTACCAGAACCGGAATATACCCAAAAAAAAAACTTCGATGGAAAACAGGATCCATACGAAAATCCCAGGCGCTGCAACAGCACAACAAACAATTAAACAAAATCGACTGTGACATACCATACAACACAAACAATATTTCACTTTACCAAAACCCCGAAGAGTTCATAACAATCAACGATAATGAGAATAAAATACTAGATTCATATAACTTACCCATAATAAATATAAAAATAGAAGAAGGGATATTTAATTGTTTGATAGACACCCTAGCTGAAATTTCGTTAATACAGGAGAATAAGGCAAAATTAATAAACAATTATTAGGATAAGATCATTAAAATAAAAGGCACCGATATTATTGCTGCAAACAAGAAACGGATAAGAACAGTAAATCAAAGAGTTTCAACGGATATTTATATTAACAATCACAAATATATTATACCATTTTATATCATTTAGAAACAACAATACGATGCTATAATTGGGATCGATAACATCAAAGCGTTAGGAATGATCATGAATTTCGAAGAAGGCAAAATAATAATTAAAGATAATGAAATTAATTTAAATAAAACGTTAACCGAGAAGGAAAAAGAAGATTATATTAGATATAAAGAAAATAAGTTAAATGAGGCGATTAATAGTGTTATGTATAGGATAAATAAGGATAAGGAGAAGGCAAATGTAGGTGATAAAAAGGAAGTAGGCTTAAATAATGATTATATAAATATTAATGATGTATATTATGGAGTGGAAAATAAGATAGCAGGTTTAGGAATGTATAATTATAAAGAAGATTATGTATTGGAGGAAAGAGAAGAAGTAAAAGTAAGTAACTCAGTTAATAATATAGAAGAGATTGAAGAATTAATAAAAATGCAAATGATTGCAGATAAATACGTTTCTCAAAGATTAATAGAAATTTTATACAAGAACATACAATTAATAAATAATGATATAATATTTGCCAAGAACTACGAACGTAAGATAAGAATCGACAAAGATGATCCGTTAACCAACAAAAACTATCCGATACCCTATTATTACCAAGAAAGAATTAACATTAAATTAAAACGTTTAGAGAACACTGGAATAATAGAAATATCAAATACCTATTTTATAAATCCAATCGTTATTGTGAAAAAGAAAGATGAATCTTTAAGAATATGTTTAGATGCACGCGCCTTAAATCAAAGAATAAAGCCGGAGTTTGAAATGCCACAGAATATTGACGTTCTTCTAACAAAATGTGGAAATAAAAGAATATACAGTAAATTAGACTTAAAAAACGCATTTTGGCTCATAAATTTAGAAAAGAGTTCACGCAAATATTGTGGTTTTATAATAAACGGAGTAGTTTACCAATTTCGAGTTTGCCCTTTCGGACTAAAGACATCACCTGCCGCTTTAATAAATTCTTACACCAAATACTAGACATGTACGAGGACTTCGCTTTACACTATCTTGACGACATTATTATATTTTCTAACAGCATTCAAGAACATTTACAACATCTAACAATTAGTTTAAATACATTAAAAGAAGAAGGAATGAAATTAGTCTTAGCTAAATGTCAATTTTTCAGAGAGGAAGTGAATTATTTAGGATATATAATCAACGAAAAGAACATCTTATTAGACCCTCAACGTCTAGATGAAATCAGAAATTTTCCCCATCCAAAGAATTTAAGAACTTTAAGAGAATTCCTTGGTTTATTGAATTATTATAGAAAATTCGCATCTAATTAAAGTCAACAAACCTTACCATTGTTAAATTTATTAAAGAAAGCAATAAAATGGAATTGGACAACAGAATGCGAAACATGTTTTATTAAGCTAAAAGAAAATTTTGTGGAGAATTTAAAATTACATCATCCCGATTTCAACTTACCATTTATTATGCGTACGGACGCATCTCATCAAACGATAGCTGCAAAACTGGTACAGGTAAAAGAGGAGCAGGAAACACTGATATACTTTATATCTAGAACGCTGAAACCGTGCGAAATTAGATACACTATATCAGAAAAGGAGGTGTTAGCGATTGTGTTTGCCCTAACTAAATTAAAATACCATTTAATAGGAAAGAGATTCACGTTAGAAACTGATCATAAGGCACTTATTAACATCATGAGCACAAAGCTAAACAACGACCGAATCTACAGATGGACACTCCTCATACAAGCTTACGAAATAGACATAAAATATAGACCAGGAAGGGAGATGATCACCGCAGACGTATAAACAAGAGAAGATGGTGAAATTAAGAAACAAAATATTAGCATTAACCTGATAGAATTACAAAAACAAGGAATATTTTCTTTTAAGCAAATAAAACAAATACATACATCTGAGGAATTCATAGAAGTTGAAGAGTTATTAAAAGAAGTGGACAATTACAAAGGGATGAAAATTAAGGACGATTATATAGTAAAATTGATAGGCAAAACTGAGGTATATGTTTTAAACGAATGTCATGCGAGGAAAATTGGGTATTATTTACATAATTGGTTTACTCATATAGGTGCACGAAGATGTTGGCCGATTTTTCGAGAAGCATTTTATTGTATCAACGACGAGCGTATAATTAAGAATGTAGTAAAGAATTGCCAAGTTTGCGAGTTAGCTAAGTATAAGAACATAACCCACAAAAACATAAGTCATAATATAGTAACGTATGAAAAACTTGAATTAATTTCTATAGATTTTCTGTCAAACTTAATTCCAAGTACTAAGGGTTACAAACACATACTTGTAATATGCGACATTTTCTCAAAATTCATTAAGTTAATGCCAACCCAGCGATGTAACACTGAATCTGTACTGCAATCATTACAAGATTACTTTACTCAATATGGTACACCTAGAGCAATATTGTCAGATCATGCTACTTATTTTACAAATGAAAGATATCAAGATTTTCTTCAAAGTCGTAATGTAAAAACATATTATACATCCATCAGATATCCACAGGGTAATCCTACCGAAAGATATATTCGAGAAACAATTAAATATTTAAGAATCTTATTAAATGATAGACACAAGAGATGGGCAAAACATCTACAACAAATCGAATTCGTAATGAACAGCACACCTAGAACAGTACATAATTACTCATCTATAACTGTATTTACCGGAAAACTTCCAGAAAGACCATGGGAAAACAAGGAACTTATCGATTTAACAGAACGTTTACAAGATGTTAGAGATAGACTTAAGAAAAGGAAAGATAAATGGGAACGTAAAAGGATGCTAGTCCAACGGAAATACAAAATGTATCATATAGGTGACAATGTTATTGTCAAAAGATTACGAGTAACATATCGAATAACTTTACGAGTAACATATCGAAAGAATAAGATCATGGGAAAATTGTTAAGACCATATCAAGGACCATACAAAATTAATAGTATCTTTAGTAATAATACTTACGAATTAATGGAAATCGAAACAAATTTCATAAAGGGAAGATACCACATATCAATTCTGCAGGACCACCTAGCAAAGGAGGAATTAATTTTATAATAACACAATATTAAAAAAAAAAAAGTCTAATCTACAATTTTAATTTTTACAAAGAACACGTCAGTTATTTATTTACTAATAATGAAAAGAATCAAATGCAAATGGGTAAAAAAAAGGGGAAAGTTATGATCCAAAAGTATTGGTGTGTCACAGCTCGAAATAAAACTAAAATACATTTACTTAAACTAAATAATTAATGATTAGATAATTTGAGATTTTAATAAAAACAAAATAATAAAATATGTATATTAAAAAAAAAAGGAAAAAGTTAATTATTATTTTTTTTTACATGATAATAATATCTATCATAAAGTTGAATTAATAATGTTTAGTTAACACTTTATTTAAGAATAAGTTTATCTAGTTACAAATTAATTATAAAACAATTTCTAATAGTAATACAAGATAAGAACGTTAAAATATATACAGGATACAATCAACGATCAATCATATTTAGTTTTATAATAATAACACTTAGTATGCCGAAAAAATTACTTATTCGACGAATTTTCTACGTTTGACAATGGAGATATTGATATAGTACAGCTTACATTCTCAATATATATATAACTTAATAAATTATATGTCCCAAGATCGTAATATCTTAAAAATAATGGTATGAAAAACGTTAATAGTTAAATAAATAATATGTAAAAACAATGTAAGATCAAAATTAGTGTTTTAAATCACGATGCCGAACTAATTTGAATATTTTTATTTGTTTATTTATTTTATTCGGTCATTTATTAATTTATCATAACATAATATCGCGAGAAATAAAGAATTTTAAAACTAATTATAATTAAAATATTTTTGTACAAATAATTGTAAACATTATATGCATTATTATTATTTTATATGCAAAATTACCTTATCTAAATTAATTGGAGTTATTGCAGAATTTTAGGAAAATATAATTAATTTTCAACAACTTCCTGTTGTAGTCAGGACAACAAAACAAAAGTTGCTAACGACAGAGATTTTTGCATGAGGTGATATAGAAACGACGATTTTTCAACGCATTTTTAAAAAAATTAACTAAAATTAATTATATGTACCTAATTGTATTATAAATGTCGTGTTAATGATAATAGAAAATATAGATATCTTATTGGAAGACTGACTTCGACAGAAAAAGTTTTTTTTTACAATATAACAATCATTATCAAGAATATCACTGTGTCTAAACCAGTTAATTATTAAAGCATTGGCTTAAAGAAGAACTTAGATCCTTTCCGGAATACCAAGAACCATAAGGATTAAATTAACATACCCGAGTGGATAACTTCAAGAACTTGACACGTAAGCAGGTCTACGAAGAGGACTTTTCCAGCCGTACCAAAAGTGCACCATAACTACCTACCTTCCAGATCCCGGTTGATATTTTCAGAACTTTCATCATCTTTTACATATACAAGACCTGAAAACTCCATACTCTTCGTATACAACAGGTACACAAGTGGAAATAGATACTCTTATTTTCTTAAAAGTTATTAACTCATTTGTTGATTCATATAAGTAAGAAAGATTTAGAAGGCCAATATCAAGGAACATTATAAGAAGTGTTAATATAATATTTGTGGACATTTGTAGGCTGACAGAAGATTGACAGGAGATTATGAATATTAAGAAAGTTTCTGTTAGTTTAGTAAGATGTTAAATGAAGGCATTTCATACGTATTTCATAGCTTTATAGAAGGACAAAGAAATAGAAAAATTATAATCAATTCTATATACATTTAAATAATGATATATTATACAATACATATTTTATTTCATAGATACTTCAATTTCATATAAAGAATTTATGATTCTAAGATAACATTAATCATTTATAACATTTTTAATTTCTCATCAGCTCATTTCATTACATCCTAGATAAACCGTAGCGGCAGTAGTTTTGCTTATTATTCTCTTTTTGGAGCATAGTAAAGCAATAAAGGTCCTTCATTCATCTTTTACTATACTGTAGACCCCACTCGCTCACCCCTCGTCATTCTGTGTACTTCATGTCCATGTTTCTTTTGATCACCCTTGCCTTTTTCCTTGTGGCTTCTACCGTAAAACGTTGCAAGTTCCGCCCTTGTAATTTCGTAAAATATCCCCAATTCATGAATATTCTTCTGAAGAAAAGATTTCGTCGCGAAATATTTATCAACTAAAATAAATACTAATTTCAGGTTTTGTCCATTTTGATTGAAATAATCAAAGGAAATGAATGAAAGTCATCAATTCGATTTAAAAAATAATCCATATTAATGTTATAAAACGCAGTTGTTTAGGAAGTAAACAATAAACAATGATATTTTTAATATTTTTTGTGTTGTTTTACCAATGAATCTATTATTGTTTGTGAATATATTAAAGTATTTTTTACATTTTGCTTGTAATTTATATTGTAGGATCATATTTATTTATGTTAGCATTGACATGTTTGATTGACATTGTATTTTAATAGATATTTATTGTTTGCGTGACCCTAATAAATTTCTATTCTATTATTTTATGACGTACAATGAATCAAACTGAGACAGTAATATCACTGTCAGTGAATATGCGAGGAATGTACAGTATTTATTGTCCCTAGCATATAAAGCACGAGTATCACAACAAACTGCTAACAAATAATTTTCTGTATAATCACTCTGAACTTGAAGACACTTATTCTACCTATGTTCTAGAATTTTCGAACTCACGTCATCTTCGTTCTCAAACCTAGTTCCATGAATACAGGTGAATATGATGGATGTGTCGTCAGTTCGAAACCAGCATCGTGAATTGGTTGCAAGGAAGCAAGGCTTTTATGCACAATACTGGCCCGCAATTGTGGGGACACGTTCCAGATAGTCAATTAATAGTATTCCCTCAGCATCCAAAATGATAGCCATATTCTTACCGGCTGAGGGTTGAACCCTAAGTTTACGAAGTGGTGGAGATTCTCTATGACGTCATTCTTTACTTTGGCGTTTAGACTCAGGATCGAAGGGACGAACCCACGTTTTATCAACCGTAACAAAGCGAGCCAGAAAACTTTTCGGATTATCCTTAAAGAATGCAAAATTCGCTTCCAAAGTTATGACTCTCTCCCTCGCTTTTGTTCGGGCGTCAACATTCGTTGCACCAATTATGCAGTAACCTTATAATGTCCCAAAGTCGTCGATTATGATTCCAATTGTATCATTTGAAATGCCTGTTATATTTGCTAGCCGTCTAGTAGTTAATAGACGATATTGTCTAATTAAATCACTTACACAACCAACATTTTCTTGTGCACAAACAGGCTGCGGTGGACCAGCACCTTTGGCATGTTCACAAGTTGTTCTCCCACACCGAACTCTCTAGACCAGTACTTTACTATTTGATAAGATGAAGCATCATCTCCAAGTACACTAACCATATCTTCATGAATTTGTTTTGGTGTTAGACATTTTTTACAGATATATAATAACAGCAAGTTTATTTTTCTCAATTTTTCTAAATCTATGCGAAATGTCACCTGCTTAATATAACTTCTTAACTTATAAATTTACAAAAACTAGTTTTGGCACTTCGTTTGACAGATACGTAGCAAATATGACATCCGATCCGAGAGCGGTTTCAGTCTACTAAAGTTGTCTTCCTAAGGCTTCGAAAATTTAAAGAAATAAAATCTGATACTCAGTTTTCTCATTTGTCCATTGCAACTGACCGCACCCCGCAACAAATGGTTTTCTTCAGGTCAGTTAAGACTAAATTAAACACACTTGTTACAGAAGCCTAGATTAATTTCCGGATTAAGTATAAAAATGGCATTTCCACTATAATCAATCATAACCCGGAAAACTAAATATACCCAATAGGTTAACAGCCCCTGTAAAAAATACTATAAAAATGTTAGGGGATTGAATACAAAACACACACTTTCTTTACTAACGTGATTGCTTTATCTACTGATATAGTACTTATAACAGAAACCTGGTTAACTGACTCCGTACTTAATAATAAACTATTTACGAACTATTACAAAGTTATTCGAAAGGATAGTGATCGCATGACGGTCAATCGTTCTAGGGGAAGAGGAGTCTTGGCTGCTATTGTTCATATGACACTATAAATACGAGCCATATTAGTGCACTGGTAGCTCTTGTGGATCTATTGATCTGTAAATGCAGTATTAGTGGTTCTGCACTTGTCTACATTCCTGCAAATATCTCTTCGAAAGAGCTGGAGACTTTTACCCCGGCTGTTGAGACTCTTCTGGTTAATAATCCATTTATTCTTATTGGGGATTTCAATATTCCAAATATGTATTCATCTCCTCATCAGTGATATACTAAGATTAATATATTTCAAAGCTTCCTCTACATTCTTAATATAAAGCAATACAACAATATTCCTAATAGTGACGGCAAGATGTTGGACCTGTTATTCTCCAATATTACCACTAACTTCGAAGTACAGCGGTTCGAGTCCCCTATCGTTAGTGAAGATTTATATCACGCTATCCTGCAAATTTTATTCTATCCATTACATACATCCTCAGAAAAGTTTTTCCTTCGGTCAATAATTTCAGATATAACTTCCATAATGCAGATTACATTTCTCTATACAGTAATTTAATTAATATTGATTGAACTTTTCTGACATATTATTCTGACGTCAACCTAGCCCTCGATGCTTTTTACAATACATTATACTCCGTATTGAATCTATATGTGCCTCGTAAGGTCCAATCTGGATCCTCTTACCACCTTGGTTTTCATCTGAAATAATCTCTATTCTTAAAAATAATAACTACTATTGTAAAAAAGTGTATCAAAACTCGAAATATTGATTCCTACACTATAGCAAAGATGAAAATTCAGGATAATTATACAGCTTACCTTTCTGCAAGGAAGTATTCAATCAAAAGAGCCTCTTCTAATCTATGGAGCTTTCTTTGCAATACACAGCGCTGTAGTAGGATACCTAATTCACTTCACAATGCTTTTCGAATCCCAGTACAGCCTTGGCGGATACGTTTTCTATTGTGTGTGTGTACCTCATTGTCGGGCTTCACGTGTGATTCATCGGACTACTGCTTCCTAACCTTTTCCCTCTCGTTGTCTTCCGAATATGAGTTTCTAATTTAATGACCAGCTTTCCTAACAAATACACAGCTGGGGATGATTCCTTGCCTAGCTTCTTGATACGTGACTATAGATTTGTCCTGGCATACCCTCTGAAATTACTTATTAATCTATCTATAACAACGAATATAATTCTTGATCGGTGGCTGAACACAAGGATTATCCCTTTGCATAAGAAAGGAGATCGTGCGTTGATTAGTAATTACAGACCGATCTCTATTATATCAAACTTCGCCAAACTGTATGAGAAGGTATTATACTCCAGACTATTTAGTGGCACGCGTCCTCATATTTCATCAAACCAGCATGATTTTGTCACTCTTGTCTACTGTCACCAATTTGGCGTCGATTATTCAGCTCATCGATGAGGTTTTGAACGGCAGAGGTTAGGTTGATGTAATTTATACTGATCTATCCAAGGCTTTCGATTTAATTGATCATGAGATTTTACTTCATAAGTTGGGATCTTTTGGTCTCGTTCCATATTCTATCAGTCATCTTCGGTTTTACCTATTTCAAAGAAAATGCTACGTGACCTACAATAGATTTTGCTCCAATAATTTTGTTCTTCGTTCTGGGGTTCCTCCGCGATCAAATTTGGGTCCTGTGCTATTTGTTTTGTTTATTAATGATCTTCTCCAAGTGAAGAGTCGCATTCTCGCCTATACAGATGATATAAAAAATATTCTGAGATTTCCTAAATTAACGATATCGTTAAACTACAGCAGAATTTCAACGTATTAGTTGCATGGTGTGACCGTCTTAAAATTAAATTAAATATTGACAAATGCTGCGTGCTCACTTATACTCGATCTGCTACGCCTCACGAGTTCTCGTATTATATTAAAAAGAATATCTTAACCAGTAAGACTGAAATAAAGGATCTTGCAGTCTTATTTGACTCTCATATAATCCAAATGTATTTCGATGTCTACAAAACTCTGATATTTATTACATGTGTATCAAAATACCAAACTACTAATACTTCTACCATGCTTACGTTTTGAGTAAAATTAAATAAGCCTCATTAATTTGGTATCCCGTTTATGCTTACGATTCTATACCTTTGAACAGTGTTCACCGTTCTTGTAGTACCTCACATTAAAGATTGATGGTATCTACCCGGAACGTGGTGTATCCCAGAATGATTTCCTTTTACGCCATAGCATGCCATCTCTAAGAGAATATTTGTAGGAAATTTAACTAAACTCATCAAAACCATTATTAACAGCTCCTTCATATTAGAGCGAATGTCTTTTTTTCCTCGTATGAGCTCCAGGTGTGTAGCTACATTTATGCTCCCTTCGCGAAGACGAAAGTCTTGAAACGGAGTCCTACCTATATTCTCTACAATGTGGCCAACAGAATGCTGGATGATCTGTTTGCTTGAAAATGGCTCGCCGAATGGACAGCACTATTTAAGTCTATAGTTTATTTAATTGCACTATAATGTTATGTATATATAATGTACGGTTGCGGCCAATATAATCTGGGCAGTGATTTGACATTTTATGGCTTTTTCATGGAATTTGGTAAATCAGGCTTTGCTACAATCTACGTTACTCTGGATACGCACTTAGGGCATGAGCCATCATGTGATGGTTATCTCAATAATCAATAGTCATTACCTTAAAAAGGGATGTCTTTAAACTGAAATTAGTTTGGTTTTGACCAACCATATTATTGATCTTAAATTAAATTAAAAGTTTTGATGTTTATTTAAGAAACGAAAAACATAAACAAATGATATAAAAAATTAATATTTTGTAGCTGCTCCATTTTTTTCAATAACATTATTTAACCTTCTGGGCATTGATGCTACTAATTCTGCAGTATAATTTGGAGTTAATTCGACCCATGCTTCTTGAATTCTTTCCCATAACTGTTCTACATTTTGTGGGCGAAAATTATTACCTCTATTAATTTTTTTTCCCATCAAACCCCACATATTTTCAAAGGGGTTCAAGTCCGGGCTACGTGAAGGCCATGGCAGAACTTGTATGTTCTGTTGCTGCATCCAGTTTGAGGTCACTCTGGCTGTATGAATGGGGCAATTGTCTTGTTGATATATAAAATTATTTTGGGGAAAGACTGCATTTACTGAGGGCAGCATGATATTTTCCAATATTCCAACATAGACCTCTGCATTGCATCTACCTCTTATATGTGTTATAACTCCGGGTCCATGGGCGCTCATCCAGGCCCAGACATTGACAGAAAAACGACCGCTTATGTGTGATTTTTGGGTATAACGTTCATCAAAGCGAGAGTTCGGAGGTCTATAAACTCTAACGTGTCCGTCATAACACGATTTAAATACCTTCTCGTCTGTAAAAACAACATTCTGCCAGAAATTTAACGCTTCTAAGGAGTATTCCAAAGCAAAACCTACTCTCTGTTCCTTATTTTGCGGAGTTAAAAAAGGTTTTTTCGCTGCAGAACGATTACGTAGATCAGATCCATTTTTAATACGACGCCTTGCCGTTCGAACGGACCCAGGAAAGTTTGTTTCAGCCTGTGCGTCTACCGCACACTGGAAGGGATTTTCGCGAATAAAATCAACCAAATTACCATCATCCACCTCCGTTGAAACTCTGGGCCTACCACTACCCAATCCTCTTTCAAGCGTTTGTCTCTCATCCCATATTCTCTTAATGTTATGCACAGTACTCTTTGGTAATTGGAATATTAATGCGACTCGTCGTTCCGACCACCCCTCTCCCAGTAACGTCACAACCCTTAATTTCTCGGCAAAAGATAAATGTGGCATTTTTATAATTGACGTTTTTCATCAATCAATATGACAGTATAGTTTTCCAGGCGACTTTTTTTATGTAACAATTAAAATCCATTTACAGTGGGAAAAACTGCTGCCCGGATAATATTGGCCTAATTGGGCCTAGCCTGTTGGGTATTAAAGTATATTATTATTATTATTAATATTAATATTATAGTTATTATTATTATTATATTTTGCGATATTTTGAAAATTATATTTCAACAGGCGTTGAAATACTAGGGACGATAAATATTGTACATCCCTCCCACCATCCCACCAAAAATTTGAAAATCTAATATTTTAAATTATTTTCTAAATTTAAACTGAAACTAAAGAAATAGTTCTTTGTA
The DNA here is from genome assembly GCA_935421215.2 of Melolontha melolontha. Taxonomy (NCBI): domain Eukaryota; kingdom Metazoa; phylum Arthropoda; class Insecta; order Coleoptera; family Scarabaeidae; genus Melolontha; species Melolontha melolontha. The sequence continues at coordinate 83,570,719 of OW285239.1, read as the reverse complement.
ACTGTTTTTTTTTAAATTTTATTGCATTTATAACAATGTTTTAATGGTTTTTAGTTATTTTTTATTTATTCACATATTATTCTTTCTAAAAAAAAAAATTAAAACTTATCCATTTCAAAAAGTTTTGTTATATTTTGTATACGTGCGCAAAATGATTACTTTTAGAACAATGATACACAAACAACTCAAATGCACTAAAGTTTCATCTAAGCTTAAAACTACGTAGTTAATCAAAGCTCGCGAATTCTTTGGTAAAGTTTTCCAATTTAAACTCGCTTATGTAACAAGAGAACGTTAACAGTAAATGTTCAACTTTCCTTGTTGTGTCAAGCTTGTGGAAAATAACGCAGATATTTCAAATAATTAATTGTAAGAAACAGTTTCCTCTATTTAAAAATGTAAAGAATTTTTTCATAATAAAACAGTTCTCAAATTGGAAAGTCATTTATAAGATGTTCTAATTATTTAGAGTGTGTTATTTTTTTAAATGAACTATCTAACACAACTAATATGGCGCTTGGTCCGACTTAACAAATTACAAAAGTTTGGCGCGGAAGTCATCCAGAATTTTTTTGTTAGGAGTACAAGCAAAATACACGAGGAAACTTTAAATTGTTCCAAAACAATATAAAGTTGTATGAGTTTCTTTCTCCGCGGTGACCTTGACGCATTGTGGGGGGGGGGGGAGAAAGTCTGAAGTTCTATATTTCGATCAAATTTACTGTGTTTAAATAAAAATCGAATAAAACAAAATATTCTTCGCTTCCATTGGATTTGAGGAAGACATTTTTATTGTTATTTGTTTTGGATATTTGCTTCCATTCATTCATGTAGTCCTAATTCATGTATGTCGGTTTGATTGCCTTTGAGTGCGTTACAGATATTTAATATTTTATATATGTACTCTATTTTCTATATATTTTACACATGCACTATACAACAAAGAAAGTGCATAAAATATAATTACTAAAATACAAAGGTATTTTTAATAATATAAAATATTATTAAAAATCTGGTGTGAAGAACACAATTCACTATTAATATTCACAAAAATATTAATAGTGAACCTGTATTTGTGTTCTTCACACCAGATTTTTAATAATATTTTATATTATTAAAAATGCCTTTGTATTATACAAAACTGGTAGGGTTTACCTACTCATGCATGTTTCAAGTATTCTGATACATTACACCTGCGGTTAGTCCGTAGTATGAGTGAAGACACAAACAAAATGCAGTTTCTAGAGAGATGGCTGTGCCACCTTTGGAAGGGCGTCGTTACTTCACATTGGTTATGTGGACGGGGCGAAGTACTTCCGCTGTCTGACAACAGGCAGCGCTGAATTTACTTCTGGGCTCGGTCTGGATAATTTCTGTGATGTGGCGACGTGGTTCTTTTTTGTGAATTTGTCTGAAGATTTCCTTTCCCCAGCAGGGGCGTACCGGTGAGCCTGTAGAAAGGCGAAATACGTATCTACGTCTCTGGGGAGGGATATGTTCGGACACGTTCACAAAAATATTAATAGTGAACCTGTATTTGTGTTCTTCACACCAGATTTGTAATAATATTTTATATTATTAAAAATACCTTTGTATTATACAAAACTGGTGGGGTTCGCCTACTCATGTATGTTTCAATTATTCTGATACATTACACATGCGGTTAGTCTGTAGTATGAGTGAAGACACAAACAAAATGCAGTTTCTAGAGGCCACCTTTGGAAGGGCGTCGTTACTTCACATAGGTTATGTGGACGGGGCGAAGTACTTCGGCTGTCTGACAACAGGCAGCGCTGAATTTACTTCTGGATAATTTCTGTGATGTGGCGATGTGGTTCTTTTTTGTGAATGTGTCTGAAGATATCCTTTCTCCAGCAGGGGCGTACCGATGAGCCTGTAGAAAGGTGAAATACATATCTACGTCTCTGGGGGAGGGATATGTTCGGACACGTTCACAAAAATATTAAAAGTGAACCTGTATTTGAGTTCTTCACACCAGATTTTTAATAATATTTTATATTATTAAAAATACCTTTGTATTATACAAAAATGGTGGGGTTTATCTACTCATGTATATTTCAATTATTCTGATAAATTACTAAAATGATAAAATTATATTTACTTAAAGTTAATTATATATACACATATTTAACTTACAAATATTGCTGTGTACTCTGCTCGTTGGGGCTAATGCTGAATTAATTATTTTATGAAGAATTACACAGATAAATATTTTTCACAAGCTCAGTTTATGTAGCTTATCTCAGGGTATTTATTGGGGTATACGAATGTACCGAGTGCGCCATTAGTGTGTCGCCGGAGTTTGGCGTGAACAATCAAAGATAGTTTTTACTGGTTACTTTTTCTGGATCTACAGCAACTCCTTTTCCTGAAACCGCATGTCCAAAGTAATTTACATCTTTGCGGAAAAGGTGACACTTCTTTGGGCTTAATCTCAGGTTTGCATCTCGCAACCTCTGGAATACTACTTCCAAAATTTTCATGTGATCTTCAAAGGTCTTCCCTACTACAATCACATAATCAAGATACATGAAACAAGTATTCCATGATAGTCACCTCAGTACAGTGTCCATGAGTCGCTCAAAAGTAGCTGGGGCGTTACATAGTCCTAATGGTATGACTGTAAACTGCCAGAATTCTGTGCCTAAATTGAAGCAGTCTTCTCTTTATCATTGGGACCCATTCCCACTTGCCCATAGCCGCTCTTCAAGTCGAAAGTGGAGAACCATTTTGCTCCTGCCAGGATGTCTAGTGTATCGTCTATTCTTGGGAGAGGATAACTGTCCTTTTTGGTCACACTATTCAGGCGACGATAGTCCACGCAGAATCTGGTAGATTCACCCTTCTTCCTGACAAGGACAACTGGTGAAGCCCATGGACTATTCCAACGTTCAGTTACTCCTTGACTTTCCATATCTTGTATAATCTGCTTGGCTTCCTCATATTTTGCCAGTGGTAACCTTGTTGGTCCTTGTCGTATTGGACTTGCATTGCCGGTATTTATTTTGTGCATGACGATATTCGTTCTTTTTTTCGTATCACTTCCTGTTTCAAAGACAACTTCATAATGTTTGATTAGATCCGTAACTTGGATTTGTTTTTTCTTGCTCAATCCTTGACAGGTCGAGTCGATTATCTTTGACAATATCTCAAGAACCTGCACTAGTCTATTCTTCTTCGCTTCTACACAATGAGCGACGGCCGACACTGGCGAGCACCACCCCAGAATAGTACCCCTCTTCAATGATACAGTGTAATAGTTTAGCATTCATTACTCTTAACGGTACAGTCTGCCGAGTCTTAACCAGCGTTTCGGCAACTACTTTTCCTCGGCTCACGTCGTCATCATCAGCCTTTGGTTCCAACATTGTAACATTTCCTTTCAGATAATCACCTTCCATGCATGCCGTCAAAAATGTCTCACTCCTTGCATCCAGAACAACATTCTCTGTTGTAATTACTTATACATGACAACAGTCTTTCCCATGAAGAAACAATTCTTCATTATTTATTTTTAAAGTGCCTTCTTTCATGTTGAACTGGAAGCCGTAGGTGTTCAAGATGTCTAATTCGAAGATTATTTCTTCTTCTATGTCGGCTACGAGAACACGATGTCGGATTGATGTTGGTCCTATGATAAAATTGACATCTACTTCACCTGCCATTGATGCTTGCTTCTCCAGTTGCTGTTTTAAGTTTCCAGTTGCTAAAAAATAATTTTTTATTCCTGGACATTAAATCGGGTCGCACAATGGTTTTCGTCGATCCAGTATCTAGCAAACAAGCATAGGTCCTTCTTTCCATAATAGCGTCCACACAGGCCGTTGTTTTGATGTTGCAAGGATGCGATTTGGCCAAGCGTCCTTGCGGCTTCATGATGCTGGATCGGTGATTGCCCTCGCTCATCGATCCATTTTAGTTTTCCTGCAGGTCAGGCGATGCTTCCTTGGCCACCTTACAACATGTATTTCAATGTGACCAATCACTCCACAATTCCAGTATCGCAATACTCTTTTGTTTGGTATGATCTGATTTAGGACTTGGCTAACCACCTGCTTCATGAACTCCTCATTTTTTTGTTTATTAACAGTGCAGGCACGAGCATGGTTTCGAGAAGCTTGTTTTGCAGTCTCAAACTCAAGCGCGTGCACCAAAGCGTCGATCAAGGTTTTCGGTCGTTCCAACCTTACTGCTTGTTGCGTATCAATATCCCGTAAATCATCTATGAACGTCTGAACAGTTAGGTGTTCCATGAAATTATCTGGCGCCATCGGATACGCAAGCCGAACCAGACGAGCAATATCTGCTTCGAATTGCTGAAGATTCTCACCTTTTTTCTGAGACCGATTCTTCAGCTGGGTGTGGTATACCTGCTCCAAATGCGCGTGGCCATATCTCATCTCCAACCGTTTAATGAGTTGAGAATAATCTTTAATTTCTTCAAGAGGCAATGTCTGCAAAATATCAATAGCATCACCCCTCAATGGTATGATTAAAGCAGTAGCCTTCTCGACAGAAGACCATGCGTTTGCTTCTGCGTCTGCTTCGATTTGCGTCAGGTAAGTCGCCCATTATGTCTTTCTATGAAAGGTTGGTGGCTTGATTCTGGTCCTCCAGATAACCACAGGCTCCTCTTTTATTTCGATAGGACGCGGTACAACTTCCTCGCTGACCGGCTTGGGATCAGAATGACTAATGGTAAGAGAGAGGTGCTTTCGTCTGAGTCATTACTGCCTCTAAAAATCTTAGAATGTTCCCCAATTTTCTCCTCTAAAGTTTTGGAAACCTCTTCCTTTAACGCTTCTGAGTTTTCCGCTAGTCGCTGTTCTAGAACTTTCTCCAAAGCTCTCGAATTTTCAGAATTCTTTATTTCCATTATTTCCAGAGTTTGCTCCATTTGTTCCAGACTTTTCTCGAAAGTTCTGGAATTTTCCAGTTGTTTCCTTTCCAGGTTTTGCATTTGAGTTTGCGAATCCATTATTTTCTGTTCCATTTGTTTCGTTGTTCCATTTACAGTCGTTCCATTTTGATTAACAACGAATCTACTCCAGCATCCCCACTTGAAATTTGGCAGAAATAAGTCTTTGGATCCTCACCTTCTTTGGATAACGCATCTCGAAGTCGTTGCTGGAGGATTGCCTTTTTGCCGGTTGTATCCACATCTCACTCCTCTAACTCTCGTTTTAAATAAATCATTTTTAATTCATCGAGCTTCACTTTGCCCACCATCACGTTATTCAAAATAAACGTCTTTTCGCACTGTATATTTATTTAAACTAATATTTAATTAATACTTAATTGTCCACATAGTTCGTTATTTATTAAACCCCACACGTAACACCACTGTAATGTTTTTTTTTCTATTCGACGGGGTTCTCAAATAAAACTAACGGTAGTTTGGACACACACTATATTAATATTAAAGACGAATAACAATTTAAAAACTTATTACTAACAAGAAAAACATTTATGTATTTATATTTATATAAGTTCACTCGGCGATGATTTGGTATGGGATGAATTAAATCTCTTCCCCGACGGCTTATACCTCTCTCGTGCTTTATTATTTTCGATCTTTCCGTTTCGATATCTATCATGAGTCATCACATTATGTTGTAAATAATTATCAAAATACATAAGCGATTGTGATGAGATGTAGAACATAGATATCATGGTGTATGCTTTCTATATTATGTCGGTTTAGATATGTTACTATTTAGTACATGTTTAAATACTAAGTGCTGAAGATCTGTATTGATTTTATAATGGTATAAAATGCATTTTATTTAATAAATTGATTATTAAATATAGTAAAGGATTTCACGTTGATATTTATATGCAGAAAAATTTCACAGTAGATGTGTTTATAGATTTCTGAGGTTATTAACAACGATTTGGTAGTAGTCTTTTGTTGTATTTTGTTTTTATACAATCATTTTAATTAGTAAAAATAGAGATGTGACGGAAAATTATTTCTTTGCCAATATGTAATAATTAGAGACCGGAAACGAGAGGTTGAGGACTCATCACCCACGGGCGTATTATTGAACACTTGTATTTTTGATACAAAATAATACAAATCTGTATAAAAACAAATTTGTATCTGTATATAATTGGACACACAGCACTTATTTACCAGCGTTTGCTTCAACCACCAGACGCATGCGTTTCTGTCTAACGACTTTGTCAATGACGGATTTACGAAGACAAACGACTGTAGGTATACTTCGCGGTCATGTAGCAAATTTTGTCCTATCAGATGACACCAGATAACCTCATGACATCTGACGGACAAACCCGACCACGCCTGTGCAAAGTGTTTCTTCTCGAATAGCTAAGCTATTACAGGAAAAGAAAAAATACGCATATTACTGTGAGTCCATTAACTCGTCGCCAGATGGCGTAATATAGCAAAAACAAATTGCATATCGATGCGACAATTCACATGAAGCTTTGATACAAAATAATACAAATCTGTATAAAAACAAATTTGTATCCGTATATACCTACATGGACACACAGCACGTATTTACCAGCGTTTGCTTCAACCACCAGACGCATGCGTTTCTGTCTAACGACTTTGTCAATGACGGATTTACGAAGACAAACGATTGTAGGTACACTTCGCGGTCATGTAGCAAATTTTGTCCTATCAGATGACACCAGAAAACCTCATGACATCTGACGGACAAAATCGACCACGCCGGTGCAAAGACAGAAACGCATGCGTCTGGTGGTTGAGGCAAACGCTGGTACTGTGTGTCCATGCATATGCAGACACAAATTTGTTTTTATACAGGTTTGTATTATTTTGTATCAAAGCTTGATGTGAATTGTCGCATCGATATGAAATTTGTTTTTGCTATATTACGCCACCTGGCGACGAGTTAATGGACTCATAGTATTATGCGTATTTTTTTCTTTTCGCTATTCGAGAAGAAACACTTTGCACCGGCGTGGTCGGTTTTGTCTGTCAGATGTCATGAGGTTATCTGTTGTCATCTGATGGGACAAAATTTGCCACATGACCGCGGAGTGTACCTACAGTCGTTTGTCTTCGTAAATCCGTCATTGACAAAGTCGTTAGACAGAAACGCATGCGTCTGGTGGTTGAAGCAAACGCTGGTAAATACGTGCTGTGTGTCCATGTATATACAGATACAAATTTGTTTTTATACAGATTTGTATTATTTTGTATCAAAGCTTGATGTGAATTGTCGCATAGATATGCAATTTGTTTTTAATTGTATTTTTAAAATTTTTATTTTATTTGTATAATTATACTTATAATAATAAAACGGGTATATATACTGCTCCAAATACGAAATACATTTTTATTTGTTCATCTTGCAGTTCAAGTTGATTAAAGGAGTATTAATATTTACTAGCAATACTTTCTCAAGGTTCCCTTCTGTAAAATTTGTTCTCTTTGAATGAAATACATCCTTGTAAAGAGAAAACGTCCTTTTTACAACGCAACTGGTTATAGGTGCATACTGGAAATATTCTTTCATTTCCGCGTAATTTGCATATTGTGGCAATGTCTCCATACACAATTGCCGCAATTTCATTAAATCTGGATTTCTATTAAACACTGCGTCTAACTTTTGCCGAAGGCCACACCCGATGCCACTTGGAATATTTTCAAATTATTAATAGCCACATCTAATGTCGTTAAACCATCATTTGATTTGAGATTTCGATTTTCAAAATAATTGATTAGTTTTGGCAAATTTCCGAAGTGTTCCTGAAGAAAGTGCAACTGATTTTTTAAATGTAGAATTCGTGTAAGTTTCTTGCACACAGAAATACTCCGAGCGTCGTCATTTAAACATGCAACGAAATTTTGTAATCTAAGGAAATTCTCTGCATAAAAACTAGTAGCTTCCAACCATGTCCCAGCTAGTTATTACTGGCAGTTTTTCCCTGTAAAGAGCTACTCTCATTGGTGCTTTTCTGAAAACTTTTTTAAAAGCGGATAAAGTCTCAACTTCTGGAAAGGTGTCTCTGATATATTCACAGATTCTGTGTAGAGCATGTGCTACAGAAATAATATGCAGCATATTAGGATACATTTTCTTTAATAGTCTGCCTGTTTTTAACATATAAGCAGCATTGTCACTTACAAATAAAAGTACTTTTTCTTTGTACCTGTCGTCCGAATGAAGTATTTTTTGAATATTCTCGTTAATGGTTTTAGCAACTGTTTCCGCATCAACTGTATTTATAAACCTTGTTGCTATTACATATGCGTTATATGGAATAGTTGGATGTAGTACACCAGCTACAACATTTACCACACAGCGTTCTAATATATCGACAGTTGCGTCGGCACTTATCCACAGGTACTAATTTGAAATATGGCTGCTAATGCGTTCTACTGCTTTCGTGTAGCACTTAGAAACATAATATTTGCGTAAGCTGGATTCATCAGGAACATTTCGGCCAGTATATTTTTGGAGAAATATTTTTAAATGGGGATTGTTAAGTTTATTTAATAGAATATTAGCCGCCCTAAAAGTATCACAGAGTTCTTTGTTAAAATTGTCAGATTCCAACTGTTCCAATTTCTGTGCATGTGTTAGCGATGCTAGGTGACGTCGTACGTGCGATTTCATGGAATTTTTTAACGATGTTTATAGATTTTGCAATAAATTTCGGAATCACTGACAATGGACATAAAATCCGTATGACTCAGTAATCCAACTCGCCATTGTTTTACGATGCCGTTTTCGACGTCCTTCCATATCATATCTGAAAAAGTAACTTAAACAATGCTCTAGATCTAAATAAATGAAAACTAAAAATGTATGCGTAAGTTATTGAAACTGAACGAAATTCAATGCACACTTACGTCGAAATAATTGGGAGAAGTAGATTCAATCAAACGATATTAAACAGGATCTATCACAAAAATTACGATGTAATTAACAGTTAAAACTTTGGAAACAAGAAAATAACTCACAGCACTTTACTTATTTTATGAAATATAATCTAAATCGACTAAATTATTAAAACTCCACATGCTTCTATCTACGCCCATGAAAAGCGAACTGTAAATATCCAACAAAAAACGTCGCAATTCCAATGAAAACAGATGTGCGCGCTAGCCAGATTAATAGTGCATTCAGTAACTGCGTGATATACTTACAGATGTTGTAGACTATTTATATCGTCCGTCGTAAGGACGACGTCATTTCAACCCGATGTGTCCGGTCTTTGGTAATAATAAATCAGGACTAGAATGTTTGTTATACTAGTACAAACAAAATAAAATATAAAATAATTTTTCTGCCCCTCCAGGCATCATACAGATATGAACAACCAAACATAGTCGAACGATAAGAAATCAATTCAACTATACTAAAAAGTTCGTATTTGTACATTTTTCTGAAACCTTTAGAATTTATATGTAGTTCAGTTCTGCCCCGTTCGAATAAAACTAATGTTTTGTTACAATAATCCCTTCTTGATAATTAATTTTGCGTACAAAATTTCTTAAAAAAATATTTCATATTGTTTACATTGTCTTTTGGGAAGATGATTTGCCGCGAGGTGAGACTCGACTACTAAATACTATTTTTCAGAAAAACTGAAATTCTATAATTGAAAATTGTAGCAGTATGTAAATGATAAACTCTAAAATGTATAAAATTAGAATTTGCAGTGCAATCCAATTATTTTTGAAAGTGCTGAACACATACGAAATTTTGGCTGGCTTCGTCAGAAGCCACAATTTTTCATTGAGTTGCTCAATTTAAAAGTGGCGACACAAATATCGAAGTTGGTGTGTTACCAGGACTACAACATCGAAATGTTAGAATTTATATTAAGTAGATAGATAGCATTGGTTTGCACATAGAATTATACATGTTCAAGCTGTTAGCAAGATGAGTGCTGCGAATCTTTAATTGCTGTTTAACAAGAACTAAGGGTTTTTGCGAATATTTATTGCAGATTATAAAACCTGGATTCACCACTATCCCTCTTAATCCAAACGGAAATCTTAACAATGGACACATCACGGTAGCTCTCCCCGAAAGAAGACCTAGAAATTACTTTTGGCATGTATGGTAAACACTAGTCAAATCGTTCCCGAAAAATGTAATTAACCCTACTCATCAGATCTCTCTTATTCTCCAAACTTAAGCTTTCGTTCAGATAAAGAACTTATTGCAACAACGAAGCAGTTTGAATACCTATCTTTGTGATTAGCCTTTCCAAAAATGGCATAATGACATTTATTGCATCATTGGTCCAAGTGCGTTGAAGTTGAAATGGAATGTGTAGAAAAATAATATTAAAAAATTAGTTTCAATTCCAATATCGCTTCCTCTTAAATTGGTCTCATAATTTGAAATTTGAAATTTCACCCTGCTTCTAATTAAGTGTAAATATATAATTTTTAACATCGTACAGTGATTAAGTATCTTTTAAAGAAAGGCATGTCCTTTACCGTAATCCATGATGATATACGAGATACAGGGCTGTCTTTCGTATCCAACCCTCAAAAAATTGGGCAATAAATTTAAGTAGCAAAGGAATGGGTGCTTCTGCACGAAGAAGTTGATATGAAAAAGCTTTCAGCAAGATAAGTACCGCGTTTACTGAAGTTGGAACGAAGACGTGTTCTCTGTCAAATATCGATGAATAATTTAGAAACTTTTAAACGCAACACAAAAGACTTTTTGCGCCTATTTGTTACATGTGATGAAACATGGGTTCGTTATTACACCCCCGTATCTAAACAACAGTCGAAGATTTGGACCAAATGTGGAGAATCAACTCCAAATGAGGTCAAGACAGTTTTATCGATGGGTAAGGTGTGGCATGAGTATTTTGGGATGTAAAAGGAATATTATTGATAGACTATCTTCAAAAGGGCAAAACCTTTGCGAATATTACGCAAGTCTTCTAGATCATTTGAAGACAGTTGTCGCTGAAAAGCGTCCAGGAATTATTAAGAAGAAGGTGCTCTTTCATCATAGTAGTTCATCCTTGCATTCCAGTAGAGTTGCTGCAAAAAAAAAAGAATTAATGTTTGAATTAATATCGTAGCCCCATATTTGCCAGAACTAGCACCATCCTTCATTTATTCCCTCAAGATTTTCTCATGGGCAAAAAATTCCGCACAAATGAAGAGCTAATTTCAACACTTGATGTTTTGCAGCGTTATAAGGAAATCACTTTCTAAGCGGAATAAAGAAGCTTCAACACAGATCGACCAAATGTATCGAACTAAGAGGATATTATGTAGAGAAATGAAGTTTGTTTATTTAAATTATTCCTTTGTTTCTGTAATTAATCAACCCGCTCGCATCTGTAACCTATCAGATAAATAAAATTGTTGTTACTGTTCAATTTATAAATGTAATATTTTGAATTCATATTAATAAAGAAGTACGCAAGAGAAAATATGAAAATTTAATATTAAATACCTTCAATATTGATTTAGAATTTCATGAAATTAAAGCCAATTAAAATAAGTATATTTCTATAATGTATACACAAAATTAATTAGTTTAAGTTTGGAGAAACATGGTACATATTTTCGGAGACCTACTAAAGCTGACAATAATTTCCCAAATCTATCAATATCTCCCAATCTAATAATAAATTCTAACTATATTCGTATTTATATAGTGGAATTCAGTATATTATCGAAAAATACGTACATAAATTATTCCAAATCTATCTAAAATAAGCGTAAACAACCCGCGTATATAAGAATAGTTTTAAAAGGTGCTCTTTCTCCTCGATGTCTGGGTTTCGGTAGTCTTCAGTAAGGATTGCTTGAATAAATATATAGTATACGAATTTATAATATTTTTTTGTTGAATCATTTTGTCTTCATTATTTATTTATTTATCCATATAACGATTAATTTGTAACCGTTCAAAAATATACTTGAGGATTTTGACATTGATAATATTTAAAATAGTCCTTTGCGCAAGAATCATGGAATTAAACCAAGAGCATTATTGAGTTATAGTTTGAATTTTCTTCTATCCTTGCAAGCTTGTTCTCCAGCGTTATCTTGGTACAACGCTCCTTTTTTATGAAATTCTACGCTTGATATTTTTCACATTTCTTTCATTTGTCATTCTTATTATTATTTGTTTATTCCATTCACATGGTGTTTATATATCCAATAATCTAGACTCGCTAAATCGCAGTTTTCTTTCGTTCCGAGTTGTCTCTGGCTTTATCTCGCTAGAATAAGTCATTACAGGACTTTTATTAATTCAAACTTCCGCTTTTCTTTCCGGTACTTATTCCTCCATACCAAATTGTTTAGACATCCATTAATTCGCTTCCTTTATTCATTAATATACCTCTCGCTCTGTATGTTCACGACCTATTAGCATTAGCATTACTCTAAGACAGCGATTCCCAATTAGAAAATGTAAATAATAGCAAATGTTAATAAAATAATATTTCGCGCCCCTCCTCCCCTTCAAATGAATAATAACAATAAGCTTTACTATTACTAATTTAATTCTGACTGTAATTATAAATGTAAACATTATTTAATACTCCTATTATATAATAACAGTGCACTAATTTTTTACATTTAGAAATACCGACAGTATAAAAAATGTAATAAGACTATCCCTATTATTTTATGTCGCTGGGTTTATAGCGACGGGTATGGACATGCATGTTTGACGGGTACATACATCAACAATTTACAAGTTCCAACTTTGATGTGTACGTTCTTTGTACTTTGGTCTCCTTCTATAATACTTCCTGTGAGAGCGTGATTGAACATGCATGTTAATGCGTTTGAACAAGTCGTTCTGTCACCAGTACAAAAGAAGCTCTCGCGATTGTACAACTTCAGTGAAATTTCGAATGCGAAGCATGAATCTGGTACTTTTATTTTAGTGTGCGGTCGACCATGAAACCGAATTGTCCTTTTTTTAATATTATCCGAAATAGATGTAGTGTAAAAAACGAAATGGACAAAAGCACAAGGTTATAATGACAGTTATTTAAATTATAGATCTACCTTATTGGATGGAAAGCCACAGTGCATTGTTTGTTTTCAAGTTCTCTCCGATGTAGACATCAAAATTAGTTCAAAACTTAGAAACTAAACAACCGGCTCATGAAAACAATCCAATGGAACTTTTTGAAAAAATATTACATACCTTGAGAAATCAACAAACTTCTATTTGTAAGTTAAGCCATTCCAATAAAAGTTTACTTGAAGCATCTTATCTTGTAACACTAAGAGTAGCCTAACATGTCCAAACCTCAAACAATCGCCAAAAACCTCATATTACGTGCTGCATTTGATTTGGCCAGTGTTTTCATAGGCCTGGAAGAAGAAAAAACTAACTTGAAAAAAATTCGGCTTGCTAACGACATAATATCAAAGCGAATCGATGACATGGCTGCCGATGTTCGCGATTAGATAATTTAGCAAGTGAATTCAAGTAAACTGTTTGGTATTCAATTTTATGAATCAACATATATAGGAAACATGGATTCTTATGTTTTGTGAGGTCGGATTAATAGGGACACATCAATCAAAGAAAATATGTTGTTGTGTAACAGCACCGCGCCCTTGCGACAGGACACAATGTCTTTTTGATGTTTTTTATGAAACTATTATAAACTATTCTAACATATATAGGACAAAATGTATTGCAGTATATAGAGATGGTATGAAGACGATAACAGGAAAGAACAGTGGATTAATAAAGATATTAAAAGATCGTCTTATACCAAGGGCGGGATGCACGCACTGCTGTCATCACAGATATGCTTTTATAGCAAAAAACATGGCAGAAAATCGCAATCACATTCTTTGTGAAGCTATAAAAATGGTTAATTTTATTAAAAACTGACCCTTACTAAACAGGTTGTTTGCTAAACTATGCGATGAAATGGGCGAAAATAAAAAATCTCTTCTTTTCAGACTACCGAAGTTAGATAATTATCGCGAGCCGGGTATTGGAATTTAGAGATGAATTACTAGTATTTTTCCAGGTTAAAAGCCCCATTATTATTGTCCTTACATAATAATAAGTTTATGTTCTTGTTGGCTTACTTAGCTAATTTATTTTCGCATTTAAACGACTTGAGTGTGAATTTACAAGGACATGGTAAAAACATTTTATTAATGGCAGACAAAGTTCATGCTTTCATTAAGACCCTTAATATCTGCATTATTCGTCTTCAAAACAAAAATTTAAATATATTCCCACCAACTGTCACAAGCCTACAACCAGTACAGTACACCGAAAGATGGTTCTAGGATGAATGTCAACTGTTCTGAAGCTTTGGCTTTCTATAACCAGACCATTGGAGGAGTGGACTTCTCTGATCAAAAAGATAAAAGTTTTGAACACGACAGAAAATCGACAAAATTTTGGCACTAATTATTTTTCAAGTTTCTCATGGCGGCTGTCATGATCACGATCACTATCAGGAAAATAACCACAAAAAATTACAACTAGAATTTGTTGTGCCACTAGCAGAACAGATGATAACGCAAGGCAGAGCTATGACAAAAGTCAAAAGAAAACTTACAGCAAATGACGCGAGATAAAGAAGAGCAAGAAAAAGATTTGTGGAAGATCATTTGCTAATAGAAGAAGATTACTGTAGACGCTATGTTTTATGCAGGTCAGCGAAGAAAAAAGACGCATATATTATATTTGCTCAATGTACACAGAACCCATTACGTTTTGATTGTTTTGGTAAATTTCATACATAAAGCTAATAAAAAAACATGTTGAAAAGCAGAAGAGTAGTTCTTATTATTTTCTAATAAATATTACCATTTGGTCTCAACTAGTGCAATTAACATAAACTACTGGAGCATATTATCCTAGGATATTCTCCTTCCGGAGGGTAAAATATACTTCTGTTTTTTACTGCTGTTGATTACAACAGCTATGCCAAAAAAGTGGTTAAAGTTGTGTGAACACGCTGCAATTAGAGCGGTAGTAAAAGAGTTAAGAAGTGAAAAGCGACTTTGAAATTAGGCCAATTTTTTGTGTTTTATAAATCGGTCCGTAATCGTTCCAAAAAACATATATTGATTAATATAGACATATAGGCTTTCATGAGCGCCATTCAAATATACGAACCTATTTTGGTGTAATTTAATAGTGCTTATGAAAACCTTCTTGTTTATATTAATCAATATTTGTTTTCTTTTTTGGAACGACGCCTATTATCCTTGAAAAATCGCTGCCCACCATAAAATGCGTTAAATATGATATGAGCTTATTTTTTCATGCAGTACCGCATTCTCCACAGAAGAGACATTTGAAAAGAAAAAATATTTTTTGGACACAAATTACTTCAAAGCATAGAAATGTTCTACAGAATAAATCGGTTCATCGAAGATTTTAAAATAATGTCCTCAGCTTTGGTAAACTACATTTGTAGCTAATAATAGCAGTATATTATTCACAGAAACGAAAATATTATTATTTAATGATTTGTTATACTTCCACGTATATTAAAGTCTGGTGAAAATGCTAACCAAAATTATTAAATTATAATAATATATACGATGTATGGAAATATTATGTTAGTCGTAAAAAATAAGAAGTATATAATTACCTAGTACATATAAAGTTAAGCTATTACTCATTGTGAAAATGATACTCTTCACCTTGAAGATTTAATAAGAGCGGATTTTCCTCATAAAGAATCCTGCTACGCAAAATCGTATCTCTATTCAACAAAACGAAACTGGCTCTTAAATTTATGGAACTTACCTTAATGAGCGTGATGTTATTGCCAAATACGAAACCAATAACCCAGACTCAGACTAGCTTCGAGTGAAGATGGTCGAGCGGTTTCTTTCGAAACGTTGTCTAAATAATCCAGCTCAAAAGTGAATAAAAGTAAGATTTGACCTATGTGAAAACTTCTGTACTCAAATGTTAACACAGAAAGAAAAAGAACAAGTAAACGATATAAATAACTACTTTTCAATCTAAGCCGGCAAAAATTATTGAAAGAATTGAATTCTAAATTAAAAATCGGTACAGAAATATGACCTATGCAAAATTAATAATTTAAATTAGCGAATAACATACGAATAAGAGTTCATACGGCATTTTCAATATAAAAGATCGTTTGACTACACAAAATGGCTAGAAAAATTGTCTCTCTCTTCAATTTCTCGTGACTTAATACCAAATACTTAATAACAAATGGATGTAATTATGTTTGTTTTAGAACATGTGCTCAGACTGTTGGTAGGTTTAAATCCACGCATATCATCACACACCCTCGGGTTTTCGAACCCTTCTGGATTGAGGGAAATTCTCAACAGCCAAGATGATTTTTTTTACAGCTAGCGGCAATTATCACCCAAAAAACCCACTCTTCAGATCCACTCTTCAGAGTGCTAAATTTCTCCCAGAATATCAAGACGAAAACGGTAAGTTTCAATTCAAAGAGCGTCGTTGAATCCAGTTAACGTCTACCGCCCTCCACTAACGTTCTCACCAGAAATGACCAAGGCCTCGCGCGCACTACTTTTTCTTTTCTACTCCGAACATTTTCGAATACATGAAGGATCTAGCCGAATCAAAGACATTTCGGATATGCAGAGGTTAATCATAATATCGTAACAACACATAAGAAGATATTATTCAAGTAACCATGTTTATAGCAGCCATACACAAATAAAATTTTTAAATGTAATGAATACATTTCCAAGATTCTAAGAAGATGGAGAAGAATTAATCGAAATGTTAGGACATTAGAAAACCGATTCGGAACCGTCCCTCGGCGCGATACAATACCCTAAAAACATACACAGAACTATAGGTTAGTGACTAAACTAAGTTTTCAAGTAGGAAAATTATCTACATATAAAATATGTGTTGAGAATAGGGCATGAACATAGCTACTATTCATAACAGACAAATCTCATCTGTAATGCACTCCGATAACGAACAAGCCAAATGCATTTAAATTATAGCGACATCATCCTAGCCTAGGTAGTGGTATTAACAGTGTTTAAGATGTGGCGCCAAAATGTATTCCTAACAAAAACATTGTCATATCTACGATTACATAAAATTTAATTGGATTAACTGGTGTTAATAAATCCGTTTTCATTTTAATATAGGAATAGATGACATCATTTACTGCAATATGAGTATATAAGTGTATCGAGTATGAAATTAAAATAATGATTTGATAGCAACTTAACAATTTCCCTAAAGAACTAGAATAGTTTCAACCTAGTACGAACTTATCGTCCAAAGTTTTATATTTCCCCCGGGCGTTTCACTGTACATCAACTTTGTTGTTTTGTCTCTTTAAAGCTTCGTATACTACATTTCATCACGACTAGATAACTAAATTTTACATGGTAAACTTTACCAAAATTTCCAATAAACCGCTCGCTTGAAAATTTTAAATATTTAATGTATATGTACACGGCATTATATATATATATATATATATATATATATATAATACTGTGAAATATCGACCCTACTACGTTTAAAAACGGGAAAACGATCTGTCAATAAATACAGCTAACTCATTTTTTAAAATCTCTATATTTCGCCACTATATTTGTTGCTTCATCATGAAATGCTACATGATAAATAAAACACGACATTGACAAATTACAACAATAATAAAGTATTTACAGATTTAATAAATAGCAATGAAGCAATTGGACATTACCAAAATCAAATATAAATGTAAAATGTTTTGATAATGTTCAGTTGTTTTATTGTAGCTTATTAATTCTAGATTGTGCGAGTATTTATTATTGTAATACGTCAAAGTTGTGTGCCCCGTTTTATTGATATTGAGACATCTCCTGATGACGCAATAAATATAATTGCGAAATAGGTATATAAATTTAGAGATTGATCGAGAACTTAACTATTATTTGAATTTGTATCCTATTAACGATAAATTTTACAAATTTGAAAATGTAACTAATAAATTATGGCTTTGTCAAACTTTATATGTGGTTTTCGTGACTACTTATTTTGATTGGACTTATATTCTTAAAGTCGCCATATAATTCGTTAACTAAACTCGAACTAAATATTTCTCACTTAGTTAAAGGAATATTTAATTCTCAGGCAGTAATCGTTCTAACGGTTCATATTGACTATTGTAAACAAATATTTTGTATATAGACATACGCTTGTATTTAGAAATTATTATTAGCAATCAAAAAATAAAGAACTTATTCTCTGAATACCTAGCGGATATAAACCCTGGGCAATATGTCTTTCATATTATTTCGTCTACAACTTATTAAAAAGAATTTCATTTACTATTTAATTTTCAAAACAAATAATCTACATATTTGTTTAGGAAAATTTTAATTAAAATTCATAGATTGTTGCAAAATCCATTTTGGTATTTAACATTTTCGTATTTTAATAATAGTAATAAAAATATTTAATTAAATAAAATAATTTTTTTTAAATTAAATTGTTGAAATGTATTCGTGAATTAATTAAAGAAATCCATAGATTTTATTCTTTAATGAATTATAATTTTTTTTCCTACCAGTTATAATTTCATAAAGTATATGTTTGGAAAATATTAATCAGGTCAATTATTATTATTAACAGAGCGTGTACATCTTGTTGCTTTTAAACGAATGACAGAAGTGCTTTATTTTAAATTGGATTGGGTTTCCGCTTATATAATCTCCAGAGAGCGTACTGAAGCGATTGAATGACCAATTGCCCCAATAAATCGTTGTGGCGATATCAGGTATAGTATGCATGTTATAACAGCACCACTATTTGCCTGCTTGATTACATTCGTCGAGCAGATGTTATTTCCGTCGTTATGAATATATTCTCTTATAAATTCAATTCAACAGTGACGTCTAAGACGGAATATGCATTTATACATTATTTCGTTAGACTTCGTTGAAATAATCGCTTAAAATCACTTTTACATGCTGATATACATGCATATACTCGTACATATATCAATTTATTGTTCTTGAGATAGTATATCTTCTATTCTCTTCCATAAGGAATTGTTTCTGGTTTCGTTTCTTTCAGTGTTATTTGGTTACAACGTTCAGTATTTTAAGAAATCTGTTTTATGTTGTTATATTGTATATTTATCATATAATTTTTTATAAATATTATGTTTAGTTTATTAATTTATTTTTTGAGTAGTTTTTTGTTTCTTTTTTTTAGTCAATTTGTTTCTGTTCTTAGTATTCTCTTTATTTTAAATTGTTGAAATGTATTCGTGAATTAATTAAAGAAATCCATAGATTTTATTGTTTAATGAAGTATAATTTTTTTTCCTACCAGTTATAATTTCATAAAGTATTTGTTTGGCAAATATTAATCACGTCAATTATTATTATTAGCAGAGCGTGTACATCTTGTTGCTTTTAAACGAATGACAGAAGTGCTTTATTTTAAATTGAATTGGGTTTCCGGTTATATAATCTCCAGAGAGCGGACTGAAGCGATTGAATGACCAATTGCCCCGATAAATCGTAGTGGCGATTTCAGGTATAGTATGCATGTTATAACAGTACCACTATTTGCTTGCTGGATTACATTCGTCGAGCAGATGTTATTTCCGCCGTTATGAATATGTTCCCTTATAAATTCAATTCAACAGTGACGTCTAAGACGGAATATGCATTTATATATTATTTCGTTAGACTGCGTTGAAATAATCGCTTAAAATCGCTTTTACATGCTGATACACATGCATATACATATATCAATTTATTGTTCTTGAGATAGTATATTTTCTATTCTCTTCCATAAGGGATTGTTTATGGTTTCGTTTCCTTCAGTGTTATTTGGTTACAACGTTTAGTATTTTAAAAAATATGTTTTATGTTGTTATATTATATATTTATCATATAATTTTTTATAAATATTATGTTAAGTTTACTACTTTATTTTTTGAGTAGTTTTTTGTTTCTTTTTTTTAGTCCATTTGTTTCTGTTCTTACTATTTCTCTTTATTTTTATTAACTTTGGAGAATTGTCGTACGGCAACCATGGAAGGATGGATTAGAGGCCATACAGATTGGTTGCATATTCATAATGATACCGAGATCTATTGCAGTGCCTGTTCATTAAGTTTGAGGCGCCCATAAAAGTGTAATGTGGAGAGACATGTTTCGTCGAAAACTCATCAAGATAACATATGACCATCTGCACCTGACACTTTTAACGAAGAACTGTGTAAAGCTTTCATTTCGGCATATCACATTCAAAAAGCTTAACAATCCAGTCCTCAGGAGGTTTCTTACAAAATATACTGATCGTTATATACCAGATGAATCTAGTTTACGTTAAATACTACTTGCTACAATGTTATTTGAGTGAGAACCATTGAAAAAACACGAACCAACCTATCTGGTCATTATCTTTGGGTAAATGCAAACGAAACAACAGATATAATGGGACGATGTGTTAAATGTAGTTATTTATCCGACAACTTCATACCAACCATACACAATTACAACTAAAACATTGGTGAAACAGTTCCAGAAGCAATTGATCAATGTATTCGTAATAATTTGTTATCGTATAACAACTATGAAGACAAGATGCTATTATTTTTGACTGTGGCAGCTTCTATGTTAAAAACAGGGAAGCTATTAAAGGCAATCTTATCCCAATATGCTACACGTTACCTGTGCAGCACATGCATTACAGAGAGTTTGAATACATCATGGGTTATTTGCAAAATCTGGATAAGTTAGTTTCATCATTTAAAAATATATTTCTCAAAACTGAGACAAAAAGTCGATGCTATAATTAGCAGAAATCCCGATTTAAATATATTATATTAATTCGGCACAGAGTCGATTAAAGAATCTGTACATTCAAAGTATGGTGCTTTTGCTTTTGCAACATTTTAATCACGCACCCATCACCGGTTGTGATGTGGAACGGATATTTTCTATTTTTCAAGACGTTTTAACATCTACAAGAACTAATTTAACACAGGAACACCTTGAACAAATTTTAGTTGTTCATGTTAATGTTTTACAGAAAATACATAGTTTTGAGTTTTGTTCTCTATAAATTATTTTTATTCAAAATTTGATACGCAATTCGCTTGTCAGCATTACTTTTGTTCCAACAGTAGTTGCTGCCAGTTACCAATCCGTTTATTACATTCGCTCTGTTGTGCATTGACAGATATATATTAACTGCATATGTTGGTATGTACCACTTATGCAGGTGACCACACTTATCAAATTGTTCGAAACGTAGAGATTGCTTGCAGAAACAAACCTATTGCAAATACAAGGCGGATGCCTACGGGCTATGAATAATCAATGGCTCGAGTCCGTTCTCTGTTAATCTCCATACGGTCAAACCGATTTTGCCCGGTCATCCCGAATCCATCTTTTTACAGCCCAATTTGTTTGAATTTTGGTTTTCTGCCATTTTTTTTCATTTGATTTTCATTTTTTTTAATGTTTTAAAATGATACAAAATTTACTGATATGTTTATTTAAAATAGAAGTAAAACTACGGTTCTAATCTTCACTTTTAATCTTAAATCGTAACACGACAATTGTTACGCCAGCACAGTGGCTTCCTCAGGTGCTCACATCTAAAGAGTACGTTACAAACAAAAAATATTTTTATTATTGATTTGAAATAAATCTTGCTTTAAATTTTTCTATTTTTAATTTTATATTTTAAGATAGGTTATGGTAGATTGCTACTATAACTTTGCATGCATTTTAACTTAGTATCTCTATTCTTACCATTGCATAAGCTAACGAATACTTTTGAAACTTTAAGGATGTGTTTCTAATAATGCTGTCCCATGGGATAAGTTCTTTTTTTTTACCCATGTATTGTTTGCAATGACATATTTATTTATAAGATATAAATTTCATAATAGTATACTACTCGTACATTACTAGAAGTAGAAAGTTGTCACTTTTGTGTCAATTCCAGAAGTTTACTCTCGAGACGATAGCCGAGACAGCGCAAACTGGGTGAGATATAAAAAGCTTTCTACTACGTGTGATGTATACTATTTTTGCTTCAAATCATTTTTACCTTTCTTGTGAGCTACATATTCAAATATATCATGCATTATAATTGCTCAAAAGTAGGTTTTATGTATCTATCAAGCGACTGTCAATGTACCTTGTTTTAGCTTTTGTTTATTTATAGTAATATTAGAAGTAAAATTATTAACAGAATAATGTTTTATATTGAAGTCACTATTGCCTATTTTAGTGTCAGTTTTGACAGTGGCAGTAGTAGTAGCTTCAACTATATTTTCAGTGGTATAAGAACTAGGTGACTGATTCGTGGTATTGGATCTGCAGTCCGTTGGATTCAATATTCCCATTGCTGTAGTTTTTTTATTTGATATAGATTCATCTAGGTAACCTTCAGCAGCGCTAGTGAATTTCAATATCCGTGTCTTATTAAGGAAGTAATATCGCCACCACTATCCAAGGACCCAATTTCTTTAGCTACGCTTGATTTTTTGTGTATACCCATTACAAACAAATTGTTACATTTAATAAAATTAAAGATATTTAATAAAAAATCTCGTTAAGTTTGTGACCTTTGGACGAAGAGCAGCACACTCTCTGGATATACGAGTATTTATGTAAAAGTGTCCGATTGTATTAAAAGAACTGGAATTATTAGTTTTGTATTGGGTATATTAACTAAAACTAAATTTCCTAAATCCTTAATGTCATCTATTTTAATATGCAGGAGCTCATCGCAGCGGCATGCATCAGTAATTCCAAAAATTAATTCAACCTGAAAAGAAGGTTTGGCGAACATCTTATATTGCGCACTGACACTTATACGTATCTTGGCAGCTAAATATTCTCTGTTCGGTGCATTATGTAAGAAACTGTCAATTTGCCGTTTACTTAGTACCTTAGATTTTTTTTGTTTATAACTTTTGCCTCGCCGCTTTAAAAATGCTATCAATTTGTTATATTTTCCAATATTTACATTATGTATTCAGTTTAACTGAGGTTTGATTACTGACTATTGTGCCCATAATGTGGAGCTTTTCCATTTTTTTCGGTAAACTTGCCTACAAAAGGTTTTCGGTGTAATTGTTGATATTTTGTTTTCTAGTTATCTTCAGAAATTTTTCATACACATTACGCGATTTAGCCGTGATTAGTGTTGCAGCAGGTTGATTGGCGATTTGAGTTAATTCTGCTGGTGTACATTGGAATTCCTGTTCGCCCATTTTGTAAATATTTGAGAGTAATCAAATAATCGTTCAGTCACTGATAGTTGGTCGGTTAAATTTTTTAATAGTAAAGAAATGAGGCCATTTTTACTATATTCCATTCATTATAAGAAAGGAGCAGATGGTGTTGCAATCTTAGTGCAATTAACACAGGACTTTCGAACAAGTAGACCATTTGGTTGCTGTCATATGTTGACATTATGTACGTATAGCAAGCGCCAATTAGGTTGGCGCGAGGTGGGGGTGCGCAGAAGCCGTTTTTAAAGACGTCTTCCCCCACTACTCAAGTAATTTTCAGAATACATTTGTTATTGACGTTTGACGGGACATACTGTCTTTGCTAGGGGATCATAAAGTGATACACGCTCAGAGGCTAGAATTATCTGACATTTGATGTAAAACCAAATACAAATCTCCCCACTACTTCTAATCCTGCGCAAACTTACCCCTCCTCGCGCCAACTTAATTGGCGTTTGCTATACATATCTAATAAAAGATTATTTTTTGACTTTTACATTGATTTAGTAACATATTTTTTTATTAAAACAGTTATACATTTTTTAATAATTTTATTCAAGCAAAAAGCTGCAAATATATGTATTTCAATGGGAGATATTAAATAGATACGAAATATTGCAACAATATCTTATAATTTGTTATTTATTGTTTGAAGGCATTGCATCTATAACAAAAGTGTGTAAATACAATGGCAATGTGTTAAAATTACTTCAAAAGAAATATCTACCTTATTTTGATTTTACTAGCGAACAAAATTATTGTAAAAAATCCATGATGGCCTCTATTTTTGCAATAAGCATCTTATTTATTTTTTATCTGATTTATCAATAATGGGTTGTTCTTAATAACCATTTTAGCAGATATGTTGGTATTCAGGTGATAATTGTGCAAACAGAAGATGGAAAACTCTTAAATTTAAAGTATTAATAGTAACAGTGATGTGTAATTATAATTAGCATAATATTAATATATCTCTTAACACTACTATTTGTTTAACAAATACATCATTTCAAAAAACACAGCTATTTTAAGAGTAGCTATAATGAACGAACGATAAGGAAGTTCATTTAGAATTACACACCATTTCACATTATTTGGATAAATGATTTTATACATCTAAAAAAGTGATTTATTTACAAATATTATTTTACATAGAAAAGTAAGTACATATTAATAAGGGTAAATCAACAATATTATCCAATTTTTCACTTCGTGCAATTTACATGACTTATTCCTGATCGCAACATGATCTAATTTTTTACAATCTCAAGCAATTCAATCTTTCGCATAGAGTTATTAGCTAAAATTCTTTGTGTTAAATGGCATTTAATAAATGTCTCCTTTTTCCATGATGAAGTATGTGACTTTTCTTTTTTAATAAAATGATAGGTTTACACTATCTACTACTATAACTACTGGACTCAAGAGAAAGTAATATATTTTGCATCCATGCGATGAACTTCTCACTATTAATATCTTCATGATAATCTCCAATTTTCTTGGATTCAAATAATAATAAACCACTTTTCACTATTTGCGTTTGTCCCACTTGAATTTTAGTCTTTAGAATTTTCCAAAGTGATGTTCGTTTTAAACTGCCATCCCCTCTAATAACCTAGAAATAAATAATAAATTACCTCACATATTTATGTACAAGTTGGTAATTCGATTTTTAAGAATAACGAATTTTAATAACTTTTTTTGATGTTTCGTCTAATTTATTGTAAGCATCGTGGTAGCTTTGTTTTCTTAAAGGAGAATCTAAAACTTTATACATTTCAATTTCTTTGATAATATCAAACATAGTATTCTTGGTAATCCATACTTCCCTTGATGTTTAACGAATAGCAGCTGTTTTGGACATATTGGATTTGTGTGGCTGCTGCTCTATTCACTTTTTACATATTTTCCTGATGGACCTGGTAAAGCTGCGTCATCCATATTCTAAACAGTTTGTGATTATGTAAAGAAGAAGCAAATAAAAGTAATAAAATAACTTCAGACGATGAGTATTTCACTTTATAATCTTTATAACGTGTTATTTTTAATAAACATTAATAATAAATAGCACAATAAACAACTAATAGAACGCATAATTCAATAGCCCCCTGACAGAAGTAAAGAAAATTTGGCAGAACAAAATAAACTTGATTTTGCCTGCGTAAATTCACCTCCTCTTTTAACCAATCACAAGCCTTTATTTTAAGCCCTATCTTTCCCAACGCTCCTTTCTAATAATAAATGGCATATAGTAAAAAAATGAATTATTTCAAACATATGTCTTCAGTAACAAAATTATTATAGTTTAGTTCATTAGAAGAAAAAAAAAGTATTTACCTAACCATGACATACAGTACTTTAACTCCTCTTTCTAGCATTATAATGGTATTGTACTATATACCTGGAAACTTCTAACAATTATAAACTATTCCGATTTGTTTGAAAATTTGTTTGAATATAAATATCCTTTTTATTTATATGGTTTTAATTTTTCTAGATTATAATATAGATTAGTTTAGATTTTAAGTTTATTAAATAAGTATACTGGATAGTTTTTACAGTTACATTAACTGTGTAAATATCACACGTGCTTTTGTGTCTTTCAAATTTAACGTCATTCATATGTATACTAAATCTAATGTAAAATATCATCACAATACGTAAGCGAGAGAGAGAACGCTAATGGAAAATAGAAATCTAATATATTAGCGAAGACTTTAAATTACTGCTTTCCTTACTGACTTCTGGACATACTCAAAAATTGCTTTTACAGAAATTTGGTCTTCAAGACACTAAGTAGTTATAAAACATCTTTCAATTATCCTAACAGGCAGTCTTGTTGTCTAAAAAAAGCAAATTTACGTTGATTCCTTTAATGTCACAAGAATTTTCTTGTACACGAAACCTGTGTATTTATGTCTTCTAGTCCAACGAATATAGCGTTTGGAAGAATTGCGACTGAATCATTTAAAAATAGATACCTATAAAAATATTTAATCAGAAAAAAGAGTTTCAAAATACATAAAATTATTTAAAAATTAATATTTAACGCGTCAAACAATAATAACAGAAATTTTAACTCACGTTCCCAAAATATGTACAACACAAAATTATTAAACATTAACATCTTATATATATATATATACCAGGTGATTCAGTTTGGTATTCGCCCACCTGTAACTTTTTTACCTTTAGAAAAAAGTATAATAAACCATATATATTCGTAAATCCGATGGCAAAGCTTATTGGATAGGATCAACAATTTATCATTGCAATGACATCTGTCAAAAAAGTAAAT
The DNA here is from genome assembly GCA_935421215.2 of Melolontha melolontha. Taxonomy (NCBI): domain Eukaryota; kingdom Metazoa; phylum Arthropoda; class Insecta; order Coleoptera; family Scarabaeidae; genus Melolontha; species Melolontha melolontha. The sequence continues at coordinate 83,544,171 of OW285239.1, read as the reverse complement.
TTGTCTACTTTTTTTTTTCAAATGACACCCTCTATATTTTTTTGCACCATTTAATAGGTATTTTATTTCTAATTCCAAATATGTATCACTATGATAAAATAATAAAAAACAATCACAAAAATAATAAAAGTTTATTCAGATACGTAACAAGTAGATGACGATGAAAACAATTGTTATAAAAATTTATTTAATAATTTTAACAAAAAAAACTTAGTTCATCAAATGCTCGAAATGTGCACCGTTCATCTCAAGACACATTTCAGCCCAATGTAAAACCTCCTGAGTACAGACACGCAAATGAACTTCTTGAGTCAATTGACGACATTCATGTTTTATTCTATTCTGCAGATCTCCCAAATCAACTAGAGGTGTTGTATAAACCCTCCCCATAAGATATGGCCACAGAAAAAATCAAGTGGCGTGAGATCCGGAGATCTGGGGGGCCACTTTACTTCCACACTACGATTTCCAATCCATCTCCCAGTATAAACTTCATTTAAATAATTAATTGGTGACAATTCTACCGCCATGAGCTGGTGCGCCGTCTTGTTGTAATATCAGATTTGACCGTATTTGTAACGGAACATCATCCATATATTCGTATAATTCCTCCCTTCAAAATTGTAGATACCTTTCCGCCGTGAGTGTGCCTTCATAAAATATTAGTCCAATAGTTTTTCCATTAAGGATGCCACACCACACATTTAAATTGGTTTCTCGAAGCCAGTAAGGATTATGTTCTGACCAATAGTGGCCATTGTGGCGATTCACTTTTCCATTGTTATGAAATCGAGATTCGTCTGACCACATGATAAGATGTAAAATCCCAACTTCGTGGGCATAGTTCAGCCAGGCTATAAAGTTTACCCTTTCGTCGTAATCTAGAGGAAGCAAAGCTTGATGTACGTGAATTTTAAATGGATGCAGTTTATTATCTTTCAAAATCCGTTGAATTGACGAAAAAGAAATCAGATCAGTTTCATAGGCTATTTGCCGAATGGATATGTGGGGAGCAACACTTACTCGAGCTAAAACTGCAATTGCATTGTCTTCATTTCTTGTAGTCCTTGGTCTAAAAGCACTTCTCTTCTTCTTGAATCTCCCAAATGCACCCAAATTTCTTGCTAGTTTTGCAAATAATTTGTCAGATGGCAATGATCTCTCTGGATACCGTTGTTGGTATATTCGCCTAGCGACCTTACTATTTTTTTGGCATTCCCAATAGATTAAAATCATATCTGGCTTCTCTTGGTTTGAATAAACAGCCATTTTTTAAATAAATTTCAACTAAGTGACGCCCCGTGATATTTGTTGTTGACAGTTAAAAGTGAACTGAAATTATTTTCATGGGTAAATATTTTTTTCCTAGAACTTACTATATCTCCACGATTTTAGTGATTATTTCTGTTACTCTATCCAAAAGTAAAGAGTGTGACACATATTTGGAATTAGAAATAAAATACCTATTAAATGTTGCAAAAAAATATACAGGGTGTCATTAAAAAAAAAAAAAAAGTTGACAGTCACTTTTTTGACAGATGTCATCGTAAAGATAAATTGATCATCCTATCCGATAAGTTTTACCATCGGATTTACGAATATATATGGTTTATTATACTTTTTTCTAAAGGTAAAAAAGTTACAGGTGGGCGAATGCCAAACTGAATCACTTGGTATATATATATATATATATATATATATATATATGTATGTGTATATATATATATATATATATATATATATATATATATATATATATATATATGTATATATACTATACTGAAACACTTAGGTACCATCTCAAAAAGTAACTAAAGAACAAATTAAATGCACATACAATGAAGCAGAATCGAGAAATGAACAACATTTTTGTTTGAGAATAACACAAATTATTGTATTTATTAATTTAACCTTTTTATTATTCCTATTTCATATTAATATTTATTTAAGAAATACTAGTACAAGTTTGCAATCTTTTGTATATATTTATTTATTTAAGTAGAGAAATGTCACATTGTATATTAAAATTGTAACCTGAAATTAGCCATAATGATGTTGTATGATATATGTAAAAATGCATCAACATGAATACGTATTCACGAGTAACATACATTATTTTCTATTTAAAAATTTTCTTTCAAATAATTAAATTTTAAATTAGCTTTTCTATATTTTAATTATCAATTTTATTAAAAACTATTTTAAATACTTATAACTGTTCGCAACTATGTTCATAGCGTACAGGAAAAATCAAAGAAAAAAGACGATCGCGATGAAAATCCTTGCATCGGGAGTTACACGAAAATCGCCGGGGCGAGAAGACACGTTCGTGGACCCTTCGAAAAGTAAAATTAAAATTGTGAGGAAGTATTCCTTGAGCGATTATCAAATTTATGTGGAAGGATAGCCATAGTATATCTACGCATTCTAAAATTTAATATATTACTGCATAAAATCAATGAAATCGGAGAAAAGTTGCCGATATATTGAAGAAATATTGTTCCGAGGTTAAATTCGTCCAACGAGATTGATCCCAGTAAGAAAAATTGGCCGTTTCCAGGTTTGGAGGGAAAACGTCGACAAGTTCCCGCAAATTTCTAGCTATTTCCCGCACGTTTTGCAAACAACCAACCAAGAGGCTGCTATCAAGACCAAAGGATTGCAGCGTGGGATGACAAAGCGCCAATCAATTACTCCCTAATTCACAGACAGGTATTTGAACAAGAAGCATAAAATTGAATTTAAACCAGCTCTTAATGTATTTAGAAAATAATTTAAAAATAAAATATCTTTTAAATTACAAAAAAGAGAGAATACTAAAGTTATCATTGTTAAATTATTATATTGATATACAAATATTGCATATTTACTATTGCTAGAACCATCAAACGTCTGAATGTCGACGATTTTGACTTAACTTCTAGAACTTATTTTATGACATGAGTTGCTTGTGCTTATGTTAATGCATTTACCTCGCTAAAGAGCTAAAAAGATATTGTGTAATATTTCTTCATATTTGAAGGTAATCATTTACGTATTCCTTGTGCTTATATTTGATTTGGTTTCTGTTTGTTTACTTTTCATATGTATGTGCATTTTAGCTGCTTGTTGTTCATACTGATAGTTACATTTGTTAAAGCTTAATTTAATGTTTACAAGCGTTTTGTTTGATTTCTACCTGTATATCACTCTGTTTGAATCTAACTAAGCAAAATAAATACATTGTTCAGTACACCTGTGATGTTACTAAAAATCTGGTAAGTAAAAGATAAGAATAATACTGTATTTGACATACGACACTAGAACCGCCTGTAGAAGGAGCACTCTCATGTTAGTCCGGAGCACTAAATTAAAATATTAGTTTATACACGAACGCTACTTTATATTTATTTAAAGAACCCTAGAATGTTTAATTATCTACTAAATATATTGATATAGATTGATTTGTTTAGAATTTGAACACCAAAGAATCACCTTTCGTATATTTTCCTTATTTTATTTTTATTATTATCTAAGTATTATTAGTTATTAATTCAGCCACGATCAGGGGTCTTTAATAATAATATATATATATATATATATATATATATATATATATATATACATATATATATATATATATATATATATATATATATATATATATATATATACATACAAATCAAAAATATTTCATTTGTTATTTATGAACTCACAAACTACATAATCGATTTTGATAAAATTTTGTGTGCGTGCTCCTTATGTTGTGTGGAAGGTTGTATTCATATTTTTTTCCCAATTTGAGCGGCAAATATTAAAAAATTAACAATATGTAAAATTACATGAATCTACATAAATAAAAACTAAATGATGTTCGTTGGTAAGCGTATCACTTCAGAACGGCTGGACCGATTTGGCTAATTGTTTGAAAAAAATGTAAGTTTGAATAAGATTTTTAGGGCAATAAAAATTTGAAAAGTTGTCCGGAAAGTTGGAAAATTTTGGAAAAACTGAAAGTATTTTTCTCTATGGGATTTTTATATGAACTCAAGACCATAAATAACACATATCCATGGAAAGATGGATATGCATAATCTTTTTTTTGCTTTGTTCGTTATAGTCCTGGAAAAGTTTTCAGGGAAAAGAATTGGGACAATTGAAAAGTCAAATTCGGTCATTCCAGCCTAAATTAAAATAAAATTACATTTGTTTTTGCTTGTCTGTTGTTTCGCGAAGAATTCATCTCAAATGTAAAATTTTCCATTAGTGTACTTCTGTATGTACTCCTTCTCAAATTGAATATCCATGGCCACAATCGTTAATAGATGCAATGATCACTAAGAAATATTCTCATTTTTACTTTGGTTACACATTTCCAATAGCTTTTCACAAATTCATAAAGAAATCACAATGAAATTTATTGAAATTTGGACAGTCTGTCGGGTCAGCTAGTAGATTTATAAAACAAACCTTAAAACAAAGTCTGGTTAAATTCCAAATTCTACACAATTTTATTTAGTTTTTATTTTGATAATTAGTTTAAATATAAATTTCACTAATTCTAAGACTTGTTTCTTGTTGTCTCTTTGTTATTAATTTTCGCCTAAATTCTTTTAATGGCTACTATTACTGGAATGAAGGATTATTCATAAGAAACATGTTTCAGTAGCTTGTATGCCTCGATTAAAAAGTTAATAAAGAGCAAAGAATTAAGATTAAGTTCTGTGATAGAAAGCATCAATGTGCTACGAAAACGTTTCAAATACTTAAAATCGCTTTTGGAGATAATCGTATTTGCGATTAAGAATACGAAGTTTGTCTTTTATATTTTGCATATATAGAACTGGAATAAAATTGAAGATAGCTTTTAAAGATTTTATTGTTTTTCGAAGTATTCTCCATGGTTAATGCGCTCGAACCAACTCTGGAAGCGGTTATTCCACTCGTTTGTTGGTACAGTCAAAATTGCGTTTTTAAAGGCATCGACTGCTCCTTCTGATGACGGGAACCTTTGACCATGCAATCGGTTTTTGAGTTTCGGAAAGGTAAAGAAATCATTTGGACTTAGGTCGGGCCTGCACGGAGGATGGTCTAACAATTCGGTGTTTTGTTACGTTAAAAGTTCAATTGTCTTGTGAACTGTGTGCGAACTTCCATTGTCATGGCGTAGGATGATTCGTCCTTGTGGGTTGTGTCTTAGAGCTCAGCGATGTCTTCCGGTAAACAAATGGTTGTATACCAATCGACAGTAACAGTGCGCTGATATTGGAGAGAAATTGTATTGCACTACTTCACCGTGGAATACCCAAACAGAAGACTGCTGTTTATTTTCTGGCTCGTATGAGTAAATTCGAATTCTTCGCCGCTCCCGATGTTCTATATGTTTTTAGAATTTTCTGCGTTGAAGTGATATAGAGATTTTCCAAACCAATTCACCCTGTCTGTTTTCTGTTCTTGGGTCAATAGATACGGTATTCAAAGAGAACTGCCTTAATTTCGCATTTTGTCACATGATCTTTGTTAATGAGCTTACGTACAGCATCGACATTTTACTGAATCACTGCCGTTTTTGGTGCACCTGTTCTTCGATTGTCGCCAAGACTAATCCCTCCACGTTTAAATTCTCCATATGAACGAGAAATTGTTCTTTGATATGGTGCTCTATTACCGAAAACAGAAGCCAACTAGGCGAGGCACTCTTGTTGAGATAATTGTCTTAGAAATTTATAAAAATTGTTGCGCGACAATTTTCACGGTTTAATTTCATTTTTCGACTAACTTGTCATCTTTAACAGTTCGTTGTAACTACAACACTACATGTATCCCACTGAAACTTTGAATTTAGGCCAACTAAAGATGGAGGTTAATTTTTAGTACTGACACTTGATTAGTGGCATCCTTTATGTTCCAGTATGCAAAATACAAAAGACATCCCACATAACTATATTATATATATATATAAATAAATATATATATATATATATATATATATATATATAAATAGTATGCTATATAGTAAATAGTAAATAGAGTATTTACATACATTTATGTCTACAATAGTTCATGATGATCGCGACTTGAATGAGTCATGTTTCTCGTGACTGCGTTTATACTACTCGAGTTGTTCTCAAATATTCGCTTTCTAGAGGGATTAGAAGTCGTATTACGTGTACGGCTGGTGCGTCATCGCTTAGATCACCGATTGACGTAACGTCAGATGACGCACATCACAGTACATTAGAAACACAAGATTTTGGATAGTATCGACGAAAGCAAAAAGCAACTGCAACGACTAATGAAGAAAAAGGGCGTGATTTCCTCAAAATTTTGAAAAACTTTTCAATGAGTCTTGCAGGATTGGAACTTACGCAAGATTGTTTGCTTACACATCGATTTATGGGTGGCTGAAAATTACATTGAACTGGACCTTCCTAAGACATCATTAGACAAGTTCTAAGAGATAAAAAAATGTTGAAGATGACTAGACGTGGTGTTGAAAAGCACTGCGGCGGTGAAAGGGACCTGCCTTCCATCGGTTAATAATTTCAATCAGTGACAAGAAATCATTTGATGTACTTCTTCAATGTGAAAATCACTGAAAGAAAATGTTTCAAATAAATAAAATGATTTTTGATAAGATTTATAAACCATTTTCTTAATTTTTAAACCATTTCCGTATGCTATCATAGAATTTTCTTTATCGGGTTATCTAAGATCATAGAAAAATTTTATAGATTTAATAAATAGTCACGAAGAGACGAAAGTACAACTTTGATTTATGTCAAATTCCAAGCATTTATTAAATTACTTTTTTTCAACAATCACATTATAATAGGAGTTTTATCCACACTTAGGAAGCATATAAGGTGTCCTATTATCTACTAATGAAATAATGAAAAAATACAAACGTACCATAGCAACCAGTAAGTATGACACGGTGCGCCATATTTCATTTTATGAATACGAATATTTTTTAATTAAATTTCGAATAATTCCATTGCGTTCATGTGGTGATTGTGGATAAAACATTGTATGGCATGTGTGTTTTAGACGCATTTTATCAACTTAAGAAAATTAAACGCTCGTACTGGCGTTTTCACGTTTAAACATTCTTGCGTGAATAAAAGCTAACATATATAACATATATAACATATATAATAACTTAAATAACTATTATTTGAAAAAATAAATAATATAGTGAAGAATTATTAGTTTCCATTTGATCGTTTAAAACTTTTAATCGATCGATACGCGTGTCAAAAATTTCTTTTAACTAATCACTTTCACTAACATATAAGAGTTTAATTTTACATTAACTGAGCAGAAGAATGTAATAATAGCTCACCATCTGTCGCTACATCCTGTAATTGGCGCTAAGCTGTTGGGGGTGGAAGCAAGAATTATTATTATAAGAACAGACATTATTAAAAATATCTTTTTTGCAAATTTGTAATTATTATTGCTAGGTCAGAACCTAATGCAAGACCTACTGTATTTTTTAAATCGCTAATTCGATACTTCATGTTCATTCTAATTTAAAATCAATACCTGAATAAGATGTCATCAATAAATGAATATTAATAAGTTGATTATAAAAATGAAGGAAAGTATTTCCCCAGTTCCTCTTAAAAAGCACCGTCGAGCACTGGAGTCATAAGGTACACTATTAATATACAGATTCACATGCGCTTGACAATAATCGACTGAAAACCGCGACTTCAGAAACTTTTGAAGAGATCTTGACATCACTTCAATAACACTACACTTTAATAACAGCGCTATTTAATCATTTTAGGTTTTCTGAGAGCTTTTGCCGCAAATTAAATACATGGAAGAAATAATGAATAGATTCTTTTACAGCGGCTTATGTACGAGGGATATTTTAAATATTTCCAACTTTACCGACATAAAGTAATAAAAAAATTTTTTCGCCATCCGTTAGATGGCCTCGATATATGCAAACTGTCAAAATTGTAAGTCATACTGATCATTTATTAGTTATTAGTTCACATCGTCATTCAACAATGGAGAAACTTGAGTATCGCACAGTAACAAAACTCAGGAAATAAAAGATAGGCTAGACTCTGTATACGGTGAAGCTTCCCTTCATTTACAGCAATAGAACATTGGGTGACCGAGTACAAACGTGGCCGTACGAGCATTTTAGACGAGAAACGTTCTGGGCGTCCAAATTGAGAAAATGGTCGAGTTAACGCATCAAACTGTGATGAAGATTGACTGTTATGGATATAGTTAAGGCTTGTGGAGTATCATCTGAGCAGGTGCACAAGATTTTACATCAAGAGTTAGATATGAGAAAATTATCCGCGCGATGGGTGCCGCGTTTGTTGACTATCGACCAAAAGCGCATACAGACGGAAAGGTCGGGCTAGTGTCTTTGCCTATATCAAAAAAATCCGACGGAATTTTTGCGGCGATTGATAACCGTCGATAAAACCTGGGTACACCACCATACTCCCGAGACCAAACAGCAGTCAATGCAGTGGATTACGGTGAAAGAACCAATCCTAAGAAGGCAAAGGTCGTTCTCTCTGCAGGGAAAATAATGGCGATAGTTTTTTTGGGATAGCCGAGGAATAATTCTTGTCGACTATCTTGCAAAGAGTTCAAAAATCAACAGACGGTACTACGTTGCATTGGTAGATAAATTGAAGGCAACAATTATGAAAAAACGTCCACATTTGTCAAAAAAGAAAATCCTGTTTCACCAGAATAACACGTGCATGGTTACAATGTCAAAATTGAACTAACTTAAGTTTGTATTGCTTCAGCATCTACCCTATTCATCAGATCTAGCTCCCAATGACATTTTCCTATTCCCTAATTTGAAAAAGTATCTCGGCGGAAAAAATATTTGTCAAATTCTGAGGTTGAAGATGCTGTAAATCAGTATTTTTCAGGTTTAGAAAATAATTTTGTTTCTGATGGTTTGAAGGGTTGGGAAAAACGTTGGACCAAATATATCGAGTTGCAGGCAGATTACATCGAAAAAGAAATTTTGTTTTCCTTCCAAAAATGTGTTTTTGTTGAAAATGCCATTTCAAATATCCCTCTAGAACTAACAATATAATCACAGTAGGTTGTGCGTATTTTCTGAATTCTCCGATATTTATTTTCAAACTTCTCCCAACTTTTATATCGTGGTTTCTAAAATTAATTTATGACTATGTTTTCTTTTTCATTTTTTAGATCATAATTTGGTAAAATATGTACATACTTATTTAAAAATATTAAAAATATGGGATAAATATATAAGATAGGAAACACCGACGCTTCTTGTTTTATTTTTTTAAAGTTACCTGCTAATTTCAAATCTACTAATGCTTTCTTTCCAGTAAGAAACTCTTTTACGTATAGAGTTGCAATAAATTTGACATATTTAGTTTCTTCAAGTATTGTCAGGAGTAACAAAAGCGTTAAAAGTTCCTAATATAATTTTGTTTTCTTTACATAAATTCAATCTTTCGAAATTAAAGAGAAAAGCATTATTATTACTAACATAGTTACTCAAAATCTTTCATTCTTAACACTTCGTGACAGGACATTATTACAATCGTCACTGTACAACATCTAACAGTAATCCCAACATCTGCTGATTCCAGAAATATAGATTTTTTTTTCCATTGGATGTCTGACGAAAACACTCACCTTGTTTATCACTTACTGCTCCGAGATTTTAAAGAAAAAGATTTAAGTCCAAATGCAAGAAGTGTATGTATATTTCAAAGACATTCGGGAACCGATTTCTTAAATTTTTTGTAAATCCTAATTACATATAGATTACTGAAAATGTTACGTCGATATAATTGACTGCTTTCAAAAGTGTTCCAATATCATCATGTGTATCTTATAACTGCACTTGATGGTCTCCTTTCGCTATTATGTGGACAAATTGCTTTGAAATTTCTCTTGGGCAAATTAATAAAATTCCGCTACTAGGATGCGTCACGTTTTCTCTGCCAATTTATCAAATTATCCATCATAACCGCCAATTTATAACCAATACACCAAATAGTACACCATTTACTTTTAAGACCTTTGAAATGTTAAAATTTCGATTACCATAGTACGAGATACAAACACCTGGTTCCAAAAAATTCTGTTCTTGTAGGCTAAAAGCAAAGTTCTGGATTCTCTTTAAAAAGAGTCAATAAGATAATTTAGTTTCATTTGAGTAAAATTTTCGGCCAATTCTAAGATATTGGCACGAATCGTCGACGCTTCTATTAGTCTTAGATTTTTTTTCTGGGAAAGTCGTTTTTCTAGGAAAGTGATGCTATGGAAAATGGTATAGTATCACTATTAAGGATTGACCTACTTACAGACTTTATTGCTGAATAAGCTATTTTCTTCAGAGAAGCCAGCTAACATCTATCTTGAAAAATAGCAATAGTGAAAATAAGCCTTCGGTTTCGGTAATGTCTTTGATATTTTTCTTCCACAGACACACAAATTGCATGTAACACCTGTTACCCAGGTTTTATTTGGAATAGAGAAGATCAAACTAAAGATGATAAAAATTGTTAAGTTTTGTTTCTAATTGTCCTTCAATGCTAAGACTTCGGAGTGAGATCTTCACACACATATCATAAAGAAATCAGGATGCTTTTTATACTGACGGGACATTTTATTAAAAAAGTAACAAATCTCCAATTTGTATTACGGCTACGACCGGTGAAATCAAATAGAAAATTAAATAATTTATGAATTCATGCTGTGCAATCTTTCTACAAGACATAAACATCATCACTTGTAATTTTACGACTTCTTCTGTTTTAAAAGGTTATTGGCTTTTGGGTATACCGTATTTTCGGACTTGATATATGGCCTCACACGAAAAGTGTTATGTACCTAAAACAAAAATAACATAATCCACCCAAAATTGTGGGTCACAATTTTTCCCTGTAGACAAATATAATAAATTAATACCTTTACGGCGTAAAATACGACCACAATAAAACTTTGTTAAAATATCGCTTTTTATTGTACTTTTACGATGACTACAGTTCGGACCACCTTGGCCATTATAAAATTCTGTGGATATCGCAAAAGATCTGACATTACATATAATTCGGGATAATTAAATAAGAATTACTTTTACATATTCATTAAGAAATTAACAAAGACGTTGCTTTATTTTACATTTTGCCTGCAAATTAATTATTATCCGCTTTATTTATTTCATTGTTAGTAATAAAGAATTATATACATACATACAGTTGACTCTCTCTATATCGAATTTTCGTGTAGTAGTCCAGTTTGTTGAATTTGGGGAAGGTTTGAATTAAAGGAAGTGAAGCAAAAATGATATATGTATTAATTTGCTATGTGTACGTATAATAAAAAGAAGAAACAGAATCTCGTAACGTACACTTCAAATACAGTTACATATATGTAATGATATAAAAAATTAATTACTGAGGTTTAAAAAAGTCCGAAATTTACATTTGTCTCAAAACTGTGCTATAGATTTGATGTTCAAAGTATGCTTCTACCTTCTGCAAGTTTGTGAAAACGGTTTCGGGGACATTTTCATTCCTTGACAGCGTTGAATGTAAAACACTTGGCGTTCTTTTGATATCTGTTTGATGGGGAGTATCCATGACTTCTTCTTCTGAACTGTTGGAATCCAGATTTTCAGTTACACTTGTAACGCTGTCCAAAATCTCTGCATCTGCAGGAGTATCGCTAACTATCACTTTATCGTTAGTACGAACATAATCCTGGAAAAATCTCCTTCCACATCCACACCCAATTTCAATAGTCGATTCCATAAATATTCTAATTCATCACAATCCTTTACAATATTTGTTTTTAGTTCTGGTAAGGGTCGTAAATCTTCATCGTTCCAACATAAATTTCGTCCAAACCTAGCTTTCGGAAACAATTTTTTATTATATCCTCTTTTACACATATCCAAGCCTTCAACGTAATCCGTACGCAGTCTAACAGATTTATTTTAAGAAGTTTGTTATTTTCTTCAAACATTGATATAATGCGCAACAAAATATATTTTCTGTAAAAAACCTTCATGTTTTTTGTAATACCCATGTCCATGGGCTGTAAAACGGAAGTTGTGTTTGTTGGAAAATATTGAAGGGTTATAAATTTTAATCGGGCCTGTATGTCTTTTGGATGACCAGTACAATTATCCAAAAACAACCAAATCTTGCGATTCTGGCTTCCGAAATTTTGATCGAGAATTTAGCAATCATTTCTCAAAAAGTTGTGCAGTCATCAATGCTTTTTTATTGCTGTAATAATCCAATCCAAGGGATTTAACTCCTCTGCAACAAAAATAATTACTTGAAAAATAGTCCAGTTTCTTCATTAAATCTTCATTAAATATGTTGTCAGAACTGTAGGATTCAATAAGGCTATACTCAATCCAATTTTCGGTTTTTACATTACTAACCGATGCGAATTCACCACATAAGGCTTTGCCAACAATAATATGTCTAATTTTAAATTTACTCAACCAAGCTTCACTTGCATTAAAATCTTTGTGTCCCAGTGCATCAGCACAGTATACCGCATTTTCTTTAATCAAAGGACCGGTTAATGGCAAATTTCGTGGTCTAAGAGAGCTAAGAAAGTAAATACGACCTTGTCAATGTCTTCGTATGTACAACGGCGAACTCAGTTCACTTTGTCACTACATTCGGGATTATTAAAGTGTTCAAGAATATTGCTTCTATTCTTCCAAATTGTGGAAATGGTGCTTCGTAGAGCTCCATATTTTACAGACACATAACTTTTCTTGGCGATCTTCGCAACATCGTGTATTAATTCCCGTTTTTTCACTAAGGTAAGCGTGTTATGTACTCTTTTCGGAATTGTTGTTAAAGACAGTGAAAACACTGTTTAATATTTTATTATGTTTGTGATAATATTTAACAGCCTAAAATCGCGTATATCTGCACTAACAAAAAATATTATCAAGTGAAATGAGCGGTACAAAGAAACATTATTTTTAGGGGAATTACTGAAGTTCGATTTAGAGATAGGAAAACTGGCTTAAAATTTTCATGGAATGTCGGAATTTTTGGTTCAATTAAAGGAGAGTTCAAACTAAAAAATTCGAATTAGGGAATGGCGTTCACAAATGAATTGAAGCAGACAGTTATCACAGACCTGAAGATAGCAAATGTGATTTTTCCGAAACGTCGTCCAGAAACCAGCACCGGTCTTTACGAAGACCAAACAGTGGAAACGCGGAAGAAAACCCGGAATCTAGTTACAACATATATATATATATAAAACCGGGTGTCCTTGAAATATGAATTCAAAGTATTTTTCCAAAACTTCTTCTCATAAGTTAGAAAAAATGGCAAAAATATTTAATAAAATTTTGTCACGCCACTGTGCCATCAACTATATCAGAGACAATAAGCAAATAACAAGAATATAGTTTTGTTATTGTCGATCTCGCTTTAAATTTCGTCTAGTCATCGATCTTTATGTACGTTCGATACGATACTTCTTCGATTAAAGATATATTGCTACCAAAGAGGACGTTAAATGCCCGTAGAGCTCGTGTTTTAATACATCGTCTTTTAAAAATTTACACAAATTTGTAACAACTAACTTTCATACTAGGTTATCAAACCCTTACCATAACAAAACTTATACACAATGTTATTTTCTAGCGCTTTTATAAACATTGCACCGTGTAAATACAATAGCGCCTTTCTGAATACTTATAGTTCTTACTTCCCGTAACACAAGAAACATGCCCGAAATAATGTTAATTAATAAAGCCTACTAATTATTTTTAGTATGATTTTTAAAATGGGTTTGTAAATTAATGAAACAAACATCTTAATTTTAATTAATTTGAATGTATAAAGAGCTAGATTTTGTACGAGGTTATTGACACTAGCATACAGTTTTTATAACATTGATTTAATTTGAATTCATAATAATAATAACAATTTATTCCTCTAGACTCATAGTGGAGCATAGAAATGGTCAATTCAATTAGGATCAAGACATATATACATACATATATATATATATATATATATATATATATATATATATATATATATATATATATATATTGAGGCATTGCAAGAAGGGCTCTTTCTCTGAAAAGAAATACAAAGAATACATGTAACTGTAATGTTTATATTTACTATGTAATTTAATACCAAGAAGGGGAAAGATTGATTCAAAGTATAAATACTTTATATTGACGACAAATTTGCCTTGAAATAATTAACTTATTTTTCTTTTTTTTATTGTGATGTTTATTTTCATTTCTATTTCAAATTAATATATATAACGCGATTTTATTCAAACAAATTTAACGTATTTATATTTAAATGTATTTGAACAATTAAGCCCCGCCCACAATTTTAACGGTGCAATAACCCGCAAAGAAACAGATATTGACAGAGTGATTCTAAACACATCAACATATGTTACCTAACTAAAGTTATTTTATAAATCAAAATGTAATTTTTTTAACTGTTTTACACTGTAAAAATGTTTAATTTAATAATATTCCAAAAGATAATGCAAGTAAAGAATGGAGCGATTTGCGGCAAGTTATGCAATTAAAAACAAATGAAAAGATTGGCGTCGGTAATTAGTAGTTGCAACGAGAGGTCACGTTTTTTTGTGCTCCGGCTTAATTAAAATAAATTGGCGAAAATATTAAGTGCTCGAGATTTTTAAGTCTACCAAACGTTTCACCTACCTACGAACTACCTGTAGACCAAATTTAACATCTTCCGACCAAACAGTTCAAGAGTTAAGAATTTTTAAAGTTTTCGATACGAAAACTACCCGCCTAAAATTTCATCGTACATTGAACACCATCTTTGAACGCTCGAGATCGGCCATCCGTTCAAGACGCCGTCGGACTTGGAGATTTTGAAAAGTTCACATCATTCCGAGGGATAGGAGCAGAAATATTCTCCAGTTTCCCGCTGTGAAGACTTCTCCAGAACACAGGCGCAGGAATCAACAGAGGTTATATCCGAAGATTCAGTTTTTTTTTGCTATTTTTACAAATATTATACGCGCTATTTTTAACTTGCTTATGAACACTTCTAGAACTTTTTTTGTTTATTCTATACATAATTAGTCGCATTATTTTCACTGATATTAAACATTGTAATTCATATTCAAAACTTATTTAAATATTAGTATCCACTGCTTTTAATTTTAAAACTTGATTCTATTTCACTTTTATAAAATATTTTAATAAAGCAACAATTATTTGCACCTGCCTTACACCATGTTGCATTTGTACTGTAAGAATACCAACTGCTAAGTGTGTCTCCCTTATGATATATGTGTGTCACGAAACTGTTTTATTTAAATTCTCAAATTTTTTCAAGATGTTTTCTTATTAATAAAGTTAATTGTCAATATTTTACTTTGTTTTTTTTTGTTGTAAAGTACTTGAGATATTGTTCCATTTCCAATTAAATAAGCTACGTAAATAAATTCAAAGTGGAGAGAAGTGAACCTACCTTAACCCTGAGAGAGAAATAAGCTAGCCGATAAAAAACAGATAAGTATTGAATAAGCCCGATTTAAATAAATTTTATATACAATCTACGTTCACGGAAATATAACAAATGTCATCCCAACTTTTGGGGCAATATAATTCACATGTCAATAGCAATATTACTTTATATTAATCTATAACAAACATTCAATTTATATACAGCCATTCATCGTAATATAACATTATATATATATATATATATATATATATATATATATCTATATACATATATCTATATATATATATATATATATATATATATATATATATATATGTATCTTTTAAATTATATATTTATATAAAGATAATTATTTCGTGACCCTTGTATGTTATGGTAGATTCAATTAGTTGGCGATATAAGGTCCGGTTTTCCCTCAAAATGTATAAATTTAAAGCAATCTTACATGTTTCGGCATATGATGCCTTTTTCAAAAAATTTAAAATATTGACAGTATATTAATATACTGTCATTTACATTTAAGATTGTCTTAAATATATACATTTTGAAGTAAAACCAGACTTTAAATCGCCAACTAATTGAATCTACTATGAATATATATATATATATATATATATATATATATATATATATATATATATATATATATATATATATATATATATATATATATATGGTAAATTCAAGGTCTGGTTTTACTTCAAAATGTATATATTTAAAACAATCCTACATGTTTCGGCAAATGACGCCTTTTTGAAGGAATATAAAATATAAATGACAGTATATTAATGTCATACTTATACAATTGTAGTTGCTATGGATAAAATTATTCAAAGATACATTCCAATTTAATAATAATAAATCATGCCTTAGTATTCTAAAATAGATATACAACAAAAACAGGGAAACGCAAGACATGAGTTGTTATTATGTATGCGCCAGTGGAGCGACTAAAGATGTTAAGTTATCGGCATTCGCCTTAAACAAGAAGGAAAACCACGAAAACCTACTCGGACAGCCAGACAGGGATCAAAATACGTAACTATCAGCATGATAAGCAAATGTATAGATATTTAAATAACATAAGATTATATAATTATATAACAGCAACATATATTATGATGGGAAACTGCAGATCGTTACATAATTAAGTTTTAGTATATACTGCTTAAATTTTTTTATATCACTTCTGTTGAATTTTTAATTGAATTTAAGTTTTGTCTGTTTTAGAGTATTTGTGAGCTTGTATTCTTTTGTATAAATATTGTTTGGTTTGGCCTATGTAGTAATTATCGCAATCGCGACATGGTATTTTATAGATGACATGTGTTTCTCGATTTTTTCTATTTTAGGTTTAAGTTTCGAAAATAAATGTTTATTAGTATTACTAAGTTTATATGTTGTAGGTATATCATATTTTATTAAAGTGTATTTAATTTTTTCTGGTAATTGTGGAACATATGGAATCGTGATATATGTTGTATCATTGTTTAAATTATTATTGGTGTCTGCAGTGTTGTGTATTTGGTGGATTCTTTTTTTAATTGTTTGGTCTGTAAGTTGTGGTGGATAATTATTATCTGTTGAGATTGTTTTAATTTTCTTGATGTTATCTTTTCTATATTTAGTATGTGTTAGTTTTACTGCTCTATCAGTCAGATTCTTTATAATCATTTTATAATCATTTTATTGAACACTGTAGGTGCATTAGAGTGGTAATTCAAATATCGAAAAGAAGCTGTGGGTTTATTATACCAATTTGTCTAAATAGTACCCTGTCTATCATAGATTAAAGAAATATCAAGAAAATTAATACTGTTATTAATTTCTTCTTCAATAGTGAATTTTAATTTGTTGTGAAAATTGTTGAATTTATTTAAAAGATAGTGTATTTTATTAATTATATATCTTATATTATTTAAATATCTATACATTAGCTTATCATGCTGACAGTTCCGCATTTTTATCCCTGTCTGGCCGTCCGAGTAGGTTTTCGTGGATTTCCTTCTCGTTTAAGGCGAATGCCGACAGCTTAACATCTTTAGTCGCTCCACGGGCGCATACGTAGCAATAACTCCTGTCTTGCGTTTCCCTGTTTTGTTGTATATCTATTTTAGAATACTAAGGCATGATTTGTTATTATTAAATTGGAATGTATCTTTCAATAATTTTATCCATAGCAACTACAAATGTGTAAGTATGACATTAATATACTGTCATTTATATTTTATATTCCGTGAAAAAGGCATCATTTGCCGAAACATGTAGGATTGTTTTAAATATATACATTTTGAAGTAAAACCAGACCTTAAATCGCCAACAAATTGAATTTACCATATCATACAAAGGTCACGAAATAATTATCTTCATATATATACAGGCTATTCTACGAGAACCGCTCGTTAGAAGTTTTCGTGGTTAGAAAAAACTTAGAATTCTGAAATTTTGGGTTCCAGGGTTATTCAAGATTCTATTTCATTTTAAAATATTTTCAAGATCATACTACTTCCGGTTATACCGGAAGTCGCCATTAACTTCCTTATTTTAAATATAACACCCGGTATATTATTTCATTTTTGGATTCCTGAGAAAATTTTATAGTGGGTTTTCATAGGTTTCCCTATACTTATTTTCAATTTTTTCTTAGATATCTTGATTTTTTTGAAAATTTTGACAGATGTAGCCTTGCTTTGAACATTGCGCCCTTTAACCAATTTCGATTGGTGGAAAGCGCTTCTGGGGTAGACGGAAGCACAGGAATGATACTTTCGAATGCCATATTGACAACTGATTTATCGCATACAGGGTATCGAAAATTTAATGACCAATTACATCATTTTAAAAGTTGAAAAAGTTCGTTTTTTCAAATAGGACAGCCTGTATTTTATTGGATGGTCGGATGCAGAATTTGATTCTGCATCGATTTGCTATAACATTCCCTATACCTATTCAGTGGTTTTCTTATTAATCCATATTTTTATCAAAAGGTGATCAAACTCCAAAAGTTCTACCTAGTATGCCTTGATTTTGACAGGAATTGAAACAATGTTGATTCAATGTCAAAGCAGTATCATCGTACAGATACGTGAGGTATCTACTTACATTTCTAGGGATTTTGTTAACTTGCTTAAGTACAGTTTATAATGGAGAATGTTGAAGAATATTCCAATAATGATTTATTAAATTTGTTTTACACGTACGGTGAATGTGGACGAATTGTTCGACGAACATGCAGATTATTTAATGAACGATATCCGGACCTACCAACAATGACTCCCGGAAAATTCGCAAGAATCGAAACTCGCTTTATAGCAACTGGAAACGTAAGGGCAACTCAAAATAACCTAAAGCCCATAACTGATAATGAAGATAACGTGGTGAATGTGTTGGCGTTTTTTCAAGCTTATCCGCGGAGTTCAATTTCGACAGCAACGCTGGATTTGGGTATTTCAAAAACATCAATCCACAGAATATTAAAAAACATGGAATGCATCCTTTTTGTGAGATAACTGTTCAAGGAATACGTCTTGGTGATGAGGCAAGACGTGTCAACTTTTGGGAATTTATGATTTTGAAAATGACCGAAGATCCGAGATTTCTTCATCAGATTATGTGGACTGATGAATCAAAATTCAGCATACAAGGAATTACAAAACGCCGAAATACTCACTACTGGGCACAAGATAATCCACATGTTATTGGGGAACATAATCACCAAGACCGCTTTAGTTTCAATGTTTTTTGTTTAATTATGGACAACAGAGTGGCTTATCAAGTGTACGATCAAAATTTAAATGCGGCTAGATATCTGGAGATACTGAGAGGGTTTGTTAGTGATGTTCTAAATGCCCTACCCCCACGTGATAGAGCACCTACACTATAGCAAAGATGAAAATTCAGGATAATTATACAGCTTACCTTTCTGCAAGGAAGTATTCAATCAAAAGAGCCTCTTCTAATCTATGGAGCTTTCTTTGCAATACACAGCGCTGTAGTAGGATACCTAATTCACTTCACAATGCTTTTCGAATCCCAGTACAGCCTTGGCGGATACGTTTTCTATTGTGTGTGTGTACCTCATTGTCGGGCTTCACGTGTGATTCATCGGACTACTGCTTCCTAACCTTTTCCCTCTCGTTGTCTTCCGAATATGAGTTTCTAATTTAATGACCAGCTTTCCTAACAAATACACAGCTGGGGATGATTCCTTGCCTAGCTTCTTGATACGTGACTATAGATTTGTCCTGGCATACCCTCTGAAATTACTTATTAATCTATCTATAACAACGAATATAATTCTTGATCGGTGGCTGAACACAAGGATTATCCCTTTGCATAAGAAAGGAGATCGTGCGTTGATTAGTAATTACAGACCGATCTCTATTATATCAAACTTCGCCAAACTGTATGAGAAGGTATTATACTCCAGACTATTTAGTGGCACGCGTCCTCATATTTCATCAAACCAGCATGATTTTGTCACTCTTGTCTACTGTCACCAATTTGGCGTCGATTATTCAGCTCATCGATGAGGTTTTGAACGGCAGAGGTTAGGTTGATGTAATTTATACTGATCTATCCAAGGCTTTCGATTTAATTGATCATGAGATTTTACTTCATAAGTTGGGATCTTTTGGTCTCGTTCCATATTCTATCAGTCATCTTCGGTTTTACCTATTTCAAAGAAAATGCTACGTGACCTACAATAGATTTTGCTCCAATAATTTTGTTCTTCGTTCTGGGGTTCCTCCGCGATCAAATTTGGGTCCTGTGCTATTTGTTTTGTTTATTAATGATCTTCTCCAAGTGAAGAGTCGCATTCTCGCCTATACAGATGATATAAAAAATATTCTGAGATTTCCTAAATTAACGATATCGTTAAACTACAGCAGAATTTCAACGTATTAGTTGCATGGTGTGACCGTCTTAAAATTAAATTAAATATTGACAAATGCTGCGTGCTCACTTATACTCGATCTGCTACGCCTCACGAGTTCTCGTATTATATTAAAAAGAATATCTTAACCAGTAAGACTGAAATAAAGGATCTTGCAGTCTTATTTGACTCTCATATAATCCAAATGTATTTCGATGTCTACAAAACTCTGATATTTATTACATGTGTATCAAAATACCAAACTACTAATACTTCTACCATGCTTACGTTTTGAGTAAAATTAAATAAGCCTCATTAATTTGGTATCCCGTTTATGCTTACGATTCTATACCTTTGAACAGTGTTCACCGTTCTTGTAGTACCTCACATTAAAGATTGATGGTATCTACCCGGAACGTGGTGTATCCCAGAATGATTTCCTTTTACGCCATAGCATGCCATCTCTAAGAGAATATTTGTAGGAAATTTAACTAAACTCATCAAAACCATTATTAACAGCTCCTTCATATTAGAGCGAATGTCTTTTTTTCCTCGTATGAGCTCCAGGTGTGTAGCTACATTTATGCTCCCTTCGCGAAGACGAAAGTCTTGAAACGGAGTCCTACCTATATTCTCTACAATGTGGCCAACAGAATGCTGGATGATCTGTTTGCTTGAAAATGGCTCGCCGAATGGACAGCACTATTTAAGTCTATAGTTTATTTAATTGCACTATAATGTTATGTATATATAATGTACGGTTGCGGCCAATATAATCTGGGCAGTGATTTGACATTTTATGGCTTTTTCATGGAATTTGGTAAATCAGGCTTTGCTACAATCTACGTTACTCTGGATACGCACTTAGGGCATGAGCCATCATGTGATGGTTATCTCAATAATCAATAGTCATTACCTTAAAAAGGGATGTCTTTAAACTGAAATTAGTTTGGTTTTGACCAACCATATTATTGATCTTAAATTAAATTAAAAGTTTTGATGTTTATTTAAGAAACGAAAAACATAAACAAATGATATAAAAAATTAATATTTTGTAGCTGCTCCATTTTTTTCAATAACATTATTTAACCTTCTGGGCATTGATGCTACTAATTCTGCAGTATAATTTGGAGTTAATTCGACCCATGCTTCTTGAATTCTTTCCCATAACTGTTCTACATTTTGTGGGCGAAAATTATTACCTCTATTAATTTTTTTTCCCATCAAACCCCACATATTTTCAAAGGGGTTCAAGTCCGGGCTACGTGAAGGCCATGGCAGAACTTGTATGTTCTGTTGCTGCATCCAGTTTGAGGTCACTCTGGCTGTATGAATGGGGCAATTGTCTTGTTGATATATAAAATTATTTTGGGGAAAGACTGCATTTACTGAGGGCAGCATGATATTTTCCAATATTCCAACATAGACCTCTGCATTGCATCTACCTCTTATATGTGTTATAACTCCGGGTCCATGGGCGCTCATCCAGGCCCAGACATTGACAGAAAAACGACCGCTTATGTGTGATTTTTGGGTATAACGTTCATCAAAGCGAGAGTTCGGAGGTCTATAAACTCTAACGTGTCCGTCATAACACGATTTAAATACCTTCTCGTCTGTAAAAACAACATTCTGCCAGAAATTTAACGCTTCTAAGGAGTATTCCAAAGCAAAACCTACTCTCTGTTCCTTATTTTGCGGAGTTAAAAAAGGTTTTTTCGCTGCAGAACGATTACGTAGATCAGATCCATTTTTAATACGACGCCTTGCCGTTCGAACGGACCCAGGAAAGTTTGTTTCAGCCTGTGCGTCTACCGCACACTGGAAGGGATTTTCGCGAATAAAATCAACCAAATTACCATCATCCACCTCCGTTGAAACTCTGGGCCTACCACTACCCAATCCTCTTTCAAGCGTTTGTCTCTCATCCCATATTCTCTTAATGTTATGCACAGTACTCTTTGGTAATTGGAATATTAATGCGACTCGTCGTTCCGACCACCCCTCTCCCAGTAACGTCACAACCCTTAATTTCTCGGCAAAAGATAAATGTGGCATTTTTATAATTGACGTTTTTCATCAATCAATATGACAGTATAGTTTTCCAGGCGACTTTTTTTATGTAACAATTAAAATCCATTTACAGTGGGAAAAACTGCTGCCCGGATAATATTGGCCTAATTGGGCCTAGCCTGTTGGGTATTAAAGTATATTATTATTATTATTAATATTAATATTATAGTTATTATTATTATTATATTTTGCGATATTTTGAAAATTATATTTCAACAGGCGTTGAAATACTAGGGACGATAAATATTGTACATCCCTCCCACCATCCCACCAAAAATTTGAAAATCTAATATTTTAAATTATTTTCTAAATTTAAACTGAAACTAAAGAAATAGTTCTTTGTAACTGTTTTTTTTTAAATTTTATTGCATTTATAACAATGTTTTAATGGTTTTTAGTTATTTTTTATTTATTCACATATTATTCTTTCTAAAAAAAAAAATTAAAACTTATCCATTTCAAAAAGTTTTGTTATATTTTGTATACGTGCGCAAAATGATTACTTTTAGAACAATGATACACAAACAACTCAAATGCACTAAAGTTTCATCTAAGCTTAAAACTACGTAGTTAATCAAAGCTCGCGAATTCTTTGGTAAAGTTTTCCAATTTAAACTCGCTTATGTAACAAGAGAACGTTAACAGTAAATGTTCAACTTTCCTTGTTGTGTCAAGCTTGTGGAAAATAACGCAGATATTTCAAATAATTAATTGTAAGAAACAGTTTCCTCTATTTAAAAATGTAAAGAATTTTTTCATAATAAAACAGTTCTCAAATTGGAAAGTCATTTATAAGATGTTCTAATTATTTAGAGTGTGTTATTTTTTTAAATGAACTATCTAACACAACTAATATGGCGCTTGGTCCGACTTAACAAATTACAAAAGTTTGGCGCGGAAGTCATCCAGAATTTTTTTGTTAGGAGTACAAGCAAAATACACGAGGAAACTTTAAATTGTTCCAAAACAATATAAAGTTGTATGAGTTTCTTTCTCCGCGGTGACCTTGACGCATTGTGGGGGGGGGGGGAGAAAGTCTGAAGTTCTATATTTCGATCAAATTTACTGTGTTTAAATAAAAATCGAATAAAACAAAATATTCTTCGCTTCCATTGGATTTGAGGAAGACATTTTTATTGTTATTTGTTTTGGATATTTGCTTCCATTCATTCATGTAGTCCTAATTCATGTATGTCGGTTTGATTGCCTTTGAGTGCGTTACAGATATTTAATATTTTATATATGTACTCTATTTTCTATATATTTTACACATGCACTATACAACAAAGAAAGTGCATAAAATATAATTACTAAAATACAAAGGTATTTTTAATAATATAAAATATTATTAAAAATCTGGTGTGAAGAACACAATTCACTATTAATATTCACAAAAATATTAATAGTGAACCTGTATTTGTGTTCTTCACACCAGATTTTTAATAATATTTTATATTATTAAAAATGCCTTTGTATTATACAAAACTGGTAGGGTTTACCTACTCATGCATGTTTCAAGTATTCTGATACATTACACCTGCGGTTAGTCCGTAGTATGAGTGAAGACACAAACAAAATGCAGTTTCTAGAGAGATGGCTGTGCCACCTTTGGAAGGGCGTCGTTACTTCACATTGGTTATGTGGACGGGGCGAAGTACTTCCGCTGTCTGACAACAGGCAGCGCTGAATTTACTTCTGGGCTCGGTCTGGATAATTTCTGTGATGTGGCGATGTGGTTCTTTTTTGTGAATTTGTCTGAAGATTTCCTTTCCCCAGCAGGGGCGTACCGGTGAGCCTGTAGAAAGGCGAAATACGTATCTACGTCTCTGGGGAGGGATATGTTCGGACACGTTCACAAAAATATTAATAGTGAACCTGTATTTGTGTTCTTCACACCAGATTTGTAATAATATTTTATATTATTAAAAATACCTTTGTATTATACAAAACTGGTGGGGTTCGCCTACTCATGTATGTTTCAATTATTCTGATACATTACACATGCGGTTAGTCTGTAGTATGAGTGAAGACACAAACAAAATGCAGTTTCTAGAGGCCACCTTTGGAAGGGCGTCGTTACTTCACATAGGTTATGTGGACGGGGCGAAGTACTTCGGCTGTCTGACAACAGGCAGCGCTGAATTTACTTCTGGATAATTTCTGTGATGTGGCGATGTGGTTCTTTTTTGTGAATGTGTCTGAAGATATCCTTTCTCCAGCAGGGGCGTACCGATGAGCCTGTAGAAAGGTGAAATACATATCTACGTCTCTGGGGGAGGGATATGTTCGGACACGTTCACAAAAATATTAAAAGTGAACCTGTATTTGAGTTCTTCACACCAGATTTTTAATAATATTTTATATTATTAAAAATACCTTTGTATTATACAAAAATGGTGGGGTTTATCTACTCATGTATATTTCAATTATTCTGATAAATTACTAAAATGATAAAATTATATTTACTTAAAGTTAATTATATATACACATATTTAACTTACAAATATTGCTGTGTACTCTGCTCGTTGGGGCTAATGCTGAATTAATTATTTTATGAAGAATTACACAGATAAATATTTTTCACAAGCTCAGTTTATGTAGCTTATCTCAGGGTATTTATTGGGGTATACGAATGTACCGAGTGCGCCATTAGTGTGTCGCCGGAGTTTGGCGTGAACAATCAAAGATAGTTTTTACTGGATACTTTTTCTGGATCTACAGCAACTCCTTTTCCTGAAACCGCATGTCCAAAGTAATTTACATCTTTGCGGAAAAGGTGACACTTCTTTGGGCTTAATCTCAGGTTTGCATCTCGCAACCTCTGGAATACTACTTCCAAAATTTTCATGTGATCTTCAAAGGTCTTCCCTACCACAATCACATAATCAAGATACATGAAACAAGTATTCCATGATAGTCACCTCAGTACAGTGTCCATGAGTCGCTCAAAAGTAGCTGGGGCGTTACATAGTCCTAATGGTATGACTGTAAACTGCCAGAATTCTGTGCCTAAATTGAAGCAGTCTTCTCTTTATCATTGGGGCCCATTCCCACTTGCCCATAGCCGCTCTTCAAGTCGAAAGTGGAGAACCATTTTGCTCCTGCCAGGATGTCTAGTGTATCGTCTATTCTTGGGAGAGGATAACTGTCCTTTTTGGTCACACTATTCAGGCGACGATAGTCCACGCAGAATCTGGTAGATTCATCCTTCTTCCTGACAAGGACAACTGGTGAAGCCCATGGACTATTCCAACGTTCAGTTACTCCTTGACTTTCCATATCTTGTATAATCTGCTTGGCTTCCTCATATTTTGCCAGTGGTAACCTTGTTGGTCCTTGTCGTATTGGACTTGCATTGCCGGTATTTATTTTGTGCATGACGATATTCGTTCTTTTTTTCGTATCACTTCCTGTTTCAAAGACAACTTCATAATGTTTGATTAGATCCGTAACTTGGATTTGTTTTTTCTTGCTCAATCCTTGACAGGTCGAGTCGATTATCTTTGACAATATCTCAAGAACCTGCACTAGTCTATTCTTCTTCGCTTCTACACAATGAGCGACGGCCGACACTGGCGAGCACCACCCCAGAATAGTACCCCTCTTCAATGATACAGTGTAATAGTTTAGCATTCATTACTCTTAACGGTACAGTCTGCCGAGTCTTAACCAGCGTTTCGGCAACTACTTTTCCTCGGCTCACGTCGTCATCATCAGCCTTTGGTTCCAACATTGTAACATTTCCTTTCAGATAATCACCTTCCATGCATGCCGTCAAAAATGTCTCACTCCTTGCATCCAGAACAACATTCTCTGTTGTAATTACTTATACATGACAACAGTCTTTCCCATGAAGAAACAATTCTTCATTATTTATTTTTAAAGTGCCTTCTTTCATGTTGAACTGGAAGCCGTAGGTGTTCAAGATGTCTAATTCGAAGATTATTTCTTCTTCTATGTCGGCTACGAGAACACGATGTCGGATTGATGTTGGTCCTATGATAAAATTGACATCTACTTCACCTGCCATTGATGCTTGCTTCTCCAGTTGCTGTTTTAAGTTTCCAGTTGCTAAAAAATAATTTTTTATTCCTGGACATTAAATCGGGTCGCACAATGGTTTTCGTCGATCCAGTATCTAGCAAACAAGCATAGGTCCTTCTTTCCATAATAGCGTCCACACAGGCCGTTGTTTTGATGTTGCAAGGATGCGATTTGGCCAAGCGTCCTTGCGGCTTCATGATGCTGGATCGGTGATTGCCCTCGCTCATCGATCCATTTTAGTTTTCCTGCAGGTCAGGCGATGCTTCCTTGGCCACCTTACAACATGTATTTCAATGTGACCAATCACTCCACAATTCCAGTATCGCAATACTCTTTTGTTTGGTATGATCTGATTTAGGACTTGGCTAACCACCTGCTTCATGAACTCCTCATTTTTTTGTTTATTAACAGTGCAGGCACGAGCATGGTTTCGAGAAGCTTGTTTTGCAGTCTCAAACTCAAGCGCGTGCACCAAAGCGTCGATCAAGGTTTTCGGTCGTTCCAACCTTACTGCTTGTTGCATATCAATATCCCGTAAATCATCTATGAACGTCTGAACAGTTAGGTGTTCCATGAAATTATCTGGCGCCATCGGATACGCAAGCCGAACCAGACGAGCAATATCTGCTTCGAATTGCTGAAGATTCTCACCTTTTTTCTGAGACCGATTCTTCAGCTGGGTGTGGTATACCTGCTCCAAATGCGCGTGGCCATATCTCATCTCCAACCGTTTAATGAGTTGAGAATAATCTTTAATTTCTTCAAGAGGCAATGTCTGCAAAATATCAATAGCATCACCCCTCAATGGTATGATTAAAGCAGTAGCCTTCTCGACAGAAGACCATGCGTTTGCTTCTGCGTCTGCTTCGATTTGCGTCAGGTAAGTCGCCCATTATGTCTTTCTATGAAAGGTTGGTGGCTTGATTCTGGTCCTCCAGATAACCACAGGCTCCTCTTTTATTTCGATAGGACGCGGTACAACTTCCTCGCTGACCGGCTTGGGATCAGAATGACTAATGGTAAGAGAGAGGTGCTTTCGTCTGAGTCATTACTGCCTCTAAAAATCTTAGAATGTTCCCCAATTTTCTCCTCTAAAGTTTTGGAAACCTCTTCCTTTAACGCTTCTGAGTTTTCCGCTAGTCGCTGTTCTAGAACTTTCTCCAAAGCTCTCGAATTTTCAGAATTCTTTATTTCCATTATTTCCAGAGTTTGCTCCATTTGTTCCAGACTTTTCTCGAAAGTTCTGGAATTTTCCAGTTGTTTCCTTTCCAGGTTTTGCATTTGAGTTTGCGAATCCATTATTTTCTGTTCCATTTGTTTCGTTGTTCCATTTACAGTCGTTCCATTTTGATTAACAACGAATCTACTCCAGCATCCCCACTTGAAATTTGGCAGAAATAAGTCTTTGGATCCTCACCTTCTTTGGATAACGCATCTCGAAGTCGTTGCTGGAGGATTGCCTTTTTGCCGGTTGTATCCACATCTCACTCCTCTAACTCTCGTTTTAAATAAATCATTTTTAATTCATCGAGCTTCACTTTGCCCACCATCACGTTATTCAAAATAAACGTCTTTTCGCACTGTATATTTATTTAAACTAATATTTAATTAATACTTAATTGTCCACATAGTTCGTTATTTATTAAACCCCACACGTAACACCACTGTAATGTTTTTTTTTCTATTCGACGGGGTTCTCAAATAAAACTAACGGTAGTTTGGACACACACTATATTAATATTAAAGACGAATAACAATTTAAAAACTTATTACTAACAAGAAAAACATTTATGTATTTATATTTATATAAGTTCACTCGGCGATGATTTGGTATGGGATGAATTAAATCTCTTCCCCGACGGCTTATACCTCTCTCGTGCTTTATTATTTTCGATCTTTCCGTTTCGATATCTATCATGAGTCATCACATTATGTTGTAAATAATTATCAAAATACATAAGCGATTGTGATGAGATGTAGAACATAGATATCATGGTGTATGCTTTCTATATTATGTCGGTTTAGATATGTTACTATTTAGTACATGTTTAAATACTAAGTGCTGAAGATCTGTATTGATTTTATAATGGTATAAAATGCATTTTATTTAATAAATTGATTATTAAATATAGTAAAGGATTTCACGTTGATATTTATATGCAGAAAAATTTCACAGTAGATGTGTTTATAGATTTCTGAGGTTATTAACAACGATTTGGTAGTAGTCTTTTGTTGTATTTTGTTTTTATACAATCATTTTAATTAGTAAAAATAGAGATGTGACGGAAAATTATTTCTTTGCCAATATGTAATAATTAGAGACCGGAAACGAGAGGTTGAGGACTCATCACCCACGGGCGTATTATTGAACACTTGTATTTTTGATACAAAATAATACAAATCTGTATAAAAACAAATTTGTATCTGTATATAATTGGACACACAGCACTTATTTACCAGCGTTTGCTTCAACCACCAGACGCATGCGTTTCTGTCTAACGACTTTGTCAATGACGGATTTACGAAGACAAACGACTGTAGGTATACTTCGCGGTCATGTAGCAAATTTTGTCCTATCAGATGACACCAGATAACCTCATGACATCTGACGGACAAACCCGACCACGCCTGTGCAAAGTGTTTCTTCTCGAATAGCTAAGCTATTACAGGAAAAGAAAAAATACGCATATTACTGTGAGTCCATTAACTCGTCGCCAGATGGCGTAATATAGCAAAAACAAATTGCATATCGATGCGACAATTCACATGAAGCTTTGATACAAAATAATACAAATCTGTATAAAAACAAATTTGTATCCGTATATACCTACATGGACACACAGCACGTATTTACCAGCGTTTGCTTCAACCACCAGACGCATGCGTTTCTGTCTAACGACTTTGTCAATGACGGATTTACGAAGACAAACGATTGTAGGTACACTTCGCGGTCATGTAGCAAATTTTGTCCTATCAGATGACACCAGAAAACCTCATGACATCTGACGGACAAAATCGACCACGCCGGTGCAAAGACAGAAACGCATGCGTCTGGTGGTTGAGGCAAACGCTGGTACTGTGTGTCCATGCATATGCAGACACAAATTTGTTTTTATACAGGTTTGTATTATTTTGTATCAAAGCTTGATGTGAATTGTCGCATCGATATGAAATTTGTTTTTGCTATATTACGCCACCTGGCGACGAGTTAATGGGCTCATAGTATTATGCGTATTTTTTTCTTTTCGCTATTCGAGAAGAAACACTTTGCACCGGCGTGGTCGGTTTTGTCTGTCAGATGTCATGAGGTTATCTGTTGTCATCTGATGGGACAAAATTTGCCACATGACCGCGGAGTGTACCTACAGTCGTTTGTCTTCGTAAATCCGTCATTGACAAAG
The DNA here is from genome assembly GCA_935421215.2 of Melolontha melolontha. NCBI lineage: Eukaryota > Metazoa > Arthropoda > Insecta > Coleoptera > Scarabaeidae > Melolontha > Melolontha melolontha. The sequence continues at coordinate 83,514,295 of OW285239.1, read as the reverse complement.
TCGTTAGACAGAAACGCATGCGTCTGGTGGTTGAAGCAAACGCTGGTAAATACGTGCTGTGTGTCCATGTATATACAGATACAAATTTGTTTTTATACAGATTTGTATTATTTTGTATCAAAGCTTGATGTGAATTGTCGCATAGATATGCAATTTGTTTTTAATTGTATTTTTAAAATTTTTATTTTATTTGTATAATTATACTTATAATAATAAAACGGGTATATATACTGCTCCAAATACGAAATACATTTTTATTTGTTCATCTTGCAGTTCAAGTTGATTAAAGGAGTATTAATATTTACTAGCAATACTTTCTCAAGGTTCCCTTCTGTAAAATTTGTTCTCTTTGAATGAAATACATCCTTGTAAAGAGAAAACGTCCTTTTTACAACGCAACTGGTTATAGGTGCATACTGGAAATATTCTTTCATTTCCGCGTAATTTGCATATTGTGGCAATGTCTCCATACACAATTGCCGCAATTTCATTAAATCTGGATTTCTATTAAACACTGCGTCTAACTTTTGCCGAAGGCCACACCCGATGCCACTTGGAATATTTTCAAATTATTAATAGCCACATCTAATGTCGTTAAACCATCATTTGATTTGAGATTTCGATTTTCAAAATAATTGATTAGTTTTGGCAAATTTCCGAAGTGTTCCTGAAGAAAGTGCAACTGATTTTTTAAATGTAGAATTCGTGTAAGTTTCTTGCACACAGAAATACTCCGAGCGTCGTCATTTAAACATGCAACGAAATTTTGTAATCTAAGGAAATTCTCTGCATAAAAACTAGTAGCTTCCAACCATGTCCCAGCTAGTTATTACTGGCAGTTTTTCCCTGTAAAGAGCTACTCTCATTGGTGCTTTTCTGAAAACTTTTTTAAAAGCGGATAAAGTCTCAACTTCTGGAAAGGTGTCTCTGATATATTCACAGATTCTGTGTAGAGCATGTGCTACAGAAATAATATGCAGCATATTAGGATACATTTTCTTTAATAGTCTGCCTGTTTTTAACATATAAGCAGCATTGTCACTTACAAATAAAAGTACTTTTTCTTTGTACCTGTCGTCCGAATGAAGTATTTTTTGAATATTCTCGTTAATGGTTTTAGCAACTGTTTCCGCATCAACTGTATTTATAAACCTTGTTGCTATTACATATGCGTTATATGGAATAGTTGGATGTAGTACACCAGCTACAACATTTACCACACAGCGTTCTAATATATCGACAGTTGCGTCGGCACTTATCCACAGGTACTAATTTGAAATATGGCTGCTAATGCGTTCTACTGCTTTCGTGTAGCACTTAGAAACATAATATTTGCGTAAGCTGGATTCATCAGGAACATTTCGGCCAGTATATTTTTGGAGAAATATTTTTAAATGGGGATTGTTAAGTTTATTTAATAGAATATTAGCCGCCCTAAAAGTATCACAGAGTTCTTTGTTAAAATTGTCAGATTCCAACTGTTCCAATTTCTGTGCATGTGTTAGCGATGCTAGGTGACGTCGTACGTGCGATTTCATGGAATTTTTTAACGATGTTTATAGATTTTGCAATAAATTTCGGAATCACTGACAATGGACATAAAATCCGTATGACTCAGTAATCCAACTCGCCATTGTTTTACGATGCCGTTTTCGACGTCCTTCCATATCATATCTGAAAAAGTAACTTAAACAATGCTCTAGATCTAAATAAATGAAAACTAAAAATGTATGCGTAAGTTATTGAAACTGAACGAAATTCAATGCACACTTACGTCGAAATAATTGGGAGAAGTAGATTCAATCAAACGATATTAAACAGGATCTATCACAAAAATTACGATGTAATTAACAGTTAAAACTTTGGAAACAAGAAAATAACTCACAGCACTTTACTTATTTTATGAAATATAATCTAAATCGACTAAATTATTAAAACTCCACATGCTTCTATCTACGCCCATGAAAAGCGAACTGTAAATATCCAACAAAAAACGTCGCAATTCCAATGAAAACAGATGTGCGCGCTAGCCAGATTAATAGTGCATTCAGTAACTGCGTGATATACTTACAGATGTTGTAGACTATTTATATCGTCCGTCGTAAGGACGACGTCATTTCAACCCGATGTGTCCGGTCTTTGGTAATAATAAATCAGGACTAGAATGTTTGTTATACTAGTACAAACAAAATAAAATATAAAATAATTTTTCTGCCCCTCCAGGCATCATACAGATATGAACAACCAAACATAGTCGAACGATAAGAAATCAATTCAACTATACTAAAAAGTTCGTATTTGTACATTTTTCTGAAACCTTTAGAATTTATATGTAGTTCAGTTCTGCCCCGTTCGAATAAAACTAATGTTTTGTTACAATAATCCCTTCTTGATAATTAATTTTGCGTACAAAATTTCTTAAAAAAATATTTCATATTGTTTACATTGTCTTTTGGGAAGATGATTTGCCGCGAGGTGAGACTCGACTACTAAATACTATTTTTCAGAAAAACTGAAATTCTATAATTGAAAATTGTAGCAGTATGTAAATGATAAACTCTAAAATGTATAAAATTAGAATTTGCAGTGCAATCCAATTATTTTTGAAAGTGCTGAACACATACGAAATTTTGGCTGGCTTCGTTAGAAGCCACAATTTTTCATTGAGTTGCTCAATTTAAAAGTGGCGACACAAATATCGAAGTTGGTGTGTTACCAGGACTACAACATCGAAATGTTAGAATTTATATTAAGTAGATAGATAGCATTGGTTTGCACATAGAATTATACATGTTCAAGCTGTTAGCAAGATGAGTGCTGCGAATCTTTAATTGCTGTTTAACAAGAACTAAGGGTTTTTGCGAATATTTATTGCAGATTATAAAACCTGGATTCACCACTATCCCTCTTAATCCAAACGGAAATCTTAACAATGGACACATCACGGTAGCTCTCCCCGAAAGAAGACCTAGAAATTACTTTTGGCATGTATGGTAAACACTAGTCAAATCGTTCCCGAAAAATGTAATTAACCCTACTCATCAGATCTCTCTTATTCTCCAAACTTAAGCTTTCGTTCAGATAAAGAACTTATTGCAACAACGAAGCAGTTTGAATACCTATCTTTGTGATTAGCCTTTCCAAAAATGGCATAATGACATTTATTGCATCATTGGTCCAAGTGCGTTGAAGTTGAAATGGAATGTGTAGAAAAATAATATTAAAACATTAGTTTCAATTCCAATATCGCTTCCTCTTAAATTGGTCTCATAATTTGAAATTTGAAATTTCACCCTGCTTCTAATTAAGTGTAAATATATAATTTTTAACATCGTACAGTGATTAAGTATCTTTTAAAGAAAGGCATGTCCTTTACCGTAATCCATGATGATATACGAGATACAGGGCTGTCTTTCGTATCCAACCCTCAAAAAATTGGGCAATAAATTTAAGTAGCAAAGGAATGGGTGCTTCTGCACGAAGAAGTTGATATGAAAAAGCTTTCAGCAAGATAAGTACCGCGTTTACTGAAGTTGGAACGAAGACGTGTTCTCTGTCAAATATCGATGAATAATTTAGAAACTTTTAAACGCAACACAAAAGACTTTTTGCGCCTATTTGTTACATGTGATGAAACATGGGTTCGTTATTACACCCCCGTATCTAAACAACAGTCGAAGATTTGGACCAAATGTGGAGAATCAACTCCAAATGAGGTCAAGACAGTTTTATCGATGGGTAAGGTGTGGCATGAGTATTTTGGGATGTAAAAGGAATATTATTGATAGACTATCTTCAAAAGGGCAAAACCTTTGCGAATATTACGCAAGTCTTCTAGATCATTTGAAGACAGTTGTCGCTGAAAAGCGTCCAGGAATTATTAAGAAGAAGGTGCTCTTTCATCATAGTAGTTCATCCTTGCATTCCAGTAGAGTTGCTGCAAAAAAAAAAGAATTAATGTTTGAATTAATATCGTAGCCCCATATTTGCCAGAACTAGCACCATCCTTCATTTATTCCCTCAAGATTTTCTCATGGGCAAAAAATTCCGCACAAATGAAGAGCTAATTTCAACACTTGATGTTTTGCAGCGTTATAAGGAAATCACTTTCTAAGCGGAATAAAGAAGCTTCAACACAGATCGACCAAATGTATCGAACTAAGAGGATATTATGTAGAGAAATGAAGTTTGTTTATTTAAATTATTCCTTTGTTTCTGTAATTAATCAACCCGCTCGCATCTGTAACCTATCAGATAAATAAAATTGTTGTTACTGTTCAATTTATAAATGTAATATTTTGAATTCATATTAATAAAGAAGTACGCAAGAGAAAATATGAAAATTTAATATTAAATACCTTCAATATTGATTTAGAATTTCATGAAATTAAAGCCAATTAAAATAAGTATATTTCTATAATGTATACACAAAATTAATTAGTTTAAGTTTGGAGAAACATGGTACATATTTTCGGAGACCTACTAAAGCTGACAATAATTTCCCAAATCTATCAATATCTCCCAATCTAATAATAAATTCTAACTATATTCGTATTTATATAGTGGAATTCAGTATATTATCGAAAAATACGTACATAAATTATTCCAAATCTATCTAAAATAAGCGTAAACAACCCGCGTATATAAGAATAGTTTTAAAAGGTGCTCTTTCTCCTCGATGTCTGGGTTTCGGTAGTCTTCAGTAAGGATTGCTTGAATAAATATATAGTATACGAATTTATAATATTTTTTTGTTGAATCATTTTGTCTTCATTATTTATTTATTTATCCATATAACGATTAATTTGTAACCGTTCAAAAATATACTTGAGGATTTTGACATTGATAATATTTAAAATAGTCCTTTGCGCAAGAATCATGGAATTAAACCAAGAGCATTATTGAGTTATAGTTTGAATTTTCTTCTATCCTTGCAAGCTTGTTCTCCAGCGTTATCTTGGTACAACGCTCCTTTTTTATGAAATTCTACGCTTGATATTTTTCACATTTCTTTCATTTGTCATTCTTATTATTATTTGTTTATTCCATTCACATGGTGTTTATATATCCAATAATCTAGACTCGCTAAATCGCAGTTTTCTTTCGTTCCGAGTTGTCTCTGGCTTTATCTCGCTAGAATAAGTCATTACAGGACTTTTATTAATTCAAACTTCCGCTTTTCTTTCCGGTACTTATTCCTCCATACCAAATTGTTTAGACATCCATTAATTCGCTTCCTTTATTCATTAATATACCTCTCGCTCTGTATGTTCACGACCTATTAGCATTAGCATTACTCTAAGACAGCGATTCCCAATTAGAAAATGTAAATAATAGCAAATGTTAATAAAATAATATTTCGCGCCCCTCCTCCCCTTCAAATGAATAATAACAATAAGCTTTACTATTACTAATTTAATTCTGACTGTAATTATAAATGTAAACATTATTTAATACTCCTATTATATAATAACAGTGCACTAATTTTTTACATTTAGAAATACCGACAGTATAAAAAATGTAATAAGACTATCCCTATTATTTTATGTCGCTGGGTTTATAGCGACGGGTATGGACATGCATGTTTGACGGGTACATACATCAACAATTTACAAGTTCCAACTTTGATGTGTACGTTCTTTGTACTTTGGTCTCCTTCTATAATACTTCCTGTGAGAGCGTGATTGAACATGCATGTTAATGCGTTTGAACAAGTCGTTCTGTCACCAGTACAAAAGAAGCTCTCGCGATTGTACAACTTCAGTGAAATTTCGAATGCGAAGCATGAATCTGGTACTTTTATTTTAGTGTGCGGTCGACCATGAAACCGAATTGTCCTTTTTTTAATATTATCCGAAATAGATGTAGTGTAAAAAACGAAATGGACAAAAGCACAAGGTTATAATGACAGTTATTTAAATTATAGATCTACCTTATTGGATGGAAAGCCACAGTGCATTGTTTGTTTTCAAGTTCTCTCCGATGTAGACATCAAAATTAGTTCAAAACTTAGAAACTAAACAACCGGCTCATGAAAACAATCCAATGGAACTTTTTGAAAAAATATTACATACCTTGAGAAATCAACAAACTTCTATTTGTAAGTTAAGCCATTCCAATAAAAGTTTACTTGAAGCATCTTATCTTGTAACACTAAGAGTAGCCTAACATGTCCAAACCTCAAACAATCGCCAAAAACCTCATATTACGTGCTGCATTTGATTTGGCCAGTGTTTTCATAGGCCTGGAAGAAGAAAAAACTAACTTGAAAAAAATTCGGCTTGCTAACGACATAATATCAAAGCGAATCGATGACATGGCTGCCGATGTTCGCGATTAGATAATTTAGCAAGTGAATTCAAGTAAACTGTTTGGTATTCAATTTTATGAATCAACATATATAGGAAACATGGATTCTTATGTTTTGTGAGGTCGGATTAATAGGGACACATCAATCAAAGAAAATATGTTGTTGTGTAACAGCACCGCGCCCTTGCGACAGGACACAATGTCTTTTTGATGTTTTTTATGAAACTATTATAAACTATTCTAACATATATAGGACAAAATGTATTGCAGTATATAGAGATGGTATGAAGACGATAACAGGAAAGAACAGTGGATTAATAAAGATATTAAAAGATCGTCTTATACCAAGGGCGGGATGCACGCACTGCTGTCATCACAGATATGCTTTTATAGCAAAAAACATGGCAGAAAATCGCAATCACATTCTTTGTGAAGCTATAAAAATGGTTAATTTTATTAAAAACTGACCCTTACTAAACAGGTTGTTTGCTAAACTATGCGATGAAATGGGCGAAAATAAAAAATCTCTTCTTTTCAGACTACCGAAGTTAGATAATTATCGCGAGCCGGGTATTGGAATTTAGAGATGAATTACTAGTATTTTTCCAGGTTAAAAGCCCCATTATTATTGTCCTTACATAATAATAAGTTTATGTTCTTGTTGGCTTACTTAGCTAATTTATTTTCGCATTTAAACGACTTGAGTGTGAATTTACAAGGACATGGTAAAAACATTTTATTAATGGCAGACAAAGTTCATGCTTTCATTAAGACCCTTAATATCTGCATTATTCGTCTTCAAAACAAAAATTTAAATATATTCCCACCAACTGTCACAAGCCTACAACCAGTACAGTACACCGAAAGATGGTTCTAGGATGAATGTCAACTGTTCTGAAGCTTTGGCTTTCTATAACCAGACCATTGGAGGAGTGGACTTCTCTGATCAAAAAGATAAAAGTTTTGAACACGACAGAAAATCGACAAAATTTTGGCACTAATTATTTTTCAAGTTTCTCATGGCGGCTGTCATGATCACGATCACTATCAGGAAAATAACCACAAAAAATTACAACTAGAATTTGTTGTGCCACTAGCAGAACAGATGATAACGCAAGGCAGAGCTATGACAAAAGTCAAAAGAAAACTTACAGCAAATGACGCGAGATAAAGAAGAGCAAGAAAAAGATTTGTGGAAGATCATTTGCTAATAGAAGAAGATTACTGTAGACGCTATGTTTTATGCAGGTCAGCGAAGAAAAAAGACGCATATATTATATTTGCTCAATGTACACAGAACCCATTACGTTTTGATTGTTTTGGTAAATTTCATACATAAAGCTAATAAAAAAACATGTTGAAAAGCAGAAGAGTAGTTCTTATTATTTTCTAATAAATATTACCATTTGGTCTCAACTAGTGCAATTAACATAAACTACTGGAGCATATTATCCTAGGATATTCTCCTTCCGGAGGGTAAAATATACTTCTGTTTTTTACTGCTGTTGATTACAACAGCTATGCCAAAAAAGTGGTTAAAGTTGTGTGAACACGCTGCAATTAGAGCGGTAGTAAAAGAGTTAAGAAGTGAAAAGCGACTTTGAAATTAGGCCAATTTTTTGTGTTTTATAAATCGGTCCGTAATCGTTCCAAAAAACATATATTGATTAATATAGACATATAGGCTTTCATGAGCGCCATTCAAATATACGAACCTATTTTGGTGTAATTTAATAGTGCTTATGAAAACCTTCTTGTTTATATTAATCAATATTTGTTTTCTTTTTTGGAACGACGCCTATTATCCTTGAAAAATCGCTGCCCACCATAAAATGCGTTAAATATGATATGAGCTTATTTTTTCATGCAGTACCGCATTCTCCACAGAAGAGACATTTGAAAAGAAAAAATATTTTTTGGACACAAATTACTTCAAAGCATAGAAATGTTCTACAGAATAAATCGGTTCATCGAAGATTTTAAAATAATGTCCTCAGCTTTGGTAAACTACATTTGTAGCTAATAATAGCAGTATATTATTCACAGAAACGAAAATATTATTATTTAATGATTTGTTATACTTCCACGTATATTAAAGTCTGGTGAAAATGCTAACCAAAATTATTAAATTATAATAATATATACGATGTATGGAAATATTATGTTAGTCGTAAAAAATAAGAAGTATATAATTACCTAGTACATATAAAGTTAAGCTATTACTCATTGTGAAAATGATACTCTTCACCTTGAAGATTTAATAAGAGCGGATTTTCCTCATAAAGAATCCTGCTACGCAAAATCGTATCTCTATTCAACAAAACGAAACTGGCTCTTAAATTTATGGAACTTACCTTAATGAGCGTGATGTTATTGCCAAATACGAAACCAATAACCCAGACTCAGACTAGCTTCGAGTGAAGATGGTCGAGCGGTTTCTTTCGAAACGTTGTCTAAATAATCCAGCTCAAAAGTGAATAAAAGTAAGATTTGACCTATGTGAAAACTTCTGTACTCAAATGTTAACACAGAAAGAAAAAGAACAAGTAAACGATATAAATAACTACTTTTCAATCTAAGCCGGCAAAAATTATTGAAAGAATTGAATTCTAAATTAAAAATCGGTACAGAAATATGACCTATGCAAAATTAATAATTTAAATTAGCGAATAACATACGAATAAGAGTTCATACGGCATTTTCAATATAAAAGATCGTTTGACTACACAAAATGGCTAGAAAAATTGTCTCTCTCTTCAATTTCTCGTGACTTAATACCAAATACTTAATAACAAATGGATGTAATTATGTTTGTTTTAGAACATGTGCTCAGACTGTTGGTAGGTTTAAATCCACGCATATCATCACACACCCTCGGGTTTTCGAACCCTTCTGGATTGAGGGAAATTCTCAACAGCCAAGATGATTTTTTTTTACAGCTAGCGGCAATTATCACCCAAAAAACCCACTCTTCAGATCCACTCTTCAGAGTGCTAAATTTCTCCCAGAATATCAAGACGAAAACGGTAAGTTTCAATTCAAAGAGCGTCGTTGAATCCAGTTAACGTCTACCGCCCTCCACTAACGTTCTCACCAGAAATGACCAAGGCCTCGCGCGCACTACTTTTTCTTTTCTACTCCGAACATTTTCGAATACATGAAGGATCTAGCCGAATCAAAGACATTTCGGATATGCAGAGGTTAATCATAATATCGTAACAACACATAAGAAGATATTATTCAAGTAACCATGTTTATAGCAGCCATACACAAATAAAATTTTTAAATGTAATGAATACATTTCCAAGATTCTAAGAAGATGGAGAAGAATTAATCGAAATGTTAGGACATTAGAAAACCGATTCGGAACCGTCCCTCGGCGCGATACAATACCCTAAAAACATACACAGAACTATAGGTTAGTGACTAAACTAAGTTTTCAAGTAGGAAAATTATCTACATATAAAATATGTGTTGAGAATAGGGCATGAACATAGCTACTATTCATAACAGACAAATCTCATCTGTAATGCACTCCGATAACGAACAAGCCAAATGCATTTAAATTATAGCGACATCATCCTAGCCTAGGTAGTGGTATTAACAGTGTTTAAGATGTGGCGCCAAAATGTATTCCTAACAAAAACATTGTCATATCTACGATTACATAAAATTTAATTGGATTAACTGGTGTTAATAAATCCGTTTTCATTTTAATATAGGAATAGATGACATCATTTACTGCAATATGAGTATATAAGTGTATCGAGTATGAAATTAAAATAATGATTTGATAGCAACTTAACAATTTCCCTAAAGAACTAGAATAGTTTCAACCTAGTACGAACTTATCGTCCAAAGTTTTATATTTCCCCCGGGCGTTTCACTGTACATCAACTTTGTTGTTTTGTCTCTTTAAAGCTTCGTATACTACATTTCATCACGACTAGATAACTAAATTTTACATGGTAAACTTTACCAAAATTTCCAATAAACCGCTCGCTTGAAAATTTTAAATATTTAATGTATATGTACACGGCATTATATATATATATATATATATATATATATATATATATATAATACTGTGAAATATCGACCCTACTACGTTTAAAAACGGGAAAACGATCTGTCAATAAATACAGCTAACTCATTTTTTAAAATCTCTATATTTCGCCACTATATTTGTTGCTTCATCATGAAATGCTACATGATAAATAAAACACGACATTGACAAATTACAACAATAATAAAGTATTTACAGATTTAATAAATAGCAATGAAGCAATTGGACATTACCAAAATCAAATATAAATGTAAAATGTTTTGATAATGTTCAGTTGTTTTATTGTAGCTTATTAATTCTAGATTGTGCGAGTATTTATTATTGTAATACGTCAAAGTTGTGTGCCCCGTTTTATTGATATTGAGACATCTCCTGATGACGCAATAAATATAATTGCGAAATAGGTATATAAATTTAGAGATTGATCGAGAACTTAACTATTATTTGAATTTGTATCCTATTAACGATAAATTTTACAAATTTGAAAATGTAACTAATAAATTATGGCTTTGTCAAACTTTATATGTGGTTTTCGTGACTACTTATTTTGATTGGACTTATATTCTTAAAGTCGCCATATAATTCGTTAACTAAACTCGAACTAAATATTTCTCACTTAGTTAAAGGAATATTTAATTCTCAGGCAGTAATCGTTCTAACGGTTCATATTGACTATTGTAAACAAATATTTTGTATATAGACATACGCTTGTATTTAGAAATTATTATTAGCAATCAAAAAATAAAGAACTTATTCTCTGAATACCTAGCGGATATAAACCCTGGGCAATATGTCTTTCATATTATTTCGTCTACAACTTATTAAAAAGAATTTCATTTACTATTTAATTTTCAAAACAAATAATCTACATATTTGTTTAGGAAAATTTTAATTAAAATTCATAGATTGTTGCAAAATCCATTTTGGTATTTAACATTTTCGTATTTTAATAATAGTAATAAAAATATTTAATTAAATAAAATAATTTTTTTTAAATTAAATTGTTGAAATGTATTCGTGAATTAATTAAAGAAATCCATAGATTTTATTCTTTAATGAATTATAATTTTTTTTCCTACCAGTTATAATTTCATAAAGTATATGTTTGGAAAATATTAATCAGGTCAATTATTATTATTAACAGAGCGTGTACATCTTGTTGCTTTTAAACGAATGACAGAAGTGCTTTATTTTAAATTGGATTGGGTTTCCACTTATATAATCTCCAGAGAGCGTACTGAAGCGATTGAATGACCAATTGCCCCAATAAATCGTTGTGGCGATATCAGGTATAGTATGCATGTTATAACAGCACCACTATTTGCCTGCTTGATTACATTCGTCGAGCAGATGTTATTTCCGTCGTTATGAATATATTCTCTTATAAATTCAATTCAACAGTGACGTCTAAGACGGAATATGCATTTATACATTATTTCGTTAGACTTCGTTGAAATAATCGCTTAAAATCACTTTTACATGCTGATATACATGCATATACTCGTACATATATCAATTTATTGTTCTTGAGATAGTATATCTTCTATTCTCTTCCATAAGGAATTGTTTCTGGTTTCGTTTCTTTCAGTGTTATTTGGTTACAACGTTCAGTATTTTAAGAAATCTGTTTTATGTTGTTATATTGTATATTTATCATATAATTTTTTATAAATATTATGTTTAGTTTATTAATTTATTTTTTGAGTAGTTTTTTGTTTCTTTTTTTTAGTCAATTTGTTTCTGTTCTTAGTATTCTCTTTATTTTAAATTGTTGAAATGTATTCGTGAATTAATTAAAGAAATCCATAGATTTTATTGTTTAATGAAGTATAATTTTTTTTCCTACCAGTTATAATTTCATAAAGTATTTGTTTGGCAAATATTAATCACGTCAATTATTATTATTAGCAGAGCGTGTACATCTTGTTGCTTTTAAACGAATGACAGAAGTGCTTTATTTTAAATTGAATTGGGTTTCCGGTTATATAATCTCCAGAGAGCGGACTGAAGCGATTGAATGACCAATTGCCCCGATAAATCGTAGTGGCGATTTCAGGTATAGTATGCATGTTATAACAGTACCACTATTTGCTTGCTGGATTACATTCGTCGAGCAGATGTTATTTCCGCCGTTATGAATATGTTCCCTTATAAATTCAATTCAACAGTGACGTCTAAGACGGAATATGCATTTATATATTATTTCGTTAGACTGCGTTGAAATAATCGCTTAAAATCGCTTTTACATACTGATACACATGCATATACATATATCAATTTATTGTTCTTGAGATAGTATATTTTCTATTCTCTTCCATAAGGGATTGTTTATGGTTTCGTTTCCTTCAGTGTTATTTGGTTACAACGTTTAGTATTTTAAAAAATATGTTTTATGTTGTTATATTATATATTTATCATATAATTTTTTATAAATATTATGTTAAGTTTACTACTTTATTTTTTGAGTAGTTTTTTGTTTCTTTTTTTTAGTCCATTTGTTTCTGTTCTTACTATTTCTCTTTATTTTTATTAACTTTGGAGAATTGTCGTACGGCAACCATGGAAGGATGGATTAGAGGCCATACAGATTGGTTGCATATTCATAATGATACCGAGATCTATTGCAGTGCCTGTTCATTAAGTTTGAGGCGCCCATAAAAGTGTAATGTGGAGAGACATGTTTCGTCGAAAACTCATCAAGATAACATATGACCATCTGCACCTGACACTTTTAACGAAGAACTGTGTAAAGCTTTCATTTCGGCATATCACATTCAAAAAGCTTAACAATCCAGTCCTCAGGAGGTTTCTTACAAAATATACTGATCGTTATATACCAGATGAATCTAGTTTACGTTAAATACTACTTGCTACAATGTTATTTGAGTGAGAACCATTGAAAAAACACGAACCAACCTATCTGGTCATTATCTTTGGGTAAATGCAAACGAAACAACAGATATAATGGGACGATGTGTTAAATGTAGTTATTTATCCGACAACTTCATACCAACCATACACAATTACAACTAAAACATTGGTGAAACAGTTCCAGAAGCAATTGATCAATGTATTCGTAATAATTTGTTATCGTATAACAACTATGAAGACAAGATGCTATTATTTTTGACTGTGGCAGCTTCTATGTTAAAAACAGGGAAGCTATTAAAGGCAATCTTATCCCAATATGCTACACGTTACCTGTGCAGCACATGCATTACAGAGAGTTTGAATACATCATGGGTTATTTGCAAAATCTGGATAAGTTAGTTTCATCATTTAAAAATATATTTCTCAAAACTGAGACAAAAAGTCGATGCTATAATTAGCAGAAATCCCGATTTAAATATATTATATTAATTCGGCACAGAGTCGATTAAAGAATCTGTACATTCAAAGTATGGTGCTTTTGCTTTTGCAACATTTTAATCACGCACCCATCACCGGTTGTGATGTGGAACGGATATTTTCTATTTTTCAAGACGTTTTAACATCTACAAGAACTAATTTAACACAGGAACACCTTGAACAAATTTTAGTTGTTCATGTTAATGTTTTACAGAAAATACATAGTTTTGAGTTTTGTTCTCTATAAATTATTTTTATTCAAAATTTGATACGCAATTCGCTTGTCAGCATTACTTTTGTTCCAACAGTAGTTGCTGCCAGTTACCAATCCGTTTATTACATTCGCTCTGTTGTGCATTGACAGATATATATTAACTGCATATGTTGGTATGTACCACTTATGCAGGTGACCACACTTATCAAATTGTTCGAAACGTAGAGATTGCTTGCAGAAACAAACCTATTGCAAATACAAGGCGGATGCCTACGGGCTATGAATAATCAATGGCTCGAGTCCGTTCTCTGTTAATCTCCATACGGTCAAACCGATTTTGCCCGGTCATCCCGAATCCATCTTTTTACAGCCCAATTTGTTTGAATTTTGGTTTTCTGCCATTTTTTTTCATTTGATTTTCATTTTTTTTAATGTTTTAAAATGATACAAAATTTACTGATATGTTTATTTAAAATAGAAGTAAAACTACGGTTCTAATCTTCACTTTTAATCTTAAATCGTAACACGACAATTGTTACGCCAGCACAGTGGCTTCCTCAGGTGCTCACATCTAAAGAGTACGTTACAAACAAAAAATATTTTTATTATTGATTTGAAATAAATCTTGCTTTAAATTTTTCTATTTTTAATTTTATATTTTAAGATAGGTTATGGTAGATTGCTACTATAACTTTGCATGCATTTTAACTTAGTATCTCTATTCTTACCATTGCATAAGCTAACGAATACTTTTGAAACTTTAAGGATGTGTTTCTAATAATGCTGTCCCATGGGATAAGTTCTTTTTTTTTACCCATGTATTGTTTGCAATGACATATTTATTTATAAGATATAAATTTCATAATAGTATACTACTCGTACATTACTAGAAGTAGAAAGTTGTCACTTTTGTGTCAATTCCAGAAGTTTACTCTCGAGACGATAGCCGAGACAGCGCAAACTGGGTGAGATATAAAAAGCTTTCTACTACGTGTGATGTATACTATTTTTGCTTCAAATCATTTTTACCTTTCTTGTGAGCTACATATTCAAATATATCATGCATTATAATTGCTCAAAAGTAGGTTTTATGTATCTATCAAGCGACTGTCAATGTACCTTGTTTTAGCTTTTGTTTATTTATAGTAATATTAGAAGTAAAATTATTAACAGAATAATGTTTTATATTGAAGTCACTATTGCCTATTTTAGTGTCAGTTTTGACAGTGGCAGTAGTAGTAGCTTCAACTATATTTTCAGTGGTATAAGAACTAGGTGACTGATTCGTGGTATTGGATCTGCAGTCCGTTGGATTCAATATTCCCATTGCTGTAGTTTTTTTATTTGATATAGATTCATCTAGGTAACCTTCAGCAGCGCTAGTGAATTTCAATATCCGTGTCTTATTAAGGAAGTAATATCGCCACCACTATCCAAGGACCCAATTTCTTTAGCTACGCTTGATTTTTTGTGTATACCCATTACAAACAAATTGTTACATTTAATAAAATTAAAGATATTTAATAAAAAATCTCGTTAAGTTTGTGACCTTTGGACGAAGAGCAGCACACTCTCTGGATATACGAGTATTTATGTAAAAGTGTCCGATTGTATTAAAAGAACTGGAATTATTAGTTTTGTATTGGGTATATTAACTAAAACTAAATTTCCTAAATCCTTAATGTCATCTATTTTAATATGCAGGAGCTCATCGCAGCGGCATGCATCAGTAATTCCAAAAATTAATTCAACCTGAAAAGAAGGTTTGGCGAACATCTTATATTGCGCACTGACACTTATACGTATCTTGGCAGCTAAATATTCTCTGTTCCGTGCATTATGTAAGAAACTGTCAATTTGCCGTTTACTTAGTACCTTAGATTTTTTTTGTTTATAACTTTTGCCTCGCCGCTTTAAAAATGCTATCAATTTGTTATATTTTCCAATATTTACATTATGTATTCAGTTTAACTGAGGTTTGATTACTGACTATTGTGCCCATAATGTGGAGCTTTTCCATTTTTTTCGGTAAACTTGCCTACAAAAGGTTTTCGGTGTAATTGTTGATATTTTGTTTTCTAGTTATCTTCAGAAATTTTTCATACACATTACGCGATTTAGCCGTGATTAGTGTTGCAGCAGGTTGATTGGCGATTTGAGTTAATTCTGCTGGTGTACATTGGAATTCCTGTTCGCCCATTTTGTAAATATTTGAGAGTAATCAAATAATCGTTCAGTCACTGATAGTTGGTCGGTTAAATTTTTTAATAGTAAAGAAATGAGGCCATTTTTACTATATTCCATTCATTATAAGAAAGGAGCAGATGGTGTTGCAATCTTAGTGCAATTAACACAGGACTTTCGAACAAGTAGACCATTTGGTTGCTGTCATATGTTGACATTATGTACGTATAGCAAGCGCCAATTAGGTTGGCGCGAGGTGGGGGTGCGCAGAAGCCGTTTTTAAAGACGTCTTCCCCCACTACTCAAGTAATTTTCAGAATACATTTGTTATTGACGTTTGACGGGACATACTGTCTTTGCTAGGGGATCATAAAGTGATACACGCTCAGAGGCTAGAATTATCTGACATTTGATGTAAAACCAAATACAAATCTCCCCACTACTTCTAATCCTGCGCAAACTTACCCCTCCTCGCGCCAACTTAATTGGCGTTTGCTATACATATCTAATAAAAGATTATTTTTTGACTTTTACATTGATTTAGTAACATATTTTTTTATTAAAACAGTTATACATTTTTTAATAATTTTATTCAAGCAAAAAGCTGCAAATATATGTATTTCAATGGGAGATATTAAATAGATACGAAATATTGCAACAATATCTTATAATTTGTTATTTATTGTTTGAAGGCATTGCATCTATAACAAAAGTGTGTAAATACAATGGCAATGTGTTAAAATTACTTCAAAAGAAATATCTACCTTATTTTGATTTTACTAGCGAACAAAATTATTGTAAAAAATCCATGATGGCCTCTATTTTTGCAATAAGCATCTTATTTATTTTTTATCTGATTTATCAATAATGGGTTGTTCTTAATAACCATTTTAGCAGATATGTTGGTATTCAGGTGATAATTGTGCAAACAGAAGATGGAAAACTCTTAAATTTAAAGTATTAATAGTAACAGTGATGTGTAATTATAATTAGCATAATATTAATATATCTCTTAACACTACTATTTGTTTAACAAATACATCATTTCAAAAAACACAGCTATTTTAAGAGTAGCTATAATGAACGAACGATAAGGAAGTTCATTTAGAATTACACACCATTTCACATTATTTGGATAAATGATTTTATACATCTAAAAAAGTGATTTATTTACAAATATTATTTTACATAGAAAAGTAAGTACATATTAATAAGGGTAAATCAACAATATTATCCAATTTTTCACTTCGTGCAATTTACATGACTTATTCCTGATCGCAACATGATCTAATTTTTTACAATCTCAAGCAATTCAATCTTTCGCATAGAGTTATTAGCTAAAATTCTTTGTGTTAAATGGCATTTAATAAATGTCTCCTTTTTCCATGATGAAGTATGTGACTTTTCTTTTTTAATAAAATGATAGGTTTACACTATCTACTACTATAACTACTGGACTCAAGAGAAAGTAATATATTTTGCATCCATGCGATGAACTTCTCACTATTAATATCTTCATGATAATCTCCAATTTTCTTGGATTCAAATAATAATAAACCACTTTTCACTATTTGCGTTTGTCCCACTTGAATTTTAGTCTTTAGAATTTTCCAAAGTGATGTTCGTTTTAAACTGCCATCCCCTCTAATAACCTAGAAATAAATAATAAATTACCTCACATATTTATGTACAAGTTGGTAATTCGATTTTTAAGAATAACGAATTTTAATAACTTTTTTTGATGTTTCGTCTAATTTATTGTAAGCATCGTGGTAGCTTTGTTTTCTTAAAGGAGAATCTAAAACTTTATACATTTCAATTTCTTTGATAATATCAAACATAGTATTCTTGGTAATCCATACTTCCCTTGATGTTTAACGAATAGCAGCTGTTTTGGACATATTGGATTTGTGTGGCTGCTGCTCTATTCACTTTTTACATATTTTCCTGATGGACCTGGTAAAGCTGCGTCATCCATATTCTAAACAGTTTGTGATTATGTAAAGAAGAAGCAAATAAAAGTAATAAAATAACTTCAGACGATGAGTATTTCACTTTATAATCTTTATAACGTGTTATTTTTAATAAACATTAATAATAAATAGCACAATAAACAACTAATAGAACGCATAATTCAATAGCCCCCTGACAGAAGTAAAGAAAATTTGGCAGAACAAAATAAACTTGATTTTGCCTGCGTAAATTCACCTCCTCTTTTAACCAATCACAAGCCTTTATTTTAAGCCCTATCTTTCCCAACGCTCCTTTCTAATAATAAATGGCATATAGTAAAAAAATGAATTATTTCAAACATATGTCTTCAGTAACAAAATTATTATAGTTTAGTTCATTAGAAGAAAAAAAAAGTATTTACCTAACCATGACATACAGTACTTTAACTCCTCTTTCTAGCATTATAATGGTATTGTACTATATACCTGGAAACTTCTAACAATTATAAACTATTCCGATTTGTTTGAAAATTTGTTTGAATATAAATATCCTTTTTATTTATATGGTTTTAATTTTTCTAGATTATAATATAGATTAGTTTAGATTTTAAGTTTATTAAATAAGTATACTGGATAGTTTTTACAGTTACATTAACTGTGTAAATATCACACGTGCTTTTGTGTCTTTCAAATTTAACGTCATTCATATGTATACTAAATCTAATGTAAAATATCATCACAATACGTAAGCGAGAGAGAGAACGCTAATGGAAAATAGAAATCTAATATATTAGCGAAGACTTTAAATTACTGCTTTCCTTACTGACTTCTGGACATACTCAAAAATTGCTTTTACAGAAATTTGGTCTTCAAGACACTAAGTAGTTATAAAACATCTTTCAATTATCCTAACAGGCAGTCTTGTTGTCTAAAAAAAGCAAATTTACGTTGATTCCTTTAATGTCACAAGAATTTTCTTGTACACGAAACCTGTGTATTTATGTCTTCTAGTCCAACGAATATAGCGTTTGGAAGAATTGCGACTGAATCATTTAAAAATAGATACCTATAAAAATATTTAATCAGAAAAAAGAGTTTCAAAATACATAAAATTATTTAAAAATTAATATTTAACGCGTCAAACAATAATAACAGAAATTTTAACTCACGTTCCCAAAATATGTACAACACAAAATTATTAAACATTAACATCTTATATATATATATATACCAGGTGATTCAGTTTGGTATTCGCCCACCTGTAACTTTTTTACCTTTAGAAAAAAGTATAATAAACCATATATATTCGTAAATCCGATGGCAAAGCTTATTGGATAGGATCAACAATTTATCATTGCAATGACATCTGTCAAAAAAGTAAATTTGTCTACTTTTTTTTTTCAAATGACACCCTCTATATTTTTTTGCACCATTTAATAGGTATTTTATTTCTAATTCCAAATATGTATCACTATGATAAAATAATAAAAAACAATCACAAAAATAATAAAAGTTTATTCAGATACGTAACAAGTAGATGACGATGAAAACAATTGTTATAAAAATTTATTTAATAATTTTAACAAAAAAAACTTAGTTCATCAAATGCTCGAAATGTGCACCGTTCATCTCAAGACACATTTCAGCCCAATGTAAAACCTCCTGAGTACAGACACGCAAATGAACTTCTTGAGTCAATTGACGACATTCATGTTTTATTCTATTCTGCAGATCTCCCAAATCAACTAGAGGTGTTGTATAAACCCTCCCCATAAGATATGGCCACAGAAAAAATCAAGTGGCGTGAGATCCGGAGATCTGGGGGGCCACTTTACTTCCACACTACGATTTCCAATCCATCTCCCAGTATAAACTTCATTTAAATAATTAATTGGTGACAATTCTACCGCCATGAGCTGGTGCGCCGTCTTGTTGTAATATCAGATTTGACCGTATTTGTAACGGAACATCATCCATATATTCGTATAATTCCTCCCTTCAAAATTGTAGATACCTTTCCGCCGTGAGTGTGCCTTCATAAAATATTAGTCCAATAGTTTTTCCATTAAGGATGCCACACCACACATTTAAATTGGTTTCTCGAAGCCAGTAAGGATTATGTTCTGACCAATAGTGGCCATTGTGGCGATTCACTTTTCCATTGTTATGAAATCGAGATTCGTCTGACCACATGATAAGATGTAAAATCCCAACTTCGTGGGCATAGTTCAGCCAGGCTATAAAGTTTACCCTTTCGTCGTAATCTAGAGGAAGCAAAGCTTGATGTACGTGAATTTTAAATGGATGCAGTTTATTATCTTTCAAAATCCGTTGAATTGACGAAAAAGAAATCAGATCAGTTTCATAGGCTATTTGCCGAATGGATATGTGGGGAGCAACACTTACTCGAGCTAAAACTGCAATTGCATTGTCTTCATTTCTTGTAGTCCTTGGTCTAAAAGCACTTCTCTTCTTCTTGAATCTCCCAAATGCACCCAAATTTCTTGCTAGTTTTGCAAATAATTTGTCAGATGGCAATGATCTCTCTGGATACCGTTGTTGGTATATTCGCCTAGCGACCTTACTATTTTTTTGGCATTCCCAATAGATTAAAATCATATCTGGCTTCTCTTGGTTTGAATAAACAGCCATTTTTTAAATAAATTTCAACTAAGTGACGCCCCGTGATATTTGTTGTTGACAGTTAAAAGTGAACTGAAATTATTTTCATGGGTAAATATTTTTTTCCTAGAACTTACTATATCTCCACGATTTTAGTGATTATTTCTGTTACTCTATCCAAAAGTAAAGAGTGTGACACATATTTGGAATTAGAAATAAAATACCTATTAAATGTTGCAAAAAAATATACAGGGTGTCATTAAAAAAAAAAAAAAAGTTGACAGTCTCTTTTTTGACAGATGTCATCGTAAAGATAAATTGATCATCCTATCCGATAAGTTTTACCATCGGATTTACGAATATATATGGTTTATTATACTTTTTTCTAAAGGTAAAAAAGTTACAGGTGGGCGAATGCCAAACTGAATCACCTGGTATATATATATATATATATATATATATATATATATATATATATATGTATGTGTATATATATATATATATATATATATATATATATATATATATATATGTATATATACTATACTGAAACACTTAGGTACCATCTCAAAAAGTAACTAAAGAACAAATTAAATGCACATACAATGAAGCAGAATCGAGAAATGAACAACATTTTTGTTTGAGAATAACACAAATTATTGTATTTATTAATTTAACCTTTTTATTATTCCTATTTCATATTAATATTTATTTAAGAAATACTAGTACAAGTTTGCAATCTTTTGTATATATTTATTTATTTAAGTAGAGAAATGTCACATTGTATATTAAAATTGTAACCTGAAATTAGCCATAATGATGTTGTATGATATATGTAAAAATGCATCAACATGAATACGTATTCACGAGTAACATACATTATTTTCTATTTAAAAATTTTCTTTCAAATAATTAAATTTTAAATTAGCTTTTCTATATTTTAATTATCAATTTTATTAAAAACTATTTTAAATACTTATAACTGTTCGCAACTATGTTCATAGCGTACAGGAAAAATCAAAGAAAAAAGACGATCGCGATGAAAATCCTTGCATCGGGAGTTACACGAAAATCGCCGGGGCGAGAAGACACGTTCGTGGACCCTTCGAAAAGTAAAATTAAAATTGTGAGGAAGTATTCCTTGAGCGATTATCAAATTTATGTGGAAGGATAGCCATAGTATATCTACGCATTCTAAAATTTAATATATTACTGCATAAAATCAATGAAATCGGAGAAAAGTTGCCGATATATTGAAGAAATATTGTTCCGAGGTTAAATTCGTCCAACGAGATTGATCCCAGTAAGAAAAATTGGCCGTTTCCAGGTTTGGAGGGAAAACGTCGACAAGTTCCCGCAAATTTCTAGCTATTTCCCGCACGTTTTGCAAACAACCAACCAAGAGGCTGCTATCAAGACCAAAGGATTGCAGCGTGGGATGACAAAGCGCCAATCAATTACTCCCTAATTCACAGACAGGTATTTGAACAAGAAGCATAAAATTGAATTTAAACCAGCTCTTAATGTATTTAGAAAATAATTTAAAAATAAAATATCTTTTAAATTACAAAAAAGAGAGAATACTAAAGTTATCATTGTTAAATTATTATATTGATATACAAATATTGCATATTTACTATTGCTAGAACCATCAAACGTCTGAATGTCGACGATTTTGACTTAACTTCTAGAACTTATTTTATGACATGAGTTGCTTGTGCTTATGTTAATGCATTTACCTCGCTAAAGAGCTAAAAAGATATTGTGTAATATTTCTTCATATTTGAAGGTAATCATTTACGTATTCCTTGTGCTTATATTTGATTTGGTTTCTGTTTGTTTACTTTTCATATGTATGTGCATTTTAGCTGCTTGTTGTTCATACTGATAGTTACATTTGTTAAAGCTTAATTTAATGTTTACAAGCGTTTTGTTTGATTTCTACCTGTATATCACTCTGTTTGAATCTAACTAAGCAAAATAAATACATTGTTCAGTACACCTGTGATGTTACTAAAAATCTGGTAAGTAAAAGATAAGAATAATACTGTATTTGACATACGACACTAGAACCGCCTGTAGAAGGAGCACTCTCATGTTAGTCCGGAGCACTAAATTAAAATATTAGTTTATACACAAACGCTACTTTATATTTATTTAAAGAACCCTAGAATGTTTAATTATCTACTAAATATATTGATATAGATTGATTTGTTTAGAATTTGAACACCAAAGAATCACCTTTCGTATATTTTCCTTATTTTATTTTTATTATTATCTAAGTATTATTAGTTATTAATTCAGCCACGATCAGGGGTCTTTAATAATAATATATATATATATATATATATATATATATATATATATATATATACATATATATATATATATATATATATATATATATATATATATACATATATATATATATATATATATATATATATATATATATATATATACATACAAATCAAAAATATTTCATTTGTTATTTATGAACTCACAAACTACATAATCGATTTTGATAAAATTTTGTGTGCGTGCTCCTTATGTTGTGTGGAAGGTTGTATTCATATTTTTTTCCCAATTTGAGCGGCAAATATTAAAAAATTAACAATATGTAAAATTACATGAATCTACATAAATAAAAACTAAATGATGTTCGTTGGTAAGCGTATCACTTCAGAACGGCTGGACCGATTTGGCTAATTGTTTGAAAAAAATGTAAGTTTGAATAAGATTTTTAGGGCAATAAAAATTTGAAAAGTTGTCCGGAAAGTTGGAAAATTTTGGAAAAACTGAAAGTATTTTTCTCTATGGGATTTTTATATGAACTCAAGACCATAAATAACACATATCCATGGAAAGATGGATATGCATAATCTTTTTTTTGCTTTGTTCGTTATAGTCCTGGAAAAGTTTTCAGGGAAAAGAATTGGGACAATTGAAAAGTCAAATTCGGTCATTCCAGCCTAAATTAAAATAAAATTACATTTGTTTTTGCTTGTCTGTTGTTTCGCGAAGAATTCATCTCAAATGTAAAATTTTCCATTAGTGTACTTCTGTATGTACTCCTTCTCAAATTGAATATCCATGGCCACAATCGTTAATAGATGCAATGATCACTAAGAAATATTCTCATTTTTACTTTGGTTACACATTTCCAATAGCTTTTCACAAATTCATAAAGAAATCACAATGAAATTTATTGAAATTTGGACAGTCTGTCGGGTCAGCTAGTAGATTTATAAAACAAACCTTAAAACAAAGTCTGGTTAAATTCCAAATTCTACACAATTTTATTTAGTTTTTATTTTGATAATTAGTTTAAATATAAATTTCACTAATTCTAAGACTTGTTTCTTGTTGTCTCTTTGTTATTAATTTTCGCCTAAATTCTTTTAATGGCTACTATTACTGGAATGAAGGATTATTCATAAGAAACATGTTTCAGTAGCTTGTATGCCTCGATTAAAAAGTTAATAAAGAGCAAAGAATTAAGATTAAGTTCTGTGATAGAAAGCATCAATGTGCTACGAAAACGTTTCAAATACTTAAAATCGCTTTTGGAGATAATCGTATTTGCGATTAAGAATACGAAGTTTGTCTTTTATATTTTGCATATATAGAACTGGAATAAAATTGAAGATAGCTTTTAAAGATTTTATTGTTTTTCGAAGTATTCTCCATGGTTAATGCGCTCGAACCAACTCTGGAAGCGGTTATTCCACTCGTTTGTTGGTACAGTCAAAATTGCGTTTTTAAAGGCATCGACTGCTCCTTCTGATGACGGGAACCTTTGACCATGCAATCGGTTTTTGAGTTTCGGAAAGGTAAAGAAATCATTTGGACTTAGGTCGGGCCTGCACGGAGGATGGTCTAACAATTCGGTGTTTTGTTACGTTAAAAGTTCAATTGTCTTGTGAACTGTGTGCGAACTTCCATTGTCATGGCGTAGGATGATTCGTCCTTGTGGGTTGTGTCTTAGAGCTCAGCGATGTCTTCCGGTAAACAAATGGTTGTATACCAATCGACAGTAACAGTGCGCTGATATTGGAGAGAAATTGTATTGCACTACTTCACCGTGGAATACCCAAACAGAAGACTGCTGTTTATTTTCTGGCTCGTATGAGTAAATTCGAATTCTTCGCCGCTCCCGATGTTCTATATGTTTTTAGAATTTTCTGCGTTGAAGTGATATAGAGATTTTCCAAACCAATTCACCCTGTCTGTTTTCTGTTCTTGGGTCAATAGATACGGTATTCAAAGAGAACTGCCTTAATTTCGCATTTTGTCACATGATCTTTGTTAATGAGCTTACGTACAGCATCGACATTTTACTGAATCACTGCCGTTTTTGGTGCACCTGTTCTTCGATTGTCGCCAAGACTAATCCCTCCACGTTTAAATTCTCCATATGAACGAGAAATTGTTCTTTGATATGGTGCTCTATTACCGAAAACAGAAGCCAACTAGGCGAGGCACTCTTGTTGAGATAATTGTCTTAGAAATTTATAAAAATTGTTGCGCGACAATTTTCACGGTTTAATTTCATTTTTCGACTAACTTGTCATCTTTAACAGTTCGTTGTAACTACAACACTACATGTATCCCACTGAAACTTTGAATTTAGGCCAACTAAAGATGGAGGTTAATTTTTAGTACTGACACTTGATTAGTGGCATCCTTTATGTTCCAGTATGCAAAATACAAAAGACATCCCACATAACTATATTATATATATATATAAATAAATATATATATATATATATATATATATATATATATATATATAAATAGTATGCTATATAGTAAATAGTAAATAGAGTATTTACATACATTTATGTCTACAATAGTTCATGATGATCGCGACTTGAATGAGTCATGTTTCTCGTGACTGCGTTTATACTACTCGAGTTGTTCTCAAATATTCGCTTTCTAGAGGGATTAGAAGTCGTATTACGTGTACGGCTGGTGCGTCATCGCTTAGATCACCGATTGACGTAACGTCAGATGACGCACATCACAGTACATTAGAAACACAAGATTTTGGATAGTATCGACGAAAGCAAAAAGCAACTGCAACGACTAATGAAGAAAAAGGGCGTGATTTCCTCAAAATTTTGAAAAACTTTTCAATGAGTCTTGCAGGATTGGAACTTACGCAAGATTGTTTGCTTACACATCGATTTATGGGTGGCTGAAAATTACATTGAACTGGACCTTCCTAAGACATCATTAGACAAGTTCTAAGAGATAAAAAAATGTTGAAGATGACTAGACGTGGTGTTGAAAAGCACTGCGGCGGTGAAAGGGACCTGCCTTCCATCGGTTAATAATTTCAATCAGTGACAAGAAATCATTTGATGTACTTCTTCAATGTGAAAATCACTGAAAGAAAATGTTTCAAATAAATAAAATGATTTTTGATAAGATTTATAAACCATTTTCTTAATTTTTAAACCATTTCCGTATGCTATCATAGAATTTTCTTTATCGGGTTATCTAAGATCATAGAAAAATTTTATAGATTTAATAAATAGTCACGAAGAGACGAAAGTACAACTTTGATTTATGTCAAATTCCAAGCATTTATTAAATTACTTTTTTTCAACAATCACATTATAATAGGAGTTTTATCCACACTTAGGAAGCATATAAGGTGTCCTATTATCTACTAATGAAATAATGAAAAAATACAAACGTACCATAGCAACCAGTAAGTATGACACGGTGCGCCATATTTCATTTTATGAATACGAATATTTTTTAATTAAATTTCGAATAATTCCATTGCGTTCATGTGGTGATTGTGGATAAAACATTGTATGGCATGTGTGTTTTAGACGCATTTTATCAACTTAAGAAAATTAAACGCTCGTACTGGCGTTTTCACGTTTAAACATTCTTGCGTGAATAAAAGCTAACATATATAACATATATAACATATATAATAACTTAAATAACTATTATTTGAAAAAATAAATAATATAGTGAAGAATTATTAGTTTCCATTTGATCGTTTAAAACTTTTAATCGATCGATACGCGTGTCAAAAATTTCTTTTAACTAATCACTTTCACTAACATATAAGAGTTTAATTTTACATTAACTGAGCAGAAGAATGTAATAATAGCTCACCATCTGTCGCTACATCCTGTAATTGGCGCTAAGCTGTTGGGGGTGGAAGCAAGAATTATTATTATAAGAACAGACATTATTAAAAATATCTTTTTTGCAAATTTGTAATTATTATTGCTAGGTCAGAACCTAATGCAAGACCTACTGTATTTTTTAAATCGCTAATTCGATACTTCATGTTCATTCTAATTTAAAATCAATACCTGAATAAGATGTCATCAATAAATGAATATTAATAAGTTGATTATAAAAATGAAGGAAAGTATTTCCCCAGTTCCTCTTAAAAAGCACCGTCGAGCACTGGAGTCATAAGGTACACTATTAATATACAGATTCACATGCGCTTGACAATAATCGACTGAAAACCGCGACTTCAGAAACTTTTGAAGAGATCTTGACATCACTTCAATAACACTACACTTTAATAACAGCGCTATTTAATCATTTTAGGTTTTCTGAGAGCTTTTGCCGCAAATTAAATACATGGAAGAAATAATGAATAGATTCTTTTACAGCGGCTTATGTACGAGGGATATTTTAAATATTTCCAACTTTACCGACATAAAGTAATAAAAAAATTTTTTCGCCATCCGTTAGATGGCCTCGATATATGCAAACTGTCAAAATTGTAAGTCATACTGATCATTTATTAGTTATTAGTTCACATCGTCATTCAACAATGGAGAAACTTGAGTATCGCACAGTAACAAAACTCAGGAAATAAAAGATAGGCTAGACTCTGTATACGGTGAAGCTTCCCTTCATTTACAGCAATAGAACATTGGGTGACCGAGTACAAACGTGGCCGTACGAGCATTTTAGACGAGAAACGTTCTGGGCGTCCAAATTGAGAAAATGGTCGAGTTAACGCATCAAACTGTGATGAAGATTGACTGTTATGGATATAGTTAAGGCTTGTGGAGTATCATCTGAGCAGGTGCACAAGATTTTACATCAAGAGTTAGATATGAGAAAATTATCCGCGCGATGGGTGCCGCGTTTGTTGACTATCGACCAAAAGCGCATACAGACGGAAAGGTCGGGCTAGTGTCTTTGCCTATATCAAAAAAATCCGACGGAATTTTTGCGGCGATTGATAACCGTCGATAAAACCTGGGTACACCACCATACTCCCGAGACCAAACAGCAGTCAATGCAGTGGATTACGGTGAAAGAACCAATCCTAAGAAGGCAAAGGTCGTTCTCTCTGCAGGGAAAATAATGGCGATAGTTTTTTTGGGATAGCCGAGGAATAATTCTTGTCGACTATCTTGCAAAGAGTTCAAAAATCAACAGACGGTACTACGTTGCATTGGTAGATAAATTGAAGGCAACAATTATGAAAAAACGTCCACATTTGTCAAAAAAGAAAATCCTGTTTCACCAGAATAACACGTGCATGGTTACAATGTCAAAATTGAACTAACTTAAGTTTGTATTGCTTCAGCATCTACCCTATTCATCAGATCTAGCTCCCAATGACATTTTCCTATTCCCTAATTTGAAAAAGTATCTCGGCGGAAAAAATATTTGTCAAATTCTGAGGTTGAAGATGCTGTAAATCAGTATTTTTCAGGTTTAGAAAATAATTTTGTTTCTGATGGTTTGAAGGGTTGGGAAAAACGTTGGACCAAATATATCGAGTTGCAGGCAGATTACATCGAAAAAGAAATTTTGTTTTCCTTCCAAAAATGTGTTTTTGTTGAAAATGCCATTTCAAATATCCCTCTAGAACTAACAATATAATCACAGTAGGTTGTGCGTATTTTCTGAATTCTCCGATATTTATTTTCAAACTTCTCCCAACTTTTATATCGTGGTTTCTAAAATTAATTTATGACTATGTTTTCTTTTTCATTTTTTAGATCATAATTTGGTAAAATATGTACATACTTATTTAAAAATATTAAAAATATGGGATAAATATATAAGATAGGAAACACCGACGCTTCTTGTTTTATTTTTTTAAAGTTACCTGCTAATTTCAAATCTACTAATGCTTTCTTTCCAGTAAGAAACTCTTTTACGTATAGAGTTGCAATAAATTTGACATATTTAGTTTCTTCAAGTATTGTCAGGAGTAACAAAAGCGTTAAAAGTTCCTAATATAATTTTGTTTTCTTTACATAAATTCAATCTTTCGAAATTAAAGAGAAAAGCATTATTATTACTAACATAGTTACTCAAAATCTTTCATTCTTAACACTTCGTGACAGGACATTATTACAATCGTCACTGTACAACATCTAACAGTAATCCCAACATGTGCTGATTCCAGAAATATAGATTTTTTTTTCCATTGGATGTCTGACGAAAACACTCACCTTGTTTATCACTTACTGCTCCGAGATTTTAAAGAAAAAGATTTAAGTCCAAATGCAAGAAGTGTATGTATATTTCAAAGACATTCGGGAACCGATTTCTTAAATTTTTTGTAAATCCTAATTACATATAGATTACTGAAAATGTTACGTCGATATAATTGACTGCTTTCAAAAGTGTTCCAATATCATCATGTGTATCTTATAACTGCACTTGATGGTCTCCTTTCGCTATTATGTGGACAAATTGCTTTGAAATTTCTCTTGGGCAAATTAATAAAATTCCGCTACTAGGATGCGTCACGTTTTCTCTGCCAATTTATCAAATTATCCATCATAACCGCCAATTTATAACCAATACACCAAATAGTACACCATTTACTTTTAAGACCTTTGAAATGTTAAAATTTCGATTACCATAGTACGAGATACAAACACCTGGTTCCAAAAAATTCTGTTCTTGTAGGCTAAAAGCAAAGTTCTGGATTCTCTTTAAAAAGAGTCAATAAGATAATTTAGTTTCATTTGAGTAAAATTTTCGGCCAATTCTAAGATATTGGCACGAATCGTCGACGCTTCTATTAGTCTTAGATTTTTTTTCTGGGAAAGTCGTTTTTCTAGGAAAGTGATGCTATGGAAAATGGTATAGTATCACTATTAAGGATTGACCTACTTACAGACTTTATTGCTGAATAAGCTATTTTCTTCAGAGAAGCCAGCTAACATCTATCTTGAAAAATAGCAATAGTGAAAATAAGCCTTCGGTTTCGGTAATGTCTTTGATATTTTTCTTCCACAGACACACAAATTGCATGTAACACCTGTTACCCAGGTTTTATTTGGAATAGAGAAGATCAAACTAAAGATGATAAAAATTGTTAAGTTTTGTTTCTAATTGTCCTTCAATGCTAAGACTTCGGAGTGAGATCTTCACACACATATCATAAAGAAATCAGGATGCTTTTTATACTGACGGGACATTTTATTAAAAAAGTAACAAATCTCCAATTTGTATTACGGCTACGACCGGTGAAATCAAATAGAAAATTAAATAATTTATGAATTCATGCTGTGCAATCTTTCTACAAGACATAAACATCATCACTTGTAATTTTACGACTTCTTCTGTTTTAAAAGGTTATTGGCTTTTGGGTATACCGTATTTTCGGACTTGATATATGGCCTCACACGAAAAGTGTTATGTACCTAAAACAAAAATAACATAATCCACCCAAAATTGTGGGTCACAATTTTTCCCTGTAGACAAATATAATAAATTAATACCTTTACGGCGTAAAATACGACCACAATAAAACTTTGTTAAAATATCGCTTTTTATTGTACTTTTACGATGACTACAGTTCGGACCACCTTGGCCATTATAAAATTCTGTGTATATCGCAAAAGATCTGACATTACATATAATTCGGGATAATTAAATAAGAATTACTTTTACATATTCATTAAGAAATTAACAAAGACGTTGCTTTATTTTACATTTTGCCTGCAAATTAATTATTATCCGCTTTATTTATTTCATTGTTAGTAATAAAGAATTATATACATACATACAGTTGACTCTCTCTATATCGAATTTTCGTGTAGTAGTCCAGTTTGTTGAATTTGGGGAAGGTTTGAATTAAAGGAAGTGAAGCAAAAATGATATATGTATTAATTTGCTATGTGTACGTATAATAAAAAGAAGAAACAGAATCTCGTAACGTACACTTCAAATACAGTTACATATATGTAATGATATAAAAAATTAATTACTGAGGTTTAAAAAAGTCCGAAATTTACATTTGTCTCAAAACTGTGCTATAGATTTGATGTTCAAAGTATGCTTCTACCTTCTGCAAGTTTGTGAAAACGGTTTCGGGGACATTTTCATTCCTTGACAGCGTTGAATGTAAAACACTTGGCGTTCTTTTGATATCTGTTTGATGGGGAGTATCCATGACTTCTTCTTCTGAACTGTTGGAATCCAGATTTTCAGTTACACTTGTAACGCTGTCCAAAATCTCTGCATCTGCAGGAGTATCGCTAACTATCACTTTATCGTTAGTACGAACATAATCCTGGAAAAATCTCCTTCCACATCCACACCCAATTTCAATAGTCGATTCCATAAATATTCTAATTCATCACAATCCTTTACAATATTTGTTTTTAGTTCTGGTAAGGGTCGTAAATCTTCATCGTTCCAACATAAATTTCGTCCAAACCTAGCTTTCGGAAACAATTTTTTATTATATCCTCTTTTACACATATCCAAGCCTTCAACGTAATCCGTACGCAGTCTAACAGATTTATTTTAAGAAGTTTGTTATTTTCTTCAAACATTGATATAATGCGCAACAAAATATATTTTCTGTAAAAAACCTTCATGTTTTTTGTAATACCCATGTCCATGGGCTGTAAAACGGAAGTTGTGTTTGTTGGAAAATATTGAAGGGTTATAAATTTTAATCGGGCCTGTATGTCTTTTGGATGACCAGTACAATTATCCAAAAACAACCAAATCTTGCGATTCTGGCTTCCGAAATTTTGATCGAGAATTTAGCAATCATTTCTCAAAAAGTTGTGCAGTCATCAATGCTTTTTTATTGCTGTAATAATCCAATCCAAGGGATTTAACTCCTCTGCAACAAAAATAATTACTTGAAAAATAGTCCAGTTTCTTCATTAAATCTTCATTAAATATGTTGTCAGAACTGTAGGATTCAATAAGGCTATACTCAATCCAATTTTCGGTTTTTACATTACTAACCGATGCGAATTCACCACATAAGGCTTTGCCAACAATAATATGTCTAATTTTAAATTTACTCAACCAAGCTTCACTTGCATTAAAATCTTTGTGTCCCAGTGCATCAGCACAGTATACCGCATTTTCTTTAATCAAAGGACCGGTTAATGGCAAATTTCGTGGTCTAAGAGAGCTAAGAAAGTAAATACGACCTTGTCAATGTCTTCGTATGTACAACGGCGAACTCAGTTCACTTTGTCACTACATTCGGGATTATTAAAGTGTTCAAGAATATTGCTTCTATTCTTCCAAATTGTGGAAATGGTGCTTCGTAGAGCTCCATATTTTACAGACACATAACTTTTCTTGGCGATCTTCGCAACATCGTGTATTAATTCCCGTTTTTTCACTAAGGTAAGCGTGTTATGTACTCTTTTCGGAATTGTTGTTAAAGACAGTGAAAACACTGTTTAATATTTTATTATGTTTGTGATAATATTTAACAGCCTAAAATCGCGTATATCTGCACTAACAAAAAATATTATCAAGTGAAATGAGCGGTACAAAGAAACATTATTTTTAGGGGAATTACTGAAGTTCGATTTAGAGATAGGAAAACTGGCTTAAAATTTTCATGGAATGTCGGAATTTTTGGTTCAATTAAAGGAGAGTTCAAACTAAAAAATTCGAATTAGGGAATGGCGTTCACAAATGAATTGAAGCAGACAGTTATCACAGACCTGAAGATAGCAAATGTGATTTTTCCGAAACGTCGTCCAGAAACCAGCACCGGTCTTTACGAAGACCAAACAGTGGAAACGCGGAAGAAAACCCGGAATCTAGTTACAACATATATATATATATATAAAACCGGGTGTCCTTGAAATATGAATTCAAAGTATTTTTCCAAAACTTCTTCTCATAAGTTAGAAAAAATGGCAAAAATATTTAATAAAATTTTGTCACGCCACTGTGCCATCAACTATATCAGAGACAATAAGCAAATAACAAGAATATAGTTTTGTTATTGTCGATCTCGCTTTAAATTTCGTCTAGTCATCGATCTTTATGTACGTTCGATACGATACTTCTTCGATTAAAGATATATTGCTACCAAAGAGGACGTTAAATGCCCGTAGAGCTCGTGTTTTAATACATCGTCTTTTAAAAATTTACACAAATTTGTAACAACTAACTTTCATACTAGGTTATCAAACCCTTACCATAACAAAACTTATACACAATGTTATTTTCTAGCGCTTTTATAAACATTGCACCGTGTAAATACAATAGCGCCTTTCTGAATACTTATAGTTCTTACTTCCCGTAACACAAGAAACATGCCCGAAATAATGTTAATTAATAAAGCCTACTAATTATTTTTAGTATGATTTTTAAAATGGGTTTGTAAATTAATGAAACAAACATCTTAATTTTAATTAATTTGAATGTATAAAGAGCTAGATTTTGTACGAGGTTATTGACACTAGCATACAGTTTTTATAACATTGATTTAATTTGAATTCATAATAATAATAACAATTTATTCCTCTAGACTCATAGTGGAGCATAGAAATGGTCAACTCAATTAGGATCAAGACATATATACATACATATATATATATATATATATATATATATATATATATATATATATATTGAGGCATTGCAAGAAGGGCTCTTTCTCTGAAAAGAAATACAAAGAATACATGTAACTGTAATGTTTATATTTACTATGTAATTTAATACCAAGAAGGGGAAAGATTGATTCAAAGTATAAATACTTTATATTGACGACAAATTTGCCTTGAAATAATTAACTTATTTTTCTTTTTTTTATTGTGATGTTTATTTTCATTTCTATTTCAAATTAATATATATAACGCGATTTTATTCAAACAAATTTAACGTATTTATATTTAAATGTATTTGAACAATTAAGCCCCGCCCACAATTTTAACGGTGCAATAACCCGCAAAGAAACAGATATTGACAGAGTGATTCTAAACACATCAACATATGTTACCTAACTAAAGTTATTTTATAAATCAAAATGTAATTTTTTTAACTGTTTTACACTGTAAAAATGTTTAATTTAATAATATTCCAAAAGATAATGCAAGTAAAGAATGGAGCGATTTGCGGCAAGTTATGCAATTAAAAACAAATGAAAAGATTGGCGTCGGTAATTAGTAGTTGCAACGAGAGGTCACGTTTTTTTGTGCTCCGGCTTAATTAAAATAAATTGGCGAAAATATTAAGTGCTCGAGATTTTTAAGTCTACCAAACGTTTCACCTACCTACGAACTACCTGTAGACCAAATTTAACATCTTCCGACCAAACAGTTCAAGAGTTAAGAATTTTTAAAGTTTTCGATACGAAAACTACCCGCCTAAAATTTCATCGTACATTGAACACCATCTTTGAACGCTCGAGATCGGCCATCCGTTCAAGCCGCCGTCGGACTTGGAGATTTTGAAAAGTTCACATCATTCCGAGGGATAGGAGCAGAAATATTCTCCAGTTTCCCGCTGTGAAGACTTCTCCAGAACACAGGCGCAGGAATCAACAGAGGTTATATCCGAAGATTCAGTTTTTTTTTGCTATTTTTACAAATATTATACGCGCTATTTTTAACTTGCTTATGAACACTTCTAGAACTTTTTTTGTTTATTCTATACATAATTAGTCGCATTATTTTCACTGATATTAAACATTGTAATTCATATTCAAAACTTATTTAAATATTAGTATCCACTGCTTTTAATTTTAAAACTTGATTCTATTTCACTTTTATAAAATATTTTAATAAAGCAACAATTATTTGCACCTGCCTTACACCATGTTGCATTTGTACTGTAAGAATACCAACTGCTAAGTGTGTCTCCCTTATGATATATGTGTGTCACGAAACTGTTTTATTTAAATTCTCAAATTTTTTCAAGATGTTTTCTTATTAATAAAGTTAATTGTCAATATTTTACTTTGTTTTTTTTTGTTGTAAAGTACTTGAGATATTGTTCCATTTCCAATTAAATAAGCTACGTAAATAAATTCAAAGTGGAGAGAAGTGAACCTACCTTAACCCTGAGAGAGAAATAAGCTAGCCGATAAAAAACAGATAAGTATTGAATAAGCCCGATTTAAATAAATTTTATATACAATCTACGTTCACGGAAATATAACAAATGTCATCCCAACTTTTGGGGCAATATAATTCACATGTCAATAGCAATATTACTTTATATTAATCTATAACAAACATTCAATTTATATACAGCCATTCATCGTAATATAACATTATATATATATATATATATATATATATATATATATATATCTATATACATATATCTATATATATATATATATATATATATATATATATATATGTATCTTTTAAATTATATATTTATATAAAGATAATTATTTCGTGACCCTTGTATGTTATGGTAGATTCAATTAGTTGGCGATATAAGGTCCGGTTTTCCCTCAAAATGTATAAATTTAAAGCAATCTTACATGTTTCGGCATATGATGCCTTTTTCAAAAAATTTAAAATATTGACAGTATATTAATATACTGTCATTTACATTTAAGATTGTCTTAAATATATACATTTTGAAGTAAAACCAGACTTTAAATCGCCAACTAATTGAATCTACTATGAATATATATATATATATATATATATATATATATATATATATATATGGTAAATTCAAGGTCTGGTTTTACTTCAAAATGTATATATTTAAAACAATCCTACATGTTTCGGCAAATGACGCCTTTTTGAAGGAATATAAAATATAAATGACAGTATATTAATGTCATACTTATACAATTGTAGTTGCTATGGATAAAATTATTCAAAGATACATTCCAATTTAATAATAATAAATCATGCCTTAGTATTCTAAAATAGATATACAACAAAAACAGGGAAACGCAAGACATGAGTTGTTATTATGTATGCGCCAGTGGAGCGACTAAAGATGTTAAGTTATCGGCATTCGCCTTAAACAAGAAGGAAAACCACGAAAACCTACTCGGACAGCCAGACAGGGATCAAAATACGTAACTATCAGCATGATAAGCAAATGTATAGATATTTAAATAACATAAGATTATATAATTGTCAATGATGTTCGAGGATCGGTGGATTGGCCCGCGGGGACCTTGGAACTGGCCACCCAGATCACCCGATTTGACCTCCTTGGATTTCTACCTCTGGGGTCGTATAAAAGAACTAGTGTACTCTAGGCCGGTACAAACTAGAGAGGAATAATTGAACCGTGTTCACCATGCGTTTACTAATATAAGTCCAGACGAACTTCGGAGATCTGTTTCGCGAGGAGTATATGACAGAGTTATTCAGTGTTTGAACCAAAATGGACGTCATATAGAAGAATTATTGTAATTTTACATTCTCTTATTATTTTTTGTCATTATGTTCCAATTTTTTGTTTTTATTTTATATTTCTTTCTAAATGTTATGTACTAATGTCATGTTCTAATTAAAGTAAATTTTTACCGTTTCATTGATGTTTATTTGGCTACGAAAGGCAAGCGATGTTTCTGTTTCTGCCAAAAAACCACATTAAAATAATAAATATGGATTAACAAGAAAACCACTGGAAATAGGTATAGGGAATGTTATAACAAATCGATGCAGAATAAAATTCTGCATCCGAACGTCCAATAAGATACAGGATGTCCCATTTGAAAAAACGAACTTTTTCAACTTTTAAGATGATGTAATTAGTCATTAAATTTTGGATAACCTGTATGCGATAAATCAGTTGTCAATATGGCATTCGAAAGTATCATTCCTGTGATTCCGTCTACCCCAGAAGCGCTTTCCACCAATCGAAATTGGTTAAAGGGCGCAATGCTCAAATCAGGGTTACATCTGTCAAGATTTTCAAAAAAATCAAGATATCTAAGAAAAAATTGAAAGTAAGTATAGGGAAACCTATGAAAACCCACTATGAAATTTTCTCAGGAATCCAAAAATGAAATAATATACCGGATGTTCTATTTAAAATATGGAAGTTAATGGCGACTTCCGGTATAACCGGAAGTAGTATGATCTTGAAAATATTTTAAAATGAAAGAGAATCTTGAATAACCCTGGAACCCGAAATTTCAGAATTCTAAGTTTTTTCTAACCACGAAAACTTCTAACGAACGGCTCTCGTGGAATACCCTTTATATACACTAACATATAATTGAAAAAGCACAAAATATCATTCAAAAATTGTTATTGTATTATATAAAGGTTTTTTATTTCAAGGTCACCTGCATAATAAATAATAAATATTAATAAAAACTCTCAAATTAGACATTCTGATTGTCCTACTTATTATTTAAAATATAGTTTATGTAACAAAAGAAATACGTAATTTTACCAATTATTTGCTCAATATCCAATCAAGAACTCAATAAAATTTAATATTTATTAAATTGGTGCACATGAAATATCGAACTTATTAGTGATTTAGTTTTGTAGAAAATAAATTTGATGTTTATAAAAAAATATTTCACTTCTTCCAACGATTATAGGGGCGTGCACACTATTTTAAATCTGTGTAAGGTAAGAATTTAGTACGAAATAAAACCTAGATTTTTGCTGGCTAATATTTCTAAAATCACTTATCAATTATCCTTGTAATAATATGGTATTATTATTATATTGTTCAAGTGTTTATCGGGATTATGTACAAGCTTATTTTGTTTGCGTGCGTCTCGATTGTTGGTTAGCTATCTAATTAATTGTATTGGTTTTATACAGGTATTTCTAAATTATTAGTAATCTGCCGTGTTATATTTGAAATCCTTGTTTGTCAACGTATTGATTGTATTTTATTTTGGTTAATTTCTAAAATGTCAAATCTAATTTTAAAATGAAACATCAGCTAAATTGCGCCGCAATTTAAATGTCAATGTCAACTTAAAAGGTATTATTTTTATTCGAATCAATATAAATATGAGAGAATGTTTATATACATCAATAAATTGTAAATACATCCAAATTGAAATATCGTGTTAATGTATTCGTTTGTATGTTATATTGAATTCCTTGTTCCAGTTAGCGACTCGTAAATTTCATTTATCACACTCGACGATTTAAGGTGTACAATTTTAGAAGTAACATAAATAGTATAAAGCACATATTGCACCCATTTTGTAAAAGAAAAACCCTTAGAGCAATTTTAAGAGTTATACAAAATATATGTGTATTCAACGATTCATATAAAATATATTGGCGCCCATTTTGAAAATCAAAGTACCCAGCAATATGATATCGTAAATTATTTTAAGTATTAGTCTATATATATATATATATATATATATATATATATATATATATATATATATATATATATATATATATAATCTAGTTCCCTTTCTACCTTTCGGTGTAGGGATTTTACATATTTATCTCTTAACTAATGTGTATTGTCAGTATTTTGTACAAAGTTTTTCCACTTTTTTCTATCTTTGGCAATTTCTCTTGCATTCAGTACTGTTTCTCCTCTGTTCTCTATCAATTTGGCTACCTCCTTTTCCCATGTTTGCTTCGGCCTCCCAGGTCTTCGTTTGACTATTATTTTAGACGTCCATACTCTTTTAGTTTGTGTACATTCCCTCATACGCTGTAGGTGTCCCCTTCATCCTAATTGTTTCTTTTCTATATATTCCATTATGGGTTCTATTTGTAGCTCTTCTCGTACGTCAATATTTCTCACTCTGTCATTTCTTGTTATGCCTTTCACTCCCCTCAGAAATTTCATCTCAATCGTCTGTATTCTGCTTTTATTTCTGTTTGATAGTACCCATGATTCGCTTCCGTTGTTAATATTGGTCTGAATATTGTTCTGCATACCGTCATCTTGGTTTTTCTTGATATCTCTTTCTTCCTTATAAATGCTGATCTCATTGCATGGTATAGATTTGTTGTTTTTTTGATACGTTCACTTATGTCAATGTTTTGATTACCATTTCTTTCCAGTATTACTCCCAAGTACTTAATTTGCTCAACTTGTCGTATCCTTTGGTTGTCGATTTTTATATTCAATTCTTCCTTTTCCCCATTTGTTACTACCATCACAGTTGTCTTTGTTATATTTATCTTCATTCCATTCTCCTTTAATATGTTATTCCATATGTTTACATTGTCTTGCAGCCCTTTTTCGGTGTTAGCCATAATGACAACATCATCTGCGAATACACACTCCGTTAGCTCTATTGCTTTTAGGTTTCTGAATCCCACGTTGAGTTTTTTCATGTGTGGTTTGCATTTCTTAATTATTTCATCAATGAAAATATTAAACAGTACCGGGCTGAGTACTCCTCCCTGTCGCAAACCGTCTTTAATTTAAAAAATGTCTGACTTTCTATTTTTACTGATTACATAGTTTTTACTTTCTGTATACATGCTCTTTACTGCTGTTATTAGCTTTTTGTGAACATTTCTCTTCTCCAAGCTATTCCATACTTTTTTCTTCCTATACAATCAAAAGCTTTTTCTAGATCTACAAATGCGAAGTATGCTTTAGTTGCGCTTAGTATTGTTTTTTCAATTATTTGCTTCACAGTAAATATGTTGTCGTGAACCCCTCTTCCTCTCCTGAATGCACTTTCAGTTTCCTCAAGTGTTGGTTCCACGTATCTTTGCAATCTCCTTTCCAATATGCGTTCATAGGTTTTCGCTGCTGTACTTAGTAACGTTATTCCTCTATAGTTGCTGCACTTCCTATTATTTACCTTCTTATATATTGGCACTATTTGTCCAATTTTCCAGTCCTCCGGTATTCTACCTTCTTCCCATGCTCTATTACATATTTGCCAAAATATTTCTATTCCTTTTCCTTTTACGTTCTTCAACATTTCAGTGGTTACTCTGTCGTGTTCTGGGGCTTTCCCATTTTTCAGTGTGTTTAATGCCTCTATTATTTCGGCTTTGGTTATGGGTCCCAATCTTTCCTCATCTTCAATAGTTATTCGTTGTTTTTCTTCTCTTTTGTTTGTCTCAATTACATTTCTATCTATATTTAGCAATTCCTAAAAATGCTCCTTCCATCTACTCATTGTCTGTATATCATCTGTTATTATATTTCCTTCCTTATCCATAATTGGTGCATGTTTTGTCGTTTTTCCTGCTCTAAATATTTTAAGTATTTTGTAGAATAATTTTTGAAGTGCAGCACAATAAAGTTTAATAAAACCATCATGTTCAACATCTACCGGCTACTACTTGGGTCTATCGATTCCTATCCATTGAATTAAGCAAAGCTAATACGAAACTACAAGGTTTATAATAACTGAGTTTTTTTTCGTAAACAACCTAACAAAATTTACAGCAAATCTTATGTGTCCGCTGTTTAAGCCTTAACAGTGCTAGTGGGGTCCGCGCGGACCTGGCGGTATAGTTTTCTGTTAGCATTCTTTAGAGTATTAAACAGATGGCGTTGTGGGTCAACGTAATCTTAAATTAGGTTAGTTATAAGAGACGTGTGTAGCTGTAAAGTCAACAGCTAAATTATTTTGAAAATTATAAGACCTCGAATCTTTAAAGACCCCACCAACACGTAAGTGTACAGTGAAATTATTATTAGCTCTTCAAAAACCTAACTATATAATGCATTATTTTTAGTGTATTTTTGTCAATTTTACCATGTCAATGAATGAGTGGAGTAGACCTTTGACTGAATCAGAATTAAATGAAATAGCGAATGATCCAAATTTTTATTCCGATGAAGAAAGCGCAGCTGAAGAAAACGAATTTCAAGCTAGCGATCATGAAACAAATTCAGAAGCTTCTTCAGATGGCAATGAAAGCCATTTTGATAACGATTCCGATGATAGTAATGTATTTTATGGTAAGGATAAAAATTTTAAATGGCAGAAGGCATGTAAAAGTCGTTCACGTACTCGCACTCACAATCTAATTATACATCTACCAGGCCCCAAAGGGAGAGCAAAAAATATCGATAAAAATGACATTACAGCAGTCTGGAAGTTATTTTTTACTGATAATATGCTAGAGACCATCTTGTTGCATACAAATGTGAAAATAAGGAACAGACATGAGCAATTTCAAGTACCTCGGCCATCGTACACAGCTGAACTGGATATTATTGAACTAAACGCTTTCCTTGGTCTTTTATATCTATCAGGTGTTATGAAATCTAATCACGAGGATATATCTGCTTTATTTGCCAATGATGGAACTGGTCGGGATGTTTTTCGGGCGACAATGAGTGTAACTCGTTTTCTGTTTATTTTGTCATGTTTGCGATTTGATGATGCACTTACAAGAGATCAAAGAAAAGAGCATAATAAATTGGCTGGAATACAGGAATGTTGGGATATTTTTATTGCGAATTGTGAATCTTTATATACTCCAAGAGAATATCTCACCATCGATGAGATGTTGGTACCATTTCGAGGCAGATGTTCATTTAAAATGTACATGCCCAAGAAACCGGCGAAGTATGGTCTAAAAATTATGTGCCTCTGCGACGCACGTACTTTCTATCTGTGTAATGCATTTGTTTATACTGGCAAGGAAAATACAGTATCAATAGATAAAGTATCTGTACCAACCCGCGACGTCCTAAAGCTCATACCTCCCATACAAAACACAAATCGGAATGTCACAACTGATAATTGGTTCTCGTCAGTCGAGTTATGTAACAAACTGAGAGAACAAGGCTTGACCCTTTTAGGAACTATAAGAATCAACAAACCGCAATTACCACTTGAGTTTAGAGAGAATTTGATTGTATCTGTTTCTTTTCTTTTTAAGTAGAGGTAGAGTTATACCCTAGTATTACACTAATATGTTATATAATTAACTTTTAATTTTTCTTATGTGACGAGTTGTATACACATGTAAGTGTCTTAACAACAATAAACGTATTATTATTATTATTGTTATCTGTATATGCCATTAAGCCGGAATCCCTTACTAGATAAAGCAAATTTCATCCTATAAGGTGGCACTTATTTAATAAGTGACATCTGACGGACGAAAGAGACTTTGCCGAAAAAAGGGATCTTTCGTTTGACCTGCTATGCTGATACAAAAAACGAAACAATACGGGTTGTCCATAAATAAGCCAGATGGCGGTAAATATGGAAAAAAAGTTTTAAATATATATATACGTTAATATGCACGTATAACGCTTTTGTTTCATTATGAAACAGACATGTAAAAAGACACGTGTGCTTGACTGATGACGCCTATAGATGGCAGAAAC
Organism: Melolontha melolontha; assembly: GCA_935421215.2. Classification (NCBI taxonomy): domain Eukaryota; kingdom Metazoa; phylum Arthropoda; class Insecta; order Coleoptera; family Scarabaeidae; genus Melolontha; species Melolontha melolontha. The sequence continues at coordinate 83,472,120 of OW285239.1, read as the reverse complement.
ACGTGTCAAGCAGAAGTAAATGCTGAAAATACGAGGTGTATTGTCCATGTGTACAGTTACAGATATGTATATTGCATGTCTGTTTCATTTGTAACAAATGCGTAATAAGTGCATAACGTATTGATATACTTAAACCTTTTTGTATATTTACCGCCATCTGGCTCGTGTTAATGGACTACACCTATACATATTTTTTCGTTTATGTACCAGCATAGCTGGTCAAGCGAAAGGTCGCCTTTTTCGTCATAGTCTCTTTCGTCCGTCAGATGTCACTTATTACATAGTGCCACCTTATAGGATGAAATTTGCTATATCTTGTAGGCGATTTCAGCGTAAATGTATATACAGATACAAATCTGTTCTTAAAAAGATTTGTATCATTTGTATTACATTGCTTCACTAGCTTGACTGATGACGCCTGTAGATGGCAGAAACACGTGTCTTAAACAGAAGTAAATGCTGAAAATACTAGGTGTATTGTCCATGTGTGCAGTTACAGATATGTATATTGCATGTCTGTTTCATTTGTAACAAATGCGTAATACGTGCATAACGTATTGATATACTTAAACCGTTTTATATATTTACCGCCATCTGGCTCGTGTTAATGGTCTACACCTATACGTATTTTTTCGTTTATGTAGCAGCATAGCTGGTCAAGCGAAAGGTCGCCTTTTTCGGCATGATCTCTTTCGTCAGAGATGTCACTTATTAAATAGTGCCACCTTATAGGACGAAATTTGCTATATCTTGTAGGCGAATTCAGCGTAAATGTATATACAGATACAAATCTGTTCTTAAAAAGATTTGAATCATTTGTATTAATCTTCGTGAGAATACTTCGAAAAACAAGAAGGTCTTTAGAAACTATCTAGTGTTTTATTCCAGCTCTATATGCAAAATATAAAAGACAATCCTCGTATAATTTACTGTAAAATGAAAAAAAGCTTTGTGCTCTATAACAAAAGCTTGACTGGATAATGGTTTGAGAATTTATAGTTAGATTGTATGAGAGCAGAAACATCGGAGTTCTAGACATACTATACAAAAAACGCAAACCAAATTTCTAGTTTAAAAACAATTACGTTAAGAACTCATTTAATAAAGGGCAACGTGGAAAACTATAATTAATATACTGGAGAGGCCTCCGGTAGAAATGTCCCTAAATACATAAAAGTGTAAAAAAATACAGGAGTATAGGATATTTTGAATATAGTAAATATTCCTCTGCTATTGATAATGAATCACAAAGTACACAATGACTTAAAACATATTAAGAGTACGATTAAGAGGACGATGTATTTATCTAACAATACATCTGTGTCAGACATGTGCTAATATACTTAGTGACCGTTATTATAAATAACAAATATTTTGTTTGAGAGTTGAATTTTTCAGAACAGCTAAAACGAGCAAACATAAAACTCTATTTAAGAAAATATCTCCTGAAGAGGTAAAGAATTATATACCAGAATTATAGAAACACCGAAGAAAATCTTATTATTAGTGAAATTGGACGGAAGTCTGCGGAATTTTATCATTTTAATAGCAACTAATTTTATATAATATACTCACAAATAAAAAAAATAATAATAAATAAATAAATAGAAAAATTAGCACATTTTGACACCTGGTACTATTTTCCTTTTCTGTTACTCTTCCTGAAAATAATGAATTACGCTCTCTAATAAGTTTTCCTTATTGGTGCTTTTAACCTTTCATTTTGTGCCACGCAAGTTTAGTAAACTTTTAGTATCCTTTACTCCCTACTTTTTGTTGCTTTTGATATGAATTATTAAAAAACTTAAATAATCTAACTAAATTTTAAAAAAATAATTAAATACAGTTAATAATTTGCATGTACTGCAGCTAAAGATATGGACAAAATGCTATATTCAAGTTTCCTTATGCACATTAAATTACATACATATATAACACAGCCCAGATTCGTTTCGTACGCAACCTACGTATGCATCAGTTATATTTAACGTCAATGATAGTTTTAGTAGATGATGGAGGCTCATAAATTATTACTTTAAATATTAATTACAAACAAATACTAGTAATATATTTCATTGATGCATCTTTACGAAATGTAAATCCAATTTTACTAACAAATCTGACCTTTAAAGTATCACTTTTGCGCCGTTTGGTTATTTAATATGTAACTAACCTCTACAGATGTACGTACATATTGCTATGAACTGTGGTGTTTATATTTACTGTACCACCGTTCACGACAAATCTACCCAACTAGGATACTCAGTCGGTTTATTTCCAACAAATGGTACTGCTTTCTTCTCAGGGTTGCAATCGGAAACGTGGTTGTCTCTTCTACAAAATTTTTAATGCGCCAGTAAAAGAATTCAATACAATGTATCGACAAATATAAAAATTATATTTCTCAAAATTACTCACCACTTCGTCAATGATAGATTTACGAAGCAAAAGACTGTAGGTACATTTGCGGTCATGTAGTAAGTTTTGTCCTATCCGAAGACATCAGATAACCTCATGCCATCTGACGGACAAAACCGACCACGCCGTTGCAAAGTGTTTCTTCTCGAATAGCAAAGCTATTACTGGAAAAGAAGAAAAAATACGCATATTACTGTGAGTCCATTAACTCGTCGCCAGGTGGCGTAGTATAGCAAAATAAAAACAAGTTGCATGTCGATACGATAATTCACATCAAGCTTTGATACAAAATAATACAAATCTGTATAAAAAGAAATTTGTATCTGTATATCCATGGACACACAGTACGTATTTACCAGCTTTTGCTTCAACTACCAGACGCATGCGTTTCTATGTAACCACTTTGTCAATGATAGATTTACGAAGCAAAAGACTGCAGGTACACTTGCGGTTATGTAGTAAGTTTTGTCCTATCCGAAGACATCAGATAACCTCATGCCATCTTCGGATAGGACAAAACTTACTACATGACCGCAAGTGTACCTACAGTCTTTTGCTTCGTAAATTTATCATTGACAAAGTGGTTACACAAAAACGCATGCGTCTGGTAGTTGAAGCAAAAGCTGGTAAATGCGTACTGTGTGTCCATGCATATACAGATACAAATTTGTTTTTATACAGATTTGTATTATTTGTATCAAAGCTTGATGTGAATAATTGCATCGACATGCAACTTTTTTTTTTTTGCTATACTACGCCACCTGGCGACGAGTTAATGGACGCACAGTAATATGCGTATTTTTTCTTCTTTTCCAGTAATAGCTTTGCTATTCGAGAAGAAACACTTTGCACCGGCGTGGTCGGTTTTGTCCGTCAGATGGCATGAGGTTATCTGATGTCTTCGGATAGGACAAAACTTACTACATGATCGCAAGTGTACCTACAGTCTTTTGCTTCGGAGATCTATCATAGACAAAGTGGTTACACAGAAACGCATGCGTCTGGTAGTTGAAGCAAAAGCTGGTAAATACGTACTGTGTGTCCATGCATATACAGATACAAATTTGTTTTTATACAGATTTGTATTATTTTGTATCAAAGCTTGATGTGAATTATCGCATCGACATGCAACTTGTTTTTTTTTAGCTATACTACGCCACCTGGCGACGAGTTAATGGACTCACAGTAATATGCGTATTTTTTCTTCTTTTCCTGTAATTGCTTTGCTATTCGAGAAGAAACACTTTGCACCGGCGTAGTCGGTTTTGTCCGTCAGATGGCATGAGGTTATCTGATGTCTTCGGATAGGACAAAACTTACTACATGACCGCAAGTGTACCTACAGTCTTTCGCTTCGTAAATCTATCATTGACAAAGTGGTTACACAAAAACGCATGCGTCTGGTAGTTGAAGCAAAAGCTGGTAAATACGTACTGTGTGTCCATGCATATACAGATACAAATTTGTTTTTATACAGATTTGTATTATTTTGTATCATGATGAAAGGTTAATTAAATAAAGATCACAATAAAATTTAAATGAAAATTTAATACAAAAATCAAAAAAAGAAAAAAAAATCTTTATAAAGTATAAAGATTGTGTAATGTAATTTATTACACTCAGAGGTAAAAATTTCATTGATAATGACAGCTAAATGAAATAAAAAACCCTCTATGACATCCGAACAAACTTATATAAAAATAATAATAAATATTATTTTTAATTTCTCCCCAGGGAAACACACTGTATAAACTTGACAACACAATCAAAATTTTAACGCATGTGCAAACTTCACACATGAAAAAAAATGCCCTTGATTTCCCAAACGAAATAAAATTTTACAATTATATTTTTTACGTAGAAGTTTAAAAATATTCTTTGTCATTTATCTCAACTAATTAAGATTAAATCTCTTAAATAACAATGTTAATACAATTTATATGCAATGTCTTATAATATTAAACAAAATAATTTTATGATATCATAAATTTCAAAAAAACTTACAGTTTTTAAAGAGACACATTGACAAGAAAACGTAGTATAATTAATTTCAATCAAAGATACGAGAGCTACAATCTCGCAGAATAAACGGGAATTGATATAACAAACACCATCAACTAATTAACTCAAAACCAAACCGAAGTTACTTTAAATAGATAATAATCTATTTTCTAAATAAAATGAACGTTCTCATCTAACTGTTAACTTGTGTCTATCCTCGCTTTCGCATAAAGCTGTCCTTCAAACATACAAGTTTTTTGCATACACATAAATACATACGGATATACACAGATATCCAGAAATAATAGTACATTCATTTTGAAATAAATTTTTAATATTTATTGGGGAAAAAACATAGCAATATGTATAAGTTTATTTCAAATTATAAGAATGTATCTTAGAACAGCTGTAATGCTTTTATTTCGCCACCTGCGGCAATAACTACCTGGCCGCTCAATACGATTATCTTTTCGCAAACAAACTGCTGAGGTCCGTAATGATAAAATTTAAGTAAATTATAATTACAGCAATTTAGATGAAATAAAATTTAATAATAATATAAGTACAAACAGTTGTTAATTTGAATATATAGTTATTATATGGTATAGTTAAATAGTCATTAAATTAGAATTTAGATGAAATAAGTGCTTATATTTATTAAACAAAATTTAAGTAAATATAGTTAGGAGAGTTGGTATATATTACATCTAATATTGAGTCTATTTATCATTTATTGTTAGTCTTTACTGCTGTATACATATTTGATTTTTCTCTCTTTAGTTAACGAACATGTGGCGACCTTTTGCTGAAAGTGTTAGTGATTATGATGTGGACAGTGATCATACTGTTGGAGCACGACGGAGAAAGCATATATCAGACTATGCAAAACAGATAATTTTCAATGTCTATAATACCCTGATGGAAGAAAATAACGAACTACAAACCCAGAACATTCAACGAACGTCGCAATTAACAAAGGTGCCTTTTGGAACAATATATAAAATAATTAAGAATAACGTAGGGCCTCGAAAGCAAAGAAGTGACAAAGGAGCACCGAGAAAAATTGAAGTATGAAATTGATACTATTAGGCAGCAAGTATACTCCTTCTACAGAAGAAATGTTGTATCTACACTTGACTGCTTACATAAAAGAATCAGTGATGAGCCTATAAATATTCAGTGTTCTAAAGCAACCTTGTGGCGGATGCTAAAGAAAGCTGGTTTTAAGTTTGGCACAATAGACAAACGTCGCACAATTATGGAAAGCCCGAGGTTACAGAAACTTCGATATGAATACTTAACGGCAATTAGAAGGTATAGACAGGAAGGACGATTCATATGTTATTTAGAAGAGACGTGGTATGACACCCATGACATAATTTGCAAAGGTTGGGTGGATAGTTCAAGTATGTGTCAGTTGGACGCGCCGGTTTTGAGAGGGAAGAGAATAATCATTCTTCATGCTGGGTCAGAAAAAGGATGGATCGGACAGCCGCTATTATCTGATAAAAATGTTAAATCCTCAAGTTTAGATTACCATGAAAATATGACCTCATCTTTATTTCAAGAATGGTTTTAACACTTTGCTGCCAAATTTACCAAAAGATAGTGTGATAGTGATGGACAACGCTCCGTATCATTCTCGACAGCAAACTAAAGTTCCTACAAAATGTAATAATAAGAAAGATATTAAAACATTTTTAGAAGCAAATGATTTATATTTTGAGGATCATTATACAAAAAAACAATTAATAGAGATGATGAAGACAAAAGAATATTTAAAGGATTATTATGTGGATAACAGAGCCAAAGAAGCAGGACATACAACTTTGCGTTTACCACCAAACCATTGCATTTTCAATCCCATTGAATTGATATGGGCCCAACTGAAAAATACCATAAGACGAACAAATCAAACACCGAAATTTAGAGAAAGAAGTGTAACACACATAACAAATGCTATGGAACATATAACTGCTGTAAATTGGAAAAATGCTGTTAAACACGCAATAGCAAAAGAGGACGAATATATGCGCATGTACAAAATAGTAGCACCTTTGATTATAAATTTGCAATACGATTCAGACACAGACACCGATTTGCAAGACGACTCAATCACAGATGATTTATGAAATGCGGTTACACATAAAAATTTTAATGTGTATTACAAATAAATTAGCTTTATATATCTATATGTGTCCACTACACATGTTGCCACACGATTTGTAATTTTTTCTTTGTATATAAACCCAATGTACAGATATTTTTTATTATATACTTGAAATTAACAGCGTTTTATTATTATATTATAGGGCCCTAATTTATAGTCAATACGGCCCCTAGATTCATACGTTGCAAATAGGTAAACCGTACCCGTTCAATAAGGAGACCAGGTATAATAATTATCATTACAGAAGGTGGTGCAATAAAAGCATTAGAGCCGTTCAAAGTTATATTCTTATAATTTGAAATAAACTATACCTACTCGTATATAGAGAGTTATGAAAATCAGTAGACGTAGGATTCTAAGAAATAATGGGGTTTGTAATTTATATCTTTAAAAACGATTTTCATGTACGGATATAATTTATTCGTTAGAATGGAGTTTACTCATTTTAAATTACCTCATCAGAATTATGATTTATTTCGAAACAGCAATAATATGATATTTAGAAATATGTATTGGCACAGCTAATAGTTACACATTGTATACCGCAATTTGTTCCTGTAATCGATACTATAAATTGCTGTAGTTTAACCATGTGAATTTGTTCAAAATCTAAATGCAATGTCAATAATTCATGTTTATAAATACACGTTTACATTCATTTCATTGCTTTTGGTGTGTAGTTCTATTTAAATATTAAATCGAAGTTCGCGTATTCACATTTCGAAATATATCTATGTAAGTATATAAAAAATAAATTTCGTAATAGTTATTTGTACAAATACAGTTTTGTCATACTTTTTTCATGATTTTGCAGGAGCACCTACACGTTTGCTTGATTAACGAGGGTTTGATCAATGAGCAAATGAGTGAAATATTGAACTTTAAAAACATGTTATACATGTAGTTTTTTTGCATAGTGATCTTTTCAAATTGAAAGTGGAAAAGAACCTCAGCCATGGACATTTCACGATTTTGCTGTCACCCAAATCTGTTGCCTTGTAAAGTCGCCAATTTTTTTGAAACTTCCAAGCATAGAAAGCCACACCGGTCACTGTTTTCGTCATTCTTTCGCGACGTTATTAGCCGGTTCTGGCGGTTATTAGCCGGTGCTTACTCTTTTGAAACGACGTACTGATTAGTCATTTTATTCGGTCGCGGTGAAATGAAAATTGCTCGACATATGCTACACGCAGCGTGCAACAATAAAAAGTTCACGACAACTGGCTTTATTAAATTTTGCGCAATCCAACCACCCTCCTCGACTTACCCTACGTGAGCTAGGTGATCTTAAATTTAAAAGCTAGCCAGCCAGTGTTAACAGCGTGGATCTCAGCGAAGATGGTGGCGCGATTGTTGTCAAAACGTTGATAACTATAATTTAAAAAAAGGCGCCACCGCGATTTAAAAGCTGCTTACTGTAAGAGTTATACGCACTTACGCTAACGCACCCGAATACAGGAGATGATTGAAGTAAAAGAAAACGTCCCACATTGAAGAAATGGAACCCAGTTTATTGTAAGCGTTTCCGTAGATAAGAATATTTACAAGATAAAGTAGAATAGAAAAAGGTATTATGTTTCAAAAGTATTTGAATTGGTGAAGTCCTGTATCTAATTAGATTATGGTATATAATAATTTAAACATGATTCAAATAAGTATATAATTGTTAAACATCTACACAATCTCCACATATCAATCTCAAACTTCAAAAATGAACCAAAACCCTTGTGCGAGCCTATATAACACCAGACTCTATATATTACGTGTACAAAAAAAAGAAGGCGGTATACGTTTACAAGAGATTTCTGGTGTATGCATTCACAATCGAAATTGAGCCTTTTGCACGATAACTCATTACTCATTACTACATATCTTAAGGCGCTAATTATAAAAAAAATAACAAACTTATGCACGTTATTCTTAATTACAGTGTAACAACAAATTTTCTATATAGTCTAATTGCATCAACGCAATTGCTAAATACACTAAGATAATTACAAATCGGTGTTATCAATACTAAACTTTTAAATGAACAAAAAATTGAAAAATGTTGAAGACAAATAAAAAGACTGAAAAATTACTCTGAACTATATTAATATATTTTACAACAAAGAAATTATTTAACAAAACAAAAAGGGGGTTACATTAATGATTTTTTATTTGTTCGATATGTGACGATAAAGATGCTATTATTTATAACACAAATGCAAGTTTTTGAGAAATATCTAAGCAGTCGAAACGGCATAATTAGTAGCACACTCCCTTGCAAGTTGTAGATATAGTTTCTAAGATAACCCACAGCAATGGAGTTGTTTCCGCTTCACACGTGGTTCTCGTTGAAACTTCCGGTCCAGGTGGATTGATTCAGTTCACCAACTGATTCTTCAATTCCGATGATTTTAAACTTGAACGGTATATCTCATCATCAAATAGTTACAAAACCAATATTAGGAACTCTACAGAAGTTATTGTGTGCATCAGAATCAGAGAAATACGTAGATTGGGTCACAAAATTATTACAAAAAAAAATAGCGGGATCCATAATAAATTATGGATATCCATCAAGTATTTACTTTATACCAATAAGCACACAGCATTTCCCTTCCGTTGTAAGACATGCAAGCCCGCTAAGATAGCCAAGCGGATACGGGTATACACCAATCACCAAAAACTTGTAACACATGTTATCCCAACTGAAATTTCATTTCCTTAGGTTCAGTACAACGTGTGCAGTGACAGCCGCACAATCTCAGTTCCGATCGGAACAAACTTCAAGTTTGAAATGTAGGCGGTCATTCGTTCATCCTGAAGACGGAGAAGGCGTATGAATCGAAAACAAGTTAGTGTTTGGTGTAAACAGTTTAAAAGTCGATGCACAACTCTGAACGATGATCCCGAAGGTCTGCGAACGAAAACCACCAACAACGAAAACGAATGAGAATCAAGGTCGATACGCTAATTCGATAAGATCGTGGGTTGACAATGCGCGAAATTGCTCTGTTGACCGGCATTCCTAAAAGCTCTGTTCATGAAATCGTATTTGAATGACGCTATCGAAAAGTGTTCGCGAGATGGGTACCAAACCTGTAGTAGATCGACCAACATAAAATGCAACGAATGGCGGCGGCAATGGAAGTTTTTTAACGCGCTATCGTAAGGAAAACGGATTTCTAGAGTCAATAGTTACAGAAGACGTGGGTATACCACCATACTCCCGAATCAAAAAGAGACTCGATGATGTGGAAGCATCCGAGTTCACCAACATCGAAAAAATTCAAAGTTCAGCAGTCTGCAAAAAAGACAATGGCAATTGTGTTCTCATATATGCAAGGCATTTTGCTTATAGAGTTTTTACCACCGAAAACGACAATCAGCAGCGATATTTATAGTCAAACTCTCGAAAAACCATTCGACAGAAACGAGGAGGAAGGTTGACAAAAGGAATCAGGTTGTTGCATGACACACACCTGAAATAAACGAAGGCCTGGCTTCAGAAACACAATTGGGAAGTTACTATCCATCCGCGTCATAGTCTAGCCTGGCTCCTTCTGATTTTCATTTGTCTAGGTCGTTGAAAGCTCATTTGTCGGGTAGAAGGTATGAAGGCGACGACGGACTTCAAGATGAAGTATGGCGGTATTTTAGAAATTTGGATTGCACCTTTTACGAAGAGGGTATACAGAAGCTTGTGCCTCGCTGCGCTAAGTGCTTTAACATTGGCGGCGATTATATTGAAAAGTAGCTAAAACTTCTCGCTTTTTGATTTCTATAAATAAACTAGTCTGTAATTCAAAAATGAACCTTAGTTTCCAGACATCCCTTGTAACTGCATCTTTGAACAAGTATGATACTGTTAAAATAATTAAAAATGAAAACTCTCCTATCAATATCCTTTTTCATCGATGCACCTAATCAGTAATTTGAGTTTTATAGTATTTGTTAGAATTGCAATATATAAACATCGTTAAATAAAATCGTTGAAAATGGCAAAAATAGTGACAAAAATTAATACCTTCGATACGATTTTTTGACAAAAACCGATGATTTTTTTATCACCAACCAAAAAGAGTATATTATATATATATATATATATATATATATATATATATATATATATATATATATGTGTGTGTGTGTGTGTGTGTGTATATATATATATATATATATATATATATATATATATATATTAAAATGAAACAGTGAAAAAATAATTATTCAGTTTTGTTTAAATAAATACCAAAAAATTCTATAATATAAAGATATGATGATGACTAAGAAAAAATAAAGTATCAATCACTGTGCGATATTTATATAGCAATCCCCAGATAAGTTGGCGAACGAAGGGGTAAGTTCGCGCAGGATTAGAAGTATTAGGTAGATTTGTATTTAGTTTTACAGCAATTTGCAAGATACCTTAGGTGGCGTAAACTACACTTCTATCACTTAATAAATTAATAATTTATTAGAGTAAAATATATAACGTGGATGTTTATAAAAATGGCTTCTGCACGGATGGTCCCAAAGTTTTCGGAAAAATTTTAGATGACTAAATGATGTTTGGTTAAGTTGTCGCTGGAAGACTTATGCCACAATTGACTTGTTTAAATTATCAAACTTTAGTTTTTGTGATCTGGTTCAGCGAAATGTTTTATAAGCCAGATTCGTACCGAAATTTACAATCTAGTTGGGCGAATACCCGAGCATGATGTCGTTGCCATTTATCGTGAACAAGATATTTATTTATCAACAATTTATCAAACCATAAAGTAAAAAGTAAAGAGGGTACACGCAGCGTTAATTTGACCCAAAGTGGTCGACCACGAATTTTGAGCCAAGTGAGGGAACAAAAAATGGTTAAAGCTGTTGAGGACAAAGTTGAAATTTCATAGCGGAATATAGGTTGAAGATTCGGCGTTTCAAAGACCACTATTTTTCGAACAATTTCCCGAAATAATGTGGTGTTTCGAGAAAGAAGGAAGGCACCAAAAATATACCACGACTCAGTTAGAAAGAATACCCAGGTGTGAGTAGGTGTTCTCGTGCGCTAAGGTGCATTCATTTTGTAACTAAATCGATTGTAATGGACGATGAGAAATATTTCATCTCGTCCTATTTAGAGATAAAGGAAAACAACCGTTTTTATACCGGCAACATAGAAAGCACACCAGACAATAACAAATTCAAAGGTAAATCAAAATTTGAGGACAAAATCTTAGTGTGGTGTGCCATTTCGGAGGTAGGACTTATCTCGCAACTGTACATTCGCTGTGTTCTAGAAGAAACCTTAACTGCACAAATTTACATTCAAAGATGCCTTTCTAATCTGCTTCGGTTTTTAAATACACATCATGGCAATTATTATATTATGGTTTAGCCTGATCTAGTTTTATGCCATTATGCTAGAGTTACTAGAGACTGGTATAACGCAAAGAACATAAGCTTTGTTCCTAAATTAAACAATGTACCTCAGGCTCGGCCAATAGAGGAATTTTTGTTCGATATTGACCAGAAAAGTGTGTAAAAATGGATGGGAAGCTGCAGCTGCGACTAATTACGACGTCGAATTATTCAAAAAATGTGAGAAATTGATCCTGCTGTTGTCCGGAGAAAAACGGGATAAGGCAAAAGAAAACTGGAACCATCGAAGATAATGGCCCACTGTCAATAATTTGAAGATTAAGTATTTATTGTTAATTGTTGTGATGATGAAGTTTTTAAATGATTTTTTTAAAGAAATCTTTCTATCCTCCTTATTGAAAGTTATACTTTCAAAAACTGTTATGATAAAATATTAGATGAATTGAATTTACTGTAGAATTTTAATGAACAAATACCACACTAAAAATGTGTTAATCACGTAATACTTTTGTAGATATAGACCCTTATGTAGTATTTCAGATATCTCACTAATATTTTCAAAATTAATTGAATTTCCATAAATTGTGAACTAAATGATAAATATGCTTATTCTCTGAATATACCCTACGCATATATTAGAGATCTTTCGCATATATAATTTTAGATAATGTTAATTTAAAATTTTAGTTGCAAAAAAATGTTCTATATACATGGTTTGAAATGAATCTATAATTTATGACTTCAAAATTATTATAGTTTAAATATTTTGAATTTTATTGTCAAATATATTATTTTTTATTTGTTTCAGGTAATGGCCGAGTAATATAAATGAATAAAAACTGGCGTCGTCGGTAAGTCTCAAGCCTTTATAGCATATTGATTTCTGAGAAAAATGGTTTATTCTTAGTTAATTAATATTTATGAAATAATTTGGCAAACAAGCCGAAGCTTCTGAGATACAGTGGTTGTATATCATCAAGAAAACAGGCAAGAAATAGGGCTTGGAACGTCTTTCGGTTACATTTTATCTTCCTAGCACTTAATATTTTGTATTCGCGTAGAATATAACATTGGAATCTAAATTGTTTAGGAAACGGTGCCAAAGATTAAAGTATTTATTGCGTCGTAGATGTATAATAGAGCTCACTTATCGAATACAAATTACTTATCGTTGAAATATCAACTTTCTGTATATAACTTTCAACAAAACTTCGCAAAAAGTAAACACTGAACAAGGTTACTTAGTTTATTAAATTCTCTCATACAAGTAAACATTTTTGATTTCATCTTTATTATACCTAAATTTGAAGATTTTGTGTTACTGAATCGTGCCTTGTACTTCCAACATTATACTAAAAAAATTTACTCGAGATAATTGACATTTTGAAAATAATAATGATTATCATTCGTTATGGCATAGTGGGGTTGGCCTTGATAGTTATATTTTGTGAACTAGTTCGCCACAACTACTTCACAATGAAGAACTAGTTCGCAGAACTAGTTCTTCAAAACACTTTTTACATTCTGAGTGAGAAAATCTCCAAAACCAGTGAATTCTTCAACAGCCTCTTCAGGCGATGAAAACCGCTTAGCACGCATTTTATTTTTGATGTTTCGAAAGAAATAAGAAGAAATCATGGGGCGCTAAATCGGGCGAATATAGGTAATGAATCATTAATTTGATCTTCCTATTGGTCAAAAACTCGACAGTTTGTCATGCTGTGTGAGCGCTTGTATTGTCATGAAGAACAATGATTTGTCGGTTTATGTTGTTTTTTCTGATTTCATCGATAACTTCCGGCGAACAAATTGGCGTATACCGGTCAGCATTAACTGTTAGTCGATCTTCTAATGCAACAGTTGCAACATGACCCGTTTTTCGGAAGAAACAAGCAATCATTCTTTTCGAAACGCTTCGTGACCGCACCACTTTTGTTGGTTTAGGTTTATTTTGAAACAGCCATACAGTCGATTGCTGTTTAATTTGAGGCTCATGTGAACATATCCAGGATACGTCACCTCCTACAATGTTATATACAGAATTTGAAACACGAAAATAATTTTTTTCCTAGCACCATTTGACACGTGCCTGTTTTTGCTCGTCATTTAAATTTTGAGGGATCCAACGGCTGGAGAGCTTCCTGACATATAAATGATCATGCAAAATCGTATGTATTTGTTTCACCGCGATGCCTAAGGACACCCCTATCTCACTGTATGTCACATGTCGATCTGTTAAAATCATTTCACGCACAGCACCGATATATTTCTCAGCAACAGAGGTGCATGGACGCCACGAAGATCGTCACCAAATGTTGGTCTTCCACGTTTGAATTCTGTGAACCATTTTTAAACCATAGTTTTGGATGGTGCTTCATTCCCAACTACCGAACGAAGCTTTTCCATACATTGCTTTGGTGTTAAACTGTATCGAAAATCGTAAAAAATCACTCGAAAATCATCATTCAAAATTTCCATTTTGGATACAACTATTACTTTGTTAAATTCTGTTGAGACAAAATTGTTCGGTTTTAGATCGAACTGTCAACTGAATTATAGGTTAAAAATATCAAATTTTACCAATATGATAATTGTGGAATGCCGGCAATTCAAGGAGTACTTGATTCCACGAATATAGCAGTATCCCTTGTATATTACGCTGATCAAGTCAATCGGTAACACAATAATTTTCAGGGAAATTTCTCAAGAAAATATGGGTTACGAACTATGATATACAAGGGCGGTTTGACGAGGGAGTGACTTTCTAATGAAATACTTATTTTAGGGTAAAAAATAGTTTTTTTTTCTATAACCACTTTAAAACACAAGAAATCAAATGGAAAGACTTAACAAAATTTAATATTGTAGAATCTAGTTATTACATTTTTGGGATGGTAACTATTAGTAACATACTAATAGATTTTCTACAAGCTTTCATGAAGGGTTTCAAATATTAAGGAAGAATTATCTTGTACGCCACCGGAACTATTGGATGCAGCAAATAAAGCCACTTCCAAAATTCTACCATCGAAATCAACACAAACTACTTAAAAAAATTTCAATTTAAATACTAGCTTAATTCGGTCGTTTTCATTGGCTTGTGGATTCAAATAATCTTCAAGCTTATAGCAAATTTTCAATAAGACTGAAAATTGCTTGACCGCGTAAGCTAACTTTACTTTTTAATTCATTGATATTCTGATTAGTTTCTGCTTCATTTATTTCATCGATATTTACTGCATGTTCACAACCGTGTATTATTTTTGCAGAATCTTATATTCGTTTTTCTAATTTATTTGAATTAAAAACTAATCGCAATAATTATACATATATTCATTAAATTCCTATGACGCAATAGAATTTTACAATTAAAAAACGACCCCCGTTTAATTAATGTACATAATTGATATTTAAATTATATTTTGAATTATTAGCATTCGTAACATTCAAATTTACTAACGTTCTCATTATTGGTGTTTTCAATTGTTCTCATTGTTTCAAGAACTTTATCTGAATAACTACTGTTTATTGATGACTTGAAAACGTTTCGTTTGATCAACGATGCCGAAGACTTCAGTCGGACTAATTACATCGCATGGTGTAAACAATATACAGCTTTATCCCGGTAAATGTAAAATTGTTTTTTCCGAAGATCTAGTGTTATAAATTATTATTGCAAATTTAACAGCGCCTCAATTATTTGGAGTAGTAGTGTCAAAATGCTGAGTGTATTATTCGATTACACGTTATATTTTAAAGTCATGAATATTTTTGCTTAAATTTTCAAGTTTCTTTGGTTCCTAAACGACTGATAATTATTATAATAATTTTATTAAATATAAATATGTAAATTATTAATTATTATTGGTGTTACATTATTTTAGCATGCTTACTCTTTCTTTTCTTTATAAAAGAGTTTCTTTTATAATTTAATTCACAATTTCATTGAGAGCCCTATGTTATTTCAGCAGCTAAGTTCCTTGGCACCTCAATTCTTTTCAGGACTAAATAACACTCTTTATTCACCATTTTCTAGAGGAAATTTGATAGTTTATATGTTCTTCAATTTCTTCTGGTACTTTGGGTTGGACGCCAGTAAGTCCAGGCAATTGAGCACAGTGCTCTTTGTACTACCCCCAATAGACCTCTCAGTTCCACTTTATCAGTCTTGTGTCCTCGTAAAAGCCACTCTCCTCCTGAGGGTAAATTGAGTACCCTCATAGGATCCAATAGGTTTCTCCTAAAAGTTTCTGTCAGAGTCCCTTCAGTTCCTTACAAATGCATGTTACATGAAGGCTAGTTTCCTCCTGTTTTTCACATTTCTTACACCAGAGCTCGCTAACCAAGCCCATGCTGTAGAGATGCTTCCTTAAAAAACAATGTCCGGTTATTAAGCCGGTAATAATTTTAATTTCTTTTTTGTTACTACGAATTAGGTTAGCCGACAGCCCAGTGCCCAACTCCTCTAGTAGTGTCTTAGTATGGAGTCGACTTTCCGTTAGCCTCCATTTCTTCTTATATTCTCTTTCTAGCCATAACCAGATCTCCCTTCTAGCAGAATCCTTAGCGAGTCCAAATACAGGTTCTTATCCTATCAAATTCCTCTTAGAACTTTCCTTGGCCAGTTTGTCGGCTCATTGCCTTTAATCTTCTCATGTCCTTGTATACATACCAGTGACACAGTATTGTCTTGGGCAAGTGTGTTGAGGACCTATTTACAATGTTTGGCCAATTTGGACCTGTTAGATAGATTTATAACGGCTTAAATAGCTGCCTGCTTAGTTGATTTTTCGTTTGTCCAGCTGACTTCCCGAATTTCCTCAATATAGGCTACAACTGCAAACAATTCAGCCTGGAGAATCGTGGCATGTTTCCCCGGACTTAATGATTTCTTCCTTCAAGGGCATATTGCTCATATACCTCCACCTATACAACGATTGTATTGTAATCCATTTGTGTACCAGGTGAGGGCGCCCTAAGCGCCTCTGTGACTTTTTGCCTGCTCCCTGGTCGGTATAGATATGTTCAGCTTGGCTGTAAACATAATTTCTGGTGACCCACTGTCCGCCGGCATTTGTTGTATCGGCTCTCCCAGAGTTGATATTACAAATTCCACAGTACTCTGTTCTGATGGCCCTCTACAACCTTATTAAGATGCCATAAGCCATTAGCCATAAACTTACTTTATATGTTGTGTGCGCCAATTATAATAAGATTTCTCAATATTCCCGTACTGACTTTAATGTCACTGCAACTTAATCACAATAACGAAACAATATAAACTCAATGAACTCACATGTGTAGTAAAGTTTGATTGTCACGCTTAAAATATTAACCACATACGAAAAAAATGTAAGGTTGTACCTGAAATACGAAATAGCTAATCAAATACAATTTCTAGGATTCAGAAGGAAATAAAATGCTTTAATCACATATATAAATAAAACAAAGTGAACGTAGTGATAGTTGTAGTAAAAATACTATACACTAGATTACAAGACTGAACGGAATGTCAAGCGACGTAAATGTAAGTAGCTTAAGCAAAGTATGGCAATTAAAAGGATGTCATTTGGGATTATCGAAGTGTTAGGAATCAAAACAAATCATTCGGAAGATATAGTGAGGAAAAAACGTAAACGCTAATAATAATATCATGACTGGATTAACTAGACATAAATATTAGGAATTAGCAAGGCATGTTTTACTAGGGCTTACGAATAGGAGGAAACTGTTTGGTATGGGCACGTAAATTGTACAAATGACACAAGGCAATTGAAAATTCTTAAGGAAGGGGCAAAATTAAGAGAAAATAATTAACAAAACAATTTGAAACATACTTAAGTGGGTAATACCTGGCCATTTTTTCGTATATAACAAAAGCATTTTTAACCCTAGAATAATAGCGCTATGTTGTGCATACGTTATTACTAACGACATGTCAAATTTACGTGCTATATGTATATATAAATATTTTATAAATAAATAAAACTATATGTTTATAAATCTTTAGAAAACGTTTATTAAACGAAAAAAGTAAACACTAAATGATGAACTGAGTAAACCTGTTTAGTAAATATTGTAGTTTATTTCAGTAAGGGAAATTTAAAGAGCGAATAAAGTACATAGAATAAAAAAAACATAGTTACAACTCTTAATAAAATATAAACAAATTTTAATCCTTTTTGTCAATACTACTGCCCAAACATATTTTTACCTGATGTTCACAACATAAGGCGCGAAAACATTTATAACATTATGTGCTTGTCATTCTTTTCTTTACGGCACGGCATAAACTGCAGTATGTCCTTTTTCCTTTTTCCTGGTTGTTTCCTTGATTTTCTGTTATGGGTTTTTCTTGCTTTAAACTATTGGTTATACATTTTTTTAATTTTCTAGGAAGCGATGGAATAATATTTTGCAATCGCTCCCGTTGTCATGGCCTTGTTAATTTTTTTAGAAGTCTAAATAGAAACGCTTGCCTTGATAATGCCTTTGAACCTCTTTCTATTGCATTGTGGTGATATATTACATATGCCTTAACAAATACAATATTTAGTATATTGTAAAAGAAATAAAGCCGCCGGCTTCTAGTTTTTCCATTAGCACACATGTCTCCAGACATTTGATCGAACGTATCAACAGCCCCTTTTGTTCAATTGTACGTATGGCTCATTTCTGGATTTGATGTTTGCTGATTTACAGTATCGGTAAAATGCATTGTCGAAAGTAAAAAAACTAATTCATTTTGTTTGGGTTTGTAAGACACTAAAGCTATTTTATCATCGAATGCAAATATAGATGTTCCACAACTGTGTCATTTATGTTTAAATAAATCTAAGGGTATTTTAGATTTGTTTTTGCGGAGTATCCCAACTATTGTAAAATTATAAGGACGATCAAGTAGTTTCGTGGCTAAAGGAATGCTGGTAAACCAATTATCCATGGTAATATTACGATTACTACCATAAAGTGGCTTAGTCAAATTTGTAACGAAATAATCTGCTAACGGTACACCTTTTGTCTCCGTCGACTTTTCCAGATAGGGGCTTACATTAATTGTATTTAGTAGCAAACCATTACAATTTTGATGCCGCATTTATTAGGGCATATATATGCGAAACGGACAATTGCCTCGAAATCAAGAAGTTGTTCGTCGATTGTGACATATGAACCGGCATTGTAACTGTTAAAGCAGTTATAAATAAATATATTCCAAATGTTGGAAATTGGGGCAAAAGTGCTTTAGTCTTTGCGTTGTTGTCTCATAACGTGATTATCAAATCATGAATTTATCAAAAAGTTAAATCTTTCTTTGCTCATAGTTGCCTTATATATTTTTCTCAAATAGCTAACATCGAACAAAATTTTTGTTGACAGGTGATTATTCTTTAGAGCAGCAGATAAAAATAATAACCCCAGTAATGCTTTGAGTTCAGTTAGTGCACATCTGATACATCTGATACAGTAGCGCTCTTAATTTTGTACCTTTCTCGTAGTTCCGCAATTTTCTGGTTTGTACGTAGTATTATTTCACTTAAAATTTCATCACTGAAAAATAAACTTAAGGCATCAATGGGTTCTGCTGCGTTTTTGGCTAGGTGCGTTGGTACTGGTCGAATGTAGACTATATATTTCGTTGGAGTCTTTCCGCCTGCGTTTTGCATAGGAGTAGTTTGCCATATGTGACCATTCTTTCCTAAATATGCTAGTTTATTTGAACTTATAACAGCGTTTTTGGGTCTTTGTGGTTCACTGAAGCTTCCATGAGGTGTTAGAGGTTGCGCAGCCCTCATTCCTTTATTAGGAGGTTGTTCATCCATTTCTCTCAAAACTTTTCTTTTAATTTTCCATACATCCTCCAGTTGAGTTATATACGCATCTTCATCAAGTTCGTCAGGAACATAGTCACTATCAGCATCACTGTCATCGCTATCGAACGGATTTTGTTCCACTATGTCTCTTTCATTGTCACTTACGTCACTAAAATCACTTGCATTTATAATATCTTCTACTTACTTTTCGGTAAGGGCGCGTTTTATGTCTACTTTTGTATTCTTGGACGTTTTATCATAAGCTAAGTAATAACTAGCAATCATGATAAGGAGTCCGGACACATGACGTAGTCGTGTCCCGACTCGATCGATTGCCCCCTTCACCCCCCCCCCCCGCTTACTCTCCCCGCCGCTGTTGCCGCTGTGGATAAAAACCAAAGGTTTTAGATAACTTACCTTTCTCTCGCTTCGAATTCAAATTAGTTATTATAATTAGCAACAGCGGCCTCGCTTTATTCATATAAAAGAGCAAACTTCCACAGCCTCTACACTTTGTGTAATACTATTCAGGTAAGAAACACCAGCTACAATGTCTAATGTATATTTTAATCAAGAATTGCCAAATGTACCAGTAAATAATGTTGAACCAAACGTTAGTGAAGCAAGTACAACCGAAGTATTTCAATTAGACCCTGATGGGTTTTATGACGAATCCGATGGTTTTTGTAAATTAAATGTAAGTAGTTTAGATTCAGTAAAACATCGCCTTTTGAAATTTAAACAGTTAGCACCCGAAGGTAGTGCAAATGTCAGCCGGTTCAGCTTCGACGGACATGTTCTAGAAATTTTTCCAAATTGGGCATTTCGGCCTGTATATGACGCTTCTTCACATCCTAATTATGATTTTACATGTTCCCAATTTATTTTTATATATGATACAATAGATCAGAAATGCGCGATTTCATGTATAAATTGTTTACCTAAATTCCGAAAATTAACAATCAATTATTATGATATTACATTTTGGTACATTCATGAGCATAAGTTAATCCACACACATTGTAGTTGGTGTTTGTACCCGACTAGTATTAATTACTCTTGCATTCTCAACGAATTAATTATGGCTGAAATGAGTCTTCCACCCATGGTTATTAGCAGTCAATCGCGTTGTAGGTCAATGAATTTACAAGATTGGGAAACTCATTCGGCTACACTTAATTTTTAATTTAATGTTTATAATGTATACTTGTTTTTAAAAGCTGCCTTCAGAACACGATGGAGAATCAACTTCAATTACAACAGATCGAGATTGGTGTCGAAGTTACCGAGAATTGTCAACAGGAATGTCTTCTGAACTTAATCGAATTGATTTGGATGGATCCCTTCCAAGTACCTCTACTAATAATGTGGTTGGAAATGTCGATATCGCATTGCGTGAAGGACCAATACCTAACTGGCAAACGGATTTGCAAGAACTTCTTGATGCCACTGCGGAAAATATCGAAGGAGATGAAGGACGTGAAAATAGACGTAGGGTCCGAAATTTCGTTCGAGAAGTTTGTGGAGCTCTTAAAGGAAAAAAACTTATTCATGATGTTTTGCCAAACATTACTTCCGAGCAAAATGAAAGATATTTTAGTAGATGTATACAGCAAAAATTTAAAGGAGGATGTTTCATCTGGGTGTGGCATGAAGACCACGCCCACATTATCCACGATTGTTCCTGGAGTGGAGGATATTGTAGATGTTCCCGAATTGTTGGATTGCCTATCAAGCGAAATTCACGCCGAATTAGACGAACATTCGACATCACTCACCAATATATCTTCAACCTCACAAAATATTTCATGGAATACCCCAGAAGGATATTGTACTAAGCACACGTAAATTTGACGTGTCGCACTTTAGTTTAGTCCAAAGCAAGACCTAGACTAACCTTAAAACCAGGTAACCCTACTTCCTCATCGTAGTAAAAGAATGGTAGAAAGCATTGCCGGCACGATAGGTTTCTACATAAAATTCAGCAAATGCACTAGTCATTTTTACAAAATGGATACGTAAAACTTACGTGCGGTATTGTTCTAGGATTAGTAATATAAAAATATTATTAAAAATCGGGTGTGGAGTACCGGATCATATTTTTGTGAAAGTTGCTTTCCAGACATGTATAACGTGTTTAGTCCTGTTAAGGATTCGCCAGTGCATGTTGCTGGGGAATATAAAATTCAGAACATAACACCCTTACTGCATACAATTAAGTTACAAAATACAGCATAGAAGAACATTCAGCGCCGTTCATTAACAAAACTCAACATCACGAACGTCAAACCAGCGATTGCCGTTCTTGTAATAAGTATAAATTTGGCAAGTGATTTACAACAGAAGAACATAGCCGCAACCGACTAGGAATTAATTAAAAAACTACACAAAATAGTACACAAGATACGAATTATAGGATTCCGAGCTATATCTTAAATTAACAGGTAACTATTTCTTATGTTACTTGTTAGACTCGTATACACGTAAATATATGTGTAAAAATTTAAGACTGCCAATAGTATTAGTATTTATTATTTTATAATACTATAATAGTACATGTAATATTATTATTATACCATTACATGTAGGTATAACATGATTAATTTGTAACAACCTTCAGCTGAATTTTAAACACTTTACTCGTATTTTTTGCTCATTTGTCAATATTAGATTTCATCAATATTATCATATTTTGAAGTAAATATTCTAGTATTTAAAATATACATACATATATGTTTGAGTGAAATTATAAAAACTTATAAAACAATATCGGAATGAATTCAAAATTGGGTGTAGAATATTTTTCACTTCCCATATTTCGTTATGCGGACCCTAGGCGACCCAGAATACAGGAATGCTACACTTACATAAATTTTTCCATTTGTATTTTAAACTAATAGTATATATCAAAAACAATTTATTTTTACAACAAAGACACAAAATTAATAAACAGGAAAGGAAGAATTTTAATTTGATGCTGTTTGCCACTAACATGTGAACAACTTGTTTTCTTTTCTTTGACACCTGAGAGTTTTGCAGTGTTAACTTAAAAGTTTTCTGTTTGTTTTAATTTAATGTTCTTCTGTGTAGTTTTAGCAAATCTAATTTAGTAGGCGAGGTGCTAGAATGAAGAGTATTTTCACTCTACTCTGTGAAATGCAAATTTTTACAATTTCGCTAGGGAAACAGACTCGCATTAAATTCTGTGGAGATGCGATGCTGATAAAATGATTTAAAAATCTTTATTGAAGTGTTATAGAGCAGGCGGTGAGAATATCTAAGGAAATTTAAATTTAAATTTAAACTAATTTATATATTCCCTAATTACATTCTTAGTTCGTGCATATAACTGATTGCTCTGGGAAATATTCTACATTAGTTAACCTTAATTATCATGTGTTAATCTAAATTGCATTTTACCGCTTACATAAATTTCTGTTCTTATCGTTAGGGAATTGGTTTCATATGAAGTAACAAGTAAAACAGAATCCAAGAATACGTATCACCAAATTAGCTTATTAAAAAACCTCTGCATATTAAAGAAAAATTCGTTGATGTTTCAGAAAAAATAAGAATAAAGACATGGTAAATATTGTTAATTCGAAGTAGCTGAGAACGTGCAGATTGGACAACGTATCAGATTATTTGAAAAGTTTGAACATTTATTAACATAATTATTCAATATGAGAATATCTAAGGAAGAGAATATCTAAGGAAATTTAAATTTAAATTTAAACTAATTTATATATTCCCTAATTACATTCTTAGTTCGTGCATATAACTGATTGCTCTGGGAAATATTCTACATTAGTTAACCTTAATTATCATGTGTTAATCTAAATTGCATTTTGCCGCTTACATAAATTTCTGTTCTTATCGTTAGGGAATTGGTTTCATATGAAGTAACAAGTAAAACAGAATCCAAGAATACGTATCACCAAATTAGCTTATTAAAAAACCTCTGCATATTAAAGAAAAATTCGTTGATGTTTCAGAAAAAATAAGAATAAAGACATGGTAAATATTGTTAATTCGAAGTAGCTGAGAACGTGCAGATTGGACAACGTATCAGATTATTTGAAAAGTTTGAACATTTATTAACATAATTATTCAATATACAGTGATGGGCAAATGTGTGGAACCATGTAAATATCTGTTAAATTAAAATAAATATTGTAACAAAATTTTAGACACAAAAATTAGGGATGAGGATTATTAGAAGTATTTTTTAAACATACAGAGTATTCAAAAAATGTAACGTACTAAATTTATAATTGTAATTGATTTTTTTAATTTTGTGATTCTCCTCGAAAACACGATTTCAACAGACCATAACACTTGCGGTCTACAGTATTTTTGATTTATTAATTGGCAAGGAATAGAAAATAAACTTATCATGCAAACAAAGTCAAACTTAATTGTAACGGGTGTTCAGAAACATTCGAAGTCAAAGTAGTCCTTGAAAATATGGAAGACATGTCTGAGATAGATTAATTTTTGACAGACAACAGTTGACATTTAATAATTATTACAAATCAGATATACTTAAGTGAAGATATACGATTTTTTGTTCAAAGCCCACTAGACTACAAATGTTTCTGAACAGCCATTATGAGATTTTCAAAATGGGCGCCAGCTACTTCCTAACAATAAGCCAATCTGTGTAAATTCTCTTGTAACTCTCTACTATGATGTAGACTCGCTATGATGTATGGTGAAATGTTTCGCATCGTTTCATTAATTTCTGGGTTAGGTAAGGTACACTTTCTGTTTTAGATATCCAAGCAAGAAGTAATCTAGTGGATTGATTTCGGGAGAACATGCGGGCCATCCAATTTCGTCTCTGCTTCCAATCAATACATCTGTGGCAAAAGTTCGATCTAATAAATCTCGAACGATAACTGAATAGTAAAGGGGTGCCCCATTCTGCTAAAACTAGATGTTTTGTGGAAGTTGAAAATTTTCTCCAATGCAGAAATAATCTGGTTATTTAAAAGTTTTAAATATCTTTAACCATTTCTGTTTTTACAAATACCAGCCCAAGCGTTAAGCCTTCCAGAGTATTGCAAATGCGCCTTACGTATACAGTGAGGATTACTCTGTGTCTAATATACCGACAGCTATGTCTATGAATGGTACCGTTCAAATAAAATACTATATCATTTACAAAATTGTTATTACGATTACAAATGTTCATCATTGCTTCACAAAATTCTTGCTTTCAGTCGATTTCATCATCAGAGAACTCTTGAACGAGGAGAATTTTATGAGGATGGTATTCTTCTTTTTTAAGAATTCTTCCTACTGAACGTCGACTGATATCATACTTTTGCGCCAGCTCGTTTGTAGATAAATGGGGAGCTTCCTCTACAGATTTGGCAATATTTTGATTTTTTTGCAAATTGCGAACAGCGCAATTTATGTTATACCTGTTTATGACAACAGAACTTCTAATTGGCTGCCGATTAGGATGTATAGTACTAAAAAGGATACATACTTCCTGATGAGTTCTTGTCCTACCACCAAAACTCATCACCATATTTGTATTTTTCTCTTTCAACTTAATTCAACCATTACTGACAAAGAACAATTTTTTAGTGACACCTTTAAATGCCACAAACTACTAGACCTTGTGATAAAATTTAAAAATTGTTATATTACTTTTAACTTTTGTTCGGCAAAAAAGATTTAATTATAGTACTTATATTTCGTATTGCAAAGGTTTTTATTTAAACAATCACACCTACGTATCAAGCAATATTTATGATTTTGAAAATATCGAGAGATAAATATTCTAAAAATCCTAATTTACGTACCAAAATTTCAAGCTAAATACTTTAGACTCCAAATATTATAGCTTGTTGAAATCGTGTTATCGAGCAGAATCCTATCAATTAAAAAAAGTATAACTCTAGTACGTTTGTTTTCTTAACACTCTGTAGTTTTAAAAAATACTTTAAATGGTGGTTATTCGTGCCTAATTTCCGTGTCTATGTATATATATATTATATATATATATATATATATATATATATATACAGGGTTATGATAAAGTAACGCACAAAATTCATAAAGCGTACAATGTCCATTTTTGAAAAAAATGCAAAAACACGTCAAACAGTTTAATTTATTCCGCGTCTTTTAACGTAAGTCAAAAAAATAAAACGTCAAATTTGTCAAAGTTATGACGTCATCAATATTTTTTTTAAAATATGAAGCTTGGTTTATTTTTACTTTATTTGATAAAGCTTGTTTTTCTGCATTATAAAGAAATAATTGAAGTAGGGGTCACATAAGAAAAAACTGAGAGAATTAATAAAAAACAAAATAAACTTTATTATAGTAATAACATTTAAATTAACGAAACAGTCCATTAAACCAAAACGATTTCTTACAGGAATTCTTCAAACTGTGTCCCGTTCACTATCTGACATAGGCCAAGACGATGGTAGACCTGATTTACAGAGTCCTCGATCATCTGCGGAGTTATACGAATCATTTCATGTCTAATTCGTTCCATTAAGTCTTCTAAATTGTCTGGTCGGTTAACGTAGACCCGACTTTTTAAATGTCCCAACAGAAAGAAATCAAGGGGGGTGAGATCAGGTGACCTAGGTGGCCACTCCATTGGTCCACGTCTTCCAATCCACCTTCCTTCAAACTGGTTATCCAGAAACCTTCGAACATTAAGACCATAATGTGGTGGTGCACCATCTTGTTGGAACCAAATACTGGGATCCAAGTTTTCCCTATTATTTGGATCCAGAAATGCAGCATTAGATCCGGAAGCACTGCCATACGAAGATGTTCCAAATATCGCTCAGCTGTTAAATTCCCACGAAAGAAATAAGGACCAATAAATTTTCCCCTGACGATTCCTACCCAGACATTAATTTTTTGGGGGCGCTGGGTGTGTTTTGTCTGAATCCAGTTGGGATTTTCCCGAGCCCAGTAGCGACAATTGTGTCGATTTACTGTACCACTTAAATAAAACGTTGCCTCGTCTGAAAATACTGCACTATTAAGCAAATTTGGATTTTCGTCACAATGCCTCATGAAGAGTTCACAAAATTCCAAACGTCTGTCCGGATCATCTTCTGAGAGTTCGTGAACAAGTTGAAGTTTGTATGGGTGCAGTTTTTCTTTTTTTAAAAACTTTACTACAAACGACTGACTAACATCTTGTTGTAAGGCAATTTCTGCTGTAGTTGCGTGAGGGTTGTCTTCTAATGACAGCAAAATATCTAACATTGCATCGTCGCTTATTCCCGGTCTTCCAGATTTTGGAGCATCACTTACGCTTCCTGTTTCATTAAATTTTGCAACAATTCGGCTCACTGTGCTTCTAGCAATTGGAGGTCTTTCAAAATGTGTTTCGTTAAATAAAGCACATGCTTCTTCATGACTTCGAAGTCTATCGCCGTAACCTACCATCATTAGAATTTCTATCCTTTCTCTTTCCGTTAAAGGAGCATAATAAAATTGGTATGACACTAATTGTAAGACTGACACTGACAAACAGTTGTTTTATTACTAGGTAACTTTAAGTTTTAATTCTTTTAATATTTAGTTTCTTTTCATAAATTCAAAAACTAGTTTATTTTGTTTTTTATTAATTCTCTCAGTTTTTTCTTATGTGACCCCTACTTCAATTATTTCTTTATAATGCAGAAGAACAAGCTTTATCAAATAAAGTAAAAAAAACCAAGCTTCATATTAAAAAAAAATATTGAAGACGTCATAACTTTGACAAATTTGACGTTTTATTTTTTTGACTTATGTTAAAAGACGCGGAATAAAATAAACTGTTTGACGTGTTTTTGCATTTTTTCAAAAATGAACATTGTAAATTTTATGAATTATGTACGTTACTTTATCATAACCCTGTATATATATATATATATATATATATATATATATATATATATAACAATTGATAAATTATTGGAGTTTTTCGGCTTTTATAACTCCAATAATTTATGAATTTTAAATTATAAATGACAGTATATTAATGTCATGTTTATATATGTGAAGTTGACATCGATAAAAATGACATTATTCAGAAATGCATTCTAGTTTAATAGTAATAATTCATGCCTTAGAATTCCTCAACAGTTTGATATCAATTACAGAGGGCATTGACAATTCATGAGTTATTATTATGTCTGCGCCCGTGGGGCGACTTAATATGTGCAGCTGTCGGCATTTGCCTAGAACTAGAAGGAAAATAACGAAAATCTACTCGGACAGCCTAGTCCCGTATCTAAACTCAGGACTGCCAGCATGATTAGCCACTGTGTAGATATTTAAATAATATATCATAGATATTTAGTTGCTCCTATTGTATACCTGGTATTGGAATATATGGAACAAAACATTATCAACTCATTAGACTTCAACGCCATTTTGTTTAAAAAAATATGTAGCCGACATCATAATATATATACCGATAAATAAAATAGACTACCTTTTAAATAAATTCAACAACTTTGACAACAAATTAAAATTCACAATTAAAGATGAAATTAATAAGAGTATTAATTTTCTTGATATTTCTTTAACCTATGATAGACATGGTACTATTTATACAAATTGGTACGACAATTAACAGTATTCAACAAAATGATTGTAAATAATCTGACTAATAGAGTAGTAAAACTATTACACACTCAATACAGAAAAGATAGTACCAAGAAAATTAAAACGAACTTAACAAACAATAACTATCCGCCACAACTTATGAACAAACAATTAAAAAAAGAATCCACCAAATATACAACACCGTAGACACTAATAACAATTTAAGCAATGAAACAACATATATCACGTTTCCATTTGTTACACAATTATCAGAAAAAATAAAATGTACTTTCAAAAAATACGACATGCCCACAACATATAAACGTAGCAATACAAATAAACATCTATTATCAAAACTAAAACCTAAAATAGAAACAAAATTGAGAAAAACATGTCATCTATAGAATATCATGTCGCGATTGCGATAGTTACTACATAGGCCAAACTAAATAATATTTATACAAAAAAGTACAAGCCCACAAATTCTCCAAATCAGACCAAAACTGCTTTATTTTCAGACAAACTGCAACGCGATCACCATTTCGATTTTGAAAACACACAGATAATCGATAAAAAACAACATACAGTAAAAAGGGAAATTAAAGAAATGATTAACATTAAACAAGTGACATAAAATATCTAAGCAGTATATACTATAACATGATAATATAATGTAACGATCTGCAATTTACTATCATGAATAATTCAATTGTTATATAAATATCTATCATATGTCATTTAAATATCTCCTGAGTGGCTTCTCATGCTGGCAGTTCATGTTTAGATCCCTGATTAGACTGTCGGATAGGTTTTCGTGGTTTTCCTTCTCGTTCCAGGCGAATGCCGACAGCTGAACATCTTAAGTCGCTCCACAGGCGCAGATGTAATAACTCATGACTTGCCAATGCCCCTGTAATTGGCGTCAAGCAGTTGGGCAATGCTATGGCATGAATTATTATTATTAAACTTGAATATATTTTTGAATCATGTCACTTTTATCCGTGACAACTTCACTTTATAAATATGACATTAATATACTGTTATTTGTAATTTAAAATTCCTTGAAAAAAAAAGTCAGTAATTTCGGAAACATGTTAAATATTTACATACATATTAAAGTAAAACAGACCTTAAAACGCCGAATATCTAAATCTACTATATATATATATATATATAACAATTGATAAATTATTGGAGTTTTTCGGCTTTTATATGAAATATTATTTACAAATATCAAGTTAGTATGTATGTAATTGCGAAGTAAGGGGGGATGTAATCATTGCTGTCTACAAATTACAAAGCAAATCATATGAAAATTATATATACGAGTATATATATGTATATATATATATATATATATATATATATATATATCTTGACTAAAACTAAAAATGTTTTACTAACAATCAGGGGAATTTACAAATAACGATATTTCCAACACCATCTACTTTCCTTGATGTGTTTTTTGTCGGTACATTATATTTTGCTATTATTTAAATAGATTTTTGACTAACTAATAAAATGGAAGGCCTTTCACGTCTCTATACTTTCGAACCATGTATTTTTTATTATATCTTCGGGAGGGAGGGAGAATGTCTTTTAAAGGAAATTCTTATTTTTATTTTTCAGCATAATGCTCATCCAATTCTATACACTTAGCCTCGCAACATTAACTTTTTAATATGATTAATTTTTATATATTCATATATAGAGCTATAATAGGTTGTTCTTAATAACAATTATAGCAGATATGTTGGTATTTAGGTGATAATTGTGCACACAAAAGATGTTAAACTAATAAGTTTAAAGGATTAATAGTGACAGTGATACATATTATAATCATAATACTTATGTATCTCTTAGCTATTTTAATCATACATATAATGAGAGCGATAAGGAAATTCTCTTAGCTGCACATCATTTCCCATTCTTTGGATAAAACTTTTTCTAAACCTTTAAATATATTTATTCAAAAATATTTTTATTTTGCATAAAAATATAGTAAGTACATATTAAAAACAATCAATATGATTTAAATTATAGTCTGAATTATTATTACAGCAATATGTTGTATATATTAAAAATTACTCATTTTTAAAATGAGAACCTGAATCAAAGGGAAATTCTAAGGATGATCCAATGTTTACAATAAAAGTCAAATTTTCTAGCATTGTTATACATTAAAAACGATCCTTACACCGTTTGGGCATTTTTAATATTTATTTAAATTAATTGCTAATTCTAAGTCATCATAGGCTCTTTCAAAATTCAATATTATCATTTAATATAATTTATTTACTTTAATTGCTAATTATCGAACATCATAGGCTATTTCAAACTCTAATATCTTCATGTAACGTTTGTATATTAAAATATCTTGGATGTCACTATAACCGTTTCCCCGTTATTTTTAATCAGGAGCATTGGATCTACTCATGCACAAGGTAGACATCTTGAGATATTATGCGAATCATCGTTCTTACATTTGAATTTATATTTCATTATCGTTCCTTTTGGGCAATTTTAGGTAAACAGGACATCGTAAAATTTTTTTTTAGAATTTTGTAAACATATTAGGATCGTTTAACTTGTCGTATAACCATTTTTCAAGTAATTTAAGTCTTTACATTTTTGGTTTGCTTGGCGAGTCCTCTAGGCAAGACTCTCTTAAACTATTTGTTCCAGATCGCTGTAACGTTTGGTATAATTTTAATCATTACTAAAACCTTTAATTAATCCGAATTAATTATTTAATTTTTTATTGTGGCTTCCTCATTTGCTTTTTAATCATGTCATAATATCCGAGTAATTATCAATCTTTTATTTCAATATCCCGTATGGGGGTAGTACCTTTTTTGTTAACAATGACGTATTCTTCTTAAATTAAAGGACAATCATTCTTGGCGTTCTCTTCTTATTAGTCCCGCTTTGAAGTAAGTCGACGAGTGTAAAACTGGGAAGTCAATTAGAGTTGATACAGTGTTAGCTGTTCTGCATGAAGGCAAGCTTTGACAAATCGGCTTGTTTCATATAAATTCACTAGTGCAGTGATATTTTTAGTCGAGGGTATTGTTCCCCGGATTGGAAAAGTTTTACGCCCACGTGTTTGCTTCAGGTGAGTTCTGAGATAAGGGGACGGCTGTAATTATATCACGGCATTGTTCTCCATTTTGTTATACTACTCTGGAATCTTCCACTTATTCTTTTTCTTTTTCTTATTTATTTAGGGCCGTTATTATCTGCTAATAACGGCAATACAGGCGGAATTGCGTTAGACTGGTTTTGCTGAGAATTCAATAGGTGAAATCTACCAATTAGACGAGAGGATGATTCATCCGTAGTCATCTAATCACCCGGATACAGGAAATCAGCGTAATCGGATCTAAGGATAATCTTTTACTCCAGGTAGTGTGTAGAGAGTAACATTTTTGTGACCCCGAGTGTGAGTGTGAGTCCCGAAAAACAATATTAAGAGTGATTTTCGAGGAACGCATGGCGTTCTAAAACATTGTGTTCTACTCAACATTTTATTTTTTTTGGTCCCTTGCCTCATTGTAAAATTTAACTTAAGTTCATGTTCATATATTAATCGCGTAATCAGTTTTCTAGTTCAGTTAGTAGTATATTTTTTTAATAGTATCAATATCGCATATCAGATTGTTTAAAGTAAAGAAATTTGAGTAAATTAAATTTTAGTATTTTTTTTTAATCAGTAACGGATTCCGATTTAATTTTTATATCGAAATTTTGTTCAAATAAATATCTTTCCATTTATTTGATAATCATTCACAATTATAGAATAACATTCTAGTTACATTTTTTTTATATATCTTAAACACATTTTTGCATATACATGCTGAACCTGTTTTGATTACTATCTGATTGGAGTATCCAATTATATGAATACATTGACGGTTAATTATTTATTGAATTATTAATTTCTATTTGTGTGTACCACATAAGTACGTATTGCATATACTGTGTATATCGATCACCGATATCACCGATGCCATATCATATAGTTTTAGGTACGATAATTAATTTTGTTCAATAGTATTCCAACTGTGGAATAGTTTTTTTGTTTTGTTCCATACATATACCCCTCTGGTAGAGCTTATTTTTATTTATTTTTTTTAATTAATAAATATAATTATTGTTATAAACTCAGGGGTTTTTTTTATTGTCAACTTATTTAGTAGTACTTATTTATCCACTTCCTACGGCAGAGTCTGTGTTCTCTGGTGGTTAACGGTAAACATGGTGGCGCCCTTTTTTGTGTAAGAACCTCCACTCAACTCGCCTCTCTAACGGAGTTAGCCCTTTAGCCAAAAGATCTCCGGGGCAACCGTAAAGTTGAAGGTAAGTTGGATAGATTTAGGATAAAATTTATCGGCCCAAGTCTAGTGCTCCTGGGGGCACATAGCAGCATATTGTCAACAATATTATCTAAGCAACACATTTTGTTTTCTTCTGTGATGACAATATTTTTCCATGCATCTGCATCAATCATACCTAATCCTTCTAGCGATATATTTTTTACTTCGTCCAATTTAAATGACTTACTAATGTCCGCAGCATGATGCTTAATTTGAGCCCATACAAGTTTAACGGGGTACAGATTACAGTGATTACAGGTAAACATAAAACTGTTCTTCCTCACTTTCTCTAGCTATTTCATCAACCACGTATGAAACTGGATGATAGGATGCGTAATTTTTTACAAGCTCAAGCAATTCAATCTTTAGCATTATTTTATCGGTAAAATTCCTTTTGTTAAAAGGCATTTTATAAGTGGCTCCTTTTTCCACGATGACTTTCCTGTTTTAATAAAATGATAAGGCGCATCATCCACTACTATAACACAATTCGGCTCAGAAGAAGGTAATATATTTTGCATTCATACAGTGAACACTTCATTATTAATATTTTCATGATAATCTTGGATTTATCAGAATAATTGAAACATACATGAGTAGGTAAACCCCACCAGTTTTGTATAATACAAAGGTATTTTTAATAATATAAAATATTATTAAAAATCTGGTGTGAAGAACACTACTGATATTTTTGTGAATGTGTCCGAACATATCCCTCCCCAGAGACGTAATACGTATCTACGTCTCTGGAGAGGGATATGTTCGGACACGTTCACAAAAATATTAATAGTGAACCTGCATTTGTGTTTTTCACACAAGATTTTTAATAATATTTTATATTATTAAAAATACCTTTGTATCTTGGATTTAAATAACAAATCGACAATTCATAAAACCTGTCCTGCTGCCAGTGTGAAGCACAATTAGTGGCTATCCTTTTCCAGATGGATGTTTTAAACTAGTAGAAAGACCTTCAACCAATGCTTGCGTTGGACTAATTACCATTGTGTTTGTCCATATTTTTACTTTTGTGTAACCTGCATTCACCCCATCTAAATAATAGATTTTTCTGCCTTATACACAAAACTTTCTTATATTTGTCAAATAACGACGCCTCCATCAGATAATATCATTTCGTTCAATTAGTATGTTGTTTCATGTATGTTTTTCATATTTGAATCTTATTTTCTTTAGGAATTTCCAAAGTGATGTTTATTTTATAGGTCGTAAACTGGCATCTCCCCTAACAACCTTGAAATAAAATACTCGTATATGGTTTACATTATAACATTAAAATTATATAGTTACCTCACATCTTTATGTATAAGTTAGTAATGCATTTTTAAGAAAAATTGATGCACGTGCTGCCTAATTGTAGTTTTGGATGTTTCCTCCAATTTATTGTAAGCACCAAGATGCTTACAATACTTCGTTTTGTGATTATGTGAAGAAAAAGCTAATGAAAGTGTTAAAATATCATCAGAAAATGAATATTTAATTTTATGATCTCTATAATAAAATATTTTTAATGAATATTAATAATAAATAGTACAATAACCAAGTAATAGAACGCGCAATTCAATAGTACTGACAGAAATGGAGAAAAATAACTGACAGTAAAAGAAAATTTGACAGAACAAAATAAGCTTGATTTTGCCTGCATAAATTCGGTCCCTCTTTTAACCAGTCACGGGCGTTTATTTGAAGTCCTAACTTTCCTAACGTCCCTTTCTAAGAATGAATGACCTTAGGGAGTGTAAACGAAGAACGCGCGTATTTAGCATAATCTATGCTCACATGGCCAAAACGAATATCTCACTACTTTTGAACCATTCCATGCAAATATTCGTATTGCTTTTTTATCTTTTTTTCGGTTTCTTAATCAGTTTTCCACACAAAAAGTATTTTATAAAAACAAGAAATTCTTTTGTTTTTAAATAACTACGAATATATTCGCTTTTGAAGGTAGGGAAATAATAATTGTTTGATATATTTACTTGAAATTTTGTAACTTTACTAGTTATTAAATATAAAAGATGTATTAATATTCGTGATAATTGAAAAGTCGTGGTACCATCAAATAAAACCTCGTACGTAGGCCGTAAATTTAAACATAATAGCAAATCATTTTAACGCCATCTAAAATTAATTATTTTTTATTAAAGCGTTATTTTTGTGTTAAAATGGTCTAAATACGTATCTGTAAAGTGGCTAAAGATCAAGGTTAGCTTTCCATATTTGCAAAAGGGATAAAGACCATGGTTACTTCAAGATCAAACCTAATTTATTTACCAAACTGAGTTGCAACATATTAGCAGTTGGCTTGTCTCCAAAGCAATATGAAATCGCTCTACTTCGTAGAGACTTCAAAGTGAATAAGATAAGATGTAATATACAAACAATGAAGAAGAAAGTGGATAAAATGCACAATTTATATGTTCCGAATGCAATATATCTATTCCGAAAATAACCTAATCTAAAACTAAATAGGTATTTGGAATTTAGATATACAAAAAGTTCAAAATCTATGAATTGCTATAATTATTTAGTTAAACCGAGTTATAATAAAACTATAAAATAAAAGTTTATAGAATAATGAAACTAAAAATACTAAAAATAATATTCGATTGCAACGAAATTTATTATTACGCTTTTCTGCTTTATCATCTCTGAAATGTTAGAACAATAATTGCCCTTCCTACAGCGATCTGGAAAAGCATTACAGCTTTTGAATGTCAGTTTTATTTTGATGCTGAATACGAAATCCACAGAACAAAATAGACGTTTTACGGAAAATAAGAGGATGAACGGGATATTCTATTAAAATGGAAGTTCGACGCCGAAAGATACAAAATACACTTGAATAAAAAAGCTTTATTTAAACACGAATGAAAGGAAACGCTAGAAAGTTTCGCCGAGATATTAAATTTCCTTTAAAAGTTTGAAGTGTATAAATACTCACAATATTTTTGCTTTTATTATCTTTTATTTTAATGTATTATTAAAATTAACTACTTATTATTTTTATATATATTATTTAGTTTATACTTAACTTTTTTTCTGATGAGAGTCGCTTTTATCATTCTTATGAAACCAAATAATCTGTGATATAGTATCTGTTATTTGAAATAAACAGGTGGACGTATTGCAAAATTGGGTGACGACAAAAAATAAGAATGGCCAAAGTAGAATAGATTTTTGTCCCATTAATAACATGTCCCTAAGCAATTCTTTCTTCTAACAGAAAGGCATAAATAAATAGACTTTGGTAATGTTGCTACGGTACCGGTAGTGTTAAAAATAATAACAAGAAGAAGAAAAAAAAAACAAGATTTCGGGCAACAGGATTGCCTCACCTACCCGCTCTTGCCAACGTCTGGCGGGCCACCCTGTTACAAAGGAGCCTCCGTTCAGGAGTGGGGAGACCCAAATGTTCTAGAAGGTAATAGAGGAGGTGGAATATGGCGCCACCGAATTTGGTACCGCTAGAAGACGCAAATTCCGAAATCTCGAAAACTAGGCAAGTCACGCGGTGGGTAGATGGTGTAACCAAGTCGGCCGAAATGATGAAGAAGAGGTAAAAAAAGAATCCGGTCCTGGCTAAGCTCTTTTAATTGATATATATGAAACGTAAAAAAATAACAAAATTTCAAAATTGAACCAAGACCAAAGTGGTACAACGTAAGATAGATCTAAATTAATTATACACCAAAACACAAAAAAAAGGGAAAGCGAAAATTTTCATGCATGTAATAACAAATACTGTATAAACTCTACCCAGAAAAAAAAAAACCGTCAAAATACGTATTTATCTGGTTTACATATATAAATACAAAGTTATATGCGGGATTTATTAGGCAGACCTGGTATATGTCTGGAGGCTTTAACATTTTTAAAATACACTAAGCTAAAATTTACAAAGTTGAATATTGCATAAATTAAACAAAAGTTTGCGGTTTTGATAATACTTAAAAAGAAAAATTAATGAATGATTATTTAATTAAAATAACAAATAATAGATAAAAGGTAAATCTTAATCTAAAATCATAAATTTAAAAAAAATTAGTAAACTAAATTTATTTTAACGTGTATATGTAGGAATCACATATCCTTGTACACGTTTTCGACTTTGCACAAACAACAAAGAAGAACTCGACGAAGAGATCCTTATATTTTAGGCAAAAGTTGTTTTTTGTCAAAGAGTAACATATATGTACTTAACAAATTTATTATTAAAACACACTTGGCTATTTCACAATTTTTTATTAGATTATTTCTAACATTGTGAAATAGCCAAGTGTGTTTTTATAATAAATTTGTTAATTACAAAATGTTTCACCAAGAAGTGTCTGCTACGTCAATTACTGAAATATATGTAAAGCAAACGCCAATTAAGTTGGCGCGAGGAGGGGTAAGTTCGCGCAGGATTAGAAGTAGTGGGGAGATTTGTATTTGGTTTTACATCAAATGTCAGATAATTCTAACCTCTGAGCGTGTATCACTTTATGATCCCCTAGCAAAGATATGATGTTCCGTCAAACGTCAATGACAAATGTATTCTGACAATTACTTGAGTAGTGGGGGTGGACGTTTTTAAAAACAGCTTCTGCGCACCCCCTCCTCGCGCCAACTTAATTGGCGTTTGCTATACTTATGCTGTATTCTTGTAATAAGTTTAATCGTTTAAATATAGCAAACCCAATGAAAAACAAATAATTAATCATGCTTTTAAATTAATTTAAAATTGATATAATGAATAGAATTACGTATTAAAAAAAGTAAAGAAAAATTGAATATGTATAGAGAAAGACTAAATCTAAATATTTCAATAACGTATGAATAGATTGATCAGCTAAATTATGAATTTGAACTTGAGTTATTATTATGTCTGCACCCGTGGAGCGCAGGTTTTCCTAGGTTTCCTTCTCGTTCAAGGCGAATGCCGACATTCTATCATCTTAAAATGCTCCACGGGCGCATATATATATATATATATATATATATATATATATATATATATATATAACATTATTGGACCAGGAGTCTTTGCCATTAGAACATGTATGGAAGGGAATTTTGGGGAATTCAGCAAAATTTAAGTCTATTTAAGTCAGTTCTTTGTTTTATCTCCCAATATTTCGCATACAGGTTGTGTGATTCTTCATGGGTCACTTTAAGAGTAGATAGAAACAAATTAACTACAATGAACTATATACAAGCAAATACTTACAAATGTGAATTTTTTTCTATAGAGAAATTACCCGCCTTACTATACCTAACATTTATAATATATTCCAAGTAATCTGACTGATAATAACTAATGTCAACATAATCGATTACGAAGTGACAAATTAAAATATCGGACAACAAACTTAAAAGAACGAACACGTGTAAAATCAACGAACAAAGAAATTTTCGCACTGACAATCACATGTTGTCGGTCAAAAAGTTAAAAATGAAATATCAGAGGTTGACAGTTAAAAGTGATATCCGGCAATATCTGTATTGAAATCAGGCATGCAACATAAAATTACAAAATCTCCACACATGTCAAGGTCGGCCAGTTGTATACCCTGGTGTGCGAAAGTTAAGGGGTCAATCTTATAAATGGGTTGCCTCACAACAATTTTACACTTTAAGAACGTGCCTTACAGTTTCTAGGTGAAACAAGAGATTGAGAGGAGAACAAATGTGTTAAATGACAAGAGATGAGCTAGTATTATGTGTGATTTGGTGTTTTCAGTTTCTGTTAATTGGAATAGTTAGGAAGTAAGCATAAGTTTGTTGCACTTAAGTTTTCTGTATTAGATCTGAAATTCATCACGTTGTTATTGATCTCTACCATTTCCAAAAACTCTCTACACTTTAAATTGTTAGCTGTTTGAAGGAATTTAACACTACTAAAATTAGGTGTTTGATCATTATTGATCATATGTGAAGACAAGGCACATCTGCTCTTTCTAGTTCGAATGTCACTCTTGTGTGTAGTGAGTCTAGTTTTTAACCAGGTGGAAGTATGACCAATGTAAACTTGACTGCATACATGCAAAGGAATACAGTAAACAATGCCGTACTGGAATGAGAGAGGCGTTAAATCTTTAGTTTTGCTAAAAAGTTTCACACTGGGTTATAATTGTAGAAGCATAATTTAATTTTCTCTGTGGAGAGCACACGGGAGAGTCGCTCCGACACACCAACAATGTAGGGAAGTCTGTAATATTTCAACTCTTTGGGTTGTTCGGCAATGGTATTATTCAAGATTGGATTGTAGGGGGATGGTGTGGTGAATATGAGTTTGTTAATTAAACTATGTGGGTAACCGTTATTGGAGAATATATTGCTTAATATGTTGAGGCTTCGTTATTTGAAGGAAGGGTGGCTTATTTTAGAAACCCTATGTTACATGCCCAAGATGAGATTTATTTTCTGGTTATTCGAATGATTAGAATGTTAATTTAATATTCTATCTGAATTACTGGGTTTTCTATATTAGTCAATTAGTAAACGGTTATTATTTCTAATGAAGGAAAAGCACACTTCCCTTCAGTGCTTTAAGAATAGTAGTCCATATGACATCCAAGATTCTTTTACTTTCGCGGACAAATATCAAGACTTCCAATTACCTAATGACCCAAATAATATCATTAGATGTGGTATTTTTGTTCACCAATATACCAACTGATCTAGTCTTGCACGTACTAAACAAAATATGGCATTAAATACCAAATGTGACAGATTTAACTTATTATTCCTTTTTTAATTTACTAAACTTCATTTCCAACAATAGTTACTTTACGTTTAATACTAAATCATACACTCAGATATCCGGTTTGCCTATGGGTTCACCGCGCAGCCCGGTCCTTGCCAACTTGGTAATGGATTTTTGCTTAGATATTATATTTAGAGTACTGCCATTTGAAATGGCATTTATACACAAATATGCTGATGACTTGATTTGCGCGTTACCTGGTCCAGCAATAGATGACATTTTAGAAATATCTAATTCATTCCATCCTAGTATTTAATTTACTATTCAACGCGAAAATAAGAAAAGTATGTCTTTCCTAGACACAAAAGTCATTAGAAATAATAACCGTTTATTGATTGACTGGTATATAAAACCCAGTAATTTAGATAGAATGTTAAATTACCATTCTAATTACTCGAATAACCAGAAAAAAATCTCATTCTAGACATGATACATAGGGTTTCTAGAATAAGCCACCCTTCCTTTAAACATCTAAACCTCGACAAATTAAGCAAAATATTCTCCAATAGCGGTTATCCACCTTGTTTAATTAACAAACTCATATTCACCTCACCATCTCCCTACAATCCAATCTTGAATAATACCATTGTTGAACAACCCAAAAAGTTGAAATATTACAGACTTCCCGACATTGTTGGTGTGTCGGAGCGACTCTCCCGTGTGCTCTCCACAGAGAAAATTAAATTAGGCTTCTGCAACGATAACCCAATGCGAAACCTTTTTAGCAAAACTAAAGACTTGACGCCTCTGTCCATTCAGTTCGGCGTTGTTTACTGTATTCCTTGCAATGGATGCAGTCAGGATTACATTGGTCATACTTCCGCCTGGCTAAAAGTACTACACACTAGAGTGATATTCGGACTGGAAAGAGCAGATGTGCCTTGTCTTCACATATGATCAACAATGATCGTGTGATCATTGTGTGTAGCTAATTATGTGTAGCATTAGGTGTGTACCTAATTTTAATAGTGTTAAAGTCTTCAGAGAAGCTAACAATTTAAAGTGTAGAGAGCTTTTGGAAATGGTAGACATCAATAACAACGCGAACTCAATGAATTTCAGATCTTATACAGACAACTTAAGTGCAATATATGCTTACTTGCTTACTATTCCAATTAACATAAACTCAAAACATCAAATCACATAGAATAGTAGCTCATCTATTGTCATTTAACACATTTGTTTCCCTCTCAATCTCTTGTTCCACCTAGTAACTGTAAGGCACGTTCTTATAATGCAAAATTGTTGTGAGGCAGCACATTTCTAAGATTGAAAACTTAACTTTCGCACACCAGGGTATACAACTGCTTGACCTGGACCTGTGTGGAGATTTTGTAATTTCATGCAGGCGTGATTTCAATACAGGTATTGCCGGATATCACTTTTAACTATCAACCTCTGACATTTCATGTTTAACCTTTTGACCGACAACATGTGATTGTCAGTGTGAAAATTTCTTTGTTCGTTCAGTTTACACATGTTCGTTCCTTTAAGTGTGTTGTCCGGTATTTTAATTTGTAACTTCGCAATCGATTATGTTGACGTTAGTTGTTATCAGTCAGATTACTTGAAATATATTGTAAACGTTGTGTATAGTAAAGCGGGTAATTTCACGATAGAGAAAAAGTTCACATTTGGAAGTACTTACGACTTTTATATAGTTCATTATAGTTAATTTGTTTCTATCTACTCTTAGTGACTCTTGAAGCAGCACACAATCTGTATGCGAAATATTGGGAGATGAAATAAAGAACTGATTTAATAAATAGACTTTAATTTTGCTGGATTCTCCAAAATTCCTTTCCACACATATATATATATATATATATATATATATATATATATATATATATATTTATATATATATATATAATATTTTCGTGACCTTGGTATGATATGGTAAACTTAATAAGTCGGCGATTAAAGGTCTGGTCTATTACTTCAAAGTATATATATTTAAAACAACCCTACATGTTTCGGCAATGATGCCTTTGTCAAGGAAATAAAAAATATAAATGACAGAATATAAATGTGAAATAATTGAGTTGCTATGGTTTAAATTATTCAAAGATATATTACAATAATAATAATAAATCATGCCTTAGTATTCCAAAAAATAGATAGCAAGGTGTGAACATATGTGTTGTTCGCTACTAGCAGCTTGTGTCTCTTTCTGGGTATGAATTTGTGTGTTGGTTGCTGCTGGCAGCTTGCGTCTCTCTCTGGGTGTGTGGTTTTGTATTTGTGTGAGCGCGTAAGTGTAGGGTTTTGTATGTTGGTGCGCTCGTGCGTGTGTTTAGTGACCGGTCGCGTAAATTTAGAGAGATCGGATAACCAGCCGTTGCGTAGGGCCGCCAACCCATTCCCGGCAACTTCTTTACTTTTCCGTGCAGTACTTCGACGGCCCGACCCCCGCCCCAACGAGGCAAGGCGCAGACCAGCGAAGCGCACCCTGTACGGGGTTGCTCATCGTCAACCGAGGAAACACTTTTAGTGGCTACCTCAGTCGACGACGGTCACACTTTGTGCCATCTTAATGGCACAAAGTGTGATGCACACGTCGAACGTTTGTGTGCTGTTAACAGCAGCTTAGCCAGGTTGCACCCCAGGACCGGTCCTAGTGGTGTGTGCATTGCGCGGCGCCGTGATTTTCGCCGCGTAGCTTGGTTCTTCACTCCGGCTGGAAGGCGGAATGGCACCTGACTGCCCATCGGGCAGACCCCCCTAGAGTTTGGTAGCGCATATGCTAGGCTACAACCCAGTAGAGGGCCACATTCGCACAAAATAGAAAACAGGGAAAAGCAGGGAAAAGCAAGACATGAGTTATTATTACGTATGCGCCCGTGGAGCGTCTTAAGATGCAAAGTTGTCGGCATTCGCCCAAAACGAGAAGGAAAACCACGAAAATCTGCTCGGACAACTGTACAGGAATCAAAATACGGAACAGTCAGCATGATAAGCAAAAGTATTTAATATTTAAATGTAATTGATATCTAAATAACATAAGGTAAAACAGACAAAACTGCTTTATCTACACACAAACTACAACGCAATCACCATTTCGATTTTGAAAATACACAGATAATTGATAAAGAACAATACACAATGAAAAGACAAATTAAAGAAATGATTAGTATTAAACAGGAAAAAAATTCAATTAACAACAGAAATGATATAAAAAATTTAAGCAGTATATACTATAACTTAATTTTGTAACTATCTAAAATTTACCATCATAATATATTTTTTTGTTATATACCTTATGTTATTTAAATATCAATTACATTTAAATATCATATACTTTTGCTTATCATGCTGACTGTTCCGTATTTTGATTCCTGTCTAGTTGTCCGAGCAGGCTTTCGTGGTTTTCCTTCTCGTTTTGGGCGAATGCCGACAACTTTGCATCTTAAGACGCTCCACGGGCGCATACGTAATAATAACTCATGTCTTTTCCCTGTCTTCTGTCTTGTGCTGATGTGGTCCTCTACTGGGTTGTAGCCTAGCATATGCGCTACTAAACTCTAGCGGGGTCTGCCCGATGGGCAGTCAGGTGCCACTCCGCCTTCCAGCAGGAGTGAGTGAGGAACCAAGCTACGCGGCGCAAATCACGGCGCCGCGCAATGCACACACCACTAGGACCGGTCCTGGGTGGCAACCTGGCTAGGCTGCTGTTAACAGCACACAAACGTTCGACGTGTGTGCATTGCCCCCGCTTTTGCGGAAATCGTTAAGATGGCACAAAGTGTGACCGTCGTAGACTGAGGTAGCCACTAAGAGTGTTCCCTTGGTTGGCGATGAGCAACCCCGTGCAGGGTGCGCTTCGCTGGTCTGCGCCTTGCCCCGTTCGGGCGGGGGACGGACCGTCGAAGTACTGCACGGAAAAGTAAAAAAGCTGCCGGGAAAGGGTTGGCGGCCCTAAGCAACGGCTGGTTATCCGATCTCTCTAAATTTACGCGAACGATCACTAAACACACGCACGAGCGCACCAACATACAAAACCCTACACTTACGCGCTCACACAAATACAAAACCACACACCCAGAGAGAGACGCAAGCTGCCAGCAGCAACCAACACACAAATTCATACCCAGAAAGTGACACAAGCTGCTAACAG
Source organism: Melolontha melolontha (assembly GCA_935421215.2). Classification (NCBI taxonomy): domain Eukaryota; kingdom Metazoa; phylum Arthropoda; class Insecta; order Coleoptera; family Scarabaeidae; genus Melolontha; species Melolontha melolontha. The sequence goes on along the minus strand of OW285239.1, from coordinate 83,428,520 downwards.
CGAACAACACATATGTTCACACCTTGCTATCTATTTTTTGGAATACTAAGGCATGATTTGTTATTATTATTGGAATGTATCTTTGAATAATTTAAACCATAGCAACTCAATTATTTGACATTTATATTCTGTAATTTATATTTTTTATTTCCTTGACAAAGGCATCAAAGGCCGAAACATGTAGGGTTGTTTTAAATATATATACTTTGAAGTAATAAACCAGACCTTTAATCGCCGACTTATTAAGTTTACTATATATATATATATATATATATATATATATATATATATATATATATATAGTAATATAATATATTTTTTAAATACATAAAAGAAGGTTGATAACTGTAAGTGTTGGGAATATTGTAGTACAGAGAAGTTTGAAAGATATCTCATAATATTCTATATATATATATATATATAGTAGATTCAATTAGTCAGCTATTTAAGGTATGTTTTACCTTAATATCCCTTAAGCCCTCGTAAAGTGAATGTTCCCTACACAAATCTACTAAAGAAGCTATGCAAATAACTCTGCTCTGTAAACAGTATATCTGTACCAAGATAATCGTAAATTACCATTCGCTAATTCATTTTTGTAAATACCTGTCCACATTTTTTATTTCCACAAACAATGATCAAAAGATTGAAATACATTAATACATACACCTACAAATGATAAATTGCAAATATTGTTGTCAGCATATACACAATAACCACTGAATCAACGGAACGATTAATACACATTATATTTGTCATTCCCTGTGATATTTTTTTCTTGTTTTCACGTAAAGCGCTATCAGGTTGTCTCTAATAATAAATCAATGTCACTTTCATAAATCAACGGAGCAGGTTACAGTGGGCTTTTTGTTCGTTTAAAAACCATTTAATTAATTTAATGTCCGCATTATATGTCCAAATGCAACCTTGACGAATTACATAACAAAAATCAATTTATAATTCCCACCAAAGTAATTAAAGTTTCAGAAGCAAAAAGAGAACTTGAATTTAATGATTAATATTGGTTGAAATTTCACACTAAGATAGTATATTCGATCATAGATTGCTATAGTTTCAGTTTTCAGTAGAAAGCAATCCAACTTTATGTATTATAGGTGTAATTCAGATGCAAAATATAAAATGGTAATATAAAATTTTCATATAGTTTTAAGTATATTTTTTAGGTTAATGTTGCTTTATTATACTGTTGCCAACGTGGTTATTACAACAATCAATACTTCGACATTCATAGTGTCAGTTTCTATTTACTGTCATGCCTTTATTAAGCTAAAGTTAGATACATTTAATATATTCACATAGAATTTGTCTCAGCTTCATAGCGTCTGTAATCACCAACATATATTACACTGGCAACAAGTTTTAATTTTTTCTATTTCTCTTTAGAAACTGCGTGAAACATTTAGTGAAACCTATCGCCGTATTCGTCACTCACCTCGCAGATTTTGGGGCGAAGCAAATCCGAATGCGAGCGCAGAAAATGTATTTTAAGGCTCTGGTTATAGGCTAACTTATAGTAATTTCTAAGAAGTTAACTAATAAGTACAATATAATTGTCAGATTTTCTCTTTCATAGAAAATTATGGGTCACATTTTTAAAAGCATTTCAGGCAGAACGCTGCGAGTCACTTTAGTTTCCTTGGAATTTTTTATTTTATTGTAGAAATTTAATTTGGGGGTCCTACAAAAATTCTCTCTTAAATTTTGCATCTTGACATTTTGAAAAATTTTTGTTTCAAGTATTGAAATCCACGACAATCTTTATCCATTGCTCTCACGAAATTTTTGATCAAACTTAATTTTATGTGTAATGGCGGTAGAAGTATTTTATCAGGTTCAGCTAGTGACTTATGAAGTATATTCTTTTGTCCAGAAATATACTGACTGAGTGCTGACTAGCCAGTCTATATCAATGTAGTGGAAATTTGTTTACCCTAGTTGTAAACCGAGTATGTAAAGAAGGATAGCTTTCAAACTCAATTTCGCAGCATCGATAGAAGACATCTTCCGAATGGTAATAGTTTCCATCATTGTAGTCTAGATCCTAGTAAGTAGAAAGTTTTCGTGCAGCAAAAGCAGCGATCGGTCGAATGGTCCCTTTGTTCACGCCAAATCATAGGTCTTGCAAATGGCATAGCGTTTTTCTTACCGTTTCGCCAGTTTGTCAGAGTAACAGCACAGCGTGTGCAGCAAATTCTAGGAGCCTATAGCTTGTCTTGATATTCAATGATTTGCTATATGCCTCACGAGCAATAATTCTGCTCCTGCGTACTCGACGTAATACACCTTACCCCAATAACATGATTGCCCCGGAGATTTTCAGCTAAGAGAACAGCTCGGTTAAAGAGGCGGGCGAAGAGAGGTTTTTATAATACAGGCGCCACCATGTTTAAACACTAGAGCCGCTACAGTGAACATAGATACTGCCGACGGCAACTTTACTAAATCATAGATATGTACGTGTATCGTTGTTATAATAACAATACAACAACAAATGTAATATCAATAACAATAGAGAATCTATTAACAACGAATGAATCAATAACAGAACAAGAAAATAATAATAAACATCAACGCCAAACCTGCTATACAACTCTGCAAGTGCTCGATGACGTGATAGCGACAAACATAAGATTTTAATCTTATGAAATAACCACAAAACAATGTAAAAGACTTAAGTAATATGAGAACAATGTGAATTATATAACAAAATAAAAAATAAGACAAAAATCTACATAGGCTTCCACAAAATAACCACAAAACAATGTAAAAGTCTTAAGTAATATGAGAACAATGTGAATTATATAACAAAATAAAAAATAAGACAAAAATCTACATAGGCTTCCAAGACATAAAAATTAATGAATAAAATATATATGTAAATATATATATATATATATATATATATATATATATATATATATATATATATATATAATGGGATAATCTTCCATTATATTGCTTGATGAGCTATTTTTAATATTATGTCTATGCGCTTTTAAAATTAGAATATATACAAGAGATATTTGTTTTATTTGACTTTGAAATGGTTATTATGTTTCTAAAAAAATTGGATATCTTATTCTTAATAACTTAGCTTTGTAAATATAGATTAGAGTTGAATCTCGGTAGATATTTTTAGTTAATTATATTTTGAAAGTTGAATGATAGTGAAAATTATATTTAGTAAATTTATATAAATTATTGTAAAATTTAATATATGCAAGTGAGTAGTTTAAAATTGATAATTAACTATATGAATATGTCATTTTCAAATTTGAATTTAAAGGATAAGGTATTTAGATTTACTGGATATAAAACGGGCATTTTAAAAAAAACTAACTTACTTGGATAAAATGAAAGTATATATATATTTTTGAAGGAGAGTTATTAAAGTACCCAATTGGCAAGTAATTTACTTTTAAATTCATAATATGATTAATTAAGTCATTTTCAAATACCTGGAGAGGGACCCAGAAGGCTGGATCACCGTTAATTTAAATATCAGACCACATTTAGATACATATGGTGTATTTTGGGAAATAATTTCCTGGTCTTTGAAAAATTATTATTAATTGGTCTACGAACGGAGGAGTTGGATACACATTGGCTGTTCGATCAAGTTTATCGATTTATATCATTAAGGATTGGTTGCTATCAAATTAACTACTAGATTCTTCAATAGCTAGGATACTAATTGGAAATTTTCTTCGTAGTAGAAGCAGTATTGCAGTTGGTTCGAGTCTAACTAAATTTCTTCGAATATTATAATATAAATCAAATCATGTAAGTGATAAACTAAAAATATTTAAGACATAATTCATCATTAAGTGTTGAATAATATCAATTTACCAGTTTTATTTAATATAGTCATTTATTCTTAAATAATTCTTAGATTCAAAGCTCTTGCATAGGTTTTATTTTTCTTCATAAATTTTGTCATATCTGAAATATTAAAATAAAATTTGTCTTTATAATATTAGAAATAGCCACATATGTAAATAACTATATCAGATTTAACTTCATATAGAAAATAAACATACATTCTTGAAGTATTATATTCTTGAATTTAATTTAGTTGGTCCTACAAAGTTTATATTATTTAAAAAGATCTTAACCTATTAAAATTAACATTGTTATAGAAAACCACACAATCAGAAAGATAATATTCTCTTTCTCTTCGACAAAGGTTAGTTTCGGAAGACATTTTTTAATGGATCTGTTTATTGACCGTACTGTTGGTATTGCCGTTCTCGATATATCATTAGACGTGTCGAATTAAATGCGATAGCATGTTATTATCGACATACGTTTATAAATAATTATTTATAATTATTTATTTTCATTGTTTAATCGACATTGTTGATGTTGTTGTTGACGATATATATATATATATATATATATATATATCACATTTGATAAATTATTGAAGGTATTTACAAATATCAAGTTAATATGTATGTAATTGCAAAGTAAGGGGGGATGTAAACATTGCTGTCTACAAATTACAAATCATACGAAATTTTTAATTGAAAAAATGTCTATGTTGGGACTCGAACCCAAGTCTATAGCTTGCCGGGCTGTCGTCATTACCACTAGACCACAATAGACCCAGGTTCAAGTTATTCAGAAATGCATTATAAAGTAACAGTGTTGATGAATCAGATGTCAGTTATTGAATGTAGATGTCAAGTTGAAGGCAGAAGTCAGTTTTGAAAGCTCATGTCAGTCTTGATAGCAGATGTCAATTAGTGAAAGCAAATATCAGTTACTGAAAGCAGATGTCTGTTTTGAAAGCGGGTGTCAGTTATGAAAGGAAACGTCAGATTAGAAAGCAGATGCCTATTTTGAAATTAGATGTGAGTTATTGAAAGTAGATGTCAGTGTTTTGAGAGCAGATGTCAGATTTGAATATTTGAAAATGCTAATTATTACTCCAAAGCTATATGAGTGATTAGATAATTTCTTAGCCGTTCATTAAATATAACTTTTGATAAATTATTAAATTATAATTTATCAAATGTTATATTTAATGAAAGGACTTGCTCAGTTTAGTAAGTTGTATAAAAAAAATAAATCGTGCGCAATAAAATATGCCATAAGAGCAATAACGTTAATTTGAGTTATGAGCACAGAATATAACTGAGTTTTAGACAAATCCATAAATAGTTCATAAGATTGAAGCAAAAAAATAAGACTGACGTATAGAAATGAATAATAAAAATTAGATTAAATAGTGAACTTTACTTAAAGGATTGTATAAGTAATTTATTTAAGATCTTGGATAAATCTCACATCGAGATTATTGTACATACAGTATATTCATAAATTATTAAATATAATAAAAAAACATAAGCTACAACTTCAATAAAGAAAATGAAGCATTGATAATATACTAAGAGTTCTAGACAATGTTGGTCTTCGCCAAATTACGAAGTGAGAATAAATATTTAAAAAAATATAGAAACGTTTATTGCGTTATCACAATTAATCAAATTATTAAAAAAACAAATTGAACATAACCCCAATACGTACTTAAATTTCGATTCCATATAAATTCAAAATTATGGGTATCGATATCATAAATTAACTAAAAACTATGTAGGTTAAAACAGAAAAATTAATCAAGGAATTTATCTACATTTTATATACAAATTTACACGAGTCATTTCCATCATGAGATGGTAAATGAATCTGTCTGCAGTCTTCGGTTAAATAACAATCGTTTCTACCTTATGTGCTCAAAGGGGTGTTATTTAAAAACGCTCACAAGCCAGTTAACTAGAAAATCCAACTAGTACCTGGTAATAACCTTGGGATAGAGACAAACAAGAATACCGCGTGATGGATAATAGTCTCACGTGCTTGATGAGATGCTATTTAAAGCCAATCCAAAGAAAATAGCCTCTGGTAAGTCCCTATTAAATTACAGAAAGGAAACCTGTATAATGAACAGAAAAAAATAATGAAGGAAACAATGCCTTTACACAAGGACATCGTGTATAAACCACTCACCAATGTAAGTAAAGTCTGATGAAACAAATGAAGATCCAGGTTACGTGCTAGATATTCGCTTAAGAAATCCCTTTTAATCCATCGCATCCAACGTTAAAACAATATTTTAGAACATCCACTATTGTTTAATATTAACCATAATATCTTTGATCCGCTAAGCGTATAAAACCATTTACTTTAATCAGTAATCTGCCTGTTAATTTCTACCTTCACCAAATTCACACTACAAAAGGGAAGGGAACACCTGCTGCTTGCACGTATATATGAAGAGTTGCGTAGTTCTTGCAATAAATCAACTATTGATGGAGACCCCATCAAGAGAAGATACAAATGAACATCTTGATTAGACAAATCATGTTTCTACTGTCACAATTATATAGAAAAGGAAAAAGACAAAAATGTCCTCTGAACCGACCGGAAGTCTAAATTAAATACCGTTCCTAAAGAATTTCTAACGAAACAAAGGTATTGGGCCAGACTAATTACACAAAGATGGCTCTGTTATTCTACTAAAACAAAGGAAAACGTTCGAAAGGAACAAAAGAAATGAGTATTTGAAAATTCTAGCTAATCAAAAAAAAACATAAAATAATATGAGACTGTATTCAAAATATAACATTTTAATTGAAACAAATAATTACGATAAAAATATAATAGTCAGCCATTTTATTACTCATATAGGCACATACACATACCCAGATTCACATGTACGTCGAAATCTAGTTAACAGATCCTAAGGCTCCTGCGCAACTGACTTGTCAAAACTCAAGTAACTTAACCTGTATTGTAAACAACAGAGAAATGGTTTAATTAAAATATGAAAATCGTACAATATTACAAAACGAAGCTAAAGTAATTTATAAGACAATGTCCAGGTTTTCCTCTGATTAAAAATAGATTTCAGGTAACCAACGCAAGATATCATACGAAGGATATCATAAAAGGTAAGAACACAACCTAAGATTTGTGCTGTGAAATAGAATCGTAATTAAAAAATATTCAAAGGAAAATTAAGATATTAAAGATAATAAGCTCAAGATATACTGTATTACTAAATTTATAGGCAGATTACGTATCAAAAATTAACTGTAAAGGAAACAATATAGCTGTGGATGACATTTCTTTGTTACAGATAGCAAAAAGCAAAAGTACTAGAAGAATAACTCCCTAATAAATGTGTGGAATATTAATACTAGCAGAACGACCCTAAATGTAGGAAAAGTAATATCGGAAATTCCATGATGAATACATAGACATTCAACAGGAAAGGACAAGAGAAGTGATATTTAAAGGTAGATGTAGGATAAGTATTTTAACCATTCAACCAATTCAAAAATGTGTATACGCATACGCAGAAAAATACAGCATTCCAATTCAGGGCATAACAAGTTAAGCCAAAATATTGAAAATATAACTTTTCTATTAAAGGTGTAATATTCCGCTTCTGCTTGTAGGTAGTGAATTATCTGCATACATAACAGGAACTGTGTGGATTATTTAAGTACGTACGCGATATTATGAAATAAATAGACGTCCAGCTATCACAAACCGACTTACATTGAATCGAAAGAGTTGTGTGTAGCTTTTTATATACCCACATAGCCAGATATCTACCAATTCTTAATTTCATTGGTTTCAGAGCGTGGTTTAAATGCTCTGACGTACATAAATGCAAGGATTTGTTCAGATATGTCCACTCAATATTCGACAGAACAATATATTTAGTAGTAACTTTCTTATATAAAAGTAACTGTAAAATTTTGTAAAATTTAATGCGTTTTTTGAAAAAACTATTTAAGAAAATATCTCAAAATCCTTACATGATGGAGCAAATTTTAAATCAGATTCTGAATCAGCATGACAAAAGACTACACTAAACTACACGTATTGGTATATAAGAGAACCAAACTGTGTTGACTAGTGTTATTATAGATCTTCTTCTCTCTAATAGTACTTCTCAAGTTATTGTAAACCGTGAATCATACAAAAGGCATGGCATAAGAAGAGGCATAAGAAATAAGGCTTCAAAATAAATTAGGCGGTATAAATAAAGGGACGACAATTTACATCATTTTTGACTTTAAAAAATAAGTAGTACCTATTGTGGAAGTAACACATTACACGGTCAAATTTATGTGGCGGATTCATGAAGACTTTGATCTTAATTTTCTTTAAACAGTTGCTGCAACAGTAAGGTAAGAGATATTGTTATGATGATGGATGGGGATTAAAGTATTTAGAGAGATAACCTAACTTTAGAGAGATATCCCAGAGCTATCTAAAATACCGTATTGTAGCTGAAGATTATCGTGGCCTGTCTGTATTTTAAAAAGTTTCTCTTTTTTTCTGGAGCTACGTTATTTTCGGTATAATTTTTGGATTGATTCTGACAATTTATATAATTGCTTATTTTTGAGTGACTAGACCGATCTGAATGGTTGTGACGTTGTCAATCATTGTGTTGATTTGTTTTCTGGTAAACTTTATAACATTCTTAATAAACTTGTACACTTTTATAAACTCAAACGAGAAAATATCAAATAACATTTATTAAAATATTTTAATTTCAAAGGCAATAGTGTCTACTCCGGAAGGAATTACGATCACACCATTCTATTGATTTGGCATTCCTTGATACTTGGTGGAATATAACAAGTACAAATAGAGACATAATAAAAGTTGTACATTTTATTATGTTAATATACTTTACTTCCTTGGCGATATTAACGTCTGGACAAAGGAATCCGTTAAATTATTTTCCTTCATATTGTTGAATGTAATCCTTTGGGCTTAATATATCTTTTATGCACTAAGCTACTGATAAATCTTCTTCTTTCGACAGCGTACACCCACATTTTCTCATATGACGTTTACAATATAAACTTGTTATGGAAAGCAGGTATACCATATTTCCACCTGAGGTGATTGTTTCTTAAACGATAGATTAAGTGATTAAGTATTCTTAAACTTCAAAACTTTTATAGTTCCTGCCGTTGAATTTTCATTCAAGCTAATTTCTGCAAATTCCAGCATATTTCGATACAGAATATTTATAAAGAAGCCTTCTAATTTGGAACTCCAGGCATCTTCTGTTAACCATATTAGAGAGATTTAATTTATTTATAATTTATGTCTACCTTTTATTTAGTAGATTGACAAACTATTATCTCATTTATTTATAAATCTCCGACAACTTTCTTGTTTAAAGGAATATTCTGATATATTTGTCACTACCCCTGTGGTTATATTTTCATAATTATGTTTCCATTACTTTAAAATAATTGTTACCTTAACTACCATATATATATATATATATATATATATATATATATATATATATATATATATATATACGTTTATGTATATATACAAGTGTCCCGTATCGTTATGTTCAAATTTTAGGAGTGTAAAGTAGACTTAATTTCAAGTACCACCAACTTCAAACTTGTATATCCATTTTTATTTGTTTCAAAGATCTATGAATGTGTTTGTCAGATCATGAAAAGAAATGTAATCCTAAAGTCAATAAAAACTGATTTTATTTAAAATAGTTCAATTAATAATATTTTCGAAATGTCCACCTCGTTGTTGAATGCAGGCTTGTGCCCGTAAGCCAACAGAAGAAGAACTTATTCGAATTTCATACTTTCTTTGTCGAATTTGCTCGGCAGCCAGGTGAATACTATCCAACAACTCTTGTCTTGTGTTCGAAACTTGCGCGTAGACTAAATTTTTCATGTACCCCCATAAATAAAAGTCAAAGGGATTAAGATCTGGTGATCTGGGTGGCCATGCAACAGGACCACCTCAACTAATCCATCTTGGATAATTGACTCTAATCCAATTTCGGACAGCAATTCCGAAATGTGAAACCACATATCTCGTCGAACATTCAGTGGGATATTCTCTAAAAGGCCTGGCAGTTCGTCAATAAGAAATTGAAGGTAGTTGTCCGCATTTAACCTCCCAGAAAGAACGACAGGGTCAATCGACAAGTCATCGATTAGGGCCGCCCAAACGTTAATGGAAAATTCATTTTGAAATTTAGATGGGCGTATAACTTTGGGATTTTCTGATGAACACCTGTGCAGGTTTCTCAGATTTGTAACACCGCTTCTCGTGAACGTAGATTCATATGTCCAGAGGACTGTTCTGCAGAAATTAAAATGAAGCCGTGACTGTCTCTACATCCAGATAGAATAAACTAAACGAGCATAGTAGTCTGCCTCTAGCAAACCGTGTCCCGTGCGATAGTGATGTGGATATAAACCCTCAAAATTAGCCAAACTGTCGTTCGTGGCACTCCTAGTTGTCTAGCGATTCGACGTACACTGAGAGTTGGATCCCTTGTAACAACAGCTACTGCTTTTTCCTCCAAGCCTGCTGGCAAATTCACTCCTCGGTCGAAAAGATAATCACGAAATCCGCATTCCCAAAATTGTCTGTGTACTTCCAGAAACGTTCTGTAATGACGAATGCGCCTATCGGGAAACCGATGTCGGTATTCAATAACTACTCGACATGCACTGCCGTTAGAGTAGCCATACACAAAATGCATGTCCGCATACTCTTAAGAAGAAAATCGGTAAGGTTTTTTGAATAAACAAAACGTGTACACTCACTAATAAGCTGTTGTATGAACTGAAACGTAATGTAATCCTTTATTAAAAAATGCAGCGTTAACAGTCATCTCATCATTTGTTTATTGTATGATATTCATGGTTCAGCACTTACGAAATAAGTGTGAAGCTTCTTTATCAAAAATCAATTTCCAGGACTCTTTTTTGTAGATCTCCAAAAAATGACTGTATGCACTACGACACGTGTTTATTTATTTTAGGATAACATTTTATTATGCGACGTTAACAATCACAGGCCTGTTATTGAATCGTATAACATATAAGATATATATATATATATATAATTTTTAAATAAATTCAGTTTGTGTTGACTTTAGGATTGCATTTCTTTTCATGATCTGACAATCACATTCATAGATTTGTAACTTTGAAACAAATACGAATGGATATACAAGTTTTTGTTTTTGTTACTTGAAATGAAGTCTACTTTACACTCCGAAAATTTTAATATAACGATACGGGACAGCTTGTATAGTAGATTAAATTAGTCGTCGATTTAAGGTCTGGTTTAGTGTGATATGTATATATTTAAAACAATGTTACATTCTTCGACACATAGTGTCTTATATATCTGTAGTTGTCATGGATAAAATATTCAAAGACACATTCAAGTTTAATAATAAATCATGCCTCAAAACTTTCGATAGCAAGATGTAGAATCTTTATACACCAATATTCCTACTGGCTATAAATATAATAGAATTCAAATGGGATGAAATTAGTCAACACATCACTAAATAAAACTAAATTTATTAGAGGTATCCATTTCTGTCCCGACAATACATATTTTCAATACAAAAACTCTTTTTACAGTCAAACATTTGGTATTGCCATGGACTTTCCTTTAGCTGCCCCTATTGCTAATCTGGTAGTGGAACATGTGGAACAAAATATTATCAATTCATTAGACTTCAACCCCATTTTCTTTAAGAGATATGTAGACCACATCATAACATGTGTACCGATAAATAAAATAAACTACCTTTTAAATAAATTCAACAGCTTTCACAACTAATTAAAATTCACAATTGAAGAAGAAATTAATAACAGTATTAATTTTCCTGATATTTCTTTAACCTATGATAGACAGGGTACTATTTATACAAATTGGTACAACAAACCCACAGCTTCTTTTCGATATATGAATTACCACTCAATTGCTCCTACAGTATACAATAAAATGATTATTAATAATCTGACTGATAGAGCAGTAAAACTATCGCACACTCATTCAGAAAAGATAACATCAAGAAAATTAAAACGATCTTAACAGATAATATCTATCAGTTATATGTCTGACGAAGCTAAGGTTGGAGCGAAACGATCGTTACTGTGTAAAGTAAAAAGTAGTGAAATTCATTAAAATTTGTTTTATTTTATCCCGATAATAGTTATAATAACTATCCTCTACAACTTATAGAACAAAAAATTAAAAAACGAATCCATCAAATATACAACACTGCAGACACCAATAACAATTTAAATAATGAAGCAACATATATCACGATTCCATATGCCCCACAATTATCAGAAAAAATTAAATATACTTTAAAAAAATATGATATAGCTACAACATATAAACTTAGTAATGCTAATAAACCACTATTTTAGAAACTAAAACCTAAAATAGAAAAAATTAAGAAACACATGTCATCTATAAAATACCATGTCGCGATTGCGATAATTACTACATAGGCTAAACTAAACAATATTTATACAAAAGAATTCAAGCCTACAAATACTCCAAAACCGACAAAACTGTTTTATTTACGCACAAACTACAACGCGATCTCCATTTGAATTTTGAAAACACATAGACAATACGAAGAAAAGGGAAGTTGAAGAAATGATTAATATTAAACAAGGAAATATTTCAATTAACAACAGAAGTCATATAAAAAATCTAAACAGTATATACTATAACCTAATAATGTTATGATCTGCAATTTACCATCTTGAATATATGTTGTTCTATAATTATCTATCATATGTTATTTAAATATCTGTACAATGGCTTATCATGCTGGTAGTTCGTGTTTAAATCCCTGACTGGGCTGCCCAAGTAGGTTTTCGTGGCTTTCCTTCTAGGTCAAGGCGAATGCTGACAGCTTGAAATCTTAAGTCATTCCACGGGCATAGACATAATATAACTCATGGCCTGCCAATCCCCAGTAATTGATGTCTTGCTTTCGAATGTTCTGAGGCATGACTTATTATTAAACTTGAATGTAACTTTGAATATTTTATCCATGACAACTAGAGATATATAAGTTTGACATTGAAATACTGTCATTTATATTTTTAATTTCTTTGAACAAGACAGTATGTACCGAAACATGTAAGGTTGTTTTAAAGATATACATATCAAAGTAAACCAGACCTTAAATCGCCGACTAATCTACTTTAATCTACTATAACATACAAAAGTCCAGAATAATTATCTACATATATATATATATATATATATATATATATATATATATATATATATATGTATATATTAACAAATTATTATAAAAACACACTTGGCTATTTCACAATTTTTTATTAGATCTATGTCTAACATATGTTTCGGCTGTTATGCCATTGTTAAAAGGACACGTATTGTAAGTTAGTTTTAAGATACTCTTTGACAATGGCATAACAGCCGAAACATATGTTAGACATAGATCTAATAAAAAATTGTGAAATAGCCAAGTGTGTTTTTATAATAATTTGTTAATTACAAAATGTTTCACCAAGAAGTGTCTGCTACATCAATTAATGAAATATGTATATATATATATATATATATATATATATATACAAGGTAAACTTAATAAGTTAACCCTACATGTTTCGGCAATGATGCCTTTGTCAAGGGAATAAAAAATATTCCCTTGATATTTTTTATTCCCTTGACAAAGGCATCATTGCCGAAACATGTAGGGTTGTTTTAAATATATATACTTTGAAGTAATGAACCAGACCTTTAATCGCCGACTTATTAAGTTTACCTTATCATACCAAGGTCACGAAAATATTATATTTATATATATATATATATATATATATATATATATATATAATACCTTCGTGACCTTGGTATGATATGGTAAACCTAATCAGTAGGCGATTAAAGGTCTGTATATTACTTCAAAATATATGTATTTAAAAAACTCTACATGTTTCGGCTGTGTACGCCTTTATCAAGAGAATACAAAATATGAATGACAGGATATAAATGTCAAGTAATTAAGTTGCTATGGTTTAAATTATTCAAAGATACATTCTAGTAATAATAATAAATCATGCCTTAGTATTCCAAAAAATAGATAACAAGGTGTGAACATATGTGTTGTTCGCTGCTAGCAATTTGTGTCTCCTACTGGGTATGAACTTGTGTGTAGGTTGCTGCTGGCAGCTTGCGTCTCTCTATGGGTGTGTGGTTTTGTGTGAGAGCGTAAGTGTAGGGTTTTGTATGTCGGTGCGTTCGTGCGTGTGTTTAGTGATCGGTCGCATGAATTTAGAGAGGTCGGATAACCAGCCGTTGCGTAGGGCCGCCAACCCTTTCCCGACAACTTCTTTACAATTCCGTGCAGTACTTCGACGGTCTGACCCCCGCCCCAACGAGGCAAGGCGCAGACAGGCGAAGCGCACCCTGTACGGGGTTGCTCAACGCAACTAAGGGAACACTCTTAGTGGCTACCTCGGTCGACGATGGTCACACTTGTGCCATCTTAACGTTTTCCGCCGAAGCGGGGGCATAGCACACACGTCGAACGTGTGTGTGCTGTTAACGGCAGCCTAGCCAGGTTGCAGCCCAGGACCGGTCCTAGTGGTGTGTGCATTGCGCGGCGACGAGATAGCGCCGCGTAGCATGGTTCCTCACTCTTGCTGGAAAGGCGGAATGGCACCTGACTGCCCAACGGGCAGACTCCCCTAGAGTTTTGTAGCGCATATGCTAGGCTACAACCCAGTAGAGGACCACATCAGCAAAAAACAGAAAACAGGGATAGGCAGGGAAAAGCAATATCAATTCATTAGACTTCCACCCCATTTTTTTCAAAAGATATGTTGATGATATCATAACATGTATTCCGACCAACAAAATAAACTATCTCTTAAATAAATTCAACAGTTTTCACAACAAATTAAAATTCACTATTGAAGAAGAATTTAATAACAGTATTAATTTTCTTGATATTTCTTTGAGCTATGATAGACAGGGAACTATTTATACAAATTGGTATAATAAACCCACAGCTTCTTTTCGATATATGAATTACCACTCAAATGCTCCTACAGTATTCAATAAAATGATTATAAATAATCTGACTGATAGGGCAGTAAAACTATCACATACTCAATACAGAAAAGATAACATCAAAAAAATTAAAACAATCCTAACTGATAATAATTATCCACCACAACTTATAGACCAAACTATTAAAAAAAGAGTACACCAAATATACAACACTGCAGACACCAATAAAAATTTGAACAATGACACAACATATATCACAATTCCATATGTTCCACAACTATCGGAAAAAATTAAATACACTTTAAAAAAATATGATATAGCTACAACATATAAACTTAGTAATACTAATAAACATTTATTTTCAAAACTTAAACCTAAAATAGAAAAAAATCGAGAAACACATGTCGTATATAAAATACCATGTCGCGATTGCGATAGTTACTACATAGGCCAAACGAAACAATATTTATACAAAAGAATACAAGCCCACAAATACTCTAGAACAGACAAAACTGCATTGTCTACACACAAACTACAACGCGATCACCATTTCGATTTTGAAAACACACAGATAATTGATAAAGAACAACACACAGTGAAAAGACAAATTAAAGAAATGATCAGTATTAAACAGGAAAAAAATTCAATTAACAACAGAAATGATATAAAAAATTTAAGCAGTATATACTATAATTTAATTTTGTAACGATCTACAATTTACCATCATATTATATATATTTTTTTTTTTTTGTTATATACCCTGTGTTATTTAAATATCATTTAAATATCATATACTTTTGCTTATCATGCTGACTGTTCCGTGTTTTGATTCCTGTCTAGTTGTCCGAGCAGGTTTTCGTGGTTTTCCTTCTCGTTTTGAGCGAATGCCGAGAACTTTGCATCTTAAGTCGCTCCACGGGCGCATACGTAATAATAACTCATGTCTTGCTTTTCCCTGCCTATTCCTGTTTTCTGTTTTTTGCTGATGTGGTCCTCTACTGGGTTGTAGCCTAGCATATGCGCTACAAAACTCTAGGGGGGTCTGCCAGTTGGGCAGTCAGGTGCCATTCCGCCTTTCCAGCAAGAGTGAGGAATCATGCTACGGCGCTATCTCGTCGCCGCACAATGCACACACCACTAGGACCGGTCCTGGGCGGCAACCTGGCTAGGCTGCCGTTAACAGCACACACACGTTCGACGTGTGTGCTATGCCCCCGCTTCGGCGGAAAACGTTAAGATGGCACAAGTGTGACCATCGTCGACCGAGGTAGCCACTAAGAGTGTTCCCTTAGTTGCGTTGAGCAACCCCGTACAGGGTGCGCTTCGCCTGTCTGCGCCTTGCCTCGTTGGGGCGGGGGTCAGACCGTCGAAGTACTGCACGGAATTGTAAAGAAGTTGTCGGAAAAGGGTTGGCGGCCCTACGCAACGGCTGGTTATCCGACCTCTCTAAATTCATGCGACCGATCACTAAACACACGCACGAACGCACCGACATACAAAACCCTACACTTACGCTCTCACACAAAACCACACACCCATAGAGAGACGCAAGCTGCCAGCAGCAACCTACACACAAGTTCATACCCAGTAGGAGACACAAATTGCTAGCAGCGAACAACACATATGTTCACACCTTGTTATCTATTTTTTGGAATACTAAGGCATGATTTATTATTATTACTAGAATGTATCTTTGAATAATTTAAACCATAGCAACTTAATTACTTGACATTTATATCCTGTCATTCATATTTTGTATTCTCTTGATAAAGGCGTACACAGCCGAAACATGTAGAGTTTTTTAAATACATATATTTTGAAGTAATATACAGACCTTTAATCGCCTACTGATTAGGTTTACTATATATATATATATATATATATATATATATATATATATATATATATATATATATATACATATAAATACTTATATCCTATCGAAAGCAATGTTTCGGAATCTTTTGACCGTTTTTATATGTATTATTTACTAACTTCTTGGAATAGCGGTTATGTTATTCATAAAAACAAGGTTTATTTATTTGGTTTATTGAATTAAATCTTAATAAAATTCAAAAATAAGAAATACATCTTCAAGGTAAAACATCGTTAAGTTAAAATTTAAACTGTAATAACTAAAAATTCAATGACAATTATTCAACAAAATGAAACAGTAACAATTAAAATAGTATATTAAAAAACAAGTTTCATAAGGCACCATTTTGCCGCACGAGATCAGTTTAGAAAACGAGCCTCGATAGCGGCGAGTTTTCTAAAGAGCGAGTGCGGCAAAAGGCCTTATGAAACGAGTTTTTTATACTATTTTTTCTATTTTGCGTTTTTTACATTAATAAATTGCTTAAATTGGAATTATTTAATTTGAAAGTTCAGAGTTTAATTTTTATATAAAGCATGCAGTTGGTCACATTGATACTTGACATTTTCAAATTTAAATCTTGCTATCCGCGAAGTGTATTATATTACATATTATTTACTAATTTTCGTTAACATTACTTGATACTTCATTTAAAAATATAAGCATGAGTGACATAGAAACATATATATGTTGTTGTCAATTGTATACAACATACGTTGTTTGTGTAAAATACGGACATATATCATATATGTCAAATGTACATAAATTCTTAAAATCAAATGACAGCAATGATATTTATTTCTGTATTCGAACAACGCCAACATTGAAAAATGAAAAAAAAAACTGTTTTGGGTTCATTTCGAACGCAAAATAGAAAAAAAACATTTTAATATACATTCAGTGTTATTATGGTTTAAATAAAATACACGAAGTAATGATATTCGGAACTATATATTATAATGTATAGTTCCATTATATATTATATAATTCCTTTATAATACATATATAGTTCCAAATATTATTTACTTCATGTATTTTAAACAATAATAGCACTGATTGTATCTTAAAATGTTTTTTAATTGTTACGTTTCATTTTGTTGAACAATTGCCAGTTATTACAATTTAAATTTTAACTTGACGATATTTTTCCTTGAAGACGTTTTTCTTATATTTTTCTGACTTCCTATTTTTGAATTTCATTAATATTTAATTCAATAAACCAAATGATTATAGCTAAATTAATTCAGCCGAAACGTATTGGATAAAACCTTGTTTTTATTAATAACACGACCGCAATTCCAAGAAATTAGTAAACAATATATTGTTAAAAGACGAAAATACAGTGAAGCTGTAATGTAAAATAGGCCTTATGATATTCACAAAATTAAATAATTAAATATTGAAGCTGATAAGGTAATTTTTATAAAAGCGTATTATTAATATCTATATAAATATGATTTCAAATATTACATACAGATGGAGTTGTTTAAAATATTGTATCTGTTACATGCGTATAATTCAAATAATAAATAATCGTTTAAAAACGAAATATACTTAACCTCAACAGCTAAACATGTGAATAACTTCTTATTGTTTAATTTCTTGTGGGCTCTAATTTATGTTAAATGTCCGGCTTATAAGAACAATGAGACTCTTTTTGTTGTGCATAATAAATACACTTATAATGTAGGCTCGGTGACTCAATAAGAATACGTACAAATGGAGTGGTGAATACAAGAACATGTGATCGTGTATTTTAAAAGCAATATCAACAAAATGAAACGATTGAGTTAAAGAATAATATAAATGGTTTCATTGAAGTATAGATTAGCAGGTAAGTGATTCATATAAAAAATAATAGTATCAATATAAAAATGATTTAAGTCACGTGAAAATATAAACATAAAATAAATTTTAGGTTAAGCAAAGATAATTAAAGAAAGTGAATTAAATTTAACTAATATACATAAATGCTTCTTTTTTAAAAATGAACATTTGTAAACAGAGGAACTGTATTCTTCTAGTTTTTAAATCAAATAATCCTAATTCTAAATGTACCTATAAGGTATATCTTTTTAAAAAAAAATCTTTGATAGAGGTTTTACTTTATGAATTGGACTAATTCAACATATTCAAAATTTACAGGAGATTGAAGTAATACTTAAGTTTGAAATAGACGGGAATGGGTTAGTCTGGAGTCTTCTTGTGGATCCGAAAATGCAGGATACAGGTTTAGGCGGGTAATCTGATGGCGTCACCGCTTAACTTCGGTCTAGCTGGATGCTATTCCCGGTGAAAAGGAATTTTCGTTTTATGAGGCACTGGTTGATGTGTGGATACGCAAAATGCGTCAAAAAGGAGCTGGATAAACAGGTGATATTTTTATATGTTCGTAGTATAGTTTTTCTAATTTATTTAATGATTTTTCTTCTTATTTCCAGCGCGGCACTTAATAAAACGTAGATGTGTTTTCGGAATTTTTCTACATAATCACGCTAACTCTCGTTTGTTCCGAATGCTAGCTTCTTATTCGTCTAATTTGTATGTATTAATATAATCTCGCTAATAATTTTAGTGAAAATGATAATTTAATTACTCAAACCATTTAGATACTTTACAAAAATTACATATTTTATTTTAGTAAATAAATAATTGTCATGAGAATGTTAGTAATTTTATATTATGCTAATTTTTGATTGGGATATTTCCCGCTGTATTTATTTCAAATAAGTACAGTTTTCCCTAAGAAATACGCGTCATTTATTATTGATCAATTAAGTTGAAATGTCTTCGGTAATACAAGATATTGAAATAAAATGACTAAGGCAAATGAAATGATAAAAATAAATAAATATGAGAATAATTTTGAACAATTAAAAACGCGAAATCAACTTTATTGATATGACAGTTGAAGAATTCAGTTCCAAAAATTTCTTATTTTCTAATATCTACATACAAGCTAAATAGATCTGTATTTTACAAAACTAGGGCATTCTTATGCGTAAGCTTGCCCTACTACAATATATATATATATATAATACCACATATACGTAATCTTCTACATGCTATTGATTTTATAAATAAATGAACTTATGAATTTCATTAATGATATAAAAAAGGACTCTTTTGTAAATTCAATACTAAAGCTTTGGAAGAGCACACCAATTGATATAATCCCATTAACGTTATAATACTCTTAAATCTGAAGCTTTGTGTTCGCTGTAATTAATTAAGATAATGAAACTGTACGACTGTAAGTATATTTTCAAACAATATTCAGTGATGCAAAAGGAAACTACGTTAATTACCCTCGTTGTACAATATCTTTGCTTTTATTTGTCTGGTTGTCCATATTTTTAAAATATACACCCGAAACATATTCTTTATTTATATTTCTTTGACGAATACGAATAGAATTAAATTCTCGTATAATAATCTATAATAATTCTAAATAGTCCTATTAGATTAGAATTTATAAGATATTGGTATCTCCATTAATATATTTTGTAATTTCGACATGTTTAAATGTTTCTTGGTTACATTACCACTGTTTCTAATTATTTTATTTCAAGATAATTTTCTCCAAAGATATGTTTTATGGTGTTATATATCTATTAATTTTGAAAATATTATAGTAGATAAAGTTTACTTCTATTTTAAGCGAGTTTCGAGGAATGATGCGCATGTGTAAAAGAGTAATTGCAATAAATATAATTAGAAAATCATGACAGTATACAGATGACCACGTGGGGTAACAAAGTGACTCCAATCGAATTTTCTTTTTTTTTTGTAATCAGTACATTGACTTCTGCAATAAATAAACATCCCAAACTTTGAGTAATGTCAGAAAACTCAGCTAAAAAAAATAGGAAGCTCTAAGATTAAAAACTGAGAAAATATAGCAATAATATAAGTAATCAGGTTACAAAATGACCCGACCTTCTCATCCAAAGGTTAACAACTTGTATTTTATTTGTATCAGCTTTAGTAATTATTCATGTTTTGTATCCATTTAATAATATGCTTTAGCATTAAATATTTTTATGCTGGTATCCGTCTTCAGTTCTTTTAATAACCATATTTCACGCGGGATCTTATTTAGTATTTAGTATTATATATCTTAACTTTTTATTCCTTGCTTCTATTGACCGAAATCAATTTGGTTTTAACTACATGTATCTCTGGTTCGATTCTTTAAGCATATTTTCTAGGTATGCTTATCTTATTTTACATTCGAGTTATTTTTTTCTGAAATTAAAACGATGTTGTCTGCGAATTGAATATCTTCCAAATACTGTTCAAATTTTTATGTTATCACTTTTTTATTCTCAATAGTTTTTCAATTAACTAATCTGTTCCTATTAGGGAAAAAAAGTGAGAGAACACTTGTCTCATCACACTTTCTATCTTAATCTTGTCTGACATTTGCCCGTTTATATTTATCTACCTTAACACCATAATACTAGCATAAAAGTTTTATGACGCGGGTAAGAGTAGACAACCCTGTCTCACTCCACTTTCTATCTTAATCTTCTACTACAATTAATTCAAAATTAACTATCCCAATAATTTTTCAAAATTCTTAATCGAGTTTCATAGACTTCAAATTATTGTATGAGTTTGTTACTTACACTTTTCGTATAAATCGTCAAATTCTTGTTTATATATTTAGTATATGTATATGTTGTTTTCCGTAAAAATAGATATATTTTTCTATTATGAAATTTGTTATTTCGAATAAGTAAAAGTATTTATTTTATTCTATAGAAGAGTATAGTAAAATTATAATTAATGATTACTTTCAATACCGTAAAGATTTATATTTACATTAATGAAAGTTCGTTAAAATTGTTTCAAAATCTTAAATTGTTTAAAAGAAAATAGTTCCATGTATACAGTTTATCGCCATAAAACTTTAGTGTGTCTGATCAAGTTCAAAATTCGTGTAGATTTCCTCCTCATACTGTGGTTCGTCCTTTATATAGTTCTCATTTCATGGGCTTTTCCAGCATCCACGTTGTCTATTTTCATATTTTCACGAATATTGTCTGTTTTCCTCAATTGGTGGCTTATATTTTGTTAACAAATATATAAAAACGCATTTTCAGCTTGCTTTCTCTTATTATATTTTCTAAACTCCCTTTTCTTCTTTTCTTTTATCGTAGTTTGATATTTAAAATTTTATTTCGTTAGTTAAAATTCTTCTACCCAATCAGGTTTCTTCCAAGTTTGAATTCCATTTACATCTTCACTAGCTTCCAGCGTATCGTATTTTAATTTTGAATTCCGTTATCGTGATTGCCTTTTTCTTGTTTTCTTTTTACGCATTTTCATTTGTTCATTTTTGTTTTTGATTTGTCTGCACCGTTAGTCTCACGTTATAAGTTTTGACATTAATTTTCGTTTAGTTTGATTTGTTACTTCTTTCCGTTTTTACCAATATTTTCTTCCCATATCTTGTTCATATGCTTGATTTATTTTTCTACTTCTTTTGCCGTTTCGTAATATAATTCTCCTGTTCTTATTTTGTTCTTCGTGTTCTCTGGTTGTTGTAAATACATCGACAACAACCTAAATATGCTTTTAATTTTCTTTGCTTGTATATGGATTATTTTTATTGTCTGATAAAATGGCTTCGTCTAGCTTGTTGTTTATACAGCATACTGTTTCTTCAGATACATTAACGTTTAAGACATTGCTATAAATAGCATAAAATATGTTGTTTGTACATAATACACTATTGGAAAAAAGTGAAGAGCACACCCTGTATAATCTGAAGAAGTGGTTCTAACGCAATGAAACTTGGTATGCAAGCAGTACTAACGTAGCATAACTTACCCTCACCTAGAGAGCGGCGCAGCCTTGCTGGGAAGGGAAGCATCAATAGCGGGAATATCCCCCGCGAGCGGCGCGTACCATCGCTACACGACGAGGCATGGAGTCAATAAGTCGTTGTATCTTAGCAGGAGAGATGTCTAACCATGCTGCTTCAACTCGCCTCCATAGCTCCTCAATGTTACCGGATGTGCCGGATAACGTTGAAGTCTCCGACCGATCATATCCCAGACATGTTCGATCGGATTGAGATCCGGAGAACGTGCCGTGCCGACCATGGAAGCATCCGTAAATGGTTCTCTTCCACAAAGGTCAGGGCAGCATGTGCAGTGTGCGGTCGGGCGTTGTCGTGCATGCATAGAAGACGTGGGCGCCGTCGAAAGTAGGGAAGCACCACAGGCCGTAGCACCTCATCTACGTAGCGGCGAGCCGTCGTCGTATGCTGTATACGCAACAGACGTGTAGGACCATGTGTAATAGCACCCCATCTCATAATGCCCTGTTGGCGGTGGATAGGGCGTGCTTGGTGCACTCCTCGAGTTGATGCTCACCACGTCTTCGATGAACCAAAATTCGCGTGTCACTGGTACTGAATTCGAATCTTGATTCGTCGGAAAAGAAAATGTGCCTCCACTCGACAACCCACTGATGTCTAGCCTCTACGCACTGGCGCCGTGTACGGCGGTGCTCGCGAGTCAGTGGAATCCGTTGCAACGCACAGCGCGCTCGCAGTCCACTTTCTAGAAAACGCCCCCGTACAGTTCGCGTAGTGAGAATGCCTTCCCTTCCTGCTGGCCAAACGGCTCCACGTTGCCTTGAGGAAGACGTACGCCACACTAAAGCGCTGTTCACAAGGGCGCGATCCTCGCCTACTGCGTTCGCGCGGGGCCGCCCGCTCGCGGCTGAAGGCGCCACGTCCTTGCTCCATCCATTCTCGTCATGCCCGCTACACTGCCGATAATGACCGCTCGAGACGGCGCGCGATATCACGGAAGGATACTCCTGACATGTGCATCCCCACAACCATTCCTCGCTCACACTTACTCAGATAAGACGAACAGCCTTTCATTACACACAAAGTACGACTACAACTACCTGCTTCCACCACACTAACAATAAGCGGTTTCTCCCTCCTCGCATTGGTCTCCATGGAGACAACATATTGCAGCTGTCGGAGGCACTCAGTAAAAAATGCAGCAATAGAAAAAGTCAAAACTCGCTGCGCAAACTTGTCTAGAGGAAACCTTAATGCTCCGCTAAGTCTACGCATTTATCTTGACACGTTCAGATTATACAGGGTGTGGTCGTCACTTTTTTCCATCCTGTATTACACTTCTTTTTATTTCTATTTCTGGGTTATGTTATGTATGGAATCAAACTATGGGATTTATTAAAATTTGTGTGATTTAGATAACTTATGAACTAGAATATCTACATGCTACTCTACAAAATATTGGATCTTATGGTGAAACAATCTTGATATTTCTTTTTATATTTTCGCAGGTTTGTACTTCTTCTACTTCCTTGAATGTAACTTAAGTAGATTGTATTTTACCGCTGAATATAGCGTCATCCTGATTATTTTTCTGTCTCTTAACATCACGTTTATTTTCTTTTTGTTTTCCCATCCCATCTTTGCAGCCTTTTCCAATGTTATCTCCCTGGCCAGGACATTAAACGCATGACCGTCTAGTATTTTCAACAAAGTCCGGGTATATGTCAAACGTGACTACTTGTGCCATTAGCCTGTGAATATCGGCTGATAATAACACACACTTTATTATGACCCTTTTTGATTCGTATCTGGTAATTTGATTTAATATTATTTACGGATGACAGTGATTAATTAATTAATTATAATGTGACATTTATTGAATTTTACGTAATATTTACTACAACATTAGTAGATGGGTTCACTCGAAGCACAACCCTTTCTAATCCCGTTTTATTCTCATTCATTGCTATTTTCTCTTTATTAATTTGGGTTTTTGTAAAGTATTACAGCAATATGCTTAATATAAATTTTCGCAAACACTGTCTTCTATTTCTTTATAATTTTGATCCTTAATACAAAATATTATTACAATTCTGATGTTGCATTTCACTTTTGAATAAAAAGAAATGCATATATCGCAAGTTTAATCGAATAATTTACAGGCTTTTCCGGAAAGTAATTTATTTCACAATATTACTATTTTTACCGTTTAACTATGTACGCTATAAATATGTAATAATGAATATTCCACCCGCGGTGTCGGAAGTCTTTTATTTGCCTTGCAAACATTTGAACTGCAATGTAATTTACAGCATTCAATATTTAGTTTATGTTTTCATTAGCTTGTAAACAAAAATTCAGCCGCCAGAGGTATAATAGATCGCGTACACTAAAGGGTATTGTACGGAATACGTACATAATTTTATGACGAAAAATTATTTGCAAATATAATTTCCGCTACATCTTATATATAGTACATGTATATATATATATATATATATATATATATAATAACTTCGTGACCTTGGTATGATATGGTAAACCTAATCAGTAGGCGATTAAAGGTCAGTATATTACTTCAAAATATATGTATTTAAA
The DNA here is from genome assembly GCA_935421215.2 of Melolontha melolontha. Classification (NCBI taxonomy): domain Eukaryota; kingdom Metazoa; phylum Arthropoda; class Insecta; order Coleoptera; family Scarabaeidae; genus Melolontha; species Melolontha melolontha. The sequence continues at coordinate 83,403,297 of OW285239.1, read as the reverse complement.
AAACTCTACATGTTTCGGCAGTACGCCTTTATCAAGAGAATACAAAATATTTTGTATTCTCTTGATAAAGGCGTACTGCCGAAACATGTAGAGTTTTTTAAATACATATATTTTGAAGTAATATACTGACCTTTAATCGCCTACTCATTAGGTTTACTATATATATATATATATATATATATATATATATATATATATAACATGAGAGCAAAATGAATTGAGGTAGTAGGAGGCTGCGGTTCGTAGATCGTATTTCGTGAATTATATTCACAATATTTTTCTGTCAAACATTTAATGACAGACTGTCAGTGTGAATTATTAATTCTTTCAATACAATTTAAAAAAAAAAAACAGTATAATCACATTCAGAATGTTTACTCAAGAACAAATGGTGTTCATTTTAGAATGTTACTTTCGTAACGGTCGACGTTTGCCAAACGGCGAATGGTATTATTCAATAGAAATTCCAACAACGTTTTCCTGAAGTTGCTTTAGTAAATAAGAACTTTTCTCGTGACCTATTGAGAATTATTAATAACTTTCGAACAACTGGGTCTGTAAAAAGACAATGGAGAGGGGGAAGATCTTCTCGAGTTAGGACCCAAAATGTTGTTAATAATGCAAGAAACGCAATTAGAGAACAACCTACAACATCTGTCAGAAGACTGGCACAACAGTTGGATATAAGTTATGGAACCTGCGGCAGTATTCTTAAACGCGATATTGGTATGCATCCTTACAAGGTTCAATTGTATCAAGAACTATTGCCGCCATATTACGTTCGAAGAGTTGCCTATTGTCGTTTCTTCAATGCAAATCTTAACGACGACGATGTTTTGGATAAAACGTTTTTCACTGACGAAGCGTGGTTTCACCTGAACGGCTACATAAACGCTCAGAATATGTGTATGTGGACAACAGACAATCCGCATTATTATAGGGAAACAACGTTGCATCCTGTAAAAATAGGGGTTTGGTGTGCCATGTCACGTAGAAGGCTTATTGGTCCGATCTTTTTCGAAGGAACTATAAATGGTGAAAGATATCGCAATAATATACTGGAAACATTCATAAATCAACTTCATGATGATGAGAAATTCAACAGTAGCAAGTACAAGATATCTACAATTATATCCAGAACGACAAGAGCCTCATCGTACCATTTTTATAGATCTCGACAGAAATTTGGTCGAGAATGGATCGTTTACTAAGCCGCGTAATGGTCAAGACAACAGGAATTTAAATGAAAATCGACAAGATATTTAACAAATGGTAAATTAAAAGCGCGTTTTCAAATTTCATGTTAATCTTGTATTTTTATAAATAAATAATAATCCATCAATTTCTACACGCGAAGTAGCGTCAGAATTAAATTTGTGCAAGTCCAGAGTTTGGAGAACTTTACATAAAAGTAGGTTTAAACCATGCAGGATCCATGTTAGTCACTCTTTACTGCCTGGAGATAATTTGAGAAAGCTAGAATATTGTAATTGGTTAATGGGAAGGATAGAAAATGACGAAAATTTTTTAAGCAAAATCATCTGGTCAGATGAAACAAAATTTACAAATTCTGGAATGTTCAACAGAAATACGGAGCACTATTGGGCAGTACAAATTCCCCGACAAAACAGGGCTAGAAGACTACAACATCGTTTTGGAATAAACGTTTGGATGGGTATTTTGGCAAATCGTCTCTTAGGACCAGTTATGTATGAAGAACATTTAAATGGAGAAAGATATTTAAACATTTTATGTACATACGTATCTGACTATCTTGACGACAATATCCCATTAAATCAATTACAAAATTTATGGTGGCAACAAGATGGTGCACCAGCACGCAATGCAACTGTTGTTAGAAATTTCTTAAATCAAGAGTTTGCAAACCGTTGGATTGGAAATAGGGGAGTTGTTGAATGGCCTGCGAGATCACCTGATTTAAGTCCCCTAGATCTTTGTTTATGGGGATATGTTAAAAATAATATTTATAAATTAGATGCGCCACAAAACATTGAAGAATTACGAAACAGACTTCAGAATGCCTTCGATGCAGTTCCTAGAAGTACTATACAAAGGGCAGTACAAAATGCCAGAAGGCGTGCCCAATTGTGCATTACCGAAGATGGCCAGATAATTGAACATTTACTGTAATTGTTTATTGTTTACTTTTCTATGTATTTTTATTAATGTTTTTGTTATCTTGTACTCGCTACTGTTGAATTTCGTTTCGAAGAATAAAAAACACTTATCATATCTCGTTTATCTTCGTTAGTGTATGACATTTTTGTATTATTAATGAACAATAAATGAAATGTTTGACAGATTGAAATTCCAAAGGCTACCTTATTTAATCTTATAATTTATTCTTTCAAATAAAACCTAATGTGAAAAATTTTAGTCAGCATGTGGTACATGGTTGAAATAAAAAAAAAACTCTCTCTGAAGATGTCTATATCCAATATGGCGCCTATAAGAAATTAGATAGTTGACGATGGCCAGAAAGAAACGAAACGTCGTAAAAAAATTTAGAGGACACCATTGGATAGAGGTTTAGAAATGGCCAAAAGGATGTGTTCTTATTTTTTCTCTACAATGCCAAATGTCGGTGCTACAGGTAAAAGAAGAAAATGGGGTTTTCGCGTTTTTTTTTGAAATAACGAAGGTCATTTGTCACAGGTCTATTTTCTATACGGATTTATAACAAACACAATATTTAACAACTTTGCCAAATTTAAACCTATACTCTCTCTCCAATAATAAGAGAGATCCCCATGGTGAGGACTGAAAATGAATCAGCCTGTATATATATGCAAGGTGTGTATAAATTGGCGGACCCACTACACGTGGCGACATTCTTGGTCAAATTTTGAGTTAAAAGTCCTAATCCTAAAACGATGTATCAGGCTTCCTTTGTCTTCAGAATGAATTTGACAGTAGTAATGTATTTGACTAGAACAACATTAGGCTGCCTACTTATTGTTTTACAACGTTGTCAGATGTGTTTTTCGTCAAAATAGGTTAATAAACAAATATTAAAAACAAACTTTAAAATCAAAAAGAAAACTTTTACGAAAGGATAATAACAACAATTCTTCTTTCTTCTAAATTGTAGCTCTTTCTGTCAACAAATATCGAGTAATAATGATTATTTCAAGACTGAAAGTCCGAACTTTAGGAACCTCGTGCAAAGATATGGAGCATGGTACAACATTTTCGTATTAGGATTTTAGACTCCGAATTTAACGAAGAACATCGCCGCGTGTAGTGGGTCCGCCAATTTATACACATATAGTATTGTATATAGAATAAAATAAATTAAAAGCGGGCAAGCGGTCTGTCAATTAAAAAACTCATTTATTAGTTATCCCTATATTTCGCAACAACTTTGTTGCTTCTTCCGGAGATAAAAATGAAGAGTTGAAAAAAATAATAAAAGTGACGTACAAGGTAATTTTTATTACTCGCAATAGTTAAACAAAGTGAATATTGGAGGCTATGCATATATAATTCCACCTGGGAATACCTGTTGTTGTTGATATTTAATATTCAGCGGTGATCAAGTAATTAAAGGGACTGGAAATACTTGGGTTTTTCTCTAATGATACTCTTTTCTGAACTGGATGGTTTTGTATGCGAAGGCCCTCTTTCTGGATAATTTCTGGTGTAAATATACAAATTTTGATGAATTTACCACTTTTAAAACTTTCTTGGATTTCTAAATTAAGTTCATTTTATTCATTTTAGCGAATATCTCTGGAATTAACTTGCTTTGGGATCGCGATAATTCTGGATATTAATTATAACTTGAAATAAATTGTTTTTTTCCTTCCGGAAACTATCTTCAGGTATAGTTATGGTCTTTAATATTTATTTGAAGCAACTTTTATAATTATATTATGATTATTTATTGATTTCTTTATGAATTTCTAAATTGAGGCATTGAAAAAGCGTTGTTAGATTTACTAGTAGTGCAAAAAATTCTCTCTACAATGAACTTTTGTTTTTTTGTCATAACGACCAAAAGAAACTAGTAATAATTATTTTTTTTCGTAAAATTTTGCTATAAAGCGAAGTAATATAGATAAAGTAATTTTATCAATCTTATTAAATTATTCTTCTATATATTACTACGTTCTTTTCGTTCAATTTCCACTTATAGTTATTCCTATAAAAACTAATTTTAATCTGAATGTACTACCATCACGTGATCATGTTTTGAATAGTTTAACAGGGGTTATTCAAAAGTTATCTTTTTCACTATGGTTCAAAATTATGTATACATTAATATTTTTATCATAATTAGCTTTAGAATATTTGATTTAACGTGATATTAAGTTATAATAAATTAATGAATATCTAAATAAAATAAACAAGCAATATATATATATATATATATATATATATATATAGATAATAATTTCTTGACCTTTGTACGTTATGGTAGATTACGTTAAATCGCCAACTAATTGAATCTACCATATATATAGTAGATTAAATTAATTGGCGATTTAAGATTATATATATTGCGTAGATTTTCTCAAACTGTGTCGAAGCTTCACTTCGGGTTTCTTGCCGTGTTTATATTTTCGCGTCTTTCGCGATTAATACCCACAAATAGGGCCTTTAAAACTATTTACACAAAATTTATAGCAACCTCCTGATTGACATTCGATGTATAATGAAATATTAAGAATTAAACACAAGAGCACGTAATTGCTGTTTATAGTAAAAATTAAAGTTTTTCTAAATATACAAATTATAATAATTCAGAAACCTAAACTACAAGCAAATCAAACGTGAGTATCTCTGAGCTATAACTTATGCTCAATGTGTTCGCCGTTATGGTCTATGAAGTGTTCGTAATTTGTATGAAGCTTGATTTCTCTCGTCGTGTAGCATGTATCTCAGTTACGTTGAAATGATTGAGTACCAAGTAGAAGGTTTATAGTTGGAGAGAATCTGCCGAGATCTCTTAGGTTAGAATCTGTTTTCTACATCACAACAGATGCTGTATTCTGTCAACATTCACTGTAACGCAAGTTGACACTCACTCAGAAGTGGTTTCGTCTGACCAATCAAATTCCAAAATAGAATGAGTTCTCTGTGAGTTGATAAATCCATTGATATTCATATGGCGTTCGTTAGAAAACCATATATTCGCAAGAAATATTGGATTACCCTAAGCCATAGATAACATCTAGGCACAGTACACAACTCTCACAAGCTTGTCCAAATTATTAAAATGACGTCCAATCTATATTTCATTGAGGAATCCGCCTATTTTGATTTTTCGGTAGACGCTTAACTAAAATGGATTTTCAAAAACATTCGTCTGAGATTTCTGTCAGATCGAAGTTGCTCAACTCTCATTAGTTGTTACGGCAACTGTACGTCCACTGCGGTCTCTGTATAGCATAAGAACGCTTCTTATACGTCTAAATTTTTCTTTTAACAAATTCTTGCTACTTGGCACCGGCTTTTGAAACTTGAAAAGTTCTATTTGATTGCTTAGTTCCGTATGAGCAAAAATAAAATTCTACTACAAAAAATTACATTTTCAGTCTTTATGACATTAAATTTGGCCATTCAAATCCAGAATGAGTTTTCTGTAAGTTAATGAATCTACTGAGATGGATATGGATATGGATGTACATCAGTTACAGTCACCTCCACATCCGGCCCACTCAAAAACAGGCATATAGGAGAATATGACACAGTACTTTCGAAAGACGTCTGCAGCTACAACGGAAATCTGAAGATGGCAGCAGCAAAGATTGTCGAAAACTTCTTCATATATTCTCGCACCCTTTAGAGGGCACGAGAATATGCATGGGAAGCTTCGACACAGTTTGAGAAAATCTACGCAACATATATAATCTTAAATCGTGGTACTTTAATATGAATTTGAAGTTTCTATTCTAACAAAATACAAATTCGAAATATTTAAAGAATTTATTATAATTATATTCTTACTCAGCCATCTATTACGTTATGAAAGTGGTATAAAATGTTTTTTTTAATATTTAATAAATCTAACATAAATCCTTAAAATTATAAAAACGTCTACACACTTCGACTCACCTGTCACAGTCTTCTATCATTTAATAAGTGTCCAATACTTCTATGATATAATTTATAGGGCCGCAGCATAAGTTTAGTGCGTGTTATTCGGGCCTGCCAAATTCGAATTTGATTGGTTCTCCACATCAAATTCCAGTGATGTCACTCCTTCGAGTGTATATTAATCATGTTTCCAATTCTGCAATCACTATTATGTTGACTATGTTCACTATGTTTATTTGCACGAACAAAACACCTATTTCAAATCAAAATAATGCAATTTATAAAATACATTGTCAAGAGTGTGCGTATTTCTATAGAGGGCCAACGTAGCAACTACTCAAACAACGTATTAGTCAATACAAGAGTGATTGCAGAATTGAAAAGAAATCTTGTGCTTTGTCATTTAATTTTAATAATCATAATCACAATGAATGTTGAAATTTTGGAAAAAAAAACACTAGTACTTGAAATGATGTACATTCAGAAAGAAAAAAGCACGTTTAATTTTAAAACGGACACCAATAGTGTAATATATTGAAATTCATTAAACGGAGAATAAATAGTCATTGTTATTTTTAATGTCATGTCATGTGCATAACACTGTAACCAGGAAACTTATTTTAGTAACAATAACATAATGTATATAGGATAGATTTTTATATATAGACCTTTTTTTCTTACCACTCCATTTTTTAGAACCGGATAAGGACCCAACGTGGAAATTACGATAGATTTGTTTTCACATACATATTATGCAGGCATGTAGGTGAAAAAGGTCAAGCTGAAATTCTACAGTTTTAGTTGGTTAAAAATGTAATGTTCATGTTTTATTTGTGAGGTGCTAGTGACAATTATGTGTAAATTCATTAATAAGACTGTCAACGCTCAATTCTAGCTGCAAGTTTTCTTCTTTGAATATATTAATATAAGAATAAATTGTATATTGTAATTTTATAGCTTCTCCTGATGAAGTCATTAGTAAATTGACGAAATATTGAGAAAGAACATTTGAGTTTTAATGTAAACAGACCGATAACCCAAATATTAATGAATTTATATATATATATATATATATATATATATATATATATATATATATATATATATATATTAAAAATAATAGATTTTTATTGGTTTTAGCGACCTTTTATTGAATTTAGATGTTTGTTTGCGACGTTTCGACTTTTATCAATTCAGTCTTTTTCAAGCATCTGGAAACAAGAATCATTACAATGAACATGAGAACTGTGTTTGTTTTGTGTGATATAACAATTGAATTAACCATTTTAAATTTAACATTATATTAAGAAATGAATTACGGATTAGGTTAGTGTTTTACGTTGAAAATTAAATAACATTAAATTAAAATAGCTTAGAATGGTAGGGGACATTTATGTGATTAATATCTGTATGAATTAATTGGAGACTTAACAAATATTAACAAATTTTAAGTTTAAAATTAGATTAAAGATGATTACAAATTGAGTTAACATTTAACGTTGAAACTTACATAAAATAAAAATAAGAATGGCTAAAATGAACAGGAAAGTTGAATTACAATACAATACGTAAAGGGAACAAAGAAAAGTCAAATCAAACTCACATTGTTGTTTTTTCTACACGGATACGCATTCATGTGCCACATGTGCTTGGACACCCAGGACCAATTTTCTTAAAACGAACATGCTTGTGCGGATTTTGTTAGTGAACTAATGCTTTAGTTTGCGGGGGTTTAATTTCTGTTTTTTGGAATGAGCATGGTAGTCAGGACCGTATTTAGGGGATTAAGTTAACATTGTTATTTCTAATGGGAGATATATATATATTTTTTTTTTTCCCGTTTTTGTCTTGTGCGTGCAGGGGGGGGGGGTTGATTTTACTATTGTTTTATGAGAGGGTAATAAAGTTTTGAAAGCCCATCGATTTCGTTCCTGTCGTTGATTGTTTTGCTATTTTTGAAAATGTGTATCATTTCTAAGACCTCTCTAGCTTTTGTGTTCTTTTTTTGTGTTATTACTCTGGTGTTTTCAAAATCAAAATTATGTTTTAGTGTCAATTGGTGTTTTTTTAAAGCAGTTTGATTTTTTGCGTATTTGTGACCTTTCAATCTTTCTTGTAGTAACTGTTTTGTTTGGCCTATGTATATTTTGTCACAGTCTTTGCAGGGTATGTTGTATATTGTGTGTGATTGTTTTAGTGTAGGTGTTGAGTCTTTAAGTTTGGTGTGTAGGAATTTTAGGTTTTTACCGCTTTGGTGTGCTATTTTAAAATTAAATGGTTTGAATATGTTGTCTAATTTTTCGGATAATCCAGTTATATAGGGTGTGGGGATATATGTGAATTCATTGGTTTTTATGTTATTGTTTTGGTTGTTTGTTTTGTTATAAATTTTATTGAGTCTAAGTTTTATAATTTTTTGTATGAATTGTGGTGGATAGTTGTTTTCTGACAAAATTGTTTTAACTTTATTTAGTACTGTTGGTCTGAAAATTGGGTTTGTGAGATTTAAGGCTCTGTCTACTAACGCTGTTACTACATTTTTTTTGTGGGCTAGGGGTTGGTTAGAAAAAAAGTTTACATATCTGCCGGAAGCGGTTGGTTTAGTGTACCATTTTGTTTGTATGTTGTTTTTTGTTCTTGTCAGTGTTAGGTCAAACAAAATGGTACACTAAACCAACCGCTTCCGGCAGATATGTAAACTTGTTTTCTAACCAACCCCTAGCCCACAAAAAAAATGTAGTAACAGCGTTAGTAGACAGAGCCTTAAATCTCACAAACCCAATTTTCAGACCAACAGTACTAAATAAAGTTAAAACAATTTTGTCAGAAAACAACTATCCACCACAATTCATACAAAAAATTATAAAACTTAGACTCAATAAAATTTATAACAAAACAAACAACCAAAACAATAACATAAAAACCAATGAATTCACATATATCCCCACACCCTATATAACTGGATTATCCGAAAAATTAGACAACATATTCAAACCATTTAATTTTAAAATAGCACACCAAAGCGGTAAAAACCTAAAATTCCTACACACCAAACTTAAAGACTCAACACCTACACTAAAACAATCACACACAATATACAACATACCCTGCAAAGACTGTGACAAAATATACATAGGCCAAACAAAACAGTTACTACAAGAAAGATTGAAAGGTCACAAATACGCAAAAAATCAAACTGCTTTAAAAAAACACCAATTGACACTAAAACATAATTTTGATTTTGAAAACACCAGAGTAATAACACAAAAAAAGAACACAAAAGCTAGAGAGGTCTTAGAAATAATACACATTTTCAAAAATAGCAAAACAATCAACGACAGGAACGAAATCGATGGGCTTTCAAAACTTTATTACCCTCTCATAAAACAATAGTAAAATCAACCCCCCCCCCCCCCCTGCACGCACAAGACAAAAACGGGGGAAAAAAAAAAAAGAAAAATATATATATCTCCCATTAGAAATAACAATGTTAACTTAATCCCCTAAATACGGTCCTGACTACCATGCTCATTCCAAAAAACAGAAATTAAACCCCTGCAAACTAAAGCATTAGTTCACTAACAAAATCCGCACAAGCATGTTCGTTTTAAGAAAATTGGTCCTGGGTGTCCAAGCACATGTGGCACATGAATGCGTATCCGTGTAGAAAAAACAACAATGTGAGTTTGATTTGACTTTTCTTTGTTCCCTTTACGTATTGTATTGTAATTCAACTTTCCTGTTCATTTTAGCCATTCTTATTTTTATTTTATGTAAGTTTCAACGTTAAATGTTAACTCAATTTGTAATCATCTTTAATCTAATTTTAAACTTAAAATTTGTTAATATTTGTTAAGTCTCCAATTAATTCATACAGATATTAATCACATAAATGTCCCCTACCATTCTAAGCTATTTTAATTTAATGTTATTTAATTTTCAACGTAAAACACTAACCTAATCCGTAATTCATTTCTTAATATAATGTTAAATTTAAAATGGTTAATTCAATTGTTATATCACACAAAACAAACACAGTTCTCATGTTCATTGTAATGATTCTTGTTTCCAGATGCTTGAAAAAGACTGAATTGATAAAAGTCGAAACGTCGCAAACAAACATCTAAATTCAATAAAAGGTCGCTAAAACCAATAAAAATCTATTATTTTTAATATTAAAACACGGCCAATAAAATAAAAAAGAAAAACAAAATTCTTTAAACACTAAATATATATATATATATATATATATATATATATATATATATATATATATATATATATATATATATATTGAAGAGATACGGAGGATCACCATGTATGAATTGCTAACTAAGAATAATGTGAGCGTTAAAACTATTAAATGAATGGTATAAGTTAAACTTAGAAGATTTGAATTTGAAAATTGGGCGCCAAGTTTTAACGTACTTAGTTGATCCAACGCTATCTGTTAAATACCCCACTAGTTGCGGTAGAGCTTGAGTACTTATATTATTATTTATATCTCGGGGCTCAAAGTCGGTTGTTTGTATATCCCGTAAGTACAATGTAAATGGTATATTAATTAAACACAAACTCAGCATTCAAACAATTCAAATAAAAGATCGAATCTAAATCAAAGTAATAAAAATTTATTAGAATAAAAAAAATAGATAACTGTAACAATTATTACGTGCGAATAAGAAAACTGTACATATACTAGTATTATCTGAACTATACGGTAAAAAACGGAATTATGCAATTGTGCACATGTGTTACAAATTATCGTTTAAGTTGTGAATAATACAACAGTGCAAATAGATATTAAAAGCTATTTAAAATTAGACACACAAAAGGTAAGTTATATATATATAAGTTTTATAAAAGATTAAGAATGAATGAATGATTATATATATTTAAATAGATGTTTAGAAATGTAGAAATTCATGTATTATATTTTGATGCAAACAATGTTGGATATTGTGTTGTGATATAAATTTAATATTAACTTTTGAATGATGTTTTAGGTTTTATGGAAAATAACTGGGAAGGAACCTGGTTTTTTCCTATGTCTAGGCTCTGGTATATATTCTGGGCTCGCAATTGTAGGAATAGATCAGAGTTCGTCTGCTCCTATTGAAGTCTCTGCGTCGGTAGCGGTTCAATGCTGGAGTTGTCGGTACGATGTAGTTCCAGTTCCGAAAAGATGCTTCTTTCGATATATATTATATTCGACGTGATGCTGGTCCAATTATTCTCTCAAAAGTTCGGCCTAATTTCAAGGTATTGAATGTATACTGTTTTCGTAGGATATATTTGATTTTTAAATTGTAATTTTAATTAAACTTTTTGTGATAGAGAAAATGCGGTCATTCGTTGTAAAATTTTAGTATCAGACGCTTTCTTCGGCTTTTGTTTTCCATAGCCTGTATTAAATATCGGCAAAAGCCTCTAAATTTATGCTTTATTTGCATCTAATATAATATGAACTTTCATAATATAATAATTTTAACATAATAGAAAAATTAATTAAATAATTTACAACAGTTTCTAATGTGGTTTTCAATGTTGGATTAGTTTAAAAATGCACCGTAAAAATCGCATTCGCGGGGTTCGAGATAATTTTAAATTAGTGGGCGTGGTTAACTCGCTTCGATATAAATCTTGATGTGGATAAATTAAATACCTGTAATATTGCGCGTATAATTTGAATTTGAAATGGAAAAATATAAATATAAAAAGTAAGTTTAAAAATCAAAATAAGTTAATAATCAATTTTAAAGTTATCGTCGTATTAATTTATATACATCTCGAAACTAATTTCACAAATTACGTCCACTAATTCAATATTTATACAAGGGATTATTATATGTTGTAATCTGTGTTTCTTATTGCAGTGCTGGGATAAGTGTGCTGGTTGAACCATAACAATATATATATATATATATATATATATATATATATATATATATATATATATGACGTCCTTTGAAATAAAAAGACTACATATGAAAAATGGAAAGATGTAATTATGTAAAATGTAAATACAAAACATTTTCCCAAAGTTCCCTCTTACGAGTGATAAAACAATGACTACGATATTTAAAAAAGTTTTTTACGCCACTATGAGACCGATTATTATATAGAAAGTATTAGACTTGATACCTTAAAACTGACAGACAACAACAAAAAGAATAGTTTTGTTATTGTTCGTCTCGCTTTAAGTATCCTCTTCAATTCAGTCAGTTATCGATATGATTTACCTTTACATCTTCTATTAAATATATATTGTACCAAATAGGACGTTAAATACCCGTAGAGCACACATCTTCTTTTAATACACCTTTAAAAAATTTACACGCAAAGATACATTTTTAACGCTGACTTTTCGTATCAGATTATCGAACCCTTAGCATACGAAGCTGTCTACACAATGCTATCTTCTAGAGTTTTAAACAAATAAACATTGAATTCAATATCGATATTTTTTTATAAACTTTAGAATCTACTATATTTGGTACTTCTCGTCACAATAAAAAATCTTGCACGTAATACACGTGATAGGGTAAACTGCACAGTTATTGGCCACTATATAGTAATTGACCAGTAGTTGACCAGTAGATCGACAAACAACAATATTAGGCCCGTATTCAGCTTTAGCATGTACAGGTTTCGTTTCTAAGATAAGTAACAAACCTTTTTTAAATCTAATTAACTCTTGCGCTCATAGATGGTATGACATCAATTTTTTCCCGCCACAATATTGACAGTTGCAATCTGTGATCAGATGCAGTGAGATGCGTTAGCGTTTTATTAAGAAAATTAATTTCCATTTATACGTTTCTACAAAGTGGTTGTGGCCTATTTTCAAATTCGCGAAGTGTTTACTCATTAGAAGGTACGTATATAGAATTATGTTACTAGTACATGATGTTTTCTTTACATTTTATATTTTTATGGAGGGTGGCTAATAGCTAGTTTCAAATTTCCAATGATTTTAGTTATTGACCATGGTGGCTAATAACTATACTACAAGAAGGTATTCACTTCATGTTTCTGTTTCATTTCATTCAATGTAAATACATGATGTATAGTTGTATTTAGAAAAGGAAGGTCAAAATTTATCCCTAGACAGTTATTAACACATGGCCAATAGCTATCAATCGAGCATGGCTAATTACTATGCATTTCACAAAATTGGCGCAACTCATTTTTAAATTAATTAAGAATTAATTTGAAATATATTTTCTGATATAAAGGACATCATAGATATATGTTGTAGATTATATATTTTGCAGAACATGCCAAAGACTCCAAATTATAGCCCCGGTCGTCTGGAGAGAGCTATTGAAGAAATTCGAAACGGTGAGAGCTCGGTTCGCAGCATTGCGAAGAAATATAACATACCTAGGGCTACTTTACATTTTAAAATATGTAATCCGGGGCACAAAAGCACATTTGGACCGTCACCAATACTCACGGAACAAGAAGAAAGCACTTTAGTTAGGTGGAAGGAATATAGTATGCCAATAATGTCATTCTTGCTACTAAATTACTTTATTTAGGTGGATATCGGACCTTGCCAGAAAGGGGTTTCCCTGAAAAAAGGAAGACTTAGCCTTAAGTGTGCAACAATTTTTAAACAATAATCCAAGGCCGCATCCATTCCGAGATAATAAGCCCGGTGAAGGTTGGATGAGGGTAAGATAATTTTTTTTCTAAAACATCATCCTTATTTATTGTAACTTATTCACACAGGCTTTCCTAAAAAGAAACCCATCAATCGTGTTCAGGTCATCAGAAGGCGTTACGACCGCAAGCGCTTGTGTCACTGAAAAAGATATTAGAGGTTGGTTTGAGGCTATAGAGACATATGTTAAGGAGAAGAATCTGGAGGATGTGATGATGGGTCCAACTAGAATTTTTAATGGGGACGAAACGTGTTTTCAGATTTGTCCGCAAACGGGAAAGGTGTTAGCTCCACAGGGCTGTAGAAATGTATATAATATCGAACACGGATCATCAAAAGAGAATATAACAGTGATGTTTACATTTTCCGCCGAAGGAAAAACTTGCAGCCCTATGGTTATCTTTCCATACAAAAGAGTTCCCGAAAAAATTGTAATGAGTGTGCCGCCTACATGGGGTATAGGAAGAAGTGACAATGGTTGGATGACGGCTCAAACCTTTTATGAATACGTTGCTAATGTGTTCTATCCGTATTTAGTGAAAGAAGGAGTTAACTTACCTGCCATTCTTTTTATGGACGGTCACAAGTCTCACTTGACCTTTGAATTAAGTACACTTTGCTCTAGATTAGGAATAGAATTAATAGCTCTATATCCGAATACAACGCGAATTCTACAGCCCGCTGACGTCGCAGTTTTTCGACCGATAAAAGTCGGATGGAGAAAAGCTGTCAAGCAATTCCACGATAAGAATCCAGGAGTAGCAGTAACAAAACTAACGTTTGCCCCAATACTTCATGAAGTTGTAGAAGCTATAGTGAAACCAACTATGCTACAAAATGGATTTAGAGTATGTGGATTGTATCCATTTGACGCAAATGCTGTGGATTACACAAAATGCTTAAGTGGCACTACTGATTCTACTAAAACTTGCTATAGTAATAACAATAACGATAACACACGTAACGCAAAAACAATAGACATTTCTACATTTATGAGTATTGTAGGAAAAGACAAAGTAGAATTATTCACAAAAATGAATGAAATAGAATCTGAAAGTGACCAGAATTTCTTAGCATTATACGAGATATGGAAGCATTTGAAAACTGATCCTATAAATACACCTATTGAGGAGAATTGCATCAATGACGCTTTAGAGGGGTCTGAACGAATGGATGATACACAGAGTACTGATGAAGTTCTAAATTCGTATCCTATACAAAACGAAAGAGAACTTTTGAATTTTACACCCACCATTGCATTAGCACCTCTGGTATCAACAGCAAGTGAAACACAGTCATCCGAAACCCTAAACTTGGAAGAAAAAAGAAATACTCCAGACACTGCTTCTATTAATAATTATTTAATGTGGCCAAATTCTCCAAAACGCAAAGGCAAACGTCAAGTTAAGAGATATCCTTTTGCAATTACTTCTGAAAATTATCAAAACATGCTTCTGGAAAAACAAGAAGAAAAACTGAATATAGAAAAGAAAAAGGAAAGAAAGAAGAAGCAGAGGGAAGAAAAATTGGCAGCAAAAGAAAATAATAAAAAGACCATACAACAGACTCGAAAAAGAAAACCGAAAAATGAAACTCAATTAAAATCCACTTGTTTCATTTGTGGATACAGTAAGACTAATATTTGTTGTGACACATGCCATAAGTCGTATCACATAAAATGTATTCCTAAGAAGCATCAAGAACATGTGCCAAATTTAAACGACGGTGATTTGTTTTTATGCCACATGTGTTATAATGAAGAGTCAAGTGACACAAATGATAGCGCGCAAACTGTAGATGACGATGCATTGGTTCACGGCTCAGGACGTGAAAAGAAAGATGAAATTAAACAGTCTACAATATATGGTGAAAAACTACGTCCAGCAGAAGAGGAAGATGAAGAAATTGAAGAATTATACAAATTTTATCTCGAACATAAAGACATGTGACTTCTTTATAGGTACTCCATTTTGTATAAAATAAATAATTATTCAATTGTCTTGTCTTAATTTTTTACCTAAATTTTATAGTAGGTAACAGCGGTCAGGTACTGTAACACAAGTGGTTAGTAACTATAAAAACTGGTCAATAACTATAGAAATTTGCAACAATTTTCTAATATTTTTTTTCAAAACGCATTGTGTATATACATAGAAACTATATAAGTAGACCTTCAAAATATTTAAGCAACGATTATTAATAATGTGTTGTTTATATTATATTTCTCAGTTTACGTAAGATAAAATTTTTCAAAAGTGATAAGTTTCTTAAGTGGCTAATAACTGTACGGTTTACCCTACGCATTTTTAAAATGTTTAATAGTTCACTTGAATGTATTAATAGCTGATTTTATACATGGTTATTGATATATATATATATATATATATATATATATATATATATATATATATATATATATATATATATATGTGGGTGTGTGTGTGTAGCTTTAATAGAGGTATTTATTATTAAACATATTCTGAATATTTTCAATTTTAATTTTGAGGTTCGCGTCGTAATTGACTGACAATATTTTGGATTTCTATTCCATATAATTACACCTGCCCATTTATCATATGTTGTCTCTTTATTTCAAGGGCAACCTGTATATACGAGACTGTCACTTAATTTGAAATTGAAAATTTGACAAAAAATACATACCAATTAGAAAACTTTGAAAGAACATTATTTAAGTATTCATTCTACAATTACGAAATCTATTGAATAGCTTTATTTATTTCTACGTAAGGCTACTGACTCTTACATTACTCATTTCCCCGAAATCTAGAACAATACTTGTGCATAACACCAAATTTATTCGTCGCTTAGTCGTCTTTAAAAGTAAGTTTAAGTCTTAGGAACATGTACATGTGCATGTACATATATATTCAAATTTTCATGTTCAGCAGAACATGTATATTATTTGATATGAAATTGGGTGACTGTTTCGAGCTAGAAACTATAAATTACACTTGAAATACTGTGGCTTAAAGAGAAATGTAGTATTACACCCTTGGGAGACATAGAACGAAGAAGGGGTTACATTATGCGTCAGGCAAAAATGTATATAAATAAATATTGCTTAAACTCTGTTTACTATAGCATATGTTACGGATTCTGTATTTTTATTAACTTGAATTTCTGACGCCCACAAATAAAATTAGAGATCTTGAACTTTCAGCAATAAGGCGAACAATGACAAATTTATTAAAATAATGTTTGTTATTTTATGAAAACAACTAAAATATTTCAAGTAAAGAGAAAGTAATTATTTCGAAATGTACATATAATACAATATTTTATGTTTAAACAAAATGTGATACGCAAAGTGATTCTTCCTCTAACTGAGTAAGAAGAAATGTTACAACTAAATGATAAAACTTAAGGAACTAATATTTAGGAGTATTTTCGGTCAACCAATACACAATAATTTGGAAGGTGTTATGCCATAGATTTTTCTGCTTACCTAGTTTAATTACTGAAAAATATTGGCCGTTATATATCATCGAATCCCATAAATTGACCTTTACTATTGTCGAAGACAGGAAAAACTCGTCTAGACATAAAAAATTATAAGAAACAATGGAAATTCTTATTTTAAAATGTTGTTCGAGTATGTCAGATATGAAAGACAGTTATGCTTGCGGCATTTCTTGTACAGATGTACGAATATTACATCTTTATGAAACATTACATGTTCATATTTCAGTTTTTCTAATAGTATTTCTACACAAAATCATACTAAATATTGAAGTATATCAAATTCAGGGTTCTCTATTATGATTTTGATAAATGCAAGAGGTAAGAAAGCTGATAATTAAACCAACACTTACTAATTTCATATGTCCTTTTTCTTCAGATAGCAATAAAACTGCCGTATTTAATCAATAGTTCGGTTATTTCAGGTTCTAGTTAATTTAGGAAATCAGTTAATTTGACTTGGCTCCTGAGAAGAGAAAACATTAATATTGCTTATAAAACGAACAACAATCTTCCTAAATGCATTAAGAATAATAATGAAAAGACTACAAAAAACAACACATAGGGGGTCTATTTGTTAATTTGCGGAGCGTGTGCTAAGGAATACTTTAAACAGACAGGAAGAACGTTTAAAATACGCGAATCATTTAATCGATAACAACCATAGTTCCAAAGAACAATTTGAAATTCTTCATGTAGAAAATAAAAGTAAAAAATAGATTTGTTAGAATTTTTAGAGATTAACCAACATATATATTCAGACAATTTATTAAATGATAAAGTGGACCTTAATCACTCGCCATTGTTAAATCTATATTAGTTATTGACACAATCTTTCCCTAATCTAACAACACTTTCACCCCTATCTACGTATTTAGGCAATTAACTAGTTATGATGTTAATAATATGTAGATACCATTACGCTTTAAATATCGCATTTAAAATATCCAACAGTAAAAACTACTCTGCCATTCTTGGACAATATGGATGGTTTCGGAATTACACCATATTTAAAACCATAAAAAGTATGGCTTGAATATTTTTACATAAATACTTTGCCTTAAAGGCTGTGCAAACAAAACTACTTCACTTCAGTATGAATTTTCAATTGAATTATTAATTGGAAATACCAATATTATAAATATGACAGGGTAAAAAGTGCGCGTACTACTTAAATTACATTCAAGGATGGACGGGTTAATGGCAATCATCAGCCAAGCTCTGGCCGACCTTCTCTGATTTCTGAAGATTTTTTTCGTGAAGTGGACAATAAAGTTCGAGAGGACTGACAATTTCTGTCTTCAAAAGGTGCAGGGAATAAAAGTCCAAGAAAACTGGCTTGTTAAACTGTAGCTAAGTACAAGAACCTTCCTCGAACTTACCTTGCGTGAGTGGGAAGTTCTTAATTTCACAAAACAGCCAGCCAGTGCCAACGTCGTAAAGCTCAGTGAAGATGGTCATGCAATCCTTGACGAAACGACGCGAAACTGACTATAAGTTAAAAAGTGCGCCTCCGCGATTTAAGGGCCCCTTGTCGTAGATATTATATATCACGTGGAGTTCGTATGCGTACTAACGAACCCACCACTGAAGGTCCAGGGTCACTTTAAAAAAGAAAGCAAGAGGCATGAGCAGACAAAGAAAACATTCCACATTAAAGAGAATGAGACAAGCTCATTCTAAACGCTCTAATAAGGAATAAAATGTACAAACTAAACAAACAGTAAAGAAAACGTAGATGTTTCCAATAAATTAATAATGGGTGAGTAAGTAAATTAATAAGTATCTAGTTTAAATAAATTTTCCAATTCCACCACTGTAAAATTTAATTATATAAATCAAAGGCAAATAGTTAGAGTCTAGAACTCTTGAATTTAGTTTATAAAAATATTATTGATATAAGCATCAAGCAAGAAAAACGGTACGAAAGGAATACAAGAAACGGCATACGTATACACAAGATCTTATGCAAGTCATTTACAAATTAAATTTTCGTAAGCCTAAGACTACATATTTAATAACGCAATTGCAATATAGCAAAACAAAGGATTTATATTCTTGTGCACCAACTTACAAAGCAAATAAGTTTCAGGAATTTCTGATTACTTTTAATGACCTCAATAATATTTATGATAAATTAGTATAATAATTTAAATATAATGTGAACTAATTTAATAAAAACATTCAAACATAAAGATTTCTGTCGACAAAACAAAAAAAAAGAAAAGCAAGAAAAAGTCGAAATGACTTGTCTAATTTTAATATTTTATGTAGCTAACTTTTTCTTATCTCCTCCCGTAACGACGTAATTAAGCTACAATTCTACTTATCTGCACTTAATTACAGTTGGCTGACATTGCTTTCTGGCCGCCCAAGGGTATATTGCTGCAAATGGAGTCGAATCAGGTAAACGAGGTTTGTATTAGATACCAAACGATCTCTACCCTTCCGGTATTTCAGCGACTCAAGCAGCTAAACGCAGTTAGCAGGAAGTTAAGCAGTAAAGGAAAACGAAATTTACCTTCAGATGGTCGAAAGGTAAAACTAATATACGGCCTAGTCAAAGACGACGATCCAATAAAAAGAATTGCGGTGAAAAAGCTCAGTAGCCACCAGTAATCCATCAATTACAATGTAACATATTCAGGCTGATAAAACTACAATGGCACACACATACAAGTGTCAACTCGTCTTCGAAGTCGCATAACTATTTGCTATAAGTTCACACCGCATAAGTCACACAGGCGCATAACACAGCGCTATCGCTACGGATATCTCTGCTGTATACACCCTGCGTGAAAGCTACAGTCGTGGATTTGGCTTTTACACAGGCGGCAGATTTCTGTGACATCGGAATTAAAAAACTTATTAAGAGGTATGACAAGTCTTTGAACAAAAATAGAAATTATGTAGAAAAGTAAATGTTAGAATGTACGAAAGTGGAATGCAGAAATAAATATATTCTAATGATATTTGCAGTATTTTTCTTCTTATTCGAAAACGGATCTTATTTAAAAAATATTCCTCGTATAATATATCTTGTAGAATCAGTTACCAATCACTTTATATTGTAAATAGTATGATATATTTTCCAAAGCTTCCTAATCCAATTGTGTGGTTGGCACCAGTTTTGGCAATATTAAGCCCAAAATTTCCAAACTTTATTTTCGGATTTGCAGAGTTCAAGCTTAGCTTTCTCAAATAGTTACCACTTTAATTCACTCTTAATTATTCTCAGAAATATAGTAAAATATAGCAAAAAATAATCAATTTTAGCTTTACAGGAAAGACGAAAAGCCGCACTTGGAAATTTCGTTAGAACTCTTACGTTATTATTACGAATTAAGTACATTATGTATTCAAAGAAATTTTAATAAAGGCTTTCAAATCTTGCAGATTACAGAGAAGTACTACCCTTCAGTACTTTTAAGATCTATACTAAATGACAACAATTTCCTGTTCATTTCATTTTTAATTAAAATATCCTCAAAAATATCTAAAGCTGAAAGGGTTTAATTTAATATTTTTGGACTTGAAAGAATTTCGTAATTAACGCGGCAATAAAAAGATCGAATTACGTGGGCAAATAAATAAAAAGAGAGGTCGTCGCCGACGCTATAATATAACTTAGAAGTTCATCGCTGGAGATGTTACAATAACCGCAAGTCTAAAGGAATGAACCTACTACAGTAGTCTCTATTTCCCAACAGACAAATGTTTGCAATTTGCTAGATGGTGCCATTAGGAGATTCCCTACTTTATCCTAATGTAATAAAATTAGTCACCCACGATATGGTCGCCGACAAATTATACTGAAACTAGGGTAAAAACGCAACCTAGCCGCGGTAACGGAATTGGCGCGACAATAACATATCCCATGTTGGCTGTTAATCCTGTATAACATCATTTATTCAATGCCCACACATAATTTTACAAAGGCGGTTTATTTTTTAATTACGTATGCAATTAAAAAATAATTTAAACAATGGAAACCGAATTATGGACGAGACAAAAATTATATTCATTGCATATATCAACTTCTTGGTGTGAATTCCTATTTATTTTAGCATCCGGAAAAAGCCTCGGGTCAATTTAAATGGAAGTCCATACACTGGAAGTCCATGTACTCGTAAAATCAATCTTGATACTTTTCCTTATCTTAACTTTAAAATTTTAAATATCACAACTCTAATTAATTCAACACTAAAAAAATGTCGAACAAATCAGAATCAGTTTATTCATTGAAAAACAAAAAATAATTTAAATAGAATGTTATTTACTTAATTTATTAATTATATGCTGAGTGCAGCTGACTTCGAGCTCCTGCTTGACTTTTTTGCTATGCACTATTTATAATTTAATTTGTTTATGTTCCTGTGCTTTCTCTTCAGCTAACTTCGAGCTCCTGCTTGACTTTTTTGCTATACACTACTTATAATAATTTGTTTATGTTCCTGTGCTTTCTCTTGTTCTATATTTACACATAACTTATATTTATAATAATTTTTTGGCACAATAATTTTCGGCAATTAAAAAAAATATTACTTATTTAAGCCTTATTTAAAATTTTTAGCTGATTCTTCATTTTGACAAAAGATTTTGCTTTACCACCAAAAATAAACTTTCTAATAAATTATACACAGCTTTGGATAGAGCTTTTTATTTAGTAAGAATATATGAGTATTTTTAAAAGTTAAAATCGTAAATATAAATATAACCTTTTAAAAATTTTTAACACTAGGTCATGGATTTTGATAAAAAAATATTGGTTGAATGCCTATACAACCAACGTAGTCAAAATTTAGTGGAAGCTTTTGGTGATAGTACTCATTCATTAGCATTCATTAGCTATACTGGCTTCATGAATTTATACATGGAAAGTGTACATTAGAAGATAAGCCTAGATTTGTATACCGCCTGATTCTGAGCAAACGCAACGATCCGAACGTATGAATATTTCTTCCGCTTCGAATACAATTCCCCTGAACGCGTTTAGCCAATCAAAAAGCAGTCTGTCGCGCAACCATTTAACAACTAATGTCACAAATTAGTGTCACCACTGTCACCCTATACGGAGTCTCTTAAGCGTTTGAATAGTGAATAGTGGAATAGTGAAAAAAGAAAACAGACATTACTGGTTCTGTACAAAATTTAAAACCATTATTCCCAAATCGCAGAGTTCCTAATTGTACGTTCATCTTAGTATGCGCTCCAATAGAACTAAATTCAAATTTGACAGTTAGCGATATTTCCAACGATTTAGGCATATGCTGCTCTTCCGTTAACCGCATACTAAAATTAAATGGTTTTCGTAATTATAAATATTCCAAACATCATCAATTATTTTACGGTGATGAGTTTAAACGGATACATTTCCGTTATTATGTAATTAATTTCTCATTATGAACAATTTATTTTATTATCTGTAAGAGTAAATTTTTCTTTACATTACTAGAATTTAATTTAGTTTTTATTTATTTCTGAAGTTTATTTAGTTTACTATGAACGGTTTCTGTGACCTTTATTATTAAAATTTAATTTATTAAATCTCTTGATGCCTTATTTGCAATTTTCTTAACAGCTTATTAATAATTTCATTACGCTTTGTAGAATAACGTATTGCAATTTACTCATTACCATAACACAGGACTAAACAATTTATAGTCCTTTAATAGTAATTTAGTAATCAGATAATTTTTCTTACGCGCTCCATAATATGTAAGTATGTATATGACATTGATGTTGACACGCCTACAGCATTCAGGGGAATTGTATTCGAAGCGGGAGAAATATTTATACATTCGGATCGTTGCGTTTGCTCAGAATTAGGCGGTATAGTCTGTAGTAGCTGTTTGTGCTGAAAGCATTATTGCCACAGAAAAGCCAAATATGGAAAACCAAAACAACACTCACTGAGTGATTTGAGAAGAATCAACCATTGAATCATCTACAGTAGATATGATTATATCCAAACATCTGCGTGTTTATTACACCATGACATGTATCTTCGTACATAGCCCAAAACCAATAAATAAATACGGCTATGCGAAAGAATATATTTTAAAGTTTTTCAGCGATGTTTTGAAGATTTGCCAAAGCAAGAGTTTTCTGTTTAGAGAACTTGTTCTGAAGAATTAGCAAGCCTGTGATAGCTACAGGGAAAATAATTTTAAGAGCAATAATTTTCTTCAAAGATCTCGTTTTTTGGTTAATAAAATTCTTTAAAAGCACTGTCTTAATTTCGTCATGGTCTTTACAGACCTTTATGCCATCAGACATACTTTGACAGAACAAAATTCAAGGATTTATTTAATTGCTTCTGTATAATATCGTATTTATTCTAATTCAAAAGCAAAGTATGTTTAACAAATTTACACAGTAAGTATAAATAATGTAGCTTCAAAAACTGTCCTCCTGATAGTCTGTTTTTTAAGTAATTAAGTAGTCAAAGATTGGTGCACATGCGAAGCTTTAGAAAACTTCAAATTCTGACAGTTGTCATACATAAATTCAAATTGTAAACGGGTATATCATTAAATTATTTTATTATAATGTTAGAGTTAGAACATAAAATATTTATTATTCGAAGTTACTATGGAGCGGCCAAAAATTAGAAAATGGAGATTGGGTTTATTCCACTAATCAATGTTTACAGGATTTCCGGCAACAGTATCCTAATCTGGTATAACTGCAAAAACATATTCAAGCTTGTCTATGTATCACCAATTTGGTGATACAAGTGCAATAACTTGTAAACCTGGCAATGGAGCACCTAGAAAA
Organism: Melolontha melolontha; assembly: GCA_935421215.2. Classification (NCBI taxonomy): domain Eukaryota; kingdom Metazoa; phylum Arthropoda; class Insecta; order Coleoptera; family Scarabaeidae; genus Melolontha; species Melolontha melolontha. The sequence goes on along the minus strand of OW285239.1, from coordinate 83,379,305 downwards.
ATAACAACATATTGCGTAGAGGATATTCGACGTCGAATGGATAACTCACACAAAAAATCAATCGCATAACTATAACAACAAATTCATGTGTTAGTGGGAACATGTTATGCTATTTAAAAAAAGGACTTAATAGCTATTTATGTAACCAGTTATCAAATTGGTTATTTTTTGTAACGAAATGGAATGTTTGCAGGACGAGCGAGCGTAGCGAGCGAGATCCTGCAAAATGACATGAGTTACACAAAATAACATTTCATAACGTGTTTCATACAAGATTTTATCTAATTTTGACCAAAACATAGATTTATAATTTTCCAGTTGATCTGACATTAAACGTCATAAGTCGTATTAAATAATTAGTGACAGTTTTCATGCTATTGATAATAATTCATTTGACTTGACAGGTGTTTGTTAATTTAAGTATAAGTATTTACTTTTATTAGCTAAATATTTCGGTGCATTGTACGAGAAAAAATGTCGGATTCAGATTCAGGTGGACTACCAAGCGATATAGAAGAGGCTGCACAAAGTGCATTATCGACTGTGATTCCACAAAAGTCGAAAGCCCAGTTAGATTTGGCTTATGAAAAATTTGGGAAGTGGCTTAAAGACAAAAAAATTAAATGTGTTAATGAGAAGGTTTTATTAGCCTATTTCGAGGGAAGAAAGAATCAAAAAGCTTCAACACTCTGGACTCTTTATTCCATGTTACGAAGTGAATTGTCTTTGAAGAAGAATATTGATATTGCAAAATATGCCAGTTTACATGCATTTCTAAAGAGGCAGTCAGAGGGATACCATGCAAAAAAGTCGAATATTTTGTCAAAGGAAAACGTCTCCCGGTTTATGACAGAAGCTGAGGATACAACATATTTAATGACAAAGATCGCATTGATCGTTGGAATAGCTGGTGCTTGTCGAAAAAGTGAGCTAACTTTTCTACGTGTGGTGGATATTTTAGGCGAGTTTTCTCATTTTGTAATAAAAATCCCTAATACAAAGACAAAAGTACCGCGCGAGTTTGTGATCACAGAAGGAAATATTGAAGGGCAAAATTTTCTTGATCTTATTAGAAAATATATTTCTTTGCGTCCACAAAACGTTAATCACGATAGGTTTTTCGTCAAATATAATAATGGTAAATGCGGGGCACAGCCAGTTGGCATTAATACAATCGGTAATCTACCGAAAAGAATTGCTCAGTTTTTGAAACTACCAAATCCCTTCTTATTTACCGGACACTGCTTCAGAAGGTCATCGGCTACCTTTTTGGCAGATTCTGGTGCGGATATTTTTAAGGTTAAACGACATGGAGGCTGGAAGTCCAATACTGTAGCTGAGGGCTATGTAGAGAATTCTATAGAAAATAAGAAAAAGATTGCAAATGATATTCTTGGTGAATCAAGCTCAAATGCACATTCCGTTTTGCATCATAACATCAGAGTACCTGCCATGAATTCTACGTGTGCAGGAATTAACCTCACCAATTGTTCACATTGTGTCATAAATGTTTATAATGCATAAAATAAAAATTTAACCAGTTTGTGTCATTTAACGTTCCCCTTTATTAACTTGAGATGAAATGATTTTTTTAAAATAATTCGTAACTAGTGATGAAATGAACTTTTCAACACTAGTTACGAAATATTTTACTTTTCGTAACTAGTTACGAAAAGTAAACCGTTTCCTAACGTCATACAGTTTTGAAAAGTGTCACTTTATGTGTCAAAATTAGATAAAATTGTTTCCATATAAAATTCAAGCAGTTTCGGAACTCAAACAGGTAGATTTTGTTACAAAAACACAGTATTGTCTATGGTTTTTTAATAACATAAATAATAATGACGTTCTCGATAAATGCATCTTTTCGGATGAGGCTTGGTTCCATCTTTCAGGATATTTAAATAAACAAAATATAGGAAATTGGTCTACCGAAAACCCTCATGAATTTGTGGAAACCACGCTACAAGTAGTTTCAAGAAGAGGAATTATTGGGTCTATGTTTTTTAATCAAACCATAACTGCCGAAAGATATCGAAATGAATAATACACAATTACTTTGAGAAGATTTAATATAAACAAAGTCATTTAATTCCATCATGAAAATCTGAAAATAATTTATAATGTTATTTGGTAAGAAGAATAAGTAGTTAATTGAAATTGAACAAGTATGTAACAGCTCATGTTCCCCAAGTCGTATAAATAATTACGAAGTAAGCAAACATGAATTATAATAATGCAAACAAAATAATAATAAAGCATTTTTACATATTGTAAAATTTAAAAAATAAATCAATATAAGAATTCTTCACTATTAGATAATGTAGACGAATCATCATTAGTTATAATGATTAGCGGCTCAATCTATGAGATTGTCAAGTTCCCACATTTTCTTCTCTGTTTCAATAACATGTTTAATAGCATTTTGCCAATTTTCAACAGAAACATTGTCAATACCTTGTTGCGGTTTTGGATATATGACGTATTAGTCCTACACCGTTGCCTTAATTTGCTACGGCATGAGTTGGGCGATTATATTATAATATCATTATCATCAAATCCTTTACACAGCGGCTTTCTCATCGGTTAATAATTCCATGCATGGACTCTGCAAAGTTCATATTGGTGTGACTACTGCCTTAGTATGGAAGTTGTGTCAAATATTTCACCATTTCAGTTTTTGCAAGCACTCAGTGAATGTTTCTGAAGTTATGCCTGTGACTAGTATTATGAATGATATCATATAACTTTTACTGCTTCCTTCTCCTTCTAATTTTGTGTGGCAATTTTGTGGTATGTATTTCACGATTATTTGTGCGTATTTATTTTTAATGAGGCAGTCATTGGGAATAGCTATTTCAAAAAAGCATGCAGTTCTATTTACTATATCCATATGTGGATCTGAGGGCAGTTTGCGGTATTTGTTTTATCTGTGTATTGGCCCTGTAGATTTTGTGTGTTGTGTTTTCTATTTGTGGCGTGAATTTAAAGTATGGATATGTAACTGTGACAAGATTGTGTTTAGAACTAAGTGTTATATGTAATGTTTTCCTTACATTACGTCCATTCGCGTAATCTACGTGAAACATTAAACTACAATCTGATAATATATGATCTATTCTGTCTGTATGTTTGTCCGTGGTGTGTTATCCTTTATAATATATTTCCTTGTAGCTCCATGTATTTATAACTTGATCTTGAATAGCTAGTGTAAAACCTCCAGTAGCTGAGATATTTTTTGAGGCATTTGTAGATTAGATTAAGTGTTTATGCTCTTGTCCTGTATTGTGTTAATAGTTTTCCATGTAGTGATTTTTCTAATCAACCTTTAATAAGCTAGACAAGTTGATTTTGGTTTTCTCTTTGGTTGTTTGAATATTGACAGGTTTTATATGATTGGGTAATTGTTCTGTATAAGTGTATTTGTATTGATATTTGAATGACATAATTTCGCAGGTGTGGTTATTTGTTTGTTAAGAAGTACCCTGGTGGCCAGCATGCCTTGTCCTCCTGAGCCTCTTAAAACAAAGAGTTCTTCCATGTATACTTTTGGAGGGTGATTTTTGTATTTTGTTAAAAAGTCTATTTAATTTATCTAGGTTTTGTGTTGGTCCATTGAATTACACCGAATAAATATATACACATACATGTCTCATATATGTCCCTACAGCATACGTTTTTACAGCTTTATACGTGTTCCATAATAGAAACACGTAGTTTAATTGTTGATGCTTGTTATTATTATTGCTATTTTTAATTAAGTTTTGTACTTATTTTATTGTAATTATATACTACATGTAATGTGCGTCTGCATTCGCTGAATTAATAAATTTGTTAATTACCAAAGAATTAGATTGTAATAATACAAAACTAATGTACTAATCCTACGCGCACAATAGAGTATAAGAAACTGTATCCAATAGAGTATAAATCAATATAGTGCGCGATAATAATTTCTCTTTACTTAATTCAGAAAAGAAAAATTAAAGATTCGTGGCAATATTTTATTATACTAAGGCGATAATTCTAAAATCATACAAAACTTGTTTTAAATCACTTAAACTTTCATCCGCCCTTATTATATAATCTTCATTGAAAACCAATGCCTAATGTAAACATTTTTAAATATAATATGGCATCGTGGGTATACGATATATAGGTTTCTGTCTTTCTCTCCATTATTTGATTATGCCCTCCGTCAGTCATAGTTTAGCTTGAATAACACGGTTTTTATATTATTGATTTTTCATTTATATTTTTTTATTAGGTTCTGATTCTCCTTCACCGTCTTTACTATATTCCAAGCGAATTGTTTGTTTTATAAAACACCATATTACTTCATTACAATACCATCTGATACTGCTAACTATTTTTCTTTATTGATTATGCTTCTGTTGGAAAAGTTTCGGTTTCAAACTTTTTTATTAGTTAAATTTAATTTAAAATTAAGTATAAAGTGTTTAATTAGTTTTTTAAATATAACAAAAAAATATTTTCTGAATTTTTCAAGAAATTCTTAATCTAACTTGGATTTTTGATTACTACCGTATATCGTCTTATTAAAATATGATCTCAATTCATCATCTATTTTAGGGTATGGTTAGGAGCCTATATTTTTTGAAGCTTAAAGTATATTGCACGTTTCGAATTCTTGTGGTTCAAAAGTATATTAAATTAGTAAATTTTTCAAAAACATTTTCGCTTCATGAAGCCAACAGAAAGTGTTGTATTGTGCTACCTACGCGTGCATGCTTGGTTTTGGCGAAGTGAAGATGGTTGGTAAGTTGTCGAAACCGGTAGTCGTAAGGCACAATTTAAAATGGAGCCTCTATTTATCTTGCACGCCCTTGGTCAGTGGACGCGGGAGTGGGTTAACTAAATCAGATGATAGGTAGAGCCACTTAGTTTTACTTACGGAGGCTCGAGACTGAAAACTAAGAAAAGAGTTTGCGCGGTCGTAGGCGCATGCGCTGGCCGACTACTAAATTGTACCAAAATGACAAACTAAAGGAAGGGTACCAAAATACATAAAATAAAACAGTCGGGGATAGTTAATTCGTACATTGAGATAACAGCAATAAAGTAGACAAGACATTAACGAGTGATTAACAAGTGAATAACAAGTGAATTTCAAGCCGCAAATAATAATATATAAAAGTTAAGTTATTAAAAATTGATACTGGGGTATGAATCACCCAGTATATCAGATCATAAAATTATTGAACTTGTTACAAAAAAGAAATAAATTACATGAGTTTATACTGTATCAACATAAAACACCAAAATCAGTTAGATCAATTAATCTGCAAAAGGATACTAAAATTAGGACAATTAATCAATTAATCGATTTCAATTGGCCTTAACCTAACTCTAGTGTCTCACAAGGTTGATGCAAAAAAATAAAGAAATAAAATAAGAAGGGTTAAGTAGTTAGTAATTGTGTGAAATCAATAATTAACCAATTAAATTTGATTATTAATTTAATACAAAATTATCTAAAAATACATTTTTATAACTATGAAAATGTAGGTGAGTTAGTTTTGTAAATGTTTAAGTAAGAATTATATGAGCGTTAATTATCTGAACAAATGAACAGTAATCAAGCAAATTCTTGTATAAATTACGCGTATCACATAAAAAGGCAATTCAACGGAAATCCATATACATATAGTAACAAGTAGTAACAAGTAGTAGTACGAATCTAACTAAGTTTATATGTTGTTTTAATTATAATTACCATTAAAATTCGAAATCGTAATTATAGCAATTGTTCATTCTTCGAAGTCCGTCATTAAACCAATACTTTCACGTTAATTCTGAAAATGGGCATACATCCATGCCCTAAGAAAGCGGAATATCATCCGAGCCGAAATTTTGTCTCTGAAATCCCTTTTACCATCATCGTACGATATGGATGATCATCTTCTGGCACAATAACATTTGATTCAAACACTAATCAATATTCAATCAATCGGCAAAGTCATGGCGTAAAATTGTTCAGTATTCGGTTTTGAGCATAGCAAGTTGTCTATACTGCCACAGTTTGGGATCAACTAACATAGAGAGCGCGATCCACAGGCTACAGTTTTGGCTTAGCCAACCTATAGTAAACTTGCACTTCATATAGTTCTTCTACGTGGACTACTGGGAAAAATTTTGAAATTCAGTAGTTCAGAAAATTATGTCCACGTTCTTAAACTGCCACATTCGTAAAATTGCACATTTCCAACTATTATTTCAGTACTAGGCTTCAGGCGACAAAAATCGCTCACCAATCAGATTATTTTGTTACCGATGTATAGGAACGATTATAAGTCACAAGATGTTAGGACCAGGTGGAAACGGGCAATGAGTTATTAATTCAACTTTCTGGTGGCTAAAATCATCAGCTTAAGGTGTTGAGTGAGACCTGGCTTTGTCGAAACGAATAATAGTTGATATTGTAGACTAAGTTGTAGCATCATGTATCACTCGAAATTTTCGATAATAGTATAAAGCGATTGGTTATTTTAGAAAAGCTAATAAAATAAATTTAATTTATTTAATGTAATATATAACCGAATTTCGAGAATTGTGTATTATTTTCATGCTAATACATAAGGATGAATTAATCTCACAGTATATGGGGCTTGCCGATGTCGTTCAGTCATTTCACGCACAGTATCAGTAACACGAACAGATCTCGATAGACGACCTTCAGGAAATCTGTCACTGGAAATAATGGGACCTCGCTGAAGTTCAACATTTCAACCGTTAACACTTTAGATTGTGCAACATCCCTAAAAGTCAAATACAGTTTGTCGAACATTGTTTTGGTGTTTCACTACATTTGAAATCGTAAGAAATAACGATTTGGAAATTTTCATGCGAAAGTTCCATTTTTACATAAACCGTACTGAATTATGTGAACACCACCTAAACTACTAGATTCCAGAAATTTTCAGCCCTCACATAGACAGTACTACACATTAAATATATTTAGTATACGGCTATAAGAAACTTGGTTTTGATGAATTATTGTCAAACTACGTGCTAGAGACATATTAATTATATAATTCGACAGGATCAGTTATGTTTTGTTTTTCGAAGAAACACTTTAGTAACTAAAGTTTCTACCCTTTAAACTATTTATTTCCTTTTCACTATTTTGTTAGTTTGTTACACTTTCCTATATCTGTTATTCTCTGTATCAATGCGGAAATATTTCATATATGTTTTCTTTAAGGTATAGAACTTCTTTTTGAAATTTCGAGTATATAAAGCAGCAGATATAAGGTAGAAGTCCTCAATGTTTATCGATTCGTCATTATAGTATTGCAGTATGAATCAAATTGGTACTGCAAAGTTAAATTGAAGTCCGCAATTCTTAATAAATGTGAAGTCTTGAAACGAGAATTGTCGGAATTGACATTCGCCTTTGTAATTCCGAGAGATGTTAAATTTACCGAATTCTCTAAAATATTATAATATGCATGCGTATGTAAGTTACTCAACTGGAATGATAAATATTTAGATTTTAAATTCAAACTAAAACAGCAGAAAACAAATTAGCTGAAAGGTGTGAGCTAATTTAGATCGATAATATAATATATTCCTTCAGTTAAAGCTATAAATAACTTTAAATTATTATCAACTAGAATGTATTGAAAGAATTAATTTATGAAAGGCATTACGTATGAAATTTGCTTAAATAAAAAAGTCATAGGGCGGCGAAAAAGCATTTTTAAAGTGATCAAATAGTTATTTACGATACAAGTGTTAAAAGTGCGATTTTATTTCACGAGTAAAAATTTACGAGTGAAATAAAATAGCATTTTTAATATGTGTATCGTACAATATTTTTTCTACAAACACAATTTTTATTATACAATATAATGAAAATCCACTGACCAAATTTGACAGCTCATGAATACGTTTTGACACAACTGGAAGCAACCGTAAAAAGAAACGTCAAATTAATTTGTCACAATTCATACAAAAGATGAGTTCGTGTTTAACTTCATATTCTTGTTACCATACTTTCAATATTACCCGCTGTTATCCTATAACATTTCTTTGAGCTTTGTATTCCTTAGTAAACTCTGGCAGTATTTATCATAATATTTCTCATACACATGTTGCGTATATTTACATGTGACTAAAATCTTTCTTCTTGTAATTCCTATAAATTGTACCGCATCACGTAATTTTAGAATTCGTTCTAATGTTTTGTCGAGTGACTATTTTCCAATATCGTCTCACTTGTTTTAAGTAGGGTTTCTGCGTTTTCTAAATTAGTTAGCTCTTTCGTTAGTTCTTCTATTGATTCTTATCCATTTCCTTTCCTCTTCCTTTTCTTTTAGGTCTTGTTAGTATGTTCGCATCCTCCACTTCATTGTCTTAGTTGCTGTTGGTAAAGTTGATTAATTCTGGTACTTAGAGAGCGCGCTGATCTTTCTTACCTTTTATTTTTTCGAGAGATGTCACTTATACATTTTCGATCTCCGTTTCAAACTATAAGCACGTCTCAATCACTTTTGTTTGGAATATCAGAATTTTCTGGATTATATACGGTTTGCTGTTGCTATTTTAGTTCATCATTTTGCGATTTTTTATATTATAATTTTTAGATTGATTATACTAATACGAATTTTTTCCGGATAAGGAATTTGAATAGTTGTTCGACTCTTTTTTGGGGAGTTTTCAAAAACGAAGGTATGCTGAGTTTTTTAAACTCCATTCCTTCCCTTGATAATTATTTTAGGACTTTTGCGATGAGTTTTTTTGTTATCTGATTTCTTATTACCAGTTTTATTGTAGGTTTTTGATAATAACCATCTTTATATCATATTGCTGGTTGTGTGTGGGTGATAAGGTGAAACATCGTATGTGTAAATTTTACAACGTTCATCGGATCACAAGTTGGAAGAAGATAAACGTAATTAGTTCCAACTTTTGTACATCAAGCTACCACTTTTTGCATGTTCAGTCTTTGACTGAGAGTGTGATTCAAAATATATCTTAGTGTGATCGTTATACACTGCTGAAACGAGTTCCTCGTTTATCGTTCCTACGATCAGAATTCAGGATATTTTTTTTTATCTTAAACATTGTGGCGCACTTATTTTTTGATAACAATCGCGACTATCTCCACTGAGCAAACTAGCAAGCCACATTCTGTTTACGAGCAATTCAGCACCAAGTAGGTTTATATATTCGTTTCGGGGTATTACTGCTTCTGTTTCGTATAAGCTTTGCAATGTAGGACATAAAACAAGGACATATACATTTTACCTGAGTCATTATTAACTGAACCAAACATTGGGCAATTGAAGTTTCAAAGGAAGTGTCGTAATCGTCGCATGTTATGTTTAGAGGAATATATACTATATACTAATTACCTGGAAAGTAAAGGAAGATGTACGACATCTGTTCACTGTAAAAAAAGCTAGCATTACCTAAGCAGAGATAGAATGTGATAAGTTTGAAACTGCAAATTGAGAACTACGAATAAAACTTCTCAGCCGAGAAAATGATCAACTAAATTTAATTTTCTCTCTGTTTTGATAACGTTATAGATTCAGATATTGCAATATAACATATATATCATTGTTAAGCTAAGTTTCAGTAGCCATTATCATATACGCATTAATTGTACTTTTAGTACATTTTACACTAATTTTAGAACAAAGGCCAGTCTTTCTGGTAGAGAAAGCGGATATATAGTGAGATTATATTTTTCAGGGGCTCTATGGCTGCAGCTAAAATTTTACAAATTTAAATAAATTCCACCGAATAGGGGTTCTACTTCTAAAAATAGAAAAAATATTGAACTTAAGAATGCTTTTAAGGCACTTAAAACTACGTTGCGTCACATCACAAATACATGATAAGGTCACTTTAATTGACCGCGAGCTTTCTCGGTTTGTTGGATCTAATTTACGTAGCCTTGATGGAGCAATATCGGCCGAAACAATGTAATGATGAGGAAAAAGAACTTTTTGCTTAAGTAGTTGTATTTAAACCTGCAGAATTTATTTAACTGTTTTTTCATATTCTCACAAGAGGCACAGTAGAAAGACAGTCTCCGGCGTTTCTTCTTTAAAAATTAAACTTCGTCTCTAGATCAACCACTATAAGTCGCATAAAAAAGTTTTTGCAAAAGTCGCAAGTCAATTCTTTTTCCAGACACTGGAAAAATAGAATAACGCGAATTCGTGGTGTAAACACAAGGAAGATGAGGCAACAAAAAATAGGAAATAGACGTGGTTATAGACTTCATGCTAGTAAGCTGATAATAGTGACTGACGAGCTACACACAAAGAACTTACGGAAAATCATTATGCACACGACAAATGAAAGAAAATTAACAAATAATTGGGTATAGCCGAATAATTTTTCGGATGACCCAGGTATAATATTAAATACTTGTATTTATAACATTAAATAAAAATCAAGCAAAACAAAAATACAAACAAAAAATTTATAAGACGTAAATAAATACTTGAATTAAATATTGAAAGATTAATTAACAAAAGCTGAATAATCTATAAAGAGTAGATCTCGAAAACATAGAATTGCAGTTAGGTGAAAGCAAGGAATTTAAACAGGAAATTATTACTCACAAATTTCAGTAAAAATGGGCACTACACCAAAAAAAGACAGGGTGTATATACAAGTTAAATTTCGGAAGCGTTGAAATTTAGAAAATTTATTTGTTTGCGGTTTTTGACAATACGTTACAATATAGATTAAAACTAGATTACACTTGAGGATTATTAGCGATCTGTGTCGCGTACAGTTACACTAATAACTCTTTCAACTAATGCGTTACCCATCTTTATATATTAAATATTATCTTATCTTACTCCACGTGTTTCCGGCTAAATAAATGAAATTGCAGAGTCGGCGTCTGGTAATTACTAAATGATTCTATTATGTAGGCACATGTTATGTTTTGGGAAGCAAAAAGGCCAATTGGAATATTTATATTTATTTTGATTATTATATGAATTAACTTCCTGTCTTTCTTCTCTTACTTTTCTATTCATTTAATTGATTTTCGATCCCTATAGATCGGCAACCTCTTTTGCTTGCTTAATTTAGCGCAGAAGATGTCGCCCCTGTCTTTGTATCTTCCGACGAACGTTTATGACGTATGTCGGGCCGCGTTCGTTTGTCGGACATCTCGTTCGAACGGCACTTGGTTCGAGAACTTTGCCGGCTCTAGTTGTGTTTTATCTTTGTGTGTGAACCTAGTCGTTGCGGTAAGAAGAATTATAATCTTTTGAACTTTACTTATGTGTTTCTTTTATCCTTTATAGGATATAATTTTATTCTACCGCCCATTGATTTGTGAATTTTTCAGATTTTACTGCTGTATTTCTTCGAAGTCTAAGACCTCGGGATAGGCTGGGCAAGCGAACACATTTTTCCTCACAGCTGTGCATTTTAAATTATCGATATTTTGGAGGAAAACCCGGTGGGAATAACTACATTCCGCTTTCTTCAGCGAATTTGATAACGGCGTGGCTTCCTAAAAACAAGGATTTTAGATCGAAATTTTCAAGGCGTCCAAAATGGCATACTAAAGCGTAATGGCGGCGTGAATGGCAGTATTTAGTTCGATATATTATACATTGGAATTGGATAGCCCAATGAGAAAGCCTTGGAAGGCTTTCTTAATTAAGATTGAATTTTGGACGATAATAGGAACAATTTTGAAGTAGGTGTAGAAATTCTATATCTTGTATTTGGTTATTAATTAAACTTGTGCAAACCAATTAAATTTAACTAATTATCAATTTGTTTACACTTAAGTAAGGCTCTTGAGAAGCCGTTCATTCTGTTTAGGGACAGACGTTGTAAAGAAAACTCTTCATATTTAATAGTATCGTAAGATCCTGATCAATGTAATCGGGTTAGTTTCTTTAGGGTTTGATTTTTGCAAGATCTTGCTTTTTGTTTGAATTCTGTAATATTTTGCATTCCTTAACTTTACAACATCTGTTTACTCCTCTGTGTCTCTATATAAATTTTGTTCGTAAATCATTGTTAGCGAGCAAGGCATTATTCAATTAATTTTAGACGAAAGGTGTTTGTACATCTGGATACAAGCATTTGTCTATAATTTTATTTTAAATTGGTTGTATAGCTTCACCGGCTGCCAGGTGTAGATAGTTTAGTACTATTGTACGTGGCTAAGATCCATCAGACGGGCCTACGTTCTGAATATTCAATAACTTGGGGTACGTTACTAATTATTATTACTTATGTTTTAAACTGTGTATCCATATTGTAAAGAACCTTTGATTTCGTATACCTAATGTGTGTTCTGCTAATCTCTTGTTTGGATTGATATTCATATATTTCATATTAAATCACAGTATTTCATCTTGATTATACAGGGTGTTGATATGACAAGTGAATCTGTTTTAAAGAATTCACTGTATTACGCCTGGAGCGTTTCTATTGTATTTTTGGGGAATTAATCTGGGAGACTTTATTTTAAATTTAAAAATTTATCATAGCTTAATTACTGCCTTGGCGCTTTTGATATGTGATGACATATCTTTAATTTTTGTTATTTCTAACTATATTCACTATTGATATAGTTTGTTAATGGCGCTTTCGACGTCTGAATATTATGACATTATATATGTTCTGAACCTACTTTGAGTTGTTATTAAATTTTGTTATTGTTGATGACATGTGTTTGTTTGGTACCTTTCCCACAAGTGTTGAATTTGAGCAAAGTTCAGCTTGATTCGGAAACAAGTAGTAAAGGGGCATTCTCGTTTGCTTTTGGAGCTACCAGTGTCCCACCCGCTTCAGTGTTTTCGGGTGTTCCTTTGCAGGAAAATACGGTGGCGTCATAATCACCATCAAGCGACCTTGGAACTCGCGACAATCTCCGAAAAACGTTAGAGCTGGCCGGCAGAATATTTTCCCCGGGACGACCACCAACAGGTATGTTCGAGCAAGAGAGGGTGGCCCTGTTGAACATCTCGCAACCACGAAGATACTTGTTCTATTTTGCTTTGGTCGCAAAAGCGTAGCAACATATAACTCCTTCCGCCTTACTTGCGAGATTATCCTTAAAAAGGTTAATCTTGCATTCTTATGTTATCGGCATCTGTTTGTTTTTTTAACCTCTTGTTTAGTAAACTTCTAGTTTCAAAAATTCTTTTATTGTAAATACCACTACAATATTGTTTCGCTATACAATGGCTTCATCAGGTGGATGAAATACTGAATACGTACAAAACAAGTTTGAATATTTATGTGAAAATTATTGGGGAATTGGTGGTGGAAAAATTTTTACAATCTTAAATTTTGTAGAGGGGAGTTGTCTAAATCTAGTTGGTCATTTAAAGCTAATCCTAAACTATTGTATCTATTAATTTCTAAGTTTTCTAACAGGTTAAGTTTTTTACTTTTTCTTGAATGTGTAAAATTTTGAAATCAAAATTTAATCTATGATTGATATCTATACAATGACTTGCGAAAGTTGAATCTGTTTTCTTTTCTTTATGGCTTCTCTCGTGTTCTGTTATCCTAATTTTGAATGTCCTCCCCGTTTGTCCTATGTATACCTTATTACAATCTTCACATGTTAACTTAGTACACCAGAGTTTTATTCTTTGTCTATTTTATCTTTGTTGTTTTTAATAATGTTCTGTATAGTATTGTCTTTTTTTAATGATATATGTTCGTTATTAAGTTTTTTAATGGAAGTACCAATTTTTTCCGAAATTTTTCCTAAGTAAGTGATTGAATTATAGGAATTCATTATCTTGTATTTTAATTTTGGATAAACTAAGGAAAGGGTTTTAGATTCTTGTTGGCTATTTAGGATGTTATTGACAATATTTATAGAGTAACCATTGTCTAATGCTATTGTGTATATTCTATTTAGTTCAAGGTCGAAATTACTTTTACTCATAGGTACATGAATTAATCTATATACCATTGATTGGTAAGCTGATAATTTGTGTGTTATAGAATGAAAAGAATTAGCGTGTATTGTGGTATCTGTATGTGTTGGTTTATGGTATATAGCGAACTCGTGTTTATTAGTTTTGTGTGATATGGTTAAATCTAGAAAATTAATGCTTTTATTTATTTCTGTTACTGTAGTAAAATTTATTTTGGGGTCAATAGTGTTGATATAATTATGTAGAGTTTTTAAAATTATTTTCAATTTAAAAAGAAATTTTATAAACAAACAGAGGGTCTAGCACTGGGAAACCCACTAAGCCCCTTATTAGCGAAAATTTTCATGAATAATTTGGAAACTATAATTAGTACACATCCCTTGTTTGGTAATTGTGTATATTGGTTTAGGTATGTTGATGACATATTAATTTGCTTTAACGGTTCAGATAGACAATTAAAAACTTTACATAATTATATCAACACTATTCATCCCAAAATAAATTTTACTATAGAAACAGAAATAAATAAAACCATTAATTTTCTAGATTTAACCATATCACACAAAACTAATAAACACGAGTTCGCTATATACCATAAACCAACACCTACAGATACCACAATACACGCTAATTCTTTTCATCCTATAACACACAAATTATCAGCATACCAATCAATGGTATATAGATTAATTCATGTACCTAGGACTAAAAGTAATTTCGACCTTGAACTAAATAGAATATACACAATTGCATTAAACAATGGTTATATTATTAAAAAAAGACAATACTATACAGAACATGATTAAAAACAACAAAGATAAAATAGACAAAGAATCAAACTCTGGTGTATATAAGTTAACATGCGAAGAATGTAATAAGGTATACATAGGACAAACGGGGAGGACATTCAAAATTAGGATGAAAGAACACGAGAGAAGCCATAAAGAAAAGAAAACAGATTCAACTTTCGCAAGTCATTTTATAGATATCAATCATAGGTTTAATATAGATTTCAAAATTTTACACATTTAAGAAAAAAGTAAAAAACTTAACCTGTTTAGGATTAGCTTTAAATGACCAACTAGATTTAAACAACTCCCCTCTACTAAATTTAAGATTGTAAAAATTTTTCCACCACCATTTCACCAATAATTTTCACATAAATATTCAAACTTGTATTGTACATATTCAGTATTTCATCCACCTGATGAAGCCATTGTATGGCAAAACAATTTTGTAGTGGTATTTACAATAAAAGAATTTTAGAAACTAGAAGTTTAATTACTTATTTCTTAGCGTTATAATGAAGTTTCAACAAGTATCTCCTTCGTCAATTAACTTTTGTTTAGTTCTTATCTTTTTATATCATTTAAACAAAAGAATTGCAAGTATTAATAGTATTAATGTGAATGTAATTATATAAACTAAAGAATTACTTGCTTTATCTGAGATAGTAATTTTGCTTAACATTTCTTTTGCGTCAGTTAAATTTCGGAAGTATCTTTTTGATTATTAATCCTATCTGAAAGTTTTAAAATACTTCAGTTAAATTTATTGTTTTTTATGCCAACGTATTTTTATTTGTAGGAGTAATTTGTCTAAAAGTATTATATCATTCGTAAATGGGCAGAGCATTTTACATAAAATATTGAAATGCTTCATTACTTACAATAGGTATCAACAATATAAATGTAAAATAAGTGTTAGTTTGATATACTCTAATTTCAATTAAACTTTCTATTTGGTACAGGTTATTATTAGTAGCCCAAACGGAAATTCCTTATTTACATTTAAATTGTTACGCTTAGCATATAGAATATTTTAATTTATTTTTAAATAATATATTATTCTTTAAAATATCTCGATTTTAAAATAATATTTAAACTTAAGACTTTTTTCTTGTATGCATTCGTATCCAAAGAGAAAGTTTTTCTTTTGTTATATCCTGACCCAAACCCTTCGTTTTCTACCTGACCCAACAACGTTACTGTGAAATTTCTAGATACATTTCATTTTAGATTGTTTTAATTTAATTACATACATCTTCTTTTATATGTGGTGTTTCATATCATTAGAAAGCTTATGTCACAAGTGTTATTTTAATAATATTTATGCGATCGATAGAACACCTCTTCAGGTCCCGCTTCTTAATTAATTAGAATTCAAGATATCGACCCCTCTCTTCGACAGGTCATAAAACAGACCGTTTTCAAAACCAGTGTTATTTCGATACAAAACTATCAGATATCTTCTCGTTAGAACGCTCGAAAGTGCAACATCACCCGCCGTACTGGTCAAGTACCGGGGGCATGATCCACGTGCCCCTGCATCTCACCGCAATTAAAAGGTAATCCTGTATTGTTCTATATATATTATTCTTTTAAGCGAATCCATATTAATTAAACTAATTAATTTCTTGTTCCTCCGGACAAACATCGCTCTGCATATCTGTCCAGGTATACGACGCACCACGTGGCCGCCCATCGCCGCAAATCAAAGGTAACTCTGTATTGTTCGATACAGAGATTATTTTATATTAATCGCATTCAATTAACCCTTAATTTACTGCTCAATTAAACGTTCGGTTCAGAGTATTTTTGTGTTAATTTTCAGTTACTTAATTACCGCTCCTCGTGTACTTTTGTTTTAATTACTTTTAAATATACCAATTTCAATTTCTTTCTTATGTAAATATTAATACAAACTTTAAGGACAACGCTCATGTATTTTATTTATTTAATAAGTAAGTTATATATATATATTTTAATTAACAATCATCACGCACGTCCTGGACCATTGAAGAAACTTCACAAGCACCACTAATTATTTTATTTATCTTAGAATAATTTCATTATTATTAGCACGGCACATCCACATCCCGATATCCAGCACAAGCCGCCGTTTGTAATAAAATGAATATTCTTAATACCACTGTTAATCCTCTTCCGATGAGGGTTCTGGAACATTGGCTAGTTTTAGTGAATTTATAAGATAACGTAAAATTTTATTCTATTTTGTTTTAACTTTAACTGTTCCATTTTCATTGATTTTAGTAACTGTGTATGGCCCTTGATATCTTTCTTTCGTTTTCTGTGAATAGTATTTATGGGGTTTTACATATACTACCTGACCTATTTTTATTTCTTCGTTTTCTCTATTTTTATTTATTTTAATGATTTTCTTTTCTTTATCTTCTTGCATTTTATTTGCAATTTTATTATAGAGATATTTCTTTATGCGTTCTTTATGTTTTTGAATATAATCTTGATAATACGTTTCATCGTAATATAGGTCCATTGGTTCTTTTGTATTAGTGTGTCCATACAAGAGTTCAAAAGGTGAGGTTCCTGTTGCTGAATGATTAGTCGAGTTATAAGCTAACAATGATAATTTCATTATCTGTTTTATATCTTGAGTTAGTTTTTGATTTTTGATTAATATAACATACTCTAAAAGTGTTCGAATTTGGATTTAAAGGCGTTGTATAGTGAACATTGATTCTATATAATTTTAGCAATTCTTTTAATGTTGCATTATTAAATTCTAAACCGTTATCCATTACAATTTCTTTTAGTGAACCGTGTATACTAAAGCTTTCTATGAATTTATCAACTACTTTGACTGATGTTTTTCCTTGAATTGGATATGCTTGGGCATATTTTGTGGATGTATGTTTATAGTTAGGAAATTTTGTGAATTTATTGATATCCTATCAACGTGAATTTTATCAAATGGTTTCTCTAGTAATTTTGTTAATTGAAAAGGTAATTTTGGTGGTGCTCTATCGTATTTGTTTCTTTGACATATTTCGCATCTTTTAATATAATTCGTTATATCATCCTTCATTTGGCTCCAGTAATAATTTTTCTTTATCTGTTTTAGAGTTTCATTGATTCCTCTGTGATTGTATTTTCCTTCATGATTTTGAAGTGTTCTATGTAAACTTGACACATTTTTTTTATAAATTCCATCTGTTGTGTATATGTAGTAATTTCCTTGAGGCATTATATCCTTTATTAAATCTATCAATTCTTGTTTCAGATTTTTCTTCTCCAACTTTGCGTAGTATATTACTTTAACATTTTTCGTATCAAATGTTACTGTTGTCGGAAATATATGCACTTCTATGAATACTAGTATTTTCTGTATATTTACTGCCATATCTGTTATTGGTATTGATGTTTCTGGTTCTACATTTACATTGCTATGCAGTGAGTCATCGTCTTCTTCTTGTTTATTAGGACTATGTTCTATTCTTCCTAGTTCTTGTTGAATGTTATCTATTTCTTCCTGATTTCTTGATTTTTGTATTATTTCTTCCATGGTTAATTTTCGTGGTTCTAGATTTCGTAGTAAGTCATCTAGTTCTTCATTATCAAGTTGTGGTATTATAAATGATGTATCTCCTTGTAATAATTCATCTACATTATCTTCTTGGTTATGTAATTCGATTCTCGATAATGCAAGCGCCTTTTTATTAATTTTTCCATTTTTATATATGATTTCATAATCGTACTCACTTAATTTTATCTTCAATCGTTATAATTTCGAATGTGATTCTTTCAAATTATGTAACCACACTAATGGTCTATGATCTGTGATTATCGTAAATTTTCTTCCAAATATATAAGGTCGAAATTGTTTGCAGGCCCAAATAATTGCAACAGTTCTTTTTCTACTGTTGAATATTTTTGTTCTGTTTCCGATAATGTTCTTGATGCATAAAATATTGGTCTGTCTTGTCCTATCGTTCCTTGTGACGATACTGCTCCTATTGCTACATTGCTTGCATCCGTTGTTAATACAAATTGCTTGTTAAAATCTGGGTATTGTAATACTTCACAATTGTATGAAAAAAAAACACATCCGTCCAGAAACGTGCATATATCGATATTTCACTGTCGTTACAGATCATCAGTAGACGATATTCTGACCTAGACATGATTTTATTATTATACTTTCGTGTATATGTACGAATTATATTGAATTTAATTGGAATGAGAAATAGCAATTATTCAAATCTCCTCTCACATGCAATTGTCGCTAAACTTATTGCGTTTAATTCTACAATTTGACAAGATTACTCCTGCCGAAGAACGTAGACGCAAACACGTCGCGACGTCAGCTATCCAACTGTACGGATAATTAACATTTGTATAAAAAAAAACACATCCGTCCAGAAACGTGCATATATCGATATTTCACTGTCGTTACAGATCATCAGTACACGATATTCTGACCTAGACATGATTTTATTATTATACTTTCGTGTATATGTACGAATTATATTGAATTTAATTGGAGTGAGAAATAGCAATTATTCAAATCTCCTCTCACATGCAATTGTCGCTAAACTTGTTGCGTTTAATTCTACAATTTGACAAGATTACTCCTGCCGAAGAACGTAGACGCAAACACGTCGCGACGTCAGCTATCCAACTGTACGGATAATTAACATTTGTATGAAAAAACCACATCCGCCCAGAAACGTGCATATATCGATATTTCACTGTCGTTACAGATCATCAGTACACGATATTCTGACCTAGACATGATTTTATTATTATACTTTCGTGTATATGTACGAATTATATTGAATTTAATTGGAGTGAGAAATTGCAATTATTCAAATCTCCTCTCACATGCAATTGTAGCTAAACTTGTTGCGTTTAATTCTACAATTTGACAAGATTACTCCAGCCGAAGAACATGGACGCAAACACGTCGCGACGTCAGCTATCCAACTGTACGGATAATTAACATTTGTATGAAAAAAACCACATCCGTCCAGAAACGTGCATATATCGATATTTCACTGTCGTTACAGATCATCAGTACACGATATTCTGACCTAGACATGATTTTGTTATTATACTTTCGTGTATATGTACGAATTATATTGAATTTAATTGGAGTGAGACATAGCAATTATTCAAATCTCCTCTCACATGAAATTTTCGCTAAACTTGTTGCGTTTAATTCTACAATTTGACAAGATTACTCCTGCCGAAGAACGTAGACGCAAACACGTCGCGACGTCAGCTATCCAACTGTACGGATAATTAACATTTGTATGAAAAAAACCACATCCGTCCAGAAACGTGCATATATCGATATTTCACTGTCGTTACAGATCATCAGTACACGATATTCTGACCTAGACATGATTTTATTATTATACTTTCGTGTATATGTACGAATTATATTGAATTTAATTGGAGTGAGAAATGGCAATTATTCAAATCTCCTCTCACATGCAATTGTCGCTAAACTTGTTGGGTTTAATTCTACATACGGATAATTAACATTTGTATGAAAAAAACCACATCCGTCCAGAAACGTACAGTTATCCGTACAGTTGGATAGCTGACGTCGCGACGTGTTTGCGTCTACGTTCTTCGGCAGGAGTAATCTTGTCAAATTGTAGAATTAAACGCAACAAGTTTAGCGACAATTGCATGTGAGAGGAGTTTGAATAATTGCTATTTCTCACTCCAATTAAATTCATTGTAATACTTGTTCATTGCAAAGTATTTTCTTACAAAGTTCAAATGTTGTTGTGTAATCTTCTGTGAAATCGATTTTACTTCCCTTTTTTAAATATTTGGTTAATGGTTTTGTAATTTTAGCAAAGTCCTTTATTAATTTTCTGTAATATCCTAATAATCCTAGAAATGCTTTGATTTCTTTTTGTGTTTTTGGTATTGAGTATTCTTTTGTTGCTTCAATCTTATCTGGATTTGGTTTTACTCCATCTTTTGTTATTATA
This sequence comes from Melolontha melolontha, assembly GCA_935421215.2. NCBI lineage: Eukaryota > Metazoa > Arthropoda > Insecta > Coleoptera > Scarabaeidae > Melolontha > Melolontha melolontha. Next base: position 83,358,620 of record OW285239.1, on the reverse strand, counting down.
TGTTCTAAATAAGCAATTTCTTTTCTTAAAAATTCACATTTGTCCATTGAAAATTTTAAGTTAGCTTCTCTTAAGCGTTTAAATACTTTCTTTAATTTTTGTTGATGTTCTTCTAGTGATACTGTATATATTATTATATCGTCTAGGTATACATGACATTTGTCTACTGTTAGACCTCTTAAAATATGATTCATTGCTCTTTGAAATGTAGCTGGACTGTTTTAAAGACCAAATAGCATTCTTAAAAATTCATAGTGATTATCTTCTATGCTAAATGCTGTTTTCTCTGTATCTTTTTCTTCCATCTCGACTTGATGATAGCCAGACGCTAAATCTAATGTCGTAAAGTACTTAGCTCTTCCTAATTTGTCTAATATATCGTATATATTTGGAATTGGAAATTTATCGTCGATGGTTTTCTCATTTAATTTTCTATAACCTATTACCATTCTATATTTCTTAATTCCTGATGCATCCATTTTTTTTGGCACTATGGCTACTGGTGCTGACCATGGGCTTATACTAGGTTTTATAATGTTTTGCTCTAACATGCTCTTTATTTGTTTATTGATTTCTTCTCTTTGTATTGGCGATTTCCTATAAGGTTTTTGATATATTGGAGTTTCATCTTTTAATCGTATTTGATGTTTAATTTCTGAAGTGTATGTTAAAGGTAATTCTTCACTGTGACATAAATCTTTATATTCCATACATAATGTTCTTATCATTTCTTTTTCTTCATTATTTAGATGATCTAAGCGTAGCTTTGCCTCGAATGTTCTTCTTTGAATTTATTTAATCCTTTGCATTGATAATTTTCCTTTTATTGTGTTTTCTTCAACGTAATTGTATTCTTCAGTTAAAATTGGTTTTTCGAAGTTTATTTCCACTGGGTAGTTATTGAAGTTTACGATCTCAGTAATTGCGTAGTAATCTTCTGTAGTCGTGATGTTTTCAGGTATATCTACTACTGGTGCTATTCTTTGATGATTTATATGTACTTCTTTTAGATTTCGATCTACAGGCATCTTAATTATTTTTCTTTTTCTTGGCCCTATTTTAATTTTTGGGTTGTCAAAATATAATTGTATTTTCGCGAAACTTGTGCGAAGTTTTTTAGATTTGAAATCTATTATGGAATCCATTTTCTCTAATAATCTTAAACCTATTATACCATCATATTTTTTAGAAAAATCTACTATATTAAATTCGTGTATATGCCAGTACGCGTTAAATGTGTGTAAAGAAGGTATTCTAAGAACGTAATTATGATATGTGGTACCGTGCATTGTTGCTACTGAAAGTGGTGAATATTTAATATAATTTGGAAAATGATTTTGAGCTATTTCAGTTGAAATTGAGGATGCTGATGCACCTGTATCAATTAGAAATTTTGCATTAATATCTGGTACATAAATATAAGGTAATCATACACAATGTTGTTGATTAAATTCTAAATGATTTCTTAACTTTATACCGGTTGTTGGACCTCGGTGGTGTCTCGTTCGCTAAGGCTCCAGTTGGAAAATTTGGCTGCTCCTCTGGTTCGAATGGAAATGGTTCTGTATCTTCGTCCCAAATTAGTTGATATTCGTCTTCTGATTCTCCATACTCTTCGTTTTCTGGATTTTCTTCTTCTTCTTCTTGGCCTTGATTGTTCGTTTCTTCAAGTTTCCATTTTTGCTGTGATGTTGATGATCCATATGATGTTTGTTTCATTCGACTCATGCTTGGGTCAATTTCCATTTCTTGTTGTCTAGGTTTTCCTCTGTCCATTAATTGTGCAGGAGATTATGCAAATTTAAAGGAATTTTGTTTAATATGGGAATTTTGTTTACTTTGGTTTTATAGGAAATGGATTTTGATAATTTGCTTTTGGCTAATATTGGAATTGTTTTACTTGTGGTTGGTGTTGAAATTGTTGTATTCGTGGCATTTGTTGTTGCATTCGTGGAAGTTGTTCGTGCTGAGCTGGTGTTTTCATGTGTCCTGGTGTTATCTGATGTCCTATTTTGTAGTTATTTTTCGGCATTGTTAATTTTCCGCATCTCTACTGCCAATTTTGGTATTCTGGCACTTCAGCTAGAGTGTTTTCTAATGTCTCTGGTTTCTTCAGATACATTATTTCTCCAATTCTACCGTAATTCATTAATCCTCTTTTAAATGTTTGTAATGCCGTATTCTTATACATGTTTGTTATTAACGGTATTAATTCTTCTGCAGTATCTAGTTGCATTTTAGTTAATAGTAAATTTAACATGTCTAATCCTTTGTGCGAATACATAAGGATTTTCATTCTTCCTAGGTCGTTCCATTGTTACATCATTCAAAAGACAATCTTCTGATCTCTGGTCTAAGAATGTTAATACTAGTAATGCTTTAATGTCTTGCCAAGTTTTTAATTTTCTTGCCCCTATTATCGATTGCGGTTCTCCACTGAATCTTGATTTTATTATTCTTATTAAATATGGGTTTAAAGGGTTGTCTTATTTTTATCGAAATAAGTTTTTATCAAATCTTCGCAGGCATCAATAAATAATGGTAACGTATTTGGATCACCATTGTATATTGGTATCGTGCATATTTCTGCTTGGCTTATAGAACCTCCCGTATGAGTTTGGTTAGGCATTTCGTTTAAATTTAATGTACTAAATGAATTTATTAGTTCTTCTAAAAGATTTTCTACCGACATATAATGTTTTGCTTTTCGTCGTGTATTTCAATACTTTCTTCACAAAAGCAAAAATATGACTTGCAATCACTACAGTAAATTGTAGATATGTAAAAAAATTTAAAAATCTACTTACAGAATTGCTAGTAAGATCTTCATTCGATTTTTGTTGGTTTGTTCTTTGTGCTATTCTCTTTGTTATTCTTCTTGTTAAGTATTGTTGTTTTCTTGTGTTACTTCTTTTATTAGTTGCTGTGTTGATTTGGTTTCATTGTGTTATTCTCTTTGTTATTCTTCTAGTTATTCTTCTTGTTAAGTTTTGTTGTTTTCTTGTGTTACTTCTTTTGTTAGTTGCTATTTTGATTTGGTTTCTTTTTGTTATTCTCTTTGTTATTCTTCTAGTTATTCTTCTTGTTAAGTTTTGTTGTTTCCTTGTGTTACTTATTTTGTTAGTTGCTGTGTTGGTTTGGTTTCTTTGTTGGCTTGTTGCTTCTTTGTTTGCTTGTTGCTTGTTTGTTTCTTCTTAATTATAATATTTATTGGCACTTCGACGAGATTTTGATCGTTTCTGTGTTTTTTCCAAGTCAATATCGCACCTTTGGAGATTTTGATCCTCCAGTCGTGTTTCTTAATTTTTAAAACGTTGATGGGTACCTCGACGAGATTTTGAACGTTTCGGTATTTGTCCCAGTTCAAACGTTGCACCCTTTGGAAATTTTGATCCTCCAGGCCTTGTGTAACCGTCGTTGAATCTAATTGCTCGTAATGTCGTTTTTTTGGCCCAAAGAATTGAAACTCACACTCACTATTTTCGACGTTTGTAATTCTCCAACAGTGGTGGCCAAGATCCGTCCTGACGGCACCAGTTAAATTTTGGAAGCGTTGAAATTTAAAAAATTTATTTGTTTGCGGTTTTTGACAATACGTTACAATATAGATTAAAACTAAATTACACTTGAGGATTATTAGCGATCTGTGTCGCGTACAGTTTTACTAATAACTCTTTCAACTAATGCATTGCCCATCTTTATATATTAAATATTATCTTATCTTACTCCACGTGTATCCGGCTAAATAAATGAAATTGCAGAGTCGACGTCTGGTAATTACTAAATGTATAGACATATTTAAAACCTTTTTGTATATTTACCGCCACCTGGCTCGTTTTTGAAGGACTACTCGTATTGCTTTCGGTTCGTACTTGCATAGCTGGTCAATCGAAAGATCGCTTTCTTTGGTAAAGTCTCTTTCGTCCGTAAGATGTCACTTATAAATAAGTGCCACCTTATATGATGAAACTTGCTATATCTGATAGGCGGTTCGGCTTAATGTCACATACAGATACAGATCTATTTATAAAGATTTGTATCATTTGCATACACTGCTTCATTAGCTTAACTGACGACGCCTATAAATGGCAGAAACATATGTCTTAAGCAGAAGGAAAGCTGAAAATACGAGGTATTGTCCAAGTATACAGTTACAGATATGTAAATTATTTACATGTCTGTTTCATAATGAATAATATTTACATTATTGTAGTATATCTTTCATTCATTTAGTCAACTTTTATATTTCTTTATTTATTGTCCAGATTACCCATTTTGTCATATATGCTGTGTAAACTTTTTTTACAGAATGTATGTTTATAATTGTTTAAATTTTTGAACAGATTTATATCCTGTTTTTTTATGAACTAAATATAATGTGTAATATACGAGTTAGCTGTTTTCGAGCCTCTTCTGTACCTTCGTTCATGTTGCTTTATTCTATGTTTAGCAAGTTGGAGCTTGAACATTTATTTTGAGGTTGCAGATATCCTGCCCAGCATTTAGCGTTACGGTTGTTTATTTATCGTTTGTATTTTTTTGTAGTTTGTATACACGTGCGCCTAAAATCGCGCAATCCCTTTTCTCCGTTTTCAGGCTTGAGCTTCCGTAAGAAAACGGGTGGCGCTACCTACCATCTTTTATTTTAGTCACCCACACCCGTCTCCACTGACTAAAGGCATAGACGATAAATAGAAGCTCCCAGACTATTGTGCAATACGACTACCGGTTTTGTTTTGATTTCGAATATTTTTAGACGCCATCGCCTATGAACACCATAGATAGCAGAATCTTTAATAAAAAAAGTTATATTTTCACTATTTTGGCTTAACCATGGAACATCGAAACAAGCAATGGATCCCCAAGCATTTGTTGTGCGCGCTGTGCTGTTACTCTTTGGAGCAGGTCAAACGATAAGAAAAGCGCTATGCCGTTTGCAAGACCTAACAAAAATAAGTAACAAGAAAAAAATTACATACCTTATTAATATTATTTAATTTACTTTTCAATATGTTGTTTCCAAAACCTGACATGCCTGACAAAATAAAACTCGTTGATTCAAATAATAATTTAGTTTAATTAAACTTTCTTTGGGTTTTTTGTGTAGTCACAAGTTATTTTCCATATTCAATTTGGATCATTTGTGTAGTTTTGAAATACAGTTTCTTTTAGTACAGTTTATAATATTAGACTGATTAATAAAACATCTAAAATGTAGCAAAACAAGCTTCTATATGGAGTTTATAACTTGTAAGGAAATATTATTATATTGATAACGTTTCTATTTGTTTCATACATATCCACCTACCTACGTATACATATATAACTATATACAAAGTAAATATTAATATATTGAAGAAATAAGGCATTACCAGTGGAATAAATTTTCACTACACGAACATGATATATATTTTAATTAAAGAGATATATGCGAAAATAAATATGGTTAAGATCTAAATAGGAGAAATATATCATATTGATACTGTAATTCATAAGGTATGTACATTCAAACTTATGACCTATGTATATATATATATATATATATATATATATATATATATATATGGTAAACCTAATCAGTAGGCGATTAAAGGTCTGTATATTACTTCAAAATATATGTATTTAAAAAACTCTACATGTTTCGGCAGTATCGCCTTTATCAAGAGAATACAAAATATAAATGACAGAATATAAATGTCAAGTAATTAAGTTGCTATGGTTTAAATTATTGAAAGATACATTCCAGTAATAATAATAAGTCATGCCTTAGTATTCCAAAAAATAGATAGCAAGGTGTGAACATATGTGTTGTTCGCTGCTAGCAATTTGTGTCTCTTTCTGGGTATGAACTTGTGTGTTGGTTGCTGCTGGCAGCTCGCGTCTCTCTATGGGTGTGTGGTTTTGTGTGAGAGCGTAAGTGTAGGGTTTTGTATGTCGGGCCGCCAAACCTTTCCCGGCAACTTCTTTGCGCACCCTGTACGGGGTTGCTCATCGCTAACCAAGGGAACACTTTTAGTGGCTACCTCGGTCGACGATGGTCACACTTGTGCCATCTTAACGTTTTCCGCCGAAGCGGGGGCATAGCACACACGTCGAACGTGTGTGCTGTTAACGGCAGCCTAGCCAGGTTGCCGCCCAGGACCGGTCCTAGTGGTGTGTGTGCTGCTGGCAACTTGCGTCTCTCTATGGGTGTGCAGCAACCAACACACAAGTTCATACCCAGAAAGAGACACAAATTGCTAGCAGCGAACAACACATATGTTCACACCTTGCTATCTATTTTTTGGAATACTAAGGCATGATTTATTATTATTGCTGGAATGTATCTTGGAATAATTTAAACCATAACAACTTAATTACTTGACATTTATATTCTGTCATTTCTATTTTGTATTCTCTTGATAAAGGCGATACTGCCGAAACATGTAGAGTTTTTTAAATACATATATTTTGAAGTAATATACAGACCTTTAATCGCCTACTGATTAGGTTTACCATATCATACCAAGGTCACGAAGTTATTATATATATATATATATATATATATATATATATATATATTTGCTTTGTAATTTGTAGACAGCAATGTTTACATCCCCACTTACTCTGCAATTACATACATTCTAATTTGATATTTGTAAATATTTCATATAAAAGCCGAAAAACTCTAATAATTTATCAATTGTTATATATATATATATATATATATATATATATATATATATATATATATATATATATAATCAGTAGCTTTCTTTTGGAAACGATTACGCTAGTCAACAGCCATATTGCATCCAGCTTAAAATAAAGATTTTCTTATGTATTTTTTCGTGTAGAATTTGAAATAGGTTTTATAAATGTCCTATTACGTAAGATTTTTAAGATATTTCAAGAAAATTGTTTTAGAATATACATTTTTCATATTATTTCCATTTTTTTCTTTTACAGCAAAATAATCATGGAACCAATAACTATATATAGGTTATAATCCTTATTTCGATGTATTAAATAGTTGAGTAACTTTATATTAATGATAACGAGATGACAGCACAGTATTATATGCTTGAGAAAAGAAACAAGCAGTAGAGCAGTATCGGTGCGCGTCGAACCGTTTATGGTGTCAGTCGTTTTGTTCATTTATCTAATTTTTTTGCTGATTGTCGTTGCTCAGTTTTATTTGATTTGTTTTGCGTAGGTTAGTGAAGCATTTCTTGCTCGAAGTGAGTACAACATAAATAGTAAAGAAACCTAATGGCATCTGCGAAAAATTGTGGTTACGTAAATTACTCTGACAACTTCTGCTGTGACTGTGTCAAGTTTACTCCAAAAACACAAAGAAAGGCAATCACCGAATTAGTTGAAAAGGCCCTTTTATTGTGTTTTTGATGATATGAATAAAAATGGACACCTCATATTTCGTGCATAACCTGTACAACTACACTTACTGTATGGATGAAAGGAAACTGCAAAGGTATACTACTTGCTTTTCCATTGATTTGGCGCGAGCAAAATGATCACATAAATAATTGTTATTTTTACCTTAATAATATTGTTCGACATTAAAGTAAAGCAAAATATAAAATCAAACATCCCGCTGTTCCCTAAGCACTTAAACTTGTATCTCATAGGGAAGGTCTATCTGTTCCTGCCTGTAATCTGAAAACAACTGAACATGGGACATCAGACGAAAGCGAAAATGAACAACATGTTGAAGAATATATTTCTACATTTCATGTCATGTCGCCTCGCCTTATAGAACAGCAAGAATTGAATAATTTGGTGTTTGATTTGAAACTTTCGGAACAGCAGCCAGAACTATTATGGATGTGGAAAGGAATATATTAGCTAAAAGTACAAAGCTTTCCATATTTAACATTCGAAATAAGAGTTTATAAGGAATTTTTAAAATGAAAAATTCAGTGTGTTTCGGCACACTGGATTCCTTAGGTATTGAGCATGATCCTAAAGATTGGTGAATTTTTATAGATTACTCTAAAACCAGCCTGAAAGTAGTGCTACTACATAATAAATTCGCATCATTGCCTTTGGCTCATGCAGTGGACACGCGTAAAACTTATAAAAACATGGCTCTTCTATTAGAAGAAGTCAAAAATAAAGATCATAAGTAGCACATTTGCTGTGGTTCAAAGTTGTTATACTGTCAGCCGTTTTATATGGTGGTTTCATAAAATTTTGCCGTTTTTTGTTTTTATGGAACAGCCGAGACGCCAATAATCACAAGAAAATCAAGGACTAGTCCGTGAGGAAATCATATGTGACACGAGAGTAAAATGCCCTAAATGTTACATTATGTTAAAAGCTTCTTTAACATAATACAGTTTTATTAGGCGGACAAGAAAGTGTGGTAAGATAACGGACAGACGATCAGGGAATGTGAAAACTTAACTGTTGGAGAAGTGATAGATAATCGATCTCATTGTTTGTGCAGTTTGTACAGAAATGAAAAACTAATAAAACAATTCATCTGTCCTCTGGGATGATAATATCAAATTGTCGAAACAGACCTAACTGGTTAATACCTCGTACAAGATAATGGCACTCGATTCGGGAATTAAAAGAATTGACGTTGTATGGTTTTTAAGACGTTCTTTTGCATTTGATAATGAGTGTCTCTCATAAGTGCTGCATGTTCAACATAGATCCAACAAGTGAAAAATATAGACTTTTCTTGCTTACACAAAGGTTAAAAGAAAATCGAACAATTAGCGTCGTAAAAAGTAGAAAGAATTTATTTCATTTACATTAATTCGCGAAAAGCAATTGATTTGTATAGAACCGTACATTTTTGAACTAGATTTAATGTAATTTTAACATTATGCACTTTATGTGGCATTGGAATATCTTAATATGTAATTAAAATACTTATACATGTCCCGGAGTTTCCAGAAATGGAGGGTACTAATAGAGAAATGGATGTACTACCGCTCTAGTTGAAAATATTTTAAAGTATTTGTAAAAACAACTTGTTCTTTATAAAAGCTTATTTTAATATAATAAAGGAGACACATTTCATTTACTGTGGTATAATTGAAAGCAATTTTTGTTTTTGCTTAAACAAAAATGTACTTCGCAAATGCTGCACATCCAATCTGTGTGTACTTGTTTAGTTTTTGTACAGCACAGTGCGCATTTTCGCCTAAACTTTCTTTCGGTTTGATAGGAACTGGAAGATAATCGGAGACATTTTGGATTGTATGGTTCATTTTTCTTTATTTCAACAGCGGTGAACTTTCCGTTTTGATAATACTACAGTATCACTAGCTAGTTTATTTAAAATATGCCTCCTGAATTCTTTGGCTATCATTGCTTCTAAATTTAATATTATATATAAGCAACAAACATTCACAACGAAAGCATTATATGTATAGCAACAGACCTATACCATCATTTGTTACTATGTTGATAAATTAAAGCTCGACAATAACCGATCAAATTTGGCGAAATTATTCATATTAGCAATGCCATCGGACAAGGTACTTGATAATTAAACAAAGGATGTTCTGACCTTTGTTGAATCGAAGTGGCCTTTACTTGATGGAAATTTATAATTAATGAAATATAAATAAAAAAGCAATATTACTTAATTTCCACTTTATTGAGATAAAATCCCATAACAATTGTTTCGAAAAACAATGTCTTCTTCAGATGGATATATATTATAAAGAACATGAACGTAGCAATATTAATAACAAGAATGACTCACATTATGCAATACCTCTGAAAGAAGAAGCCCATCATTTTAATCATAACTTTAGAATCCTACTTACAGAAAATAAATCGCAAAAATTAAATTTACCGAAAATAATGGAAATTTTGAAGCATATAAACACAAACATTTTACTTAACAATCAGGTAGAATTCGGCAACTCTCCTTTATTAGGCCTATTTTATAACTGTCTTTTTTATTTAATTTGGTCTTTCTGTTCTATGTTATATAAACTTTGGTGCCTTTGGGTAATAAAGTTTACATCTTGAATAGAACGTGCCTATTATTGAACCATTATTATATTATATATATATATATATATATATATATATATATATATATAAATATAATAAGGTTTACCATATATATTATTACAAATACAAGGCTCGGCTAGGTATACTAATAAAATTATTATTCTAAGAGAAATAATATAAAATTATACGTTAGTTATTTTGTAATAATTAAGATAATTTGGTGTGTTGGTGAAGTTCCTTCAAAGGTCCAGGACGTGCGTGGTATTGGTTAATTAAAATAAATATACAACAACTTAATACATAAAATAAAACACAGCGGCGTCCTTAAATTTTGTATTTATATTTACATAATAAATTGAAACTCGATATATTTAAAGCAATTAAAACAAAGTAATATGTACACGAGGAGCGGCAATTACGTAACTAAAATTAACACATAAAAATACTCTGAAACGAACGTTAAATGGAGTAGTAAATTAAGGGTTAATTAATTACGATGAATAAAAAAATAATCTCTGTATAGGACAATACAGTTACCTTAAAGTTGGCGATGGCGTCCACGTGGTCTGAAGATATACTCGAACAAGTATATGTAGGGCGATGTTTTTCCGGAGGAATAAGAAATTAATTAGTTTACATTAATTTGGATTCACTTAAAAGAGTAATGTATAGAACAATACAATTAATTACCTTAGAAGCGAAAGAACACCTGGTCGGTGTGATAGCGTCGTGACTTGGACAGTACACGAGGAGTTATGTGTGTATTCACGAAAGGTTCGAAAGCGAAGAAGGAACTCTTAGTTTTCGTCGATAGAAAAATGTCTAGAAACGCTTGGTTTTATGATGTATCGAAGAGGGGGTCGATATCTCGAATAATAGTTAATTAAACGCGCGGCCTGAAGACTTGGTCTGTCGATGTCATAAATATTCTTAAAATAACCCTTGTGATATAAGCTTCCTAACGATATCAAACAAGACATATAAAAGAAGATGTAAATAATATTAAATTTAAACAATTTAAAAATATGGAATTTATCTAGAAGAAATTCGACATTAACGTTAGGGTTCTGAGTCAGGTAGAAAAGGGTCGTCGGTCAAGATAAGAAGGTGACAAAAGAAATAGAAATACTTTCTCTTTGGAAACGAATATACAGAAGAAATGTCTTAAGTTTAAATATAATTAATATGAGATATTTAAAAAAAAACGAATATATGTTTAATTAAGTGAATTAAACTTCTATACGCTATGTGTAACAATTCGCCCACCCTTTGACAGACATTTTTTTGTCTATGAGTGTCTTGCATAAGAAATTTTTATTAAGTTTAATTTTACGTTAAGTTTAACTTTAATTTAAGGACAAATCACGGCCAGGACCGATTTTGTGCTTACTTTACCCACACCATGTTACGTATGGCGTACGGGGAAACCTGGAAACCCGTACTAGGCAAGTCTGCGCTCTTAAAAATCAGAGGTACAGTTTGAATTAATTGACTTGAGTAATTAATCAGTGTTCGATTAATTAAATGCAAAATAAAAAAACTGAACTGATTAGTAAGTCGCTAGGTGTTAGTCGCGACACAATGTAGTATAAATATGTAATATCGAACGAAAACAAAAAAGAGAATGGGCCCTAATCTATCATTACATATCTAACTAATTTGATTAAATCATTATTGCTAACATTTAATTGAAATACCCGTTCGCGTACTATTCACCCTGTAGCGGCGGTCTTGCTGTTGATATCTGGCGTCGGTTCTTGGATTTTCGATTGCGGCTTTTGTCCGTTGTTGGCCGGTTGCTGTTGACTGTCCCCGGTCTTGCAAATCGACGGCGACGAAGAGAGGTATGCAGCGGCGTCGCTCGAAGGGGGTCGTTTCTACCTGCTCTTGATGCGTTGTGCTTCGATGTCGATTCGGAGAATTCTTTCGCTGTAGCTGCGTTGACCTAGTTAATTTAGGCGATCTTGATTTCTGTGAAAAACAAACATACTCGATTGCGCGTGGAGGTGGGATAGGGTTAATTGTAGGATTACATTTGGTTTCATGGTAAGATTCGGGAGCTGTAAAGAATTTAATTGTTTTACGATTTTTCTTACCAAAATGTAAACAACGTTGTCCTATATTTAATACCGCTTCTTGCGTTTCGAAGAATGGCATTCCTAATATTAAGTTTTCTCGCAAATCCGGTGCAATTAGTACAGGGACTTCTATTACTTGATTCTGGATGCGTGCACTTACGATCCCAGTTCCGGTAATAGTCATGTGTGCAAATTTGTGTCCTAATGATGCTGTACTGACCTTGTTTGATGTTATGCGTCGAACAATTGCAGGAGCGGCAAAGTTATTTGTCGCTGCGGTGTCTAAGATGGCGTCGACAGCGTGTCCTGTGACTTCCACACATATATGAGGTGTTGTCGATGATGAATTATGCTGTATATAATTCAACGATGGTTCTTGTTTCTTTCGCAGAACTGGGCGGTTGCGATGCCAGTGATTATCAGAACAGTAATCACATGGCGGTAATCCTTTCGTCGTTAATTGCTTCACTTTGTTGCCTGAAATTGCATTAGATGATAAAGACGATATCTTACTTGCGTAAATGTCTGCTGGATCGCCATGAATGTAGTTGTCTATTTCCATGCATGCTTCTCTTAACGCTTTCGATGTTTCTAGAGGTTTCGGTCCTAACATCACTTTGTATTCGGATCGCAATTGCCTCTTGATTAACGTTGCGATCTTCGTATCATCCCAATTTGGATATAAACGATTGCACAATCGTTTTTTCTTTAAGAGAAAAGGAACTGCGCGTTCATTCTCTTGCTGAAAATGTCCGTATAAAATTTCATGAAGTTTGTCCTTACGTTCGTTCGACTTGTAACGTTCAAGAAATAATTCGCTAAAACATTCAAAAGAATCAATTTGATTATCGAATTGCTCAAACCATAATGCTGCTTCTCCGTGAAGATATGTTGCGATTTCGTCTATCGTTCGTGCAGGGCTGAGCGTTTCTGCTTTAAGATGTGCTTCTAGTTGTTGGAGGAATACTTCAGGGTCCTGGAAAATATCTCCACTAAAAACATCTGGCTTTGGAGGTGATACACGTGGTGTTGCAACTGATCTACAAAATTCCTGTAAAACATTGATTAAACCTTGTATATCGGATGAGTTTTCGTTAGGCGCCACCAAATCATTCGATTTGGAATTAGAAGAGTTTTCCTGTTGTTCCTTTGGCTTCACCATGTTGCTGTGGATTCGTTGATTTACACTAAATCAAATTTTGCCTCACGTTCCGGGCGTCACTTATTACAAATACAAGGCTCGGCTAGGTATACTAATAAAATTATTATTCTAAGAGAAATAATATAAAATTATACGTTAGTTATTTTGTAATAATTAAGATAATTTGGTGTGTTGGTGAAGTTCCTTCAAAGGTCCAGGACGTGCGTGGTATTGGTTAATTAAAATAAATATACAACAACTTAATACATAAAATAAAACACAGCGGCGTCCTTAAATTTTGTATTTATATTTACATAATAAATTGAAACTCGATATATTTAAAGCAATTAAAACAAAGTAATATGTACACGAGGAGCGGCAATTACGTAACTAAAATTAACACATAAAAATACTCTGAAACGAACGTTAAATGGAGTAGTAAATTAAGGGTTAATTAATTACGATGAATAAAAAAATAATCTCTGTATAGGACAATACAGTTACCTTAAAGTTGGCGATGGCGTCCACGTGGTCTGAAGATATACTCGAACAAGTATATGTAGGGCGATGTTTTTCCGGAGGAATAAGAAATTAATTAGTTTACATTAATTTGGATTCACTTAAAAGAGTAATGTATAGAACAATACAATTAATTACCTTAGAAGCGAAAGAACACCTGGTCGGTGTGATAGCGTCGTGACTTGGACAGTACACGAGGAGTTATGTGTGTATTCACGAAAGGTTCGAAAGCGAAGAAGGAACTCTTAGTTTTCGTCGATAGAAAAATGTCTAGAAACGCTTGGTTTTATGATGTATCGAAGAGGGGGTCGATATCTCGAATAATAGTTAATTAAACGCGCGGCCTGAAGACTTGGTCTGTCGATGTCATAAATATTCTTAAAATAACCCTTGTGATATAAGCTTCCTAACGATATCAAACAAGACATATAAAAGAAGATGTAAATAATATTAAATTTAAACAATTTAAAAATATGGAATTTATCTAGAAGAAATTCGACATTAACGTTAGGGTTCTGAGTCAGGTAGAAAAGGGTCGTCGGTCAAGATAAGAAGGTGACAAAAGAAATAGAAATACTTTCTCTTTGGAAACGAATATACAGAAGAAATGTCTTAAGTTTAAATATAATTAATATGAGATATTTAAAAAAAAACGAATATATGTTTAATTAAGTGAATTAAACTTCTATACGCTATGTGTAACAATATATATATATATATATATATATATATATATATATATATATATATATATATATATATGGTAAACCTAATCAGTAGGCGATTAAAGGTCTGTATATTACATTAAAATATATGTATTGATGTATTGATGTATGAATGACAGGATATAAAATTTATATCCTGTCATTCATATTTTGTATTCTCTTGAAAAAGGCGTATACAGCCGAAACATGTAGAGTTTTTTAAATACATATATTTTAATGTAATATACAGACCTTTAATCGCCTACTGATTAGGTTTACCATATCATACCAAGGTCACGAAGTTATTATATATATATATATATATATATATATATATATATATATATATTGAGGCATTGCAAGAAGGATTCTTTCTCTGAAAGAAACAAAGAATATATGTAACCTTAATATTTATACCATAATGTTTATATCTACTTTGTACTTTAATATTAAGAAGGGGAAAGATGGATTCAAAGAATAAATACTTTATTTTGACGACAAATTTACCTAGAAATTATTAACTTCTTTTTCTAATTTTTTTATTATAATGTTTATATTCATTTTTCTTTCAAATACATATTTAACGCGTGTTTATTCAAACAAATGTAACGTATCTATTTTCAAATGCATTTGAACGAGTAAGCCCCGCCCACAATTTCAACGGTGCAATAACCCGAGAATAAACCGATATTGACGGAGTGTTTGTAAACACATAAAACATATGTTATACAACCAAAATTATTTTATAAATCAAATTGTAATTTTTTAAACTGTTTTATACTGTAAAATTGTCTAATTTAATAATATCAACAAATTTAATGCAAGTAAAGAATGGGGCGATTTAGCGGAAAGTTATGCAATTAAAAACAAATGAAAAAGCAAGCGTCGGTAATTAGTCGTCACAGTGAGAGGTCACGTTTTTTTGTGCTCCGTAATAATTAAAATAATTAAGCGAAATTATTAAGTGCAAGAGATTTTTAATATTACAAAACGATACACCTACCTACCAACCACCTGTGGACAAAATTTAACAGCCGCCGACCAAATAGTCCGAGATTTACGAATTTTTAAAGTTTTTACCGCCATAAAAATCTCACCGTAGCTTGACCCACATCGTTGAACGATCGAAATCGGTCATTCGCTCAAGACGCAGTCGGACTTGGAGATTTCAACAAATTTCAAGTGATCCCGAGGGACCGTAGCAGAAACATTCTCCCGTTTCCCATTGTGAAGACGTCTCCAGAACACAGGCGCAAGAAGCAACGGAGATTATATACGAAGATTCAGGTTTTTGCTAATTTTAACAAAATTTCCCGCGCCATTTTTTTCTTGCGCATGTACATTTCTAGAACTTTACTTTGTTTATTCCATAACTAACTATTTATATTACTTTCACCGATATTTTACCACTGTAATCTTTAGTCAACTTATTTAAATATTGGCATCTACTATTTGTATTTGTAAAACTTGATGCCCTGTCACTGTTATAAACTATTTTACTAAGACAACACATTATTGCACCTGTCTTACACCATATTATTATACTGTACGAATACCAACCGTCGAGTGTGTCTCACTTAATATTACTTGTGTGTCACGAAATTATTAATATAAATTTCTCAAACTTTGCAAAATCTTTTATCCCTAATAAAGTTAATTGTCAATATTTTACTTTGTTTTTTTGTAATATACTTGAGATATTGTTCCGTTCCCAACTTAATAAATTACGTAAAGAAAGTAAAAGTGGAAAGAAGTGAACCTACCTTAGCCCTGAAGAGAGAAAGAAGCTAGCCGAAGATAATAAAACAGATAAGTATTGAATGAGCCCAATTTGAATTTTACATGACTTTTGTTTATGACATTCATTCATTTTATTATACCGTACGTAGAAACAATTTTATTTATCAACATATTCGTAACATATCATTTAGAGCCCAACGTTTTGGGGCAGTTATAACAGTAATTAACATTTTATTCAATATATTAACGCACGTAATATAACAATATATATATATATAAATATAAGTCTTTAGATAATTTCTTAGCCGTTCATTAAATATAACATTTGATAAATTATTGGAGTTTTTCGGCTTTATTATATGAAATATTTACAAATATTAAATTAGAATGTATGTAATTGCAGAGTAAGTGGGGATGTAAACATTGCTGTCTACAAATTACAAAGCAAATCATACGAAATTGTTTATTTGAAAAATATGGTCTTCGTTGGGACTCGAACACAAGTCTACAGCTATCCGGGCTGTCGCCTTTACCACTAGGCCACAATAGACCCAGGTTCAAGCCGTATAGAAATGCATTATAATGTAACAGTGTTACTTTATAATGCATTTCTATATGGCTTGAACCTGGGTAATATTTGTAAATATTTGATATAATAAAGCCGAAAAACTCCAATAATTTATCAAATGTTATATATATATATATATATATATATATATATATATATATATATATAATATAATTATTTTTTTTGATTTTTTAATTATAATATTCATTTAAGTTTAAATTTGAATTTGTTGACATCCTTTAAGTTTAGTCATTTCAATAAAACCAACTTACGTCCATAGAAGCAATTGGTATGCTTACTATAAGGGGAATGGGAAAAAGTAATATTTTTCCATTTTTTTAAATAAAAAGCAATATATAGATTAAAATATTATGGCCAAATGATTTATTCATAAAGTACAGATGTAGTAATTGTTTTACCGATGAAATTTCACTGGTGCTTTCACTATTAGTCAATAGATGGTTCGAAGCTGGTGGTTCATAGAATAGAACCACTGCGATAGTATGATATCTGGACCATTGGAACATTAAGAATTATAATGCTCTTCTAGCTTTTCTAATTTGTTCTCACAACATGCTTTCTTCGTTTTTCTTTTAAGGCCTTTACTTTTCTCTTTTGCTTCCAATTTTCTCTATTACTCTGCAGTATTTTCCGCATTACCTCTTGTGTTTCTTCGTGCCTCTACCAACATTCTGCATTCTCTCGCTCGTCTCGTGCATTTTATGAATATATCCTCTATTGGTCGTCTACTGATTTACTCTCCAACGACCACGTAACTTTTTACTTTATTTGTACAATTGATAATCTTGCTCGTAGCCCAACGCTGTAATATTATACCTTTTCCGTGCTTTCCTTTCCCTCTCTCGTTTTCTGACATCGATGTTTCTTTACTCTAACTAGCATATAAACTGAACCTATCTATGCTTCTCGTAGTACCTTTACATTCTAGATAAATCTTTTACATTCCTCCGTTGCTACTACGTAACTCGATTTATCAAGTTGATTACGTGATGACTTTCCATTTGGCGGTACATAAGTTAAATTTCTTTGTGTTGAAAGAAGCATTATTCTCGCCTATTGCTACTTCTATTATTTTTTTTTATATTCTCACTTGTACGGTGGTGCTTACTGTATTTAGTAAAGGTAACACATATAATTCTAGAGATATCAGTAAGCTATATTCTAGATTTTATAAACTATCTAACGTTAAGCTAAAGTTGTTTCATGTAAAATATTTTATATTTTACACCATGTAGTAAACAGCCAAAAGTTGAATACTTGAATAAATATTGCGGTTTCGTACGATAAATTAAAAATTTTAGGTAAACTTCAGAATTCGATTTATACGTCGGTATGAATACACTGTTCAAGAGGAAAATTAGAAACCCAATGTATTATTCATGCGAAATGCGGTACAAATGGAAATTTATTTCAACGGTCAACAGAATGGGTTATATTTGTGTTTACACAAATATTTTTCAGGATTTTCTTGTCCCTCTATTTAGTATTCAGCCAAAATTTTCTTTATTGAAGATGTTTGACGTCTTAAATTGGACATTATGGAATAATAGTATATTTTAATCTCTAGAACTTTTCATATTTGACTTTGTGATAACAGTATACGAAGATGTAAATTGCTTAGGTTTCATAAAATTCAAACACTGTATTGTGTTCGGTGTAAAATGACTTTTTTTCGTTTTCTTATAGAAATAATACCTCACGTCGTAAATATTCTGCAAGTCGACGTAAATTACTTAAGTTGGATAAAAGTTTAATATTTATTTGCTGTATACTCACTGTTATTTTATTTATATGTTATTATAGAGACAAATACCATAACCAGGTAGCGGCAGTCAGAGGTAAATTTCAGTAGGAGACTTAATGAGTTTGTAGCGAGCCGATCTACTGTTTAGTTTTATTAGTTACTTGAGTTCTATTACGTAAATATGTGATGGGCAGCGACACGGTAATGTCTACGCATCTACTTGCATCCAAGGGAATCGCAGCAACTAATACAGAATTTATACCGCGTAACGTAACTTCGTGTTTGAAATTGCTATGGGGTGTAAAAAGTACGATATAAATAAAGAAAAAGTGTTATTATTTGTAACAGATGGAGCTGTATATATGAAGGAGGCTGGTCGGCTCTTACAATAACCACATATCATATGCAGTATGACGTATATCTCATGCTTTGCACATGTATCAGAGGAAGTCAGAAAATGCTACTTGAATGCAGATAAATTTTTATTTTCTGTCAAGAAAGTTTTTGTGCAAGCATCTACACGCAAGAACTTATTTCGTGAAAAACTGTCAGATGTGTCACTACCACCTGAAAGTGTTATAACGTGCTAGGACACTTGTATAGAAGCGTCCTATTATCACATGCAATTTGACGACATTAATAGTTTAATGCAGACACTTGAACCAAATGACGCTGATTATATTTTACACGCTTAACAAGTATTTATGCACCCAATTACTCAGGTAAATTTTGCCAATATTCATGGACACTATTTCAGAATACCTGTAACCATCCGCGATCTAGGGCCTACTTCGATCAACCTACAATGTGATATAACTAACGCCATGGATATTGTATATGATTTTTGTCAATCCTTTTCCCAATTTAAACCAGTTCTATATAACCATTCAGGATTTCGTACTGTACGCCGGATTGTTGACTTGTTTGATGTTAAATGTATTTTATATATGTCACTGTTTCATCGGTAGATATTTAATGGTTGTTTTCAATGTGTAAATGGATTTACGGTAATAGACAATTATTAACACATGAGTATATGGAAAGATTATGTATCATATACTATCATACAGATCAACACAGTTAAAAAGAAGATAATTTTTGTAGATTATTTTTAAAATAATGTAGTGCAAAAGGGAGCGATATCAAAAAGAAAGTAGTGAGAATTTAAAAACTGCCTTAAATTAGACTAGAATGGACGAGGGTTATCATTATTTCTATTTAAAATGATGCATGCCAATATCTGTATTTGTGCCAATAGCTATATACTTTATCCTAATATGGTAAAGTGGATATTTTTGTTAAATAATTATTTTAGACCTTTGTTTATTGTAGGTTATGTTTAGGGATCGGCAGTCATGACGTCAGTGCCAAGGACGGAGCGAGGACGTCATGAATCCCGATTTTACATTTTTCACAAGCGAATCAAAATACACATAGAGAAATGAATACTTATCAAGTAAGAATACAAATATAAAACATATCACACATCTTGACTGTTGACTGTTTATAATCAGAGTTCGTGTGATTATTTCCTGAATTTTAACTTAAATCAATCACATTGTAATAAATAGTATAGTGAAAATGGCGCCTGTCCTGTAAATAAACGCTTATTTTACATGTTATATGAGTATATACTTTAGTCATTTATTGTAGTAATACACTGTAACAAAACTACGAGTATATCAAATTAGAGGGTATTTTATTTTTTTCGGAGATGCCAACCACTGTCTAAACATACAGTTAACTGACATGAGTGACAATAATTGTCGTTTTCTGTCTGAATCTATGGTGTCAATAACTACAAAAACACGATTTAACTTTGAATACAACTATTGTTAGCAAGAACAAAAATGCAAAATACTTACTTTCTAAAGAAAAACCTGAATAAAAATGATTAACACCCGCTAAAGAGAAACATATTATATGAATACGATAAAGAAATTTCAAAGAAGGAGGTATCCTCATATATTGGAAGGTAACTGTTCATAATTTTTTGGTTACTATTCCAAGAAAACCACATTTAAAATCAATGTTCCAGCCGGTACAAAACTTTTCCAAAGTGACATCCGGACATTATAATTAGTACTCCGGAAGCCATATCTTCCGCATCAGTTTATGTAAACGAAACTGATATTATGAAATGATTTGCTAAAATTAATTAGTAATAACGAATGAATGATATTAGCGATGAAACCAATTTTCCATTTTGCACAAAATAAGAGAGTTCTGTTAACAAAATGTTTATTAAGTTGAATTTGCTCACTCAAAAAGTACTTCTAGAAGTACTAATTAGAAGTCATGAGATCAGTTTCAGATGAGTAGGGTAGAGGCCCCAGTGATACTGTGTGGAAGACAAAAGAGATCTACGAATACGTTCAAAACGTTCTATATCCTAGTCTTCAAAAATTAGAATAATTGAAACATACATGAGTAGGTAAACCCAACCAGTTTTGTATAATACAAAGGTATTTTTAATAATATAAAATATTATTAAAAATCTGTGTGAAGAACACAAATGCAGGTTCACTAGTAATATTTTTTGTGAACGTGTCCGAATATATCCTATCCCCAGAGACGTAGATACGTATTTCACCTTTCTACAGGCTCATCGGTACGCCCCTGCTGGAGAAAGGATATTCCCAGACACATTCACAAAAAAGAACCACATCGCCCTATCACCGTAATTATCCAGACCGGGCGCAGAAGTAAATTCGGCGCTGCCTGTTGTCAGACAGCCGAAGTAACTCGCAAACCGTCCACATAATTAATGTGAAGTAACGACGCACTTCCAAGGGTGGCACAGCCAATCTCTCTACAAAACTGCATTTTTTTTGTGTCTTCACTCATACTACGGCTTAACCGCATGTGTAATGTATCAGAATAATTGAAACATACATGAGTAGGTAAACCCCACCAGTTTTGTATAATACAAAGGTATTTTTAATAATATAAAATATTATTTAAAATCTGGTGTGAATAACACAAATGCAGGTTCACTATTAATATTTTTTTATATTAATAGTGAACCTGCATTTGTGTTCTTCACACCAGATTTTTAATAATATTTATTATTATAGGTTCACTATTAATATTTTTTTATATTAATAGTGAACCTGCATTTGTGTTCTTCACACCAGATTTTTAATAATATTTTATATTATTAAAAATACCTTTGTATTATACAAAACTGGTGGGGTTTACCTACTCATGTATGTTTCAATTATTCTGATACATTACACATGCGGTTAAGCCGTAGTATGAGTGAAGACACAAAAAGAATGCAGTTTTCTAGAGAGATTGGCTGTGCCACCTTTGGAAGGGCGTCGTTACTTCACATTAATTATATGGACGGTATGCGAGTTACTTCGGCTGTCTGACAACAGGCAGCGCCGAATTTACTTCTGCGCCCGGTCTGGATAATTACGGTGATAGGGCGATGTGGTTCTTTTTTGTGAATGTGTCTGGTAATATCCTTTCTCCAGCAGGGGCGTACCGATGAGCCTGTAGAAAGGTGAAATACATATCTACGTCTCTGGGGATAGGATATATTCGGACACGTTCACAAAAAATATTAATAGTGAACCTGCACTTGTGTTCTTCACACCAGATTTTTAATAATATTTTATATTATTAAAAATACCTTTGTATTCTTCAAAAATTAGGTATACAGTATCCCATAATTTTATTTGTGAACAGGCGCAAAACTCACCTTATGCACCAAAGCCCGGTATGATATCACAAACTAGCCTGGTATGAATCTATGATACATAGACCAATATAACTAATATCGGACTATAATTAAATAGAATACATACAATTGCAACAAATAATAGCTGTCATATAATATTATCAACAATATCCTCCGACACAAACAAAAAGCACATATTCGCTGCTTGATATATTCTGAAATATCAGTAAAAGTTTCGGTACAGTATTCTTCAGACAAAATTAGTAAGTTAATCAAAAAACCTACTACAGTACAGTTAATAACACGATTGAACGACTTTTAAAAGGCAATAAGAACAAAACGGATAAAAAGTCGAACTCAGATGTCTGTAGATCAACCTGCAAGCGTAATTTGTCTTATATTGGCCAAACTGGAAAAACCTTTGCCCAGCGTCCGAACATCAAAGAAACTATAGAGACAAAAAATAAGATTTTACCTTTGCTAATCTTTATATAGAACATAACCACAATTTCAATAATAACTTTAAAATACTTCACGTTCCAGAGAAATGTAAAAAACTTGATCTGTTAGAATCGTTAGAAATTTCTAGATATATGTACAACATTAACGTTAGCTTTAAACGATCAAACTGAACTATGTAACTTCCCACAACTGTCATTAAACTTGTAATCTATTAGGTTAATAACTTGTACTATTGTAAATTTACCATTATTCATCCACCTGATGAAGCCGCGGTTCGCTGTAGTGGAAATCTACAATAAAACTTTGAAACTTTAAAATCAGCGTATTTCATTTATATTTCATAATTCATAACACATTTATTCAAAACCGACATATACTTGATTTGCCACTCACACTCACTCGCAAATACAAAAATTTAAATATAAATAGAAAGTTAGGTCTCAATAATAGTTTGGCGTATTATCTTCTAGGAAGGTGTTTTTCGTATTCATTGTTACGGGATTGCAAATATTAACCTGACTGTAAAATTAAACTGTATTGGAAATTTTGGTAAGGTCCAAAAACAACTGGAAACAAGCTGGTGTTCCAGCAGGATTCGGCATTTACTCACAAACTGAAAGCTAACCAAACATGGTTGGAAAACAATGTTTATGACTTTATTAAGGCTTTCGAGTGGTCGTCCGGCAGCTCTGTCGTCAACTTTCTTGACAATAAATTATGTTATGTTCTCCAAGTAATGGCTTGCAAGGAAGGTCATTCAAATTTGGAGTCTCCGAAAAGAAGTATTGTTGAAGATGGAATACAAATGTCTCCAGAAACAATGCATAAATCTATAGACGAATATCCGATGACTTGCAACTATGCGTGGACGTAGGAAGCGGAAACTTGGAGTAAATTATGCATCGTTTTAAAGCTTATTTTTCATTGTAATATTCGTATTTAATTTTTCTACGATGAGTTATCCTTCTTTAATAACACAGGTCTACAAAACTAAACTTTTTGACAGATGTTTTTATTTTGAAAACTGATTTTATATAATTTTGGTAGGCTAATTTCAAAAATTCTATGCATTTATTTGTATCACGTAAGGTTTTTTTGCAAATATTAAATGAAAAAAAACGATATTTCTAGAAAAATTTATTTGTTTATTGAGTAAAAAGGTGGAATACAAGTTAAAAAAGTGGAAAAAAATACTTTACTCAGTCTTTTTTAAGTGAAGTCTTTGTCTTTTTGCCAGAAAGCTGCGTTGACCGGACATTCGGTTGTATGTTTTTAAGGGCATATCCCGTTTTAACATCCAGCAGTAGTCCGCCATCATCGTTATGCTCAATCTGCCTTGGTATCGCCGTTCCATTTCCTTAATGCCTTGGTGAAACCTCTCTCCCTGTTCTTCGCTAACTGCTCCAAGATTTTCAGGAAAATAGTTCAAGTGTGAAAACAGGAAATGCACTTTCAAACTCATATTACAACCTAGACGATGAAAGTGTTGTAACATATTTTGAACAATATTTTCGTAGTTTTCGTCCTTAGAGTTCGCAAGACACTTATCAATTACTTCTTTAAATGAAACCCAGGCGTTTTTCTCGACATTGGTCATTGTATTTTGAAAATCCTTGTCTTTGCATAATGTTCTTATCTGCGGCCCAACAAAAATACCTTCTTTTAACTTGGCATCGGATAAGGCTGGAAATGTCTCGCACAAATATTTAAAACACTGTCCATTTTTGTCTAGAGCTTTAACAAACTGCTTCATCAAGCCAAGTTTGATATGGAGAGGAGGCAGTAAAACTTTTTTGGGGTCAACCAAGCTATCTCTTAATACATTTTTGCTACCAGGTGTAAGGCTTGTTCTAGAGGGCCATTCTATTTGAGTCCAATGTCTATCCCTTGCTCGACTATCCCACTCACAAATAAAGCACGGACATTTTGTATAACCTCCTTGTTGTCCTAGTAGCATGCACAGCACTTTAAGGTCACCACAAAGCATCCACTGATTTTCTTGGTAGTTTATTTTCTTTAAAAGAAGTTCAAAATTTTAATACGTTTCCATTAAATGTATCGAATTGGCAACGGGAACCGAGGCCAGCTCGTTACCATTGTGCAATAAATCGCCTTTTAAACTACGCTTACTTGAGTCAATAAACAGGCGCCCTTCTTCTTTTACATACGGCACATTTCCTAATTTTGAAATTAAGTCATGAATATTGTTGCAATACACTAGCGGTCCGTCTTGAGTAAAATATTGACATAACTCTTTTTCGCGATCCCGGTAAAAGCTTGATGTGACGCCAGGTGCCAGTAAATGTTTCTCATGAAGTTGGGAGGCTAACAACAATTCGGATGCATCCTTTGGAAGGTGCAAATCTCTAATTAAATCATTTAGTTCGCTCTGGTTAAACACTTCGGGCTCTCTGAAATCTGGTGTGAAATCTGAGTCATCTGGGTCGCAATTAGATTCCTCTGATTCTGACGATATGACGCTTTCTAGTGCTTTTGGGGCGGTAGGTATCGGTACATCTGGTCCATGAGGAACTGGTCGAATAGCAGAGTCAAGATTGGGATACACAATTTGTTTCTTATTTTTTCTGTTGAATCCTTGAACATTACACGAACAAAAATAACAATCATCACTATGATTTCTAGGCTCTCGCCATACCATAGGAACACCAAAGCTTAAGCATTTCTTCCTACCTTTTTGCCAGTTTCTTAATGCTTCAACGCAAACGGAACAAACAGTATGAGGAGCCCAGGACTTGTCTTGGTCGCCAATTTTTACACCAAAATAAGCATGGTATACATTTTTCACAAACGAAGTTATAGTTTGCCTCTGCTTTCCTACGACATAACTACCACAGATATAACAAAAGTTATTCGGATTGTTCACACAATGTCTTCTTTCCATATTTATATGTTCTAGAACACTTAAAATACGCAACAACGAAGACAACAAGCGCGCGGACACAGTAGCACGACGACTAACACAACCAAACTGCACATAAGCAGGTTTCAACGTTGTATTGACGCTTCTGCGCCGACTCTGTTGCTTTGCTGAGAAATCTAATATTAGCCAGTGTCGCCAAATCACATTTAATTTCATAAAAATCAATTCATTTAAAAACCATGCCTAACATGGAAGATATAGAGCGCTATAAAAAAAATTTACGTCATAGAGCAAAAATATGGCGTATTTTGGAATAAGGGCCCCAAAACATATACAAATTAGCAAACAGCTTTCAAACATCAAAATATCAAAGTACTGACAACATTCATGACTAGACTGTATATAAAGATAATAATGCTTGATGTTCTATTAAAATTAATGTTGAGGTTATTAAAACATATATTGAATAGATGGCCGTAAGTTGATATTTATTTAATTGAATTGATTCGGCATTTACTTGATGAAGATCCATAATTTAAAATAGAAATAAAACTACGGTTCTAATCTTCACTTTTAATCTTTTATCGTAACACGACAATTGTTTCGCCAGCACAGTGGCTTCCTCGGGTGCTTACATCTACAGAGTACGTTACAAACAAAATTAAAAATTATATATATAAGAAGGATGGTATGGTATTATTTTACAATGTTTTTAAAATCTATGAATTTACAGAAATATTGTCGG
The DNA here is from genome assembly GCA_935421215.2 of Melolontha melolontha. Lineage (NCBI taxonomy): Eukaryota > Metazoa > Arthropoda > Insecta > Coleoptera > Scarabaeidae > Melolontha > Melolontha melolontha. The sequence continues at coordinate 83,332,348 of OW285239.1, read as the reverse complement.
TAGTGAGAAAATGTGGCACATCTTAGGGTCAACCAGATGTGCCACATTTTCTCACTACCGACAATACTTCTGTAAATTCACAGATTTTAAAAACATTGTAAAATATTACCATACCATCCTTTTTATATACCTATATATAATTTTTAATTTAGTTTGTAACGTACTCTGTAGATGTAAGCACCTGAGGAAGCCACTGTGCTGGCGAAACAATTGTCGTGTTACGATGAAGGATTAAAAGTGAAGATTAGAACCGTAGTTTTATTTCTATTTTAATATTTATTTTATATATTGCAGTTCAAAGGTACTGAATTTCAAACAAATTATGTCTTCGCTTCCTATTGAAAAGTATCCCAGGTAGTTCAATATTATTGATGTTGATTTACAAACAAGCATGTATATACAAACACATTCCAAGAAAAAACTTGCTTTCGTTTTACTCTAACATTTAAAATACATGAAATAGATATTAGTTAAAATACATAAGTATACTTAATTTTTTTTATTATAAGATTTTATTGTAATGAAATTAATGTAACGAAACACGTAATTATTAAGCTGAAAAATATAATTCAAGATATCCTAAAAAATATAAAAATATAAACAAAAAAATAAATGGATAATAATTATATTGTTTTAAAATTTATAGAAAAATGTCGCGAAAAAATTTCATACTGCAGAATCGACATGCACCACCACTGGAGATATACGTTCACAAAAACAAAACCCTTGTTTTGCACATGTTACGGAGCAGCCTTGAATTTTCTTCTACGCTCTGTCTTAATAACGTATCTCTTCAGTTGTGGCGCACTAACGATTCTGCAGTAAGATGAAACACGTGGTTGCGTCTCTGGAGAGATACTCTCATAAATACATGAATTTGTATTGTGTTCTCCACACCTGATTTTTAAACATATTTTATGTTATTGAAAATGTTATTTTTTTATGAAATTTAGTTAAATTTAGCCTACTCAGGTAGGTTTCAAATTACTTTGTTATATACGCTTCGGTTTGATCGATAAAGAGTGGAGGCACGTTAATATAGCTTTTGCATGTTACGGTTATGTCTATCAGATGGAAGCTCCTGACTTCCAAGAACTTGTATTGTGTTCTCGACACACGATTTTGAATAATGTTTTATATTATTAAAAATGTTTTTGTTTTATACAAAATTTGGTGTTACTTTGTTTTCCATTATTCAAATTTATGGTCGTCGTCGTTTTCCTCTATGATACAATGCCTATCATCGCATATTTATTAAGAATAAAGCAACATTATTTGAAGAAGTAGAAGAAGAGTAAAGTGTGCCATCATTAAAATGAATTTAATAGAACGATCTTAGCTTGAAATTAGAAGAACTTACTTAAATATCAATTCTATATGAAATTTCAATTAGTTCAGGACCTTAGTGTTTCGGAAATTTGTAAATAACTGAAGATGTACTGTTATGATATCTAACTATATAGCATTCAATAGCAATGCTTAATGAGACACTGGTTACATTTACAATTTTTTTTTTGGTTGGTCTTTAGTTCTCAATCTGCGAGCTATATATTTCGTAACAGAACAATTTTAGTCACGGTGGTAGAGTATATGTGAATAAATAATAAATGACCTAGTAAATTCCATGTACGTCATGTACGTTTGCTAATATGCAGCGCTGAATGTACTTCTATGCTCGGTTTTAATAATTTCTATGAGATAGCGAAGTTTTTATTTTCTGTGAGTGTATTCTTCTCCAGCAGGGGCGCACTAACGAATCTGTAGAAAGATGAAATACGTATCCACGTCTCTGGAGAAGGATATATTCACAAAAATATTAATAATGAACTTGAATTGTGTTCTTCGCACCAAGTTTCTAATAATATTTTATTTATTAAAAATACTTTTTTATTATACAAAATTGGTTTTTGCCTACTCGAGTATATTTCAAGTTATTCTGTTAATAAGATGTAGATGTCAGTTTCTTTTCTCGATTGTCTCCATCGGGTTCTATACTTGCTGTAGAGTTTACGTACATTTATTTCTATTTTCCCTGTGTTGGCGGAAATTTAATTTATTGTTGGAATTCATTAAAATATTAAAGATCTTTTATTTGATATTATTTAAGTAAAATACAAACGCATTTCAAAATATTGAAACAATGTGTTTAATATATTTTCATAATTTTTTGAGAACAAATATTTTTTTCTGGAAATGACACTGTTACAATGAATATCATACAAAAATAATGTTCACTTTATTTATTGAAATATGTTTACAATATTGTTCAATTTTGTTGTTTGCTGTTTTTGATGAAACTCAAACTAAATAAACGAATATTTTAAATTTAATTCTCAATTTGTTGCATAGAAATAGTCATATTAAACTGTACTAAATGTTATTGTTAATTATTAATGCAAAATGAACTTACATCCTAGTTTCATTGAAAGAGAGATATATTCAATATTATTGAATGATAATATCTCGCTCTTCAGTTATAAAATTGTTAACACAACTATTCAAATTTTCAATAACCTCTATGGATGCCAGCTTGCAATATGTTTAATACATACATAATTATACAGTGCCACCCACACCCACAGCAATACCATATTTATTTGAGAGCCTAATTGAATGCTAGTCGTTAATTAAATGTCGGATTACATGTACGTCACGTGGAGCATATCTATTTTAGAGTCATCCTTCATAAACAAGACATCGGGTTTACTAAAGTACAGCTTCTCAATTCCAAGCTAGTTAGAGACATAAGTACATCCCAAGGGCTTGTTGTCCTGTTAGCAATCCCGGAGCTCTAAAGCTCCGGGATTTGACAAGCACGACTACTGCAAAAACTTGACCTCACTGTACGTACTTTCCGCATGTCTTTATTTATCTAGATTTCCTTTAATGCATCTGTCATATATTTTATGTGTACGAGGTCGTAAAATTTGTATTGTTGTGCTGTCAGTCTTGTTAGTTAATTTTTTTGTAAATGTCTTACATACTACAAACTGACTCATAAAATGAAAATTTATCTTTACGCTTGCAAACATAATTAATTTATGTACTAATAGAAATGATACCAAAAATAATATATTTTTATAATTTCTATTATGATTAAAGAAATATTTCGTAACATACAAGTATAACTATTAAAAAGATAATGTTTAATATTTATTGCCATTATTTATTAGCATTAAGCAGAATTATTATCAACGATTTAAGCAAACGAGAATAGAAAAATTATTAAGAAATGAATGTAAGAATAAATTAACCCTACGTTAATTACCTTAATTTTTGGTACGTACTTATTCACGCGGTCCGATACAGTTGTAGACCAACTAAATATTTATGTAAAATAATTAATTTGATGCTTTATCAACTTAATACCTAGCCAATTATAATTACTAGACCTGCTGCAGTCTAGAGATAAGGTTTTATACTGAAACTTGTATTATTTTGTGAGGATTACATACAACACTTATTTTATGCATTTTTAATGTTTCATTTGTAAAGCTATGTAATAAACTCTATAATTATATATTAGTACTACAACCTTATTTTCGAGAAACACTGCACAACAAACAGAATTCAAATCAGTTGTACCAGATATCGATTTATTAGGCGATTGCTGTAAAGATAAAAAAAATCAAAGGATACCTCAGACTCAAATTTAAACTTAATTCCTTTCAGACCTATCAATTTAGATACCGAGTCATTAAAAATAGCTAACCATAAGTTAGAAATGCTGGAAGTTATGGCAAACGACATAAACACTTCTTTATTCTCGAAAATAACAAATAATTCTTATTTTATTTATATTATATGTACAATTTTAAAATGTGTATTATTATATTTAGGTTATAAGTTATTTAGATACATCATATATAGGAAATGTATGCAAAAACAATGTTCAAATGAACGCAATCATAATAGTTCCGCATGTCAACAAATAACAAATTGTCTGACATTAAAAATCTGCAAAAATTCAAAGTCAAAATATAAAGATACAGACATAGAGTGTGTAGATATTCCACCTTGTGTCCAAATGGAAGAACCAACATCAGAAACAACAAACGTTCGAAGAAGTTTGCGACTCGCTAAATTAAAGGACAAGCTTTAGTTTCTTTAAGAAGGGAAGTGTAATAAACTCTAATAAATGAGTCAGAACAATAATCAATAAGTTTTGTGTATACTTATTCATAAATATAAATTGTATTCTTATATTTCTCTTCACAAATTTTTGGTGTATTATTATTTATGCACACATCGTACAGACGGCATCTACTAAATAGTTATCATAAATTAGAACACATAGAAAACATACATTTTCCATTTAACGTATTTGTTATTCTTTCCTTTCAATATTCAATATTCCCACAACTTTAAATTTATTGCGTAGAAATAACCTTGTCTGTAACATTACCACTTAAAAACACATAAACATAGTGCATATGGCGTACCCTCTCTTATCTTTCGTTGCGTTACACACAAAAAGATATACAGTTAGAATTAGTCCATCACTTAGTCGAGTAAGCAGTTGTTTTAACATGAATGTAAAAGTTGTTATACAATAAACTACATTGTAAAAAGTTGAAGAGTGATTTTTAATAAACATAGTGGTACATTACAGCTACACTATTTACAAAATTTTACAATTTTGTAAATAAATCATTATAGTTTAGAATTCTCCATACTACTTACAATTAGTTGAACTAAAAAAAGAAGAAAGAAAGAAATTTTTAGATGGAAAGTTCCTATGATATTCAAACATTAAGAATTACCTTATTATGTCAAGCATGCAATACAACAGTCTTTGCACGCATATCGTCTACATTTGGTAGATTTTCTTGTGGGTTTGTTGCGGTCTCTGGGACATATGTGGCAACGCCCGAAATAATATTGTGGTCTCTCTGGAGGTGGTGCAACTGAAGCTTCTACCGAAATTCCTAGTAGAACTCGTGCTTTCCGTCGGTTGTCACTGGTAATTGTTGAAGCGTTGCTCTATATTCAATTTGAGGTCGTTCTAGGTCAAATGAACATTTCTCAAGAAGATCGCTTCGTATCACCTTTTGTTGAGGATGGTTGCTTTTATATACAAATAGCATTTATAGCTAAATCATTCAGTAGGTTGTAAAATATTACTATTGGGCAACGACAGGTATTTCCCGCATCATTGTACTTGCCACACATTTTATCCAACAGATTTACTCCAATTTTAGTATACCTATAATCTGTTCTCCTGCCACTGCATCAATTTTATTGTCATAGTGCATAGACGATATTAATATTACTGCCTTATTTTTGGGGGGGAAATATGATACAAAAGTGCAATCGTCTTGGAATCTTGAAATCGAAAAACGAAGTCTTCTCCTCCCGCTTCCTGTTTGGTTGGAACTTTAAGGGGACCTCTCACTTATTTTTTCGCAAGATACTGTAGTCGTCAGTTTATGGCCATTTAACAATTTCTTCGTTAGTGATAAGCTACTAAACCAATTATCTGCAGTTATATTGGTACCTGCAACTAGATTTATTAATCGGAGAGCAATGTCTTCTGTGGAATTTCTAAATTTATATGGACCTTCTAGTTGACTTCCAACGTAGGTTTCTAAATTAAAAGTGCACGTTGTCTTTGTATCTACTAATGCGAACATGTTTATGCCACATCTAGTTGGCTCGCTTGGTAAAAGCACAGCATCCTCTGAAAGCTAATAAATATCTGTTCATCTACAGTCAGGTATTCACTACCAATCAAATTAATTTGAAAATTATTCAAAGATATCTCGAAGAGTTCCCTAATAGGTACCAAATCATCAATTTGCTTTATTTCATTTCTCGTGTCGATGTCGTCAAATCTTAAACATCGTATGAGAAAACGAAACCGTGTCTCATTCATTGTCCAATAGTATAAATCGATTCCACTGCCTTTGGAATTGTCGCAAGTTTTATGAACATTTTTTCTGGAGCTTCCAAGTGTACCAATCAAGAAAAGGTTTGCTATAAAAGCTGTAATTTCTCTCTAATCAATACATCTAGCGTCTTGATCTCGTTGAAAGTTGTTTCTCAAAATATATAGTTGTTGCAGAAGTTATCATCCTTATAATGGTGTCGGTTATAAACAACTTCAAACATTCATGTTCTGTTGATGTGTTGTGTGCATTAACTGTTGTTCCTGGCAATTTTTCTATAATATTATTGGAACGAAGCCGTACATTCATATTAGCCACACCCTTCCTCCATTTTGGTACCTTGTCTTTGCCAATATAAAAATTCCCAGACTCTTCAATGAAACCATCTTTCTCTGCTGATGCATCTTGTTCATAGTCAATATTGTGGTCACTTTCTTCTAACATGTCATTTTATAACTCCTCCGGAAGTTCTGTATTACTGTCTACGCACCAACTTTTGTATCTAGATTATACACCGGTACTATAGATATAATTTAAAATAACCAAATAATACTTATCAAAACTTATTTAAAAATTCTGAAATAAAAAAAAATCATATATAAGAAAAAATAATACAGTTAATAACGCTGTCTACAATCGTAAACCAGTCGTATATTTCGTCTAATAACTTTGACTTATAAACGCATTGATGGCATAAACCATCCTAATTCGATGCACGCATATATTATGGACAGTTATTAGGAAACGGCGCGTCGTATGTTTATTTATTTAAGTTGATAGGGTGTGGTCTACGATCGTGGACCGCGTGAGTAACGTAGGATTAGAGTGTCAGTGTTGTCTTGTTTAAAACATTCTTTGATAATTGTCTATTGTTTCTTTTTGATTTTGGAGAACCAAAATCACATCTTAGGAACTGCAGCTGCAACTGGCATTCCAATGATAGTTTCTATTGTTTTCTATCTATTGTTATCTATGTAATTACAATGTGTAACAATTGTGTAATGTACCTCACCTGATTATTATATATTATATTATATTACATTGTATTTCGAATTATTAGTTTAGACAAAGTATACTACGTATATTATATTATTTATTGTAGTTCCTATACATTTCTAACTTCTTCCTCACGGTATTTTGACCTTGTTACGTCCCGAAGTTATTGTAAACAGTTTAGTCTGCACATTCTCAGCTTATCAATCTGAAGGAATGAAGACGGTTAACTTACGATTTCTAATCAACTCATATTCGAACTCAGTTATAATAACCATTATGACATTATACAGAGACGCATATGTTTAGTCTCGTATCTGTGTAATATCTACGTTCCCGGTCAGGAGGGTAAAATTCCATATCGTATTACAGACATCGACAACTTCTACCCTAAACGCCCGCCTACGTGTGCCGATACTTATTATAAACATTTTTAAGACATATATACTTTGTAAGATTAAGAAGAAGATCAGTTATTACCGAATCACTGTCAGAGTGCTATTGTAGTCAAACTTACATAATATTATATATTTTATGTTAAATTTAAATATTAATGTTAAAAGTGTAAATAAATAGTGTAATGTACCACTATGTTTATTAAAAATCACTCTTCAACTTTTACAATGTAGTTTATTGTATAACAACTTTTACATTTATTTTACAATAATTGCTTACTTCTAAGTGATGAACTAAATCTAACTGTTCGTTTTGTATAATGAACTTATTACTGCATAAGCGTTAGAATGAATATGAATTGTTACACTTATTGTGTTGCAGACGTATTATACGTGCTATGTATATGAGAGTTCGAATATGAATGTTAGTAATCGTAACCTTTCTGTATTAGTTCCTTCAGGATAGATATCAGATGGAATTTGTGAACTAAAACACAGACGTTTTAAAATAACATCGGGGGCGTAACAAGGTCAAGATACTGTGAGAAAGAATTTAAAAGATATGTATTAGTGAAGTGGCAACGTTACAGACAAGGGTATTTCTACGCAATAAATCTGTGGGAATATGGAATATTGAAAGGGAGAAATAACAGACACGTTAAATGGAAAATGTATGTTTTCTATGTGTTCTAATTTATGATATCTATTTAGTAGATGCCGTCTGTACGATGTGTGCGTAAATAATAATACACCAAAAATTTGTGAAGAGAGATATAAGAATACAATTTATATTTATGAATAAGTATACACAAAACTTATTGGTTATTGTTCTGACTCATTTATTAGAGTTTATTACAATAGTTTTTAAAACACAAGTTTGTTATTCGAAAACATAATTACTCTCATATAGATAGTACGTATAGTACGTCAACTGGCAACAATAAGTATAACAATTCATACAGTACGCGATATAATGATCGATAGTAATAATAATTATAAGAATAATAATAGTTGGTATTTATAATTATGTTTTTTAATTGTTTAATTAAATAACTTATTAAATAATAATACTTGGTAAAGTAAAATGTGTTATTAATCACTACTAGTCCATTACATCTGATAAGTTAATGTTAATACTGATAATATGTTTGAAAATTAAACCAATAAGAAACAGCAAACAATGTGACTTTGTACGCTAAAAAAATGTATACCTTTCCTTCTAAACTCAATGACCAAATAATTTATTCAACAATAAAGAAACAGATATATCTGCAAGTCAATTATTTATAAAGGAATCTAGATTAGAAAGAAATAAGGTATTTATCAAAATATTTTTCTTATTCCGATATAAATAAATTACACATATATCTTTAACTACACTCAAATAATTATCATTTACATACGTCAACAAAGGTGTGAAGGTGTCTGAACATGAAGCAAGTATTAATATTTTGAAAATAGATGTATAATTTCTTAGTTTAATATCGTTAATTCTGATCTCGTTGTAGAAGTATACTATAAAATTAAACAGAAACGTATAATTTAATTTAACAAATTTGAAAATTATTCCTTAATTTTATACATAGCATATTAGTTTCACGTACATGAATTATCAAATTTTTGTAAAAACTAAAACAAGTGAAGTTTAAAACAAGTTAGTATTTGGGAAACATTTGTTATTAATTAAAATAATATTCATGTGTTTGAAGACAGTTTTGCCAACAACAAAGACACACAAAAATATTCTTAAGAATGTCTGAATCGCTAAAGATGATAAGAGATTTTAGGGAAGATATAATCTTTTCCTCATTAACAAATTAGTTTTCTTTTAAAAAAAGCATCGATATGATTATAATTCGTTTTAGGTAGATATAGTGAATAATGGCGAATATAATAGAATTCGATAATTTAAATTGTTTGCTATGTGTGGCGTCTTACACATAACAGAGAGAGAGATAAGTTCTTTACTATTTCCTTGGCGGTCACTTGAAAATGTTCTTAGTCCAAAGATATAATTAACTCGTAAAAATTTTCGTGCGGCTATATGCTATAATGTTCGACGTGGATTATCTCAAAAACAATTTTGCGTTGCTCAATTCACTTCAACTTCTGGCAATAAAGGACTATTTAATGTTAATCATTGCCGTCGTTCGCTTGCGGATGAATTTAAAGAAGGTCGCCCAAAATCTGTTGTTGTATCAGAAAACATTGACGCTGTTCGCAAACTGATATTGCAAAATTGTCGTGTGACATACCGTGAGATTGAGACCTTTGGGTATTAGTATGACTAGCATAAATAAGATATTATAAGAACATTTAGCAGTGAAAATGATTTGTTCGCGTTGGATTCCGCATTATTTGACAATCGCTCGAAAAAGATAGGCTCCCTCCTGTCGATTTGATAAAGAAATGATCAAAAAATGCAATCATGGTACATTAAAAGCCGTATATAATGTCTAAAAGTGACAAATATTGGATCCATGCGTATAAGCCCGTAAGCAAACAGCAGTAAACGGTGTGGGTGTTCCGAGATGAGTCAAACCCAACGAAACTTGTTCGCGCCAGGCTTCAGTGCCACTAGAAGATTGTAGAATGGCAAATTTTCATTGGTACACAGCCAGTTGTTTCCTTGAAGTCTTTGAAGAAACAAGAGAAAGACAACTGACGCAATATCATTCTTCACTATGACAATGCAAACTGTCACATATCGGTACAAACAACTCAATATTTGACCGGTCACAATATCGAATTAATGGCTTGTCCGCGATATAGCCCCGATTTGACACAAAATGGTTTCTTTCTGTTTCCGTACGTCAAGAATAAACTACGTAGTCAACGATTTTCGACTCCAGATGGAGCAGTTGATGTGTTTGAAATGCAAGTTTTGGAGCTACATATTTCAATTGGAATTGAAAAAGCGCGCTGAAAATTTGTTTAAACGCATACAAACATGCATCGATCATCACAGAAAATATTTAGAGAAACATAAAACTACTTTCAACGATAAATATTTGTTTTCGTTTGTTATCCCGAATACATAAATAGCGACCATCATGCGAGAGCTGAACGATGTTCATTTAATTTAATCATATTACTGATTGTTGTGAGTTATTAAGTATCATACACTTTGACGTCCCAAAATGGGATATATAAAACCAGTTAATGGTTTATTGTTTATTTATTTAGTATGAAAAGCGAAATCGAAAATTAGATATTAGTATCACTATTGACAAAAGAGGGCCTTAGAACTACTTTATACACAAATATCTAAATACGTCAACCAATCCAGGGCTGCAGGAGTTGCTTTGCTCAGCTCGTGGATGCAACCAGGGAAACTTATGAAACATCTAAAACGAATGCCCTACATATAGCACTTATTAGAATAGTGTTTAAAAACTACAGCAGCATGTCAGATTGGTGGATATTCATTTTGGTACATCAGACTACATGCATTTTTGTTCCAATTTCCTGTACTTGAGCTTAATACTAATGCCATTCAAACTTCCACTTTTGTTAAGTTTTTGTTTTTTAGATGTTGCATAGTTAGAGTTTCTTTTTCTTCATTCTCTTTCTTGTTTTGACGGTTGAGATTCATTTATATTTTCACTTTCGTCGTAATCATTATTTGAGTAATTTTTATTTTTACAAGTTTCCCAATGGGTTTTAAGTCTCTTTACCAAGCTTTGAATATTTTTACCGCGCTTTTTACAGATAGCGCCACACCCAAGCTTGCCAACAATAGTATAGTTTTTTATTAACCCTGATACGAATATTAAAACTAAGGCTAGTTCTAATTTTAGGATAAGTTAATTCGCTCCTCTTTTCGAACTATTTATAAAAGTAAAAACATGTTTTCTTGTAACTCGTGTTTTTCAAATAATAGAGAAAAGCCTTACTTCTCTAGTTATGTCAATGTAGGAAAAACATATTATCTCTTTGTTTAATATATTAAGCGCAGAAAGATTTCTTTAGACATTTCTGAGGGATAATCCATAATTTGGGGCCGAATAAGCGACATAATGTAATTTCTCTAAGATTTTTATCTTTGCGGTATGAATGTATGTCATTCGTTTAATAGAAAAAATAGCGGTTAGAGTCTCTAAAGGATTATAATAAGTTACTCCTTTAATCTCAGCCAAACGGAAACTATTAAGCGAAACCGGATTATCGAATAGATGTTGGTTACAACAGGTGAATTCACCCTGAGGATTAAATTCGAGAAGAAAGTCAAAGAATCGGAACCGAACAACGATTATCGGAAAATTTATTACTGGCACAAGGTAAACTGCCCCTGTCGACTTCTATAAGGACACCTGTAAATTATTCTGTAAAATATTTCATACAGTTCGAAAGTTAGTTATGACTTTAGTGACTAAAACTTTTCTTTTTACAGAAAAAATTTGGAAACTTTGTTACACAAAAAATTACAATTTCCCAAATTCCTAATATTCAATCTAAAGATACGTAGTGTGATATACTACTCCCTTAAAAGTATAACTTTAACCCTTTGCACTCAGGGGTGTTTCTACATTTTTATTCACAAATTCGATAATTAAAGTTTAACCTTTTTTGAAACATATTTTAGTTTAATAATTTTCTTAGACTATATGGTTAATTGAATACGGTCCTGCAGTGATATTAGAAGGTCACATGTGAATAGTTTCTGTTAATTCTGAAAATTCTCTATCGTTTTGAGCAAAAGTTTTCATTAGTTTATAAAGCATGACCCCTGTTAATATTAACATGGAAGAACTGGGAAGGATGTTGCAAGATATAAGGGACAAATTGCAAAAGATGGAAGAAAGAGACAAATGAGTCGAGGACAAACCGGATGAGACGGCTAAGGAGATAAAGTGTATTAAGGCAGAAAATTAATAACTCAAGCAGGAATGTATATATTTGAAAAAGGAACTCAAAATCTAAGTAGAGAAAATTGAAGATCTGGAAAAAGAGGTCAGGAAAAAGAATGTGGTATTCTTTGGAGTGGCAAAATCAAACGACGAAAATGTGCTGGATATGAATCGGAAAATAAAAGAAGTAATTAATAAGTTAGAAATACCTTTCGACGAAACAAAAGAAATTACCGATATAAGAAGAATAGGAAGGCCGAATAAATCACACAGCAAACCACTGTTGATGGAAGTAAAGGACTACAACAAAAAGAGAGAAATAAGGAAAGCTGCCCCAAAGCTAAAGAAAACAAACATCTTTATTAGTGAGGACTTTCCAAAAGGCATCCAGGAACAACCAAAAATTCTAAGAATACATTTAAATGATGCAAAAAAGAAGGCCATACGGCTAAATTATTATACAACAAATTGATGATTAATGGAAACATGCATGCAGTAGAAACGCTGGGATCTAAAAGAGAGAAAGGGGAAAATACCGAAAACACTACCCAAGTCTAAGCATTAAAACATGGAGGGAGGAAATATTGCGAAAGGTCTCCTGAAGAGGAAACTGAGAACTGAGAAACTGAAACGGACAACACAAATAGAACCCACAAAGTCCCAAGATACATTACGACTATTCCAAAGAACTTATAAGTATAAATAGTAGCCACATGAAGGGCGAGGACGATACAACACTGCAAGGGTTAAAGGAACATGAGAAAGATAAGGTAAAAGGAATGCATGAGACTGGAGAAAACGCTGACAACGTGTCAATGAAAAAAGGGTACGCACAGAACAAGATAAAAGGAACAGGAATGAAAATAAAAATAGAAAGCGGAATAAAGCTAGGATCGAAACCTGGAATGTAAAAACAATGCTGCAAGTAGTGAAAATGGAGGAAGTAGTAAAGGAAATGATGAGATACAACATTGGAATACTAGCACTACAATAAATAAGATAGGAAGGCCAAAAAGAATTGATAAAGAGAAATATACGATGTTTTATAGAGGGGAGGACAAACAAGGTATTAACGGAACTGGCTTTATGGTAGATAAAATATTTAGGGACCATATTATGGAGTTCCAAAGAATAAATGGAAGAATATCCTACCTAAGAATAAGGAATAACGTAGCGAACATAACAATTGTCAATATCTATGCACCAACGGAAGATGGGAGTCCAGAAGAAAAAAAAAATTTTACGAGCAATTGGAAATGACATGTGAACAAACACCTAAACACGATACATTAATGGTAATAGGAGACTTCAATGCCAAGATAGGCAAAGAAGAGTACTTGAGCAGTGTAGCTGGACGAGAAACAATACACGATCTAACGAATGAAAATGGAAGCCGATGCACAAGATTCAAACACAAGAAGGAACACAAAGTAACTTGGTTATTCCATGGGAAAACAACTGGTAACCAAATAGACCATGTTTTAATTAGTGAAAAACGACATAAGATGATACAAGATGTACGATCTTATAGAGGTGCAAATGTCGACACAGATCACTATCTAGTAATTGCAAAAATAAACTTAAGAATAATTAGAAATGAAAGAAAGAAAGCAAGGAGGAAAAATGGAATATGGAAAGCCTGGATGTAAAAGAAGTGAGGGAAATGGAAGTGCAACTAGTGGAAAGCTATGAAAATGAAGATATTGAAGCGGAATGGAGCAAAATAAAACACACTGTCACAAAAGCAGCAGAGAAAGTATGAGGAAGGAAACAAGCAGAGAAAAGGAATGGATGGTTTGATATTGAATGTGAAAGAGCAATGAAGAGGAAGAAAGAAATGAGACTAAAAGAAAAGAAACGAAAAGAGACTAGGCCAGGGGATTTTCTTTGCTTTATTTTTCCAATCATCTCATAACATTCTTCCTCAGAGGGTATTATTAGGTCCTCATACTCTTCCTTACCAAAGGAATCGTTATATTCATCTAGCTGTAACTGCTTATGTTTACTTAGTAGCCCTTTAAAGTATTTCTCCCATTCTTCACTATCGATATTCCCAGTCAGATTTCTCGTGTTTTCTTTTCTTACTTGTTGATATAACTTGTTGTTGTTATTACTATCATTCTCAATATTATCCATCATTTCGTCAATCCATTGTGTTTTCTTCCGCCTTACCAGTTTCGTACCTTCTCTTCTCTTTTTACTATCGATGCTGTATATATATTAAACCAAATTATAGAGAAATGCTATGAATCATTGAACTTCTAATATTATTCATTGATTTTAAGCAAGCATTTGACAGCCCGAGACGTGATGCGATCTTCAAAGGTGCCGAAAATTTAGGAATACCTAGAAAGTTGATAAGACTAATGAAAATGACGATGAAACGATTAAGAGCAGCAGTTTTGCTGCAGGACGAATTTGAATTTAATTCGGGGGTACGGCAGGGAGATAGATAATATGCGGCAATATTCAATATAGCTGTAGAAGGAATTATAAGAGAATGTAGTTTTAAAGGGACGATTATTGAAAAATCAATGCAAATAATAGCGTATGCATATGATATTAGCATTAATAGCAAGAGATCCAAATAGTCTAAGAGAAGCCTTGCTGAGACTCGACTCGGAAGCAAAGAAGAGAGGACTTGAGATAAATCAATCAATCAAAACAAAATATATGAGAATCACAAGACAAGAAAACATTGGGGAAAGCTAAGAAGTAGCGATGGGAAATTACAATTTTGAGAAACTGGATACATTTAAGTACCTAGAATCCATGATAAGTAGTAAGAATCAGAAAACAGACGAGGTGAAACATCGAATTCAAGCAGGGAACAGAGCATACTATGGATACAAGAAATATATGAAAAATAAGAAAATCAACATTTACAGAAAAATGAGAATATATAAAGCTGCCATTAGACCGGTACTGACATATAACACAGAAAGATGAAGAAGCTCTAAAGACATTTGAAAGAAAAATAATCAGTAGAATTTATGGACCAAAGAAAGAAGATGGTGGTTATAGAATCCTTATGAATCATGAGATAGAGGAGTTGTTGGAGAGAGAAAGCATAGTAAGAGTTATTAAATCGATTAGAATAAGGTGGTATTTGGCATGTCAACAGAAGAGAAGAAGGGTCAACGGTGAGACGAATTACAAGATGGAAGCCATATGGAACACGAACAAGAGGTAGACCAAAGATTAGGTGGGAGGACCAAGTAGTGGATGATATCAAAGACCTGAGGACCGTAGCAGGGAGAGAATTAATGTTAAATAGGGAGGAATGGCCAAAAGTTGTGAAGAGGGCAAGAACATATATAGACCACAGAAAATGGAGTGACTCACCACAAAACGAGTCTTACGAGCTCAAAGAGCGACTGCAATTTCAGACTGGAATATATAGTCTTATATATATATATATATATATATATATATATATATATATTGGTTATTTATAACCAATATCTAATCTAAATAAATTACAGTTTATTTAAACGCAACGCACAATGCTACAGGTCATTCCGAATTATCCGAATAAATGTCTGTCAGAGAAAGAAATCCTCTTTCTATTTCGTGATAGGATCCATTATTACTTCATCTAGATATTAGGAGTAACTAAATAAATAATTGCAGCTCTAAATATATTTTTTCGTTGCCAGTACTATGGTAATAAAACAACTATCCATCAGCTAGAATACTCAACCTAAATATCCTTCAGGGTAATTAGTAAAACAAATTCGAGCCATTAAATTTCTTGGACGTTATTAGAAATATCAATATTAGTTTAATTAATGAAGTAGCTCTTGACAATGTCAAGTGATAGTAGAAACGTGTTACAGAGTTTGTTAATTTTAGCTAATCTTACTTGAGCTTTTTAGTATACCTAGACCTGTTCGCGGACCTCTTCCGCGGAGGTTGAGCTACCCACCCATAAGCGGGATGGATAGGTCTAAAAAACTTCTAATCCTTAGCGGAAGCTGTCACCGCGGATCCCAAGCTACGGTGTAAGGCAACGTGCCTAAAGCTGAATGGCTATTGGGGTATATGTGGTCTCAAACATTCCCCTGGTGGCACTAGGCGGCACCCCTTGTATTTACGCCTTGTGCCCGTAATGGAAGCTCTGTGGGCATTGACTTCTTACTTCATCCATATCCGTGGGAATTAAATGAACCGAGATAAAAACAAAAATTTAAAAATATGGATTCTGAAGAGAATACAAAACCTAAGGAGTCTATAGAGACTCCCTTGGCAATTGAGACTGATGAGACTTCAAAAAACAAAACAGAGACGCAATGGACTGAAACTGAGAACGTTTCGAAAGCAGAGGGTGCAACCAAGGAGAGAAAATATCTTTCCGGGGCACAAAGAAAGCAATTAAGGAAGATGAGGAAACAGGGGGTGGATACGAGTTAAACAAAGCCCCCCCTTTCCCAAAAATAACCTCAGGAGAACCTAAGCCAACAGGGGCCTTTAAGCGAACCGTGTCGGCTAGAGGCACTCCTGAGGATAAAGAAACTAATCGCACAAAGTTTTCTGCTTCGGTCGTGAGTCATAAAGCAGCTCTTAAAAGTATTAAGGCTGAAATAGGTCCTAAGAACTACCCGGTCAGCTTAGTGACTGAGGGAGACGTAGAGGCTATACAAGAGGCTCTGATGATAGTCATAGATAGGGTACAGAAGGCGCCGAGGTTTGAATCTTCCCGTCTTATGGGCGGCTACTCTGGAGTCATCGGTGCAGATGAGGACTTGTACAGCACTACGAGAAATTACTTGGAAAAGGAATGTGTTTGGAATCTAGTGACGAGCGAGGAGCTGCCAAAACAGCAACGAGTTTTAGCGTTTCTGTCAGAGACTAAAAAAGAGGATCTGACAGTGGGCTCGAAAAGACTCTAGAGGCAACATCCAGGGCTTACTATCGCTTTCAGAGGGCTAGCTTTGTAACCCTCGAAACAAAGAAAGACCAGAAAGCGGTGATGCAGGATGAGGGTACTCTAGGAGAATCTCAGGCATCAACCTTTAAGAGTCAAAATGTTGAAGACTCTCCAAATAAATTTTCAACATAAGGAAACAGCCACAGCGCCACTTTGTCAAAAGACGCTGGCTGAAGATATCGATATCCTCTTTATTCAAGAGTCATGGATAAGAAGAGGTAAGGTGGGAGGACTACAGATTAGGGGAAATTGGTGCCCGAGACACTAAATTTAGAACTTGAATCTGTTTCAGAGCCAACCTGGACGTAATGCCTATCATAGAGCTATGCAGTGGGGGCATGACGGCAGCCAGGATCAGACTGTGTGTCGATGGTGGGATATTGGAGACGAAAATTGCGTCTCTATATCTACCCATTGACTCTCCAGAACTATCAGGGCCTAATCTTGAGGCGTTGGTGGCATATACCAGTGAGAACAATCTGAAATTTATTATCAGCACAGATACCAATGCTCATCATAAGGCTTGGAGCAGCAAGAATAACAATTATAGGGGTCTCTTAGATATCTCTCTAGAAGTCTCTCTTTAGATATCTCTGTGGTACTGAAGTTGATTGTCTGAATCAAGGTGATAAACCGACATTTAGCACATCAAGGGGGGAATCAGTTATAGATGTAATCTTATGCACGTTAAGAGTACGGGATATTGTAAGAGCGTGGCATGTATCCGACAAGCCGTCGCTCTCTGATCATGCGTATATCCGCTATGAATTATGTACAGATTTAACGGAACCCAGACTATACAGGGATCCCAAGACAACAGACTGGGGCTCTTACAAGGAAGACCTGCTTGCTGCAACCCGAAATATCCCTGTTAGAATAGGGAATGTGGAAGCGCTGCAGTTGGCTGTTGAATGGTTGCAACAGACCATTCTTTCCTGCTAAGAAAATAACTGTCCCCTTAGGGAGCGACGTATAGCTAGTCGGGCAACCTAGTGGAATACAGAGTTAACCATTTAAGGAAAGAAACTCGCTGGTCATTTAATAGGGCGAAGGAAACAGGTAATTTGGAAGGCTATCCTATGGGTTATATCCCCAGGGCATGGAGAGAAACTAGTGGAGTGTTTATTCCGAAGCCCGGAAAAGGAACATATATCCACCGTAAATCATTAGTCTTACCTCTTTTATGTTGAAAACTACGGAAAAAATGATACATTTAAATATTAAAGAAGGGGCTCTGGATTTATCTCCTCTACACCCTCTGCAATGAGCAAGAAGAAGAAGAAAAAGAAGAAGAAGAAGAAGAAGAAGAAGAAGAAGAAGAAGAAGAAGAAGAAGAAGAAGAAGAAGAAGAAGAAGAAGAAGAGGAAGAAGAAGAAGAAAGCGTCGTTACATTTTTCTAATGTAGATTGATTAAAATCTTGATGATTTTAAATAAATTCTATAGTTTATATTAATATAAATAATAGTCTAAAATCAGAAAAAAATGAATTACTCATACTCATATAATGAAGGGAACACGTCAATCAAGAATGAATTATAATTCTCAAGGTTTTTAGTTTTTCAATAGCTTAAATATGTATTTAATTTCTGGTGAAAAACGAAATTTCCATAGATATACCTTTCCGTTTTCTAGAATGTCTCTATAAACTACACCAGTCAGTCTTTCGTTAATTTTGAAGTATGTAGCCTGAGCATTCGCTCTAATCCAGGCCCATACGTTTACTGAGAACTTTCCACTGGTGTGCAATTTGTGTGCATATCTTTCATTTATTGGTTTATTCACACGGATTCTGCATCATAACGAGACTTGAAGACTTTTTCGTCAGAAATCACAACTTTGTTCCAAAAGTGGCAACCTTCATTGAAATGTTGAAGTGCAAATCCAACCCTGTTTTCTTTCAGTGCTTCTGTCAAAAAAAGGCTTTCTGGCAGCACTTCTACTAGATAAGCAGGCCGATCTTATTTTTCTTCGGGCGGTCCTTATTGAACCAGAGAAATTTGCTATTTGGCGGGCCACCACACTGTTAGAAAACGGATTTTGGTATGATGTGGTTAACCAAAGCTGCATCCTCTTCGTCATTTGTTAGTTTAGGACGTCCTGGCGTAACAGCGTGCGCAGCTGTATGGTAGAGTGTCCACTTCTTTTTTATTTTGTAAATACAAATTTGGCTTACATTTAGGTTTGCCGCAACACGCCTCAGGCTCCAACCTTCTTCCAGTTTGCGTTTGCTAATGGCCAGTATTTTCGAACTTCTGTTATATTTTTCAGTGTTTTTAAGTTTACGAATCAATATTGACATAAAATTTAAACAATTATTGTCAAAATTGGCAAATTCATAACATTATCAAAGTGACAAACAATTTTCATTATAAAAATTTCGGTGTTTCCAAATTAATAGTCGCCACTGTACATATATCTATCGGCAGGTTTTCACGGCAACAGTTCAGTTTGTTAATATTTCTGGATATAGTTCGTGTCCTAAATTCCATTAGTCGAGGGTTTGGCAGACTCATTGCTGTTATGTTTAAGACCCTGTTTGATTCGATGAGACGGGCTGTTTACGACAGTGCTATTTTTATTGGTTCGTAACGCATGCGAAATACCACTGGAATGATACTGTTAGTGTTCGACGAATTAGATCGTAATGTGCTTTGGTCACAGTTCGTGTTATTTGTTTCCGTAGTTTGTATATTCGTGATGAAGGTATTTCCATGTATTTTGTAGACTTTAACCGTAATTTCTTTTATTTAAACTATCCAGACGCTTTTCTATTTTCTTTCTGAAATCTATAAGGTACGAGATAGATTTTGAAACAAGTCACAAAGAAACAAAAAAAGTGAGTAATAAATTTTGAGCAAATTATTTTTCATAAAAATATATAAATAATAATAAAATATTTTTAACATCAAGTTAACACAGTGACCGCTTTATAATGTATACCAACATCGCAACATCAGTCGCGTACTATCGAGCTCATACCCCAAGATATGTGGGTAGAATAAAATGTTTCCCAGCTGCAGCTTGAAGATGTGCAAGATAACTCGACAGAAATATAACAAATATTCTTTATTATCCAACAGTATTAAAACAAAATTTCAATTAGAGAACAAAATGAAACTGAAAGGTACAATGCAAAACACAAATACTAACATAACAGCAGAAACAGTAGTGTAAAGTAAATTCAAAAAAGAAGTAATAAGAGTAGTATTTGTGCAGATTCTTTACCATATGTGATAAATACGTTTTCAATAATACATTCTTCCTGGTGATGGTGATAGTAAAAGTGTTGAACGAGCAGGTTAAATGTCTTAGAACTAAAAAATTCAACTGCGATAGAAGACACGGAAAATCAAATCCTATTTTTTCATAAATGAAGCAGAAACCTTGTATTGTCTTCTATCACTAAGGCAATTCAAAAAATGATGTTCTAGAAGAGACGTCTTTTTCCAGATATGATTAATCACACTTAAATTACAGGTATTTCAGAACTCGTCTATGCACATTTTCCACAACCAATCGTAAGTAGAAGTATAGAAGATACCAGATAAGAGAGAAGAAAAACTTAATAGGCGTCGTACACATGTAATGAATGTAATCTTTAATTCGTAATTATGAATCAAATAAGACACCTAGATCCCTAACTTCATCCATTCTGGATTGGAATATGAATCAGAGCATGCAGGAATAGAACTGGATTCGCAACACTGATATGCGAGATAATTGCAACTTTTTCAGTGGTCAAAGCAATTCCATTACGTCTACACCACTGATTAACCAGTTAAAGACTACGTAATAATTCCTGGTAATTATTAATGAAAATATTAAACAGTCAGGGTCCTAGAGTAGATCACTGGGGAATGCCTGGCGACAAAATATACTGACTAGATAGTTGGATCACAAGGCATTATAGTAAACGTAACTGATCTGTAACTTAAATAAGAAGCAATTAGTTGAAATAAACACGAGCATTTAAAGCTTTACTAATATATTATGTCATTTCGACCAAATTTGTATTGGAGAATCTACTGGCAATGAAATCATATTGCTGTAAAACAGGGAGAGAACTTTCGTAAAATTGCTAATGATGTTAACAAGCCGATAGATGAAATGTTAGATCCGATACCTTTCTTGAAAACTGGAATGACCCTGCTAAACTTCAACACATCAGGAAACAAGAACGGCTTAATTTTCAGATTGAAATTAAAAATAACAGATAAAAGCTCCCGTGCAATTATTCACATCATGTTCCCAAGTAAGGCTTGACGTCAGATTCTTCATACATTAATATGCCCCCGAGAAAAAATAGATGATCATATTAATTGGTTGTAAATAGAAGTGATGTTCGTGGAATGAGGTAAAGAATGAAAAGCTTTTGAGAAAAAACTAGCAGACGCCTCTAGCACTTCCTCAGGATTAGAAACACTATCATTATTATTCATCATAAAACCAAGTATTCTGAAAATGTTCTTGCTAAAAAGTGCCAAAATGTTCTAAAATCTTTCACGATTTCAACCTCCACACTCGATTGATAACTTTAAAAGATATTTTAAACAATTTAAAATTATTTCAATTAAATTTACTAATTTACTAGCTGTTGACTACCGGTTTTGGATAATGTTTTTGATGATTAATGTATTTCTGGGCATACGCTACTACAAAAATAGATGCGTAAACGAAGAAATCTCTTATCCATACGAAACTTATGCTGAAAACATGACACTTTAGTTGATGATCCTAGATCATCTTTGCATTTTGTTAAATACAAACGTAAATGTTACAGTATACCGGGAAAGTTTGTGATGGTGAAACAGACTTTCATGATCCTCAAGATATAGATAATGGCTTTATGTCTACTTTTTGTGATAGTTTTCGGTCGAAAGATATCAACTTCTCAACTTCTTTGCACCAAACGAGCATACTAACTTACCGCCTCCAACTATACCCAGAATCGAAGGAGATGAGGTCTGAAAGTATTCAAGGAATGCGTTTTTGCAGTTGCTTGCAAAATTACTGGCGTTTGGCCTGTACACAAGAAGGTTGATACAACATATCAGCTAATAACAATCTTCCCCAATTTTGAAAACGTTTTCGAAGTTTTTGTCAAGTAATTAGCATGGATTTATGCATAAGATATGAACAATTACTAATCTTTCAACTTCGTGTCAAGGTTTATGGGAAGAAATTGATGATGGAAATCAAGTTGATATTATACTGACCTTCTGAAGCTTCTGAAAGATTAGATATTTTGTCTGAAATAAGCTCATTTGCTATTTATCGAAGTTTGTGGCTTTTTACGTTCAAAATAGACTAAATTACGACTGCTTTAATGGCTTCAAAGCTAGGCCATATATATCAACATCTGGCGGACGTCAAAGGTCTAACCTGGAAAATCTAATGTTCAACATATTTATTAATGATTTAGTAATTTAATCGGCTCTGCTATCTTGGATTACGTTGATAACTTAAAAATATATGTTACAAAGAATACAATGCTGTTGTTCTGCAAGGGACTACTTACATTATTAATTAGTGGTGCTCGAAGTATAGGCTGAGGTTAAACATTAAGAAATGCCGTTTTGTGCCTTTGACAAGAAGATCAACTATACTTGATTATTATTATTATATTAATAGCATCACCCTCCAAGGTAAAATCTCTCTCAAACACCCAGAAATAGTTTTTGATGAGAAACTCAGGAACTATATTATTATTTTGTTATTATTATTTATTATCATTGTAGTGTTTTATGTATTGCCCGTTTTGGATTTTCTGTTGGGCAATCTAATAAATATTATTGTTATTATTATTATAAGGTTAGATTATTTGTTGAGAATTTATGTTAAAAAGTAATATTACAAACAAAATATATAGCATTTAGAGCAAAATTCGTTCTGTTAGAACAATCTATTCTGAAGAGAGGAAAACCATTTTTAATGTTAAGCGAATATTGGGAGAATTGTTTCTCATAGCAATTAATAATTCGCCAGCAGTTGAATAATTCTCCAATTTCCCGTCCGCATTCCACCATTGGTGCCTTAGTTCATGCGTCACATTTGTTCCAGATTGTTTTCTCTCTATGTACCCCTATACGGAAGGGCTTTTTCGCCGGTGCTCACATTAACCGACCGTTTATCTCGATTACTTTCGCACTATTCCCAGTTTTCCCCCTGATAAGTACCACTTTCTTTCCTAAGGCATACATCACAATCGTTCTTTACCGAACGCGTTATTCTTTTTGATTTTTTTTTAGTAATATTCCACGGTTCACCAGTCTTATCTCAGTCAATTTGTTGCATTTTGCCAAGTTTTCAAGTTAGAAAGCGACGTTGTGGTTTAATGTACCAACACGTTCCGTCGACGCTCGCTTCTGGAATTTTGTTTATATTGCTGAAAGAGTTTAGGCAGTAAAACGATATAATTTACGGTAACACTTTTCAGGTCGTCTATATTGAAGTTTATGTGCGGCATCTGTTGCCAGATGTAAGAATGCTAGAAAATAAGGGTAGTATGAGTAGAAATAAAACCCTTTCTCACAAGAACATTTGCCACAATGAGTATTCGGCTCCCCTAAATTTTAATATTATATTATTAGTTTTTAATTTTGTTCAGTAAACTCTTAGATTACTTATTTCATTTAAAAATCGATCCACTTTTATTTGAATTTGTACGAAATTATACACTATTATTGGAACAGTAAA
The DNA here is from genome assembly GCA_935421215.2 of Melolontha melolontha. Classification (NCBI taxonomy): domain Eukaryota; kingdom Metazoa; phylum Arthropoda; class Insecta; order Coleoptera; family Scarabaeidae; genus Melolontha; species Melolontha melolontha. Next base: position 83,308,595 of record OW285239.1, on the reverse strand, counting down.
TACAAAACATTATTTTACAACTCTTGTAAAATGAATAGCACTATAAACAAAATTTTAAAGTTTCGGATAATATTGGAGTTTTATAGGAAACAGATGGAACGAGGAAATGATTTTGATGATAAATTTGTGTACAAATGTATTTAACCCAGTAACATTTATGCGTAATAATTTTTGTGATTTTAAGTGACAATATACAACATATCAGTGGCATTAGATGTTGACTACTAGCCTTTAGAGATGATGCACCATTTACTATTGCTCAAAAATTCAAAATCTCATTGAAGTATTTGATACATAGGAATTGATGAAGCATGGATTTACTATTAGCCGATGAAAATGTAGCAAGATATGCCTCTTTATTTAGTCGGTCATGTAGCCGCGGTTCTATTAGAATGTCGATTTCTACTTATTTCTTATTTATTAAAATACTTTGTATATTTTCTCTATCATTATATCAAAAGTATATTTCAAAGATGTCTCACTCTATGCGTGTAAAGGAATAAACTTGTTTCTTGTAAAATTTTGGCAATGATTTTGGATCGACCAAAACCGTCCGGGCTTCACTTGCCTCACTCTACCCTACTTTTGTAGAGTATAATATAATTTTGTTTTAATTGAACTTTATTGGGCACGATTTAATAGAAATACTCTAAAAGTTCTATATTCAAGAAATTTGTCAGTCCTTTTTTCTAAATTGCAACACTAAAATTTACGTAAAAATAAACTTCCCTTCAATATATTAAGCAGTTTGTATTGCGCTACAGTTTGGAATATTGATATTCAAAATCAAATCTTTAATTCATTTATAATGCTCTTCTGAATAATATAAATCTGCAATAATCCACATCTCCGTCGCGTCATTATATGTAGAGGAGGTAGTGAAATAGGAAGCAATTTTTGTCTGCAACTTTGTACTCTAAGAGGACGTTTCATAATTAAAGTTATTTATGAAACCGTTCATGTCTTCAAATGCACTTCTTCTACAATTTTATGCATTTTGTGTGCTAAATAAATGACAGGAATTAAGCTCGGGTAGAAAATTTTTAAATTATTTCTTGCATATATGATCTCACGTCGGAAATCGTTAAAATTATTCTCAGTTGGAACAGCTGAAAGTAAAAATAAAATCTAAAGACTCATTTATACGTCTTGAAATTATTTTACCTGGCACTTTACAGCTTATTAAAAAATATTTACTTACTTCATTATTATGTAAACCTACGAACATTAAATCGGTTATTTAACTCCCGTAATTGCTCGTAATTTAATTTGATCAACCTAAAGTAAAAATAATTGTCGTCAATACTTTATTTTATTTGGGAAATTATTTTGATGGTAACTTTACTAACACACTTCCTAAAATTAAAGTGTCTGGTATTTCCACTTAACAAAATCTACTCAAACAAAATTCGAAAGTGTTACTTTGCATAAAACAAAAAAAAATGAATAATATCTAATAGTATATTATATACACAGGGACTAAAGTGCAGCATTTAAGCATGCCAGTGGAGATAGTAGAGTAGAAGTACTCAAGGAATTTCAGCAGTTTAGTCCCGTGGTGTATACGCTATTTTTGGCACTTCCGAAACAGAGATATTGTCATCAAAATCGATAATTGGAAATTATGAACGTTATTGCAAATTTTAAATATGCGAGTTTGCCTTGAAATTCATCATAGTTATGGTGTCAACAAGCTCTGTCATTTTACAAAAATTGCAAAAATAGATTAAAATTGTAAAGAATTTGACCTAGAAAAAGCTGCCGAAGAGGCGTTGGAAGACCTACTGCCTTCCAAATCTCGTAAAACTTACGAACAACAATATGAAATGTTTTTGAAATGGTGCCGTGAAAGGAAAGCTTTGATTTTAAAGAAGACGCTGTGCTGGTATTTTTTAGTGAAAAGGCGAAAAAACGTTCTACTTCTACGATTTGGCCCCACTATTCAATGTTAGAAACCATGCTTAACGTGGAATATAATATTCATAACGAGAAAATTATTGCCGACAAAATTTTTGGAGTTGACCAAATGTTAATCCCTTCGACGTCAGCCCAGGACCCTCCTATAAACTTCAAAGACCTACTCCATCTCGCGGAATAGCATCAAACATCGTTGATCAAAACAATACACCATTATTTGTTAATTGCACTAACATTACTATCAATTATGTCTCAAAAATTGTAATAAAGAATTGTCAAGTTTGACATTGTTTTTTTGAACAATTAATTCTCTAGTGAGCTAAATTAATGTTTGTTTGCACTTTAGTCCTTGCAAACAGGTACTAAAGTATCAACTTTAGTCCCGGAAGTGCAAAAATATGACTAAAAATTGGGCGTGGAGAACATAATACAAGTTCAGATTTTTGTGAAAATTGCTTTCCAAATATGTAGACACGTGTTTCTTATTGCTATAGACTCGTCAATGCATGAATTTGTATTGTGAAAAACACATCAAGTATTTGTAAACACAATTAATACAGATATGTAAAAAACATATATTCTACCAAGAGATAGGCTATCTTTTTCGGTATATTGAATCCATCTAGATACGAATTAATATTATCATAATTACACAGCTATATACGTATTTCTTTCTCTTCAAGAAGCGACTTAGCCGCTCATGAGAAAGCATCTTTGTGGCGGCCCTCTCTTCTCAGTCAGATGGCTCGATCTATATCTATATCTCTTGTTGATAATACGAAAATACTAACAAAATATAATAACACGAAAACCAGGGAAATTTTAGAAACGACACACTTATTAAAAAATAACAACACAATTAATGATTGAACCGAAATAGATGGACTTTCAAAAGTTTATTACCCACTTATCAAATAATATACCTCCGTTTACAATTTCCGAACAGATGTTAAAAACCAAAATTAAATTTTTAAAATAAGTCAAGAGCATAATAATAAAAAAAAACAATTCACACAAAAACGCTATAAAAAAAGTCCGTTAGGTTAACTTACAGAAAGGAGCACACAAAATATCTTAGTTTGAAACACACATCCCAGTGAAAAACAATTATTAATAGAAAAAGAAAAAAAATTGTAATTTTAAGATAGTTGAGGTCATGGAAAGCAGTTATAAACTAATAGAACAATTGGTGAGTTTAGTTGTACAAAATGTTCATATAAAACATTATTAAAAACAGAATTTCTTGTCCCTTTACAGTTTATATATAAAAACTTAAAAAAGACTAAAAATTAATAAAAGCCGGAACGCCGTAGTCATAAATAGATTTGTTTTATTTCATTAACGGTCGCTAAAACCATAAAATATTACTTGTATTTAGTATTATTATACGGTCAATCAAATGAAAAAGAAACTTTAGATTCTTATTAACATCGAATATATATACATATATGAAAAATTCAATTTGTTTTATTAATTAAATTAAATTAATTAATTAAATAAATTTAAAAATAGTACTAGTTCCTAATTAAGAGAAGTTCACATTTCTTAAATAATTTTTATCTAATTTTAAGAGATATTATCTTGTTTTAATACCATTGATTTATTCTAAAAATATTAAAAATTATAACCCTATATTAAACGCTATTAAATTCTAACTAAAAAAATGTCAATTTTCAACTGAAAGGTCCAATGTAAAAACCAGCTAAGTCCACTTTTACAAATTTTTCAGGAGATAAAGAACGTTGCTCAAAAAGTTAGGGTTTTATGTGTGGGTGGTGGATTGCGTCAGTAATTTTTCTTGAGAAAAACGGAATAATAATTCGTCAGATTTCAAATTTCAACCGCGACAATATAGGTTAAGCAGGAATAATTTGTATTGTCAGGGGTTGTGGAGGTTATCCGCGCTATGGAGTCCATAAGCGAACTTATTTCTCTTGGAGATTTCAACACACTCGTTGCTGTTATATTTAGGACATCATCTTTGTTACTACTTGATAGAAATTGTGAGGAGTTTTTTTTTTGGCGAGAGCGGTATTTGTACTACATTTTCATAGTTTTTGCCAGTAACTATGTTTTGCATTAGAAAGTTACCACCAGCGTATCAACTGTTTTATATGTTGTGAGTTTTACCGTACTTAATACTTCCTAGTTCTTTTGTTTTATTTCTTAAATATTGTATTGTTTCTATATTGACTTTTTCATGTCTTAATTTCTATTAAATTTACATTTAAATTGTGTTTCCTTCCTCAAGCGTCTTTAACTACATGTACCGTAGAAATCGTGCATTTAGTATATACAGACGCTTTGTGCTAAATTTCGATTACATTTTCTTTATATATATATATATATATATATATATATATATATATATATATATATATATATATGGTACATTCAATTAGTTGGCGATTTAAGGTCTGGTTTTACTTCAAAATGTATATATTTAAAACAATCTTACATGTTTTGGCATATAATGCCTTATATTTAAATTCTTTGAAAAAGGCATCATATGCCGAAACATGTAAGATTGTTTTAAATATATACATTTTGAAGTAAAACCAGACCTTAAATCGCCAACTAATTGAATCTACCATAACATACAAAGGTCGCGAAATAATTATCTATATCTATAAAAATGTAATCCTAAAATCAATAAAAACTGATTTTATTTAAAAAAGTTCAATTAATAATTAATATTTTCGAAATGTCCACCTCCTTGTTGAATGCAGGCTTGTGCCCGTAAACCAATAGAAGAAGTACTTATCCGAATTTCATACTTGTTTTGTCGGATTTGCTAGGCAGCCAGGTGAATACGATCCAACAACTCTTCTCTTGTGTTCGAAACTTGCGCGTAGACAAAATTTTTCATGTACCCCCATAAATAAAAGTCAATGGGATTAAGATTGGGTTATCTAGGTGGCCATGTAACAGGACCACCTCGACCAATCCATCTTGGATAATTGACGTTAACCCAATTTCGGATAGCAATTCCGAAATGTGGTGGTGTCCCATCCATGTGAAACCACATGTCTCGTCGAACATTCTGTTGGACATCCTCTAAAAGACCTGGCAGTTCGTCAATAAGAAATTGAAGGTAATTGTCCGCATTTAACCTCCCAGGAAGAACGACAGGACCAATCAACAAGTCATCCATTACATTTTTTTTCATGATCTGACAATCACATTCATAGATCTTTAACTTTGAAACAAATAAAAATGGATATACATGTTTTTGTTACTTGAAATGAAGTCTACTTTACACTCCTAAAATTTGAACATAACTATACGGGAGACCTTATATATATATATATATATATATATATATATATATATATATATATATATATATATATATATATAAAGAAATAAAACAGTGATCACAAACACCTTTTGTGACCTAAAAGTATGGAAATAGTTTTATACTAAAGAAAATATAATCGAAATTTAGCACAAAGCGTCTGTATATTCTAAATGCACGATTTCTAAGGTACATGCAGTTAAACACGCTTGAGGAAAGAAACACAATTTTAATATTAATTTAATAGGAATTAAGACATGAAAAGGTCAATATAGAAACTATACAATATTTAAGGAATAAAACAAAAGAACTAGGAAGTATTAAGTACTGTAAAACTCAGAACATATAAAACAGTTGTTACGCCGGTGCTAACTTTCGAATGCAAAACATAGTTACTGGCAAAAACTATGAAAATGTTGTACAAATACCGCTCTCGCAAAAAAACTCTCAATTTCAATCAAGTACTAACAAAGATAATGTCCTAAACATAACAGCAACGAGTGTGTTGAAAGAACGACAGGACCAATCAACAAGTCATCCATTACATTTTTTTTGATGATCTGACAATCACATTCTTAGATCTGTAACTTTGAAACAAATAATACATGATTCAGTATTATATTTTCGTCTGCTAAAGTATAAAGTACATTAAATGGATATACATGTTTTTGTTACTTGAAATGAAGTCTACCTTACACTCCTAAAATTCGAACATAACGATACGGGAGACCTCATATATATATATATATATATATATATATATATATATATATATATATATATATATATGGTAGAGATCAATTAGTTGGCGATTTAAGGTCTGGTTTTACTTCAAAATGTATATATTTAAAACAATCTTACATGTTTCGGCATATGATGCCTTTTTCAAAGAATTAAAAATATAAGGCATTATATGCCAAAACATGTAAGATTGTTTTAAATATATACATTTTGAAGTAAAACCAGACCTTAAATCGCCAACTAATTGAATTTACCATATATACATATCTATATATATATATATATATATATATATATATATATATATATACCTACGCATATACCTAGTATATAAATAATTATACTTATGGGGAAATATTGTACCAAAGTTCAAACAGTTCTTTTTAAAATTCAATAGCATTACGCACGCGACATCTATGACCATTTTAATGAACAGCTTCTACCTAATTGAATTTTTCCTTTGTGAATATGACCTTGACTTACACAAACATTAACACACACATTTTTCTGTAGTAAACGTATTTTATGGTCAATTCTAGTAACGTAATTTTTTTTAGAGTTAAATATGTCAGTACGTTACTTGTATTTTAAGTAAAACACATAAGTAGTAGTAAGTAGTTCCATAATGAAATATGGAATGGTCGTATTGTATTATTTAACTTACAAAGCTATTGTAATAATGACTACAGGTACAATTATTAATATCAATTTCTTCAATGTGAAAATACTATTACGAATATTTTACGGGTAGTGATAATCGACATGAATACAAATATACTCATAGCGAAATTAAACAAAAGGTATAAAACAGTGATCACAAACACCTTTTGTGACCTAAAAGTATGGAAATAGTTTTATACTAAAGAAAATTTAATCGAAATTTAGCACAAAGCGTCTGTATATACTAAATGCACGATTTCTACGGTAAATGCAGTTAAAGACGCTTGAGGAAAGAAACACAATTTAAATGTGAATTTAATAGAAATTAAGACATGAAAACGTCAATATAGAAACAATACAACATTTAAGAAATAAAAGAAAAGAACTAGGAAGTATTAAGTACGGTAAAACTCAACACATATAAAACAGTTGTTACGCCGGTGGTAACTTTCGAATGCAAAACATAGTTACTGGCAAAAACTATGAAAATGTAGTACAAATACCGCTCTCGCAAAAAAAGCTCCTCTCAATTTCAATCAAGTAGTAACAAAGATGATGTCCTAAATATAACAGCAACGAGTGTGTTGATATCTCCAAGAGAAATAAGTTCGCTTATGGACTCCATAGCGCGGATAACCTCCACAACCCCTGACAATACAAATTATTCCTGCTTAACCTATATTGTCGCGGTTGAAATTTGAAATCTGATGAATTTTTATTCCGTCCTTCTCAAGAAAAATTACTGACGCAATCCACCACCCACACATAAAACCCTAACTTTTTGAGCAACGTTTTTTATCTCCTGAAAAATTTGTAAAAGTGCACTTAGCTGGTTTTTACATTGGACCTTTCAGTTGAAAATTGACATTTTTTTTAGTTAGAATTTAATAGGGTTTAAAATAGGGTTATAATTTTTAATATATTTAGAATAAATCAATGGTATTACAACAAGATAATATCTCTTAGAATTAGATAAAAATTATTTAAAAAATGTGAACTTCTCTTTATTAGGAACTAGTACTATTTTTAAATTTATTTAATTAATTTTTATTTGCTGAATAAGAACATTGAATTCTAAATTAATACATTTAAATATTATACATTATTATGATACGAGAGTATGAAGTATATCTAAAATAGGGCAAATAAGACGTATATAGCAGAAATAGAAATACAATCAAATAACGGAGTGGTTACAGTTAATAAACTGTCAGATAATGAAATTAAACTGGAGTGAAAACTGTCAAAAGTTAAAATAAGAGTGCACCAAGGCAAAAAGCCATAGCCATAAATTTATCAGATCAATAACTGAATTGACTAACGGTATATAATTAGTGGACACCGGACACATCGAGTTGAAATGACGTCGTCATTACAACGGATGACATAAATAGTCTACAACATCTGTAAGTACATCACGCAGTTATTGAATGCACTATTGATCTGACTAGCGCGAACATCTGTTTTCATCGAGAATTGCGACGCTTTTTGTAGGATATTTACACAAAAATTTGTGTTATCATGAGCATAGATAGAAGCGGGGTTTCTATAATTTACTTTATTTATTAGTTTATATTTCGTAAGATAAATAAAGTGATGTGAGTTAGTTTCTTGTTTTCATAGCTTTAACTGTTAGTTAAATCGTAATTTTTGTGATAGATCCTGTTTAATATCGTTTGATTGAATCTACTTCTTCCAATTATTTCGACAAGTGTGCATTGAATTTCGTTCAGTTTCAATAACTTACGCATATATTTTTAGTTTTCGTTTATTTAGATCTAGAGCATTGTTTAAGTTACTTTTTCAGATATGATATTGAAGAACGAAATTCTAAGAAATTTGACGTAAAACGTCACTTAGCATCGCAAACACATACATAGAAATTAAACCCGTTGAAATCTGACAATTTTAACGAAGAACTCTGTGGAACTTTAATGGCGGCAAATATTCCATTAAATAAGCTTAACAATCCCACCTTCAAAATATTTCTCCACAAATATACTGGTCGAAATGTTCCTGATGAATCCACCTTATGCAAATATTATGTTACTAAGTGCTACACCAAAGCAATAGAACGCGTTAGCAGCCATTTTTCAAATCAATACCTATGGATAAGTGCCGATGCAACTGTCGATATATTAGGACGCTGTGTGGTAAATGTTGTAGCTGGTGCACTACATCCAACTATTCCATATGACGCATATATAGTAGCAACAAAAGTTATAAATACAGTTGATGCGATGAAAAATCTTCAATGTTTGTCACTGCCTCCTTCTCCAGTAATAACTAGATGGGGAACATGGTTGGAAGCTACTAGTTTTTATGCAGAAAATTTTGATAGTTTACAAAATTTCGTTACATGTTTAAATGACGATGCTCGAAGTATTTCTGAGTGCTAGGAACTAATATAAATTCAAAATTTAAAAAATCAGTTGTACTTTCTTCATGAACACTTTGGAAATTTGCCAAAACTAATGACTTATTTTGAAAGTCAAAGTCTCAAATTAAATGATGGACTAACCACATTAGATGTGGCTATTAATAATTTGAGAAATATACCAAGTAAGTCCGGATGTGGCCTTCGGCAAAAGTTAGACCCAGTTTTTAATAAAAATCCAGATTTAATAACATAGCGGCAATTGTGTATGGGGACAATATTTCAAAATCTAACTGCTAAATACGCTGAAATAAAATAATATTTCTATGCACCTATAATCAGTTGGGATGTAGAAAGGACGTTTCTATCTACCAGAACAAATTTGACAGAAGAGAACATTGAGAAAATATTGCTAGATAATATTAATACTCCTTTACTCAACTTGAACTACAAAATGAACAAATAAAAATATATTTTGTAGGTTGTAGCCGTATATATACCCGTTTTATTATTATAAGTATAATTATATAAATAAAATTAAAAACTTTAAAAATACAAATGTTCAATAGTACACTCGTGGGCGATGAGTCATCAATCTCTCGTGTCTGGTCTCTAATAATTAGACAACAAATCTTCTCGTGCCAACAGAAGTAATCAGTAGCTACTCAACGGAATAATTAATACCAATATCATTTGGGAGAGAATGTATGCTACAATAAACTGCTCCTTCACAAGAAGATTTTCAGATATATCTTAACATACCCCATTCTATTTTATAGCTGTGTTAGCAAGAACATAAATCGAACAAATGGTATAAAAATTTGCTAGATGCAACTAGCAACAGCTTTTCCATCAGATAAATACCAATAGTAGTAAAATCAATCCATCACGTAAATGTTAAGCCTATCCAGTTAGTCTGTTAATTAAAATATTATGGAAACTCAAGATAAGAAAGTTAGTTAAGTGCAGTAAGGAACAAGTGAGAATCAATATGTGAAGAGGAAACTAATTTAATGTAAAAGAAGTATACTATTTTTATTGGAGGAAAGAAAATTAAGATGAAAGCAGAAAAAGAGAAGGAGTTCTTATTGATAAGAACAATAAATAAATAAATTTGTATTAAAACTATTAAAGAAAATTTCCACAATTGTTCGCTTGCATATGTGTGTATATATAAAACGAAAACAAGAAAAAACGACATAGAAAATTAAATGCAAGAAGCAAACATAAGCTATAGTAAGTAAAATAACAAACAATCAAAATAGTTTGACACACAAAAAATGTATCGGCTTTGTTTTATTAGCAATTTCTCAATGTAATAACAGTTTCTTTCCATGAACATTTCCTTTATTTACCTTTTTGCTCTTTAAAATGTTAGGCGGATAGCTTAGTGGTAACGTACCGGTTTATCATGCCAGGGATCCCAGAATTGGATCCAGGGCTGGGCTGTCCGAGAAGTTTTACGTTGATTTTTTCTCGCTTAGGATGAATGCCAACAGCTAAACATCTTAACTCGATCCACGAATTCGGGGATAGTCATAACTCGTGGCCTGGTAATGCCCCTTGTAATTAGGATGAAGCTGTAGAGGATGCTAAGGTGTGAACTGTACATGTGAAATTAATTTATAGGATAACTGTCCTCATTTTAAGAAACACATAAGCCACTAAATCATTATATAAAAAAATTCATTCATGTATACTGTATTCATAATTATAATAAACTAACTGTTAATGTGTTTACAACTTTCTCATTGTTATTGAATGGATACGGTTCATCTAATACGAATCCATTGGACGTATTGACTACAAATTAGGGCCCTATATTTAACACAATAATTGAAACATACATGAGTGCGTAAAACCCCGCCAGTTTTGTACAATACAAAGGTATTTTTAATAATATTTTTCTTCACACCAGATTTTTAATAATATTTCATATTATTAAAAATACCTTTGCCCTATATTTAAGTATAAAAGGTAACCTGTATATTTGATTAATTGAAGTAATTAATGCAAAAGAAAAAAATGCGATTATTTATTATTTATAATTTTGCAAACAGTAATGCCAATGCACTATAAGTATTTCGGACCACTTAATAGGATTATCTGTTAAGTAATATAGGTAATGAGTAAATACATAGGCAATAAACATACCTATTAGATCCCTAACTGCAGCAATTAATATAATTCAAGTAAGTAGTGGGGTATGTATATAATACATTTAATATATTAATCACTTATTCTTAGTATTTATTGCTGCATACATATTTGAAGGTTACAGTTTACCATTTCTCTCTTGTTTTCATTACCATATGGTAACCTTTAAGTGATAGTGATAGTAAAAACGATGTGAATAATGATGGTGATATTGGAAGACAGCAGAGAAAGCTTTCACAAGAAACAAAACACGTCATTCTCAATATCTATGATACCCTGATGGAAGAAAATAACAATGGACAAACCAATAATATTGAACGACCGTGGCAATTAACAAAAGTGCCTACAGTAACAATATATAAGGTAATTAAAGGTGACGGAGGCCCTCGCAAGAAAAGAAGTGACAATGAACCGTTGAGAAAAGTTAATAATTATGAGATCGATACTATTAGAGAGCAAATATACCCTATGTACAGACAAAATGTTATACCTACTCTTGAGTGCCTGCATTAAAGAATTAGTGATCATTCTATTAATATTCACTCTTGCAAAACAACTTTGTGGCAGACATTAAAGAAAGCTGGATTTAGGTTTGACACTATAGACAAACGTTGTACAATTATGGAAAGTCCGAGGTTACAAAAGTTCGGTATGGCTACTCAATAGCAGTTAAAAAATGTGGAGAAGAAGGACGATTAATATGCTATTTAGACTAAGCGTAGTTTTGTGATATTAAGGATACTGTTACCAAAGGTTGGGTGAACAGTTCAAGTATGTGTCGGATGGACGTGTCTCTTTTGAGAGGGAAGAGAATTATTATTTGTCATGCTGGGTCAGAGAAAGGATGGACTGGATAGTGTCTATTATCTGCAAAAAATGTAAACTCATCAAGTTCAGATTACCATGAAAATATGACCCCATCTTTATCTGAAGAATGGTTTTGTGATTCTGTCTTGCCAAGTTTACAAGAAGAGTAATGGATAACGCTCCATATCATTCGCGACAACAAAGTAAGGTTCCTTAAATGTACTACTAAGAAAAGTATAGAATCCAATGCTAATTTCTATTATCAAGGTCATTATACGAAATCCCAATTATTAAAGGTGAAGAACACAAAATAATATGTCAAGTATTATTATGTAGATAATAGAGCAAAAGAAGCAAGACATACAGTTTCACGTTGACCGCTGTATCACTGCGTTTTCAAACACAATAGAATTGGTATGGGCCCAAGTGAAAAACACTATTAGGCGAATTAATAAAACGCCGAAATTTAGTGAAACTACCACAACATATATTAACAAAGCTATGGAACACACACGTGCCGAAAATTGGCAAAATGCCGTTAAACACGCAATTAGAGAACGAATATTTAAACATGTATAATATTGTAATTATTAATTATAAATTTGTAATACGACTCGGACACAGACGCCAATTTACCGAACGACTCAAGCACAAAAGATGGTTAATAAAAGAAGGTTCTACGCAGTGACAATGTTAGTTTATTAACTTAATGTTACTTTTACATTTAATACTTATGTATACATATATGGAGCATGACTTATATATAATTATGTACCTATGTGTTTGATATATCTGTATTACCTCACCTCTGGATAATATTTTTTTAAAAATAAGACTGACTAATAGTGTTTCTTTTTTTATATTTTATTTTTCTATTTTACATTTTCTTATTTAATTAGAAGATCGTAATTTGTAGTCAATACGGCCAATGGATTCGTATACTGCAAGTAGGTGAACCGTATCCATTCAATAGCAATGCGAAAATTATCACGACAGGGGGTGCAACAAGAGTTGTAAACACATAGAGCACGTTTGTTTTTGACTTATAAATTAAAATTACATATTAAATCCTACCAATTAATTAGCATCATAATATTTAACAAAGTAATTTGAAACACACTTGAATAAGTATATCTTGACCATATTTTGTGTAAAACAAAAACATTTTTAATAATATAAAAATATTATTAAAAAATAGGGTGTGGAAAACACAATACAGTTCATATTTGTATGAAAGTATCTTTCCGGACATGCAGACACGTATTTCATCTTACTATAGAATCATTAACACATGTGCTGCTGGAGAAATACTTTCATCATATATAACAACGTTACTAGATTACAAAAGTTATTAAGACAGAGCACAGATGAAAATTCAGCGGCGCTAATCGACTGTCAACACCACAAACGCTAAATCAACCATCGCTGCCTTCCGTGAAGTGGAGGCACGTTAATAGAGTTTCCGCAAGTTGCGGTGATGTCCGTCAGATGAAAACCCTTGGATAAATTTTATACTTGCTATGAAGACATGGATTATTGTTTTGACATTCGTGACGTTCACATTAGTCAATGAGCAACGATTAATGTTCTACGCTCTGTCTTAATAACTTTTGTAATATAGTAGAGGGGTTATTTGTAATGAAAGTACCTATCTCACACAAATATGAACTTATATTGTGTTCTCCTTACCTGATTGTTAATTATTTATAATTATTTAAAAAAAAATGTGTTCTTAGTTTTATGTTATATAATTTTCACCCCTGTATAACTGAATGTAAAATCGAAACTAATTATATTAAAAGATTAAAGGCATATTAAAATTTCTAAATACATTAAATAATTTATTTGTTCTATTTTAAACAATTCATATTTGGTGTATGTCTTAATTTTTATTTAATATAAGTTATTAAAAGATTAAAAATAGTTATCACATTTTCATGTAATAACAATACATATCTTTTGGCGAGAGTATATAAATTCAGCTGTCGTTATTTAGAATAATTAGCGTTTAAAAACGATAAAATATGTTAAAATTAAAATTATTAACTGTAAGACGCGTTGAAAGATTGATATTAATTAAGTAAATTAAATTTAAGGAAATACAATCAACATTAATGCAAATTTGGAAAATTAAAGAGGCCCTGAAAAAATAAAAACTATTAAGAGGACACCCACCTGTCGATAAGATAACAACGTTTTTGTTGTGCTCCCATTAATTAATGATTAATTTTAAAAAATAGTATTTACTTTTTGCTTTGAAAAATTTTAAAGCGATCCTTGAATCGCAAGACGACTATTGAGGACTTGGATGAAATAAACTTAAAGTGACAACCTTTTTCTGTGTATCCTGTAATATCCGAATCAATATCTCTGGATTCCTCAAGACTTCCAGACTCGTTATATTGTAATTTCCAACTAACTGTACCATCCTCACAGAAGAATTACTGCTTAATTTCATATTTACACCTGTATTATCAGAAAAAGACAAGTACATTAATTATTTAAATAAAATATGAATAATTCAAACAGCTATTCGAACATAAGCAATACATAATACAAAATTACTCACCTTTGTTAATAATCGCACGACGAAACATTTCAATATGCTTAACACTTATATCTAAACAGTACAACAATTACTGAACTCCATAACAATTTTAACCACTAAATGATCTAATTTCAAACAGATAACTTTAGTTTAAATTTTATACAATAAAATTATTTACTTATTTGTAATTTATAGATTACTGTGTATAGTAATATCAGTTCGCAGACCGGCTATAATCCTGAGATTCATGGGAGTTAGAATATCATAAGAGCCATTTACACTTGATTTCATTCCTTCTCTTATATTTAAATAATAAGCACCAAGTTTACTTATATATCAATATATGGGTATATATATATATATATATATATATATATATATATATATATATATATATATATATATAATATCTTCGTGACCTTGGTATGATAAGGTAAACTTAATAAGTCGGCGATTAAAGGTCTGGTTTACTTCAGAGTATATATATTTAAAACATCCCTACATGTTTCGGCAATACGCCTTTGTCAAGAGAATACAAAATATAAAATATTTTGTATTCGCCCGTGGAGCGACTTAAGATGTTAAGCTGTCGGCATTCGCTTTAAACGAGAAGGAAAACCACGAAAACCTATTCGGACAGCGGGTCAGGGATCTAAACACGGAACTGTCAGCATGATAAGCAAATATATAGATATTTAAATAACATATTATATATATTTATATAACAGCAACACATATTATTAAGTAAAACCAGACTTTAAATCGCCAACTAATTGAATATACCATATACCGCCTGATTCTGAGCAAACGCAACGATCCGAGCGTATGAATATTTCTCCCGCTTCGAATACAATTCCCCTGAACGTATTTAGCCAATCACAAACCAGTCTGTCGCGCAACCATTTAACAACTAATGCCATAAATTAGTGTCACCACTGTCACCCTATACGGAGTATCTTAATCGTTTGAATAGTGAAAATAAGAAAATAAGAAAAGAAAATAGACATTACTGGTTCTGTACAAAATTTAAAACCATTATTCCCAAATCGCAGGGTTCCTAATGATACGTTCATTTTAGTATGCGCTGCAATAGAACTAAATTCAAATTTGACACATAGCGATATTTCCAACGATTTAGGCATATGCTGCTCTTCCGTTAACCGCATAATAAAATTAAATGGTTTTCGTAATTATAAATATTCCAAACATCATCAATTATTTTACGGTGATGAGTTTAAACGGATGAATTTCAGTTATTATATAATTAATTTCTCATTATGAACAATTTATTTTATTATCTGTAAGAGTAAATTTTTCTTAACATTACTAGAATTTAATTTAGTTTTTATTTACTTCTGAAGTTTATTTAGTTTACTATGAACAGTTTTTGTGACCTTTATTATTAAAATTTAATTTATTAAATCTCTTGATGCCTTATTTGCAATTTTCTTAACCGCTTATTAATAATTTCATTACGCTTTGTAGAATAACGTATTGCAATTTACTCATTACCATAACACAGGACTAAACAATTTATAGTCCTTTAATAGTAATTTGGTAATCAGATAATTTTTCTTACGCGGCTCCATAATACGTAAGTATGTATGATATATGACATTTATGTTGACACGCCTACAGCATTCAGGGGAATTGTATTCGAAGCGGGAGAAATATTCATACATTCGGATCGTTGCGTTTGCTCAGAATTAGGCGGTATATATATAAATATATTATATTGTAGTATATTGTATGTATATATATATATATATATATATATATATATATATATATATATATTGTAGTGGGGCATACCCATGAACATAAGAGGCCTAGAATAAAAATACAGAATTTAGATTTAAAATGTTAATTTAGAATATAAGATACTGATGGAACTGCATTTTTCACGTGCCATATCAATAAAGTTAATTCCGCGTATTAAATTGCTCAAATTTGAATCAAATATTTATTTATTTTGTTGTAGTCATTTACTTAAGTCATTTTCATTTACATTATAATTTCACCGAAGATATTTAACTTAATTGATTGGAAATATTTGTGACACATATTATGGTTATAGCTGTACCTTGTTTGAATTGTATAAGGCGGGAAATATCCCAATTGTAAACTGGTATCTAGCGAAATATTGAACGTTTAAAATACACTTTTGTCTATTATAAAATTAAAATAATAATTTTTGTGAAACATCTAAACGATTAGTAATAGTAATTTATTTCATTTTTATAAATTTATTGACGAGATTAAATAAATATAAACAAGTATTACAAATAAGTCGCCTGGATATTGAAGAAAAACAAGAGAGAGTAAGCTTGATTAAAAATTTGGTACGCGTCGACATTTTTTAAAAAGTGTGTTCCTGAAACTAAGTGATAAAATAGTAAATAAATCTTTATAATCTTACCATAAAAAACATCCTACGAATCTCCTACCTACCAGGCATCGATAGATGAAGTTTACCCATTCTTAAACCTGCCAGATCGTTTTTAAAACGAAATTCCATATTCTGAGGGACGCTACGAAAAATATCCACTCACGCTAAGAACGATACCAGTATATTTCCACAACCAGAATCTTTTATCCTCTGTAGAAGAATCCAAACACCCTTCGAATATCCAGAATCCACCGTAAAACCAAATTGAGTACATTTTTATTTACATCTCCTAAAATAAAAAAAAATTTTATTTAAATTTTAATATAATCGTTGATATTTTTATATGAATACCTAAAATGTTAGTATTTAATGTGTATACCTTTTAAACGGAAGAATACAGTTCCCTTGTGTTAGAATTATAGTTAGATAGATCAAATTTTTAAGCATTTATCATTTTATTATTAATTAACATAACATTCATATCAGATCTAATCACGTGACTACACACATGTTTATGTATTTCATTATCATGTTTTAAAACTTACCGTTTGAATAGATTTTCGTATTAAGCCAGTAATTTTTGCCTTTCACTCTCTTGTTTTATTTATTTTAATACATTTGGAAGCATCACACTTAGAATAACTTGTTTTAAACTTATATCTATCTTCTATTAGCACCGAACCCGCAGTTATATATTACCGTAAAGTGGAAAATCACCATAACTCAGCTAGGCGGTACTTAGATTAAGATACACATAAAGTATTTAACAATAAGTTTTGCACTTGAAGGAGGCCTAATAAATGTTCCGAATATTATACATGTGGACAACTGTAATATTTAAACTTAACTCCATCTATATGTCATATTTATAACTACACTTGTGCATTTTCAAATTATTTTTATTTTTCTGGGCAAATGAATTAATTACAATTTACATTTATTTCACGTATCAACATTAGACTCCTTCAGTTTATATTAATTTGTCGGCCCAACGTAGGGGCTGTTACACACTGTCTTAATATCAAGTTGACGAACCAAAGTGAGGCCCTGTTTAACATACCAGCTTCACTATATTTTATCATTTGGCTTTGTATTTATTATCCGAACAAATTCAGTTCATATTAATTTGGTCAGCCCAACGGTGGGGCGATCAGATTTGTATTAATATATATATATATATATATATAAATTGATAAATTCTTGAAGTTTTTGAGCTTTTATATGAAATATTTACAAAAATCAAATTAGTATGTAATTGCAAAGTAAGTGAGGATGTAAACATTGCTGTCTACAAATTACAAATCAAATCATACGAAATTTTTAATTGAAAAATATTGTCTACGTTTGGACTTAAACCCAAGTCTACGGTTTGCCGGAACGTTGCTTTACCACTTAAGTCACGATAGACCTTGGTTCAAGCTATTTATAAATGCATATATAAAGTAACAGTGTTAATGATTCAGATGTCAGTTATTGAATGTAGATGTCAAGTTTGAAAGCAGAAGTCAGTTTTGAAACCGGATGTCAGTTTTGAAAGCAGATGGCAGTTATTGAAAGCAAATGTCAGTTATTGAAAGCAGATGTCTGTTTTGAAAGAAGATCTCTGTTATGAAAGCAAATGTCAGTTTTGAAAGCAGATGTCTGTTTTGAAAGCAGATGTCAGTTATTGAAAGCAGACGTCAGTATTTTTAAAGGAGATGTCAGTTTCGAAGGTTTGAAATTGCTAATTATTACTCCATAGCTATATGCTTTCAAACTTGACATCTACATTCCATAACAGACATCTGAATCACTAACACTGTTACTTTATATATGCATTTCTAAAAAGCTTGAACCCTGGTCGATCGTGGCTTAAGTGGTAAAGCAACCGTCCGGCAAACCGTAGACTTGGGTTCAAGTCCCAACGTAAACAATATTTTCAATTAAACATTTCGTATGATTTGTTTTGTAATTTGTAGACAGCAATGTTTACATCCTCATTTACTTTCCATTTACATACCAATTTGATATTTGTAAATATTGAATACAAAAGCTAAAAACTCCAAGAATTTATCAATTTATATATTTAGTGAACGGCTAAGAAATTATCTAAACACACACATATATATATATATATATATATATATATATATATATTTTTACTACGGATATTGAAACACTAACAAAGAATATCAAATATTCTCTAAAAAATATTATCTGTCTTTGTTATTTTTAGTTATGTATTAATATTTTTCTTAATATATTTTCAAAATATGATACGAGTATATGATTATGATTAATTCACTTAAAGTATTAGATAGACTGACTCTAAACATATCTTATAAATACACACCAAATACGCCCGTATGTCCATTTATCGAAAGAAGCCGGAAATATGAAATGAATAGCGGATATTACAAGAGGGTCGTCAAATACTATATAAAGCTTCTTCAGAAATATATACATTTTTCGGAATACGTGGAATATCAATATTAAATTCCCTCTCTACGGCTTTATGACGGTCTTTTGGGAGAAATAAACTAACATAGTTTTCTTTTTGTATTCTATTTGTGAAGGAAAAAAATGTCGCTTTCCCAATATTCTAAATGTACTAGCAGTAATAAATACGTACTTACATTATTACTAATTTGCTTATCCATATAACATTAAATGTAGGAAAGACAACGATAACGATTAAATACACGGCCCCAGTAATAATTTACAAAATTAATTAACTATTCTAGGTTGTCACTTACGATCGAATAATTGGACGTATCGCCTGTAACGGTTCCATCGAAAAAGTACGGCCCAATGATGTATGGACCAAGTATACCTCTCCAGACGTTAAGAGACCATCTATTCTGATTGTCTACATGACGTATCCAATGCGGGTTTTCTGTTGCATAATAATGCATGTTATGTTTATTTACCGCCCCATTACTTTTGGAAGTAGCCTCATCGCTAACAAAATTTTTCCTAAAATATTTGGCATTTCTCGCATTTTATTTAACAACCAACCACAAAAGTCTGTTCTTTTAATGAAATCATCACCATGCAATTCCTGATTTAATTCAATAGCTGTTACCTTTGAAATACCGTCTATACTTATATGTGGATTTTCTTGTATTGTTAATAATACGGCCAATTCGCTTTTTTCATTGATTACCGGCTTATTTATTTCTCTCTTCTTGTAGGTTACACTACCAGTTCCTGTAAATCTCTCTAATAACCTTTCAAATGCTTCCGGTCTTGGCTTTCTTTCAAGGTTTGGAAATCCCTCTGCATATACTCTACTTGCTAGGAGACAATTTCTTGTACAGTCCCCAAGAATAAATATCATATTCATTGAACACTAAAATTAGTCATTATAGCAATTTCTTTTAAAGATTGAACAAAATACTGTGTAAGATGGAACGAAATTTTTGACAACTTGGTTATTAAGTATACAAGCTTCAAACTGACACCAGATAACTTAATCAGCAGTGAATCTATTGAAAATGCTATATTACTTTATATTTATTTAATGTTTGCTTTCACCGCTGAGTGAAAATCAACTGTTTCCCGTACTTAATGGGGTTTCTTCTTGTTATAGACCACTTATGGATAATTTGTTGAATATCCGATCTTACAGAAGGTTTAAAAGCGCAAATTAGCTACTAAAAATACAAGCATTTTTCATTAATTCAACTCTAAAAAGAAATAATTAGCAAATGATCCATCCTAGGTGCATCAAATGAGGTATCAATATAAAGCGTTGTAAAAGAGCTTTCAATGAGCTAAAAATATAAAGGATGTTCCATTTAAAAATTACGAGATATCTTCGATTTTGCAAAATTGTGAAGACCCTGTATAACGCGAGCAGTTGCAGAATTTATTTCACGTAGCAACTAAAGTGCGTACTAGTTGAAAATATTCTATTCTATTGGTTTCGAATCTTTTGATTTTCCTTATGACTGAAATGTATCAATTTATCAAGTAAAATAATTATTTACACAGAAACTATCAACTTTAGACCCATACAACATTATATTGATGTAACCAGCTTTCAAGCGCGGATCATTCTATCTATTAATATACAGAGTGTTCCGTTTAAAAAATGTAACTTTAGTCTGGGATTTCCATCTGGAACAGCCTGTATAAAACAAAATATTTTTAAAACGTGCGCTTGATGGTACGGAAGGATATCCGATGACTAAATATTTTACTAACTTTCAAATACCCGTGTAATCTTCCTTCCCCGCTTCGTTGCCGGACCCTGTATATATATATATATATATATATATATATATATATATATATATATATATATAAATGGTAAATTCAATCAGTCGGCGATTAAAGGTCTGGTTTACTTCAGAGTATATATATTTAAAACAACCCTACATGTTTCGGCAATGATGCCTTTATCAAGGATATAAAATATAAAATTTTATATTTTATATCCTTGATAAAGGCATCATTGCCGAAACATTTGGAACAAAACGTTATCTATTCATTAGACTTCCACCCCATTTTCTTCAAAAGATATGTAGATGACATCATACATGTATTCCGACAAATAAAATAAACTATCTTTTAAATAAATTCAACAATTTTCACAACAAATTAAAATTCACTATTGAAGAAGAAATTAATAACACTATTAATTTTCTTGATATTTCTTTAAGCTATGATAGACAGGGTAGAGATTTCCCACATTTTCCCTGACTTACATTCCCCGTATACAGATTACCTATGGTAAGTAAATTTAGGAAAACAATGAGATAAGTATCGCCACAGGGGGTGCAACAACAGTTGTAAATACATCAAAAGTTAGTTTCTTATAATTCTGAATGCACTATAAGTATACGAAAGCTGCGACGTTTCCAGTAATGCTATCGTAGACGAATGAGATATACAACTTTGGTCCGAGTTCTGTGGCGGTGATGAGTCCCTGAAGAGTAAAACTAGGGAAGAGCCCAAAACTTTAATCAATAATGAAGTTTTGAGGTTTTAGCAGAAAAAGATCGAGATAAAATTCAAACAAACAAATTAAATATTAATTGTACCACAATATTATACCACTTTAATAGCATAGAGGGGCTATTAAAAAAAGTTGTGTAAGTGGACACCCCATGAACTCTGTAGAGAAATAGGCTGGAAACTATCAAATAGGTTCTTCCATTTGGTAACAAATATTTGCAAACATTTTGTATACGGAATTTAAAATAAATAATTTATATTATTTATGAAATAAAAATGAAAAAACTATATCAGTTAGTTTCCACTTTAGTGGAAAGTGGAAATTATGTGATATTGTTTTTTTAATTTTATTTCATCAACAGTATGAATATCGATCAAGTAAAGGCTACTTCGATTCAAAACAATAAGTTATATTAAAGAATTTAATCATATAAAATCATAAAAATAAAATCAAATAATAGATCGACTAGAAGTGCTTTATTGCTTTTCAAAATATTTTCTATAATAATGATACATATCTGCATTCATTCAAACCAATCATTAAAGCAGTTAGTTTTTCCAGTCTTCATTTGGGACAGTCGAAATTGTCGTTTTGAAAGCATCTCTGCTTTTCACGGCAACTGAAGTCGTCGAACGCGAATTCCATTCTTGATGGTTGGGAACGTAAAAAAAATTGGGGGGCTACGGTCGGGACTATACGGAGGATGATCTAATAATTTGATATTTTACTGTTCCAAAAACTCAATTGACTTTCGAGCTATATGCGTACTGGCATTGTCATGATGTAGGATGATTCGCTGTTGTGGATGGGTTTCTTGGAGCACGGCGATTATTTCTGGCAAACAACCCGTTGTGAACTAATCCGCATTAACGGTCCTTCAATCTTGCAAAGGAATTGTAGCTGCATGTCCTGAATTTGAGACAAACGTTGCCACCATCTTTTTCGATACATTTCGCGAACGGATAACTTTGTCGACTTCACTTCATCTTGAAACACCCAAACTGCGTACTGGCGTTTATTTTCGGGTTCATAGAAGTAAATCTATGACTCATCGCCACTTACAATGCTA
Source organism: Melolontha melolontha (assembly GCA_935421215.2). Taxonomy (NCBI): domain Eukaryota; kingdom Metazoa; phylum Arthropoda; class Insecta; order Coleoptera; family Scarabaeidae; genus Melolontha; species Melolontha melolontha. Next base: position 83,285,690 of record OW285239.1, on the reverse strand, counting down.
CAGACTTCTTTGAGTTTCCGTTACTGGACCGGTTCAAAGTTTTTTGGCGCCAACTAACGCGAGCCGACTTTTTCCCTTCAGTTAAAAGATGCGGAATCCAACGGGAAACTAACTTTCTCACGCCTAGTTCATCATGTAGGATTGTTTGGATGGAGGTATTTGAAATGCCCATGGATGTCTCAATTTCACGATATGCCACATGTCTATCTTTCTTAGTCAGGTGGCGCACAGGATCGATGTTTCTCTATATGATTGCTGTTCTTGGCGGACCTGTCCTGCAGTCGTTGTTGATACTGGTACGTCCACGTTGGAATTCATAGTACCAATGTGAAAATTTCACGATATGCCACATGTCTATCTTTCTTAATCAGGTGGCGCATAGGATCGATGTTTCTCTATATGATTGCTGTTCTTGGCGGACCTGTCCTGCGATCGTTGCTGATACTGGTACGTCCACGTTGGAATTCATAGTACCAATGTGAAATTCTTGATTGGTGCAGTGCTTCATCTAAAAAAACAGAAACCAACTCAGCCAAACATTGTTGTTGGGTTAATCCTCTCCGACAGTTGTAAAAAATTATAGCGCGAAAATGTTTAGTACTCAATTCCATTTTTTGGTCAACTTATAAATTTTAAAACTTCACTATGACTAAATCGCTTACCGTATCTTGGCGAAACTTAGATTTTGGTTAACGAACGATTGAGATTAATTTTGACACCTGACGTTTATTACTAGTGCCCTCTATATTCAACACTAAAAAAATTACCTCGTAGTTCAATCAATATATTTGATCAATTTTATTAATAACCCAAACAAATAATACCAATTTCATATTAATATAACTTATTAAAATATTAAAAATAATTGTTACATTTTTCACGTTAAAACTGTACTTTTTATTTGGCGCAGCTAAACTTTATATTTAGGGTTATGTTATGAAAAATAGCATTTGAAAAATTTAAAACTTTATTTTAGAATTAAGATTAGCAATTTTTAATTAAAGATTGTATTATTTGAAAAATTGACATTCTCTAAAGTAGTTATCATTATCGAAATACTTTTAAAACACAAATTTGATTATGAAGAAAAGAGACCGTGGAATAAAAAATCAAAGAGGATTTGACATCCCTTTGAAGATTTATACAACAGCATTTTTATGTGTAATTGTTAATAGCAGAAATATCAAATTTACGTAATTGAAAATAACGTGACCCTTACCAGCATATCAGCGGGTATGTTGTCAATTTCAGCCCGGATGTTGGCTTTTAGATCTTGTAGTGGCCTTGGACGATTAACCTAAACGCGGGATTTCAAGAACCCCACACAAAAAATTGCAAGGAGTCAAATTCAGAGAGCGGGCTGGCCACTCCAAATCGCCCCTTATTGAGATGAGGTGCATCGATGACCTTGAAGTGTGAGCCGTTACTCCGTCCTGATAAAACCAAATGTCCCCTAAGTCCATTCCATAAAGTCGTGGAAAAAAATTCCTGCAATATGTTTACATACCGGTCTCAATTCACTGTCACTGTGACCTCATTTTCTTCAAAGAACCAGGGACTAATAATCCCAGCTAAGGAAATTGCACAGCACACTGTGACTTTTGATGAATGCAAGGGCCTGTGATGTAATTCTCGGGATTGGTGTTGCTTGTTGACGTATCCAGTCAGATAAAAACAGACTTCGTCACTAAAAAAAAAACAATTGCGTCCTCAAGAACGTTTTCGAGAAGTGCCTCAAATGCGTTACTCCAAGGATTGAAATCGCGTTCGGAGAGTTTATGTACAATCGCCAAATTGTCGGGATGGTAATAAAGGTCATTGTGAAGAATTCGCCTCACTGATTGGGCTGAAAATCCAAGGGCAGACGCATGTTTGAACGCATAAAGCTGTGGAGATCGCAAGATTGAAGCTCTCACTACCTCAATGTTCTCAAAGTGATCTGATGGTCCGAGAGACTCCAGTTCTTCGCCTTGTCGTACTCGAGGTTTGTCTTAAAGTAGTGATCCATGGAACGATTTATTTTCGGTTCGGAACACGGTCCAACGGGGGTACATTGAAGCGACGCCGGAAGGCGGGCTGGGTTGCGATCTCAGAATATCTTTTCGAAAAGTAAGGTCATGGTGACTGACCTGGAAGAGAACAAAACTTTTGGACTGCGCCTGCGAATGAGACTACTCCCGCCCCGCTACAGCCTGAATGGCGCGCATTTCAAAAAAGGAAGTTATGTTGCCGCACCCTGTATAAATAAATAAATTCCCCATTATTAAATTACGTCTGCAAGATGGATCGGATGCAGGTGATACGTTAGATTGCAACTTTTAAATTACTACATATGTTTCACATGCATTCGTTTTCAAGTACCACGTGTATATATAATTTAAAGTCGCTCCTTTAACCTTCCGTTGCTGGCGCGAGATCCTAGAGACACCGTTACTGGCGGCGGACTATGACTCCGCATGCCATTTTCTTGGGTTCAACCGCAAAAAATGGTCTGTTTAGTATTTATATGGTTAATACAAACACTAAACTAATTGAACGTTATTTATTATTTCATATATAGAATACATATTTTGAGTATTATAGTAATAAACATTGTAGTTACGAATACGACCTCGAACGAATAATAAGAGCAAAACATTAATTGAACGATGGGAGTGACTTAGGTTAAGGTGTAACATACAGTACAAATGCAAGTTAGATGTTCCAGGCACATAAATTTTCCACACATTCGACAGGAAAATCGAGTTGGTCGGTTCTTTCTTCTGTCACAATAATGACAGCGTCCTCGTGTATTCTCAGCATTTGCAACAGCTTGAGGATCTTTAATCCAAGTATTTCCTTCAATCTGGCTGATATAGTTCTGGGGATATTGGTTTGGGCTACGCGAACACGAAGATAATTATCAGCTAATTCGGAAACAAGAATCTGCTAAAATTTTCGTCGAGGGTTCTATGGTCAGTGTTTTGCAGATGAAACAGTACCATAGAATTCACTCCAGCTATATTCAGTAACGCATAAAATATAACCATTGGCCATCTTTGAGTCCCTCTGGCACAATCATATGCCGCACACATTTTATCTAATGTGTCTACACCACCCTTCGACTCGTTGTAATCAATGATCATTTCAGGTTTACCTGTTGGTTCGTGGATCTTATCGTCGTGATGCAGACTTGATACCAGTATTACGTTTTTTTTTCTGTTTCGGGATATATGACACCAATGTTATATTTTTATCATATGCAAACATACTTGTACCTATCGGTCTTCTTGGGGATTTGAAATTTCTGCAGGTAGTTCGCGTTTGTTTTTGCGGATAGTTCCCAGAAAAGTAAGCGTGTAATCCGTATATAGCGTACGTACTAATGGGATACTGGTAAACCAATTATTACACGTCACGTTCCGTTTTGAATGTCTGATTGGTTCAACCAGTCTTTGAACAAGTGCTAAAGAGGAATTATCCAAACGCCAAGGTCCATCTGGCTGTGTGCCAACATAGACTTCCAAATTGCTCGCGTAAAATGTCTTTGAATCCACCATAGCATAAACCTTTAGGCCATACCTATTGGGCTTGCTTGGGATGTACTGGCGAAAGCCGCATCTCCCTCGGAACGCCACTAACATTTCATCAATTGTTACATTTTGAAAAGGAGTATATGCAGATCTACACTCTTCGACAAATGGGTCAAATATTTCCCTGATTGGGGCTAATTTGTCTGTCTTTCGCCTCTCCACGCGTGTATCCATATCATCAAATCGTAAATGTTGCAGTAAAAAAGTAAAGCGAAATTTAGACATTGTGAGGCGGAATTGCACAACACCAATCCCACTGTTGCTCCACAACTCTTCCACATTTAGACTACTGGACTTCAGTACTACAGCTAAATAAAGCAAGCTAATCAGGGCCTGAATCTCAGCTTTATCAGTTTCTTTTGCATTTCTTTCACGACTGTATTTTTCTTTATTCTTGTCTATATGTTTGTTTGTATATTCCACGATTTTTCCTAACATGTCATCATCAAAAAAATATTTCCATATTTCATAAGCACCTTTTAAATTTTTTACAGCTACCTTAGGACCCGTCAATCGCGTAATCAGGTTCTCCAAACGTGTTCTACTTGAAGGAGGAACATGTTTGGACCAAATTGATCCATCTTTTCCAACAAAATGTGGTCCCCATGAAATCGGTTCTTCCTGTTCACCACCAGAAAATTCCTGTTCAGTGTCTGAATCTTCCTCCCGTTCTTCTACACTCTCTTCCATAGAGTCATCTTCTTGATAATCATTCGCGACTTCACATTCATTATCATTCTCACTGAGACATTCTAACATAAGTTCATGCAGTCTCCTTTGTTCCTCCTCGTAGGACAACTTAGGGTGATACATCTAAAGAATACATTATTATGTATATAGCTGTTGAAAATGTTATGCGAATTTCAATAACGTTTTCACTGGCCACGGACTCTCAATCCGCAATATTTTATAAAACAAAAAGTACTACACTGATACACTTCAGGTTATAGACTAAAGTTCCTTGAAACTAGTTCGACGAATACCGTAACGGGCAGATTTCGGGGGTGGGGAAATGTTTAGTAAATCAAAAACAAAGAATGACGCGGACTCAGAGTCCGCGCGCCAGCAACGGAAGGTTAAATAAACGGTACGTTATTATTTACATTTTCATTTTTAAGACTAATAGTGACTGCTCATAGCTTATATTTAGTGTAGAATTAATGTAACTAAATATAACACAACAAAAATTAATAAGCCAAGGTAACTTCTTAATATAATTGTGTTACTTTACGTGACTAGAATTTCTGATAGTTTGAATTGAATACACAGATATGCATATATACAATTTAGTAAAGTTTGCATGAGGTTTTTCTCTCTTAAATATTAATAGAAAATATAGTAGGGTAACTGTACAGTTGTTGGCCCCCTTGCAGTAATTGGCACACCATATTTTAAAGTGAATTAACAAAACTTGTTGGTCTAGGTTTTTTCTATTTCTTCATTTACATAAACCTTCTTTTCATAAGAAATATTTGGTAAGTTTTAGTTTGTGTAATTGGTATTATGTGAATTTGGGCGCTAAATTTATGTGCCGATGTACGCCTGCAACAAAATTAGTCAAGTTCTGTGCCAAACCCGGTAAGAACAACCACTATGTGTGTAATGGTAGAAATGGTATTGTTAAAAGTGCGCCATTGTTTTTTTCACATTTACGTATTTAAAAGTGATTGTTTGATCATTTCATCGTTTCTTAACCTCAAAATATCCTCCCTTTTTATTAAAATGTATGGAGCCAACAACTAGTTGTGATAAAAACCGGTATTTACAGTTATTGGCCCATAGGACCATTTACTGAAATTCACATGTTTCTTGCAAAGAATACTAATGCAGCTTATACAAAAGGTTACTTTTCAAATAGCATTTTTCATGCTATAAAAGGATCGTTTTACAGTAATTGGTCTGGGCTAATATCTGTAATATCTGTATCACTGTAATATCAATTGGATCAATTACTGTCAAGTACTGTTTAAAGTTTATTTTTCTGCTAGTTTAATCATGCCAAAAACGAAAGAAGGCCTAAAATATGAAAAAAAAAGTATACTAAAAAAAAATTCTTAGCTGCGATTGATGCTGTTAATAATGGAAAGTATTGTATTAACTTCATATTCTTGTTACCATACTTTCAATATTACCCGCTGTTATCCTATAACATTTCTTTCAGCTATGTACTCCATAGTAAACTCTGACAGTATTTATCATATGTCTCATACACATGTTTCCTATTCTTACATGTGACTAAACAGCATGTACGAAATTTTTGTCGCCCGTGCAACCGTTCAATTTCGGTTATCAAAAATTTTAATAAAACTTCATGGCCCTTCTGCTATTTTGATTAATGGAGAAGAAACTTCTTTGGTTTCTGATGGTTGGTTTAGAGCATTTAAGCATCGTCACGAGAAAGAAATTTTTCAAAGAAAATCAGAATTTGTAACTGCCGCATCTGCAGTCGAAGCGAAACGACATAAGGAAATTGTTTCAACAAATTTTTGAATACCTTCAACAAAAAAATTACGTCAACATTCTAGAAAATCCAGAAAGAATTCTTAATGGCTACGAGACAAACTTCCAACTTTACCCTCAAAATAAGAATGTTTTTGCTCCCAAGGGAGCTCGAAATATATATCAAATAGATGGAGGGAAGGCGAAAAGTGCTATAATGGTTATGGTTAGTTTTAGTGCTGCTGGAGTCACTACTCTTCCTATGATTATATATCCGTATAAATGCCATTCTAAAGACATTTTATATGTAGATGACCACAAGACTCATCTATACAGAAAGCTAAGTGAGCTTTGTACAAGGCTAGAAATAATACTAATATCTCTCTACTCCAACGCTACAAGACTGCTGCAACCTGCAGATGTCTCCATCATCAAGCCCTTAAAGGAGGCTGGAAAAGGGGTTTGTTAGAGTGGAAACGAAACCACCCCTTGGAAGAATTAGCAAAAATTTTCTTTGCGTCATTTATAGAATGTGTAATTAATAATTCCGTTAGACCGGAGATCGTAATAAATGGATTCAGAGTAAATCCATTATGGTCAATAGAATTTGCTGCACATGTGCTAATAATATTACTTCATTTAAGAAAGGGATCAGATGTACAACATGTACTAGAACTTATCATCGAGATTATCTCAAAAAACATTGCGCCGATATTAATTTATTGTGCCCCTTTTTTTGCAAACCTTGTTTAATAAAAAAATGTATCAAAATTTCTGTTTGTGTAATAAAAAAACGTAAAAATGTAACCTACATTTTTTATCTCCTCAAAAAATACAATGCCAATTACTGTACAAAAGCAGGCTAATAACTGTATCATTGCGGCTCATAACTACACAAATAGAGGATTTTCAAATCAAATACATAAATCTTACTCCTACTTGTAAATAATGCAAAAACAGAATAAGTACATGAAACCTTAATGTGTTCTATACATACTACAAAATACAATTCAAAAAATTAATTCACATGAAAAAATATAGTTGACAATCTACAGTGAGATCCTTAAGGGGCCAATAACTGTACCCTAGCATGCATATAATACTTCCAAAATGTAGTTATTACTGTAGACTACAATAACTTTTGTTTTTGTGAAGTATAATTGCCCTGAAGCCTGTCAAAATTATGAAAACTGTAACGTATAAATTAAGTGTAGGAAGTATTCCATAATTTTCTTAGTTTAATTTCCTTATTTTAGGAAAGAAAAGCTGTAGATTACTTTCTCTTGATATTTAAAAGCGAACAAAATAATCACTGAACTATACAACCGCGCGGTTATATTTGGCAATTGTATTTGTAACTGATAAGGAGCATCAAAAATGAAATTACCTCAAGTACTCCAACTTACTTTGATAGACAAAAAATTTGAAAAAATACCTATATCCTTACAAATTATTAATTTTAAATTAAATTAACAAAAATAGGAAATTTAATATGCGAGGAAACCGTGCACATAAATATTAAAGTTAAGCACTGCTATATTTAATTCAATCTTCCTTTCAAAATCAAAACAAGATTAATTGAGACCCTTTCAACAAGAGTATCAGTTCGACAGGTTAATTGTTGCAGGGACTGAGTATTCAATTCATCGGCTTCCAAGTTCTAATTGCAATCAATATTAGAATTCAGTATCATGTATCTTCTGAGCCCCGTATACATATAATGACATTTCAATTAACTCAATATCAGATGCCGAGGTAACACGTGTAATATATAAATAATGTATATAAATATGTAAATAAATATTAATTTTATATATGATGCTTAAGCTTCTTCTGTATTTAATAGCTCGTTCATAAACACGACAGTAACCAATTTACGATATACAAAATTAGTATATACAAAATCAACTTACATTAGAAGTTAATAACGTTACAAATAATGTAAAGTCAACATAAATTTTACATGTATATTAATCATGAAATATATTAAGTTTTTACATTCTGTGTTTATCAGTCGTAGTCTACGAAGGAAAACATAGATCAAACTCAAGCAATATTTAAGTAGTTACTTCTTGTGACGTTTTCTATTGCCAGAGTAAAAACTTATTGCTGTATAAGATATGTTAACTAATGGTAATTAGATACAAAAATCTTAGTTAAATTAAATCCTTATAAACAAATTTTATTGAAGTATTTACATATGCCAGAAATTTAGTACATAATTTTAATCATTTTAGGACAACTATGCTGTAAATGCAGCACATGCTGAAATTGCCGGATTATTTAAATATAATACTAGAGCTTTAATAAATATATACTAAAAACGCAGTTAATATAAAACGTTCTACTATAATAAAAATTTAATCGGGCGCTTTAAAAATCATTCTTTAATGTTTTTAAGAATATTATTAATCTTGCCATATTTTCATCTAAAATACTTTCAATCTTCAAAGGATTTGGAAACTTGCGAAAGCACTCCTTCGTGATAATTTTAATCATATCGGACAACTATGTTGAGAATGCAGGTATTGCTGAAATTATTCCACTATTTTAAATTAATACTAGAGCATTTAATAAATATGTACTTAAAAAGGCAGTTAATATAACGCTGTTCCTGTAATAAATAATTTAATAGTCGTTTTACAATCATTCTTTAATATCGATTTTAAGAACCTAGAAATAATCTGCTGCCTCTAAAATAATTTTTAGAATGTAATTAATGCGATAAAAAAGTATTTATGTCGGATTTTACTGCTTATATTATATCATTTATAGTTTAATTCATCTAATAGGGATGGCCTTCACAACAAGACCGAAAGGTTTTGGTTGTGTTACACTCGTATATGTTACGTATGTTATACATTTAATTATAAAGAACTTCTTGAACTTATTCGCCCTTTTAGATATTGTAATATATGGTGTAAAACAACAGGTTCCTTAATATATCTGTTACGCTACGAATATAAAAATATTTTAATTGATTTTTAAATAATATATTTCGTCTTTAAATATCTCGATTTAACTTAGACATTTTTCTGTGTATTCGTGTCCAAAGAGAAAGCATCTCTTTTGTTATATTCTTGACCGAAACCCTTAGTTTTCCACCTCACCCAACAACGTTACTGTGGAATTTCTTTCTATTTACAGTTCATTTTAAATTGTTTTAATTCAATTATACATCTTCTCTTATATATGGTGTTTCATATCATTAGAAAGCTTATGTCACAAGGGTATTTTAATAATATTTATGCCATCGATAGAACACCTCTTCAGGTCCCGCTTCTTAATTAATTAGAATTCAAGATATCGACCCCTCTCTTCGACAGATCATAAAACAGACCGTTTTCAAAACCAGTGTTCTTTTCGCTACAAAACTATCAGTCCGATCTTCTCGTTAGAACCCTCGAAAGTGCAACACCACCCGCCGTACTGGTCAAGTACCGGTGGCATGATCCACGTGCCCCTGCATCGCACTGCAATTAATAGGTAATCCTGTATTGTTCTATATATATTATTCTTTTAAGCGAATCCATATTAATTAAACTAATTAATTTCTTGTTCCTCCGGCCAAACACCGCATTGCATATCTGTCCAGGTATACGACGCACCACTTGGCCGCCTATGGCCGCAAATCAAAGGTAACTCTGTATCGTTCGATACAGAGATTATTTTATATTAATCGTATTCAATTAACCCTTAATTTACTGCTCAATTAAACGTTCGTTTCAGAGTATTTTTGTTTAATTTTCAGTTACTTAATTACCGCTCCTCGTGTATATATTACTTTTGTTTTAATTACTTTTAAATATAACAATTTCATTTCTTTCTTATGTCAATATAAATACAAACTTTAAGGACAACGCTTGCTTATGTGTTTTATTTATTTAGTAAGTAAGTTATAGATTTATATATATATTTTAATTAACCAATACCACGCACGTCCTGGACCTTTGAAGGAACTTCACCAGCACCACTAATTATTTTATTTATCTTAGAATAATTTCATTATTGTTGGCGCGGCGCATCCACATCCCGATATCCAGACCAAGCCGCCGTTTGTAATCATCTTTATTTTGTTTGACTGATTACTTTCTTTTTTTTTTTATTCCACTACCCATACGATCTGTCGGTAGACAAGTATTTGTGATGACGATTAATTTGTAAAACATGTAGAATTTGTTTCCAGTTTCACTTAAATATAGACAATTTATGATTATTGGACATTTATATAATTTGTATTAAATCTGCTGAAACACAGTTGTTAGATCACAAAGTTTTGAAACATTTCGGTCGTCTAAATTCATTTGACATATCCTGTTACGATATTATGATTAGGGACCGGACATGAGAGACCCATGACTCATCGCCTACGGGCGTACTATTGATAATTTGTATTTTTAAAGAGTTTCTAATTTTATTTATGTATTTGAAAAATAAACGGGTGGTGATTTACAAAATACGAAATAAATATTTATTTGTTCATTTTGTAGTTCAAGTTGAGTAAAGGAGTATTAATATCAACTATAAACTAGCAATACCTTCTCAATGTTCTTTTTGTAAAATTTGTTCTCTTTGAATGAAATACATCTTTGTAGATAGAAAACGCCATTTCTTCATCACCACTGGTTATAGGTCCTTACTGGAAATATTCTTTTATTTCAGCGTATTTAGTAGTTAGATTTTGAGGCATTGTCCCCATACACAATTGCCACAATGTTATTAAATCTGGATTTCTATTAAAAGCTGCGTCTAACTTCTGCCGAAGACCACATCCGAAGTCACTTGGAATATTTTTCAAATTGGTAACAGCTACATCTAATATGGTTAATCAATCATTTAGATTGAGATTTTGATTTTCAAAATAAGTGATTATTTTTGGAAAATTGTTCCTGAAGAAAGACTAACTGTTTTTTAAATTTGGAATTTGTATTAGTTCCTTGAACTCAGAAAAACTTCGAGCATCGTCATTCGAAATTCGCTGCATAAAACCTAGTATTTTGAAACCATGCTCCCCATCTAGTTATTTCTGGAGAGGGAAGCAGTGACAAAGGTTGAAGTTTTTTCCTGTAAAGAGCTACTCTCAATGGTGCTTTTCTGAAAACTTTTGAAAAGCGGATACAAGTCTATTAACTTCTGGAAAGGTGTCTCTGCTATATTCACAGTTTCTGCGGAGAGCATGTGTTACACAAGTTATATGCAGCCTATTAGGATATGCTGTCTTTAATAGTATGCCTATTTTTAACATATATGCAGCACTGTCACTGACAAATAAAAGTACTTTTCTTTGTACCTGTCGTCCGAATTAAGCATTTGGTGCATATTCTCGTAAATAGTTTTAACTACTGTTTCCATATCAACTGTATTCATAACCATTACATATGCGTTATATGAAATAGTTGGTTGTAGTACACCAGCTACAACATTTACCATACAGCGTCCTTATATATCGACAGTTTCGTCGGCACTTATCCATAGGTACTGATTTGTAAAATGGCTTCTAATGCGTTCTACTGCTTTCGTGTAGCACTTAGAAACATATATGCGTAAGGTGTATCAGGAACGTTTTGACCAGTATATTTTTGGAGAAATATTTTGAATGTGGGATTTTTAGGTTTATTTAATGGCATATTTGCCGCCATTAAAGTTTCACAGAGTTCTTCGTTAAAATTGCCAGTTCCAACGGGTCTAATTTCTGTGTTTCTGTTTGTGATGCTAAGTGATGTTTTACGTGCGATTTCTTGGAATCCTTTAACGATATTTTACGGACTTTTCAATAAATTTCGAAATCACTGGCAATGGAGATACAATCTGTTGGACCCTTAATCTAACTCGCCGTTGTTCACGATGCCATTCGCGACGTTGTTCCATTTCATCTCTAAAAAAAAACTTACGTCAAAATTGGAAGAAGTAGATTCGATTAAATTATATTAAACAGGATCTATTACAAAAATTACGAAGTATGTAATTAACAGTTAAAATAATGATAAAAAAACTAACATGCCGTTCTTTATTTACCTTAGGAAATATAAACTAATAAATGAAACTTAAATTAAATTTAAATTGTAAAAACTCCTCACGCTTCTATCTACACCCATGGAGAAAGGACTTTTACTGTAAAATTGGAGTAATTGCGTCACACTTCAACGACAAGAAGCAGATGTGCAGCTAACCGAATGAATAGTGTTCAATAACTGCGTGTTGTACTTAGCGATGTTATAGACAATTTATATGGTCCATCGTAATTTCGGCCTGCTGCGACCGGTCACTAATTATTATTAACCCCTCTATATCCGAAATGTCTTTGATTCAGCTTGAACGTTCATGTGTTCGGAAATGTTCGAAGTAGAAAGGAAAGACTTGCGCGCGCGACACCTTGGACATTTTTGGTGAGAAGGAGAACTTTAGTGGTGGGCGGTGGACGTTAACTAGATCAGGCGACGTTCTTTGATTGGGAACTTATCGTCTTCGTATTGATATTGTGGAACAAATTTAGCACTCTGAAGAGTACATAAAACGTCGTGCTATCTCGTCTAATTCTCGTTTTTGGGTGATTAATTACCGCTAACTGTAAAGAATTCCATTTAGTAAATCTCGGTAATTTTTTATTAGTTTTAACCCTTTGGTTTTTTTTTGTATCGGTAAGATTTATGGTAATTCCTTCTATAGGGTGTTGAGAATTTCCCTCAATCCAGAAGGGTTCGAAACCCCGAGGGTGTGTGCTGATATGCGTGGATTTAGACCTACCATCAGCCTGAGCACGTGCTCGTTTGGCCGAGATGTACGGCTTCAATCTGACGTTGCAAGTTCCCTTACTACATCTTCATTTTTTTCGACCACAGCAAATTGGTATTTCAAATACAAACATAATTACATCATGAAAAATTGAAGAGAGAGACAATTTGTTACACCATTTTGTGTAGTCAAACGATTTCCTATATTGTAAATGCCGAATGGACCGTTTCTCACATGTAATTCGCTAACTTAAATTACTAAGTTTACATTGGTAATATCCATGTACCGATTTCGAAGTTAGAATTCCATTGTTTTAATAATTGCTGTCTGACTGGTTTAAAAAGTAGTTATTTATATCGTTTACTCGTTCTTTTTTTGTGTTAACATTTCAGTATTGAAATTTTCACATAAGTAAAATCTTATGTTTTTTCTTGTTTTCTTTGTAACGCTAGTTATCCGTATTACATGAGATGTGTTATTTTTCCTGTGAAGCAAAACGCCTGCGGGTAAGAGATTAAAGTTAATTTAGACGTTGCGAAAAACTCTGCATTTCATTTAATTTTGTTTTATACCCATTTCAAAATTTCTTAAAGAATAAAGTTGTGTATTATTCTTTAAGAAATTTTGAATTTGTGATATACCGTATTAATTTTTGATGGCTTGTTAGGCGATAATTTTATTATACAGGGTAATATTTTGACTTCAGACATTTAGTTAAAATTCTTTACTGATCGTAAATGGAAAGAGATCGCTACAGTCTCTTTATTTTCTTTTAATAGATGCTGTGTAAAATAAAATTACTTATTTTTATTTTTCTTATTTTGTATGAATAGTATGACTTATGTAATTCACAAACATTTTCGGTTTAATAATATGATTTAGCTCATTTAGTAATTGTTTTCCTAGTTGTGGCGATTATGAAAGCCACCTCAATAAATTTGTGATACCGTCTTTCATTTAGTACCACCTGGTGAGTTCTAACATCAATCCTCTACGAGTTCCATGTGGCCTAGGCCACTTCATACAGACTAAGTTTTAAGATAGTTGGTGGCACCATTTTATTAATTTTTTAGCTAAATTAATCTAGTCAACGTTTCGAAAAGAATCGCACTACCTACCATCTTCACTTGAAGCTAGTCTCGATCTGGCTCGTTGGTTCAGCATTTTAGTATGACATCTCGCACAACAAGGTAAGTCCAAGGAGCGCTATTAAGTTTTCGGAAATTTAAGAGCCCGTTTGGTTTGGTTAAATAGAGTTACGATTTTTCGTAGCAGTTCATTAGTCGATGATCTGGATTGTTTGGATGCACTTTACCACGATCACTACATTCGTACTGTAATTTTTGATTTCATCTCTCGTTGATAGAACACACTTATCGTTTTATTTTCTAGCACTGAATTTGGTACGTACCTGGAGACGTTAGTTATAATTTGAAACACTACTTTTCAAATGTGTTGACTTTAAGTTCGAATTACTAGCAGGATACCCCATCTCTGCACCATATGTTCAAATGGAAAAAGCATTTAAAGCAACGTTATAGATAGATAAGCAATCTGTTGACATCTTTTATTTCTTCGAAATCGTTCAGTACAATTATTGGAATGTTAATCCCAGTTGCTTATGTTTGATAAATACATGTGCGGCGCCAGTTCAGATACATTCCCAAGGATTTGACATAACCTAAATGTTGTAAAATTATTATTTACTGTAACTGATGGGTGATTATCTTTTCCAATAGTGAAAGGTGAATGGATAGAGTTTAGTTTATTAGCCTTAATACGAAATTTTACTAACCAATCATAAATTTTGTTAAAACTGGACTACAAGTTGTTAGGTATGATTTAAGTGAGCAGCGCTAAATTGCTGTGTATACACAATTGTTGCTACCACGGTGCATTTCTTTATCAGAAATTCAGTAGTAGGGATTTTGAAACAATGTCATCTATAGATCGATGTAATCATCAACATCATAAGGTTTGAGGGAGCAATTTTAGAAATTTGGTTATTTTTTCACAAAATTATGATTGTGGTGCAAAACTTATGAAAAAATAAAATATATAAAGAAATATTATTTACATGCGTCTAACATTTTATACTTAGTTTGGTTGCAAAACTAATACGTACTTATTTATATTCAATTTTGCTTTACGGGTTGAATATAGATTATTTAAGATATTTGCTGACACAATTTTCAATAAACTAAGTCCAATAATAATTTAATTTTTTTATTATCACGACAACGTGAACTGTTGTTTTCATGTAAATAATGGGAATGACAATGAAATAAATATAATATAGAACTCCAAGTTAATTAATCAAAACCTAAAGGGGTTTAAGAAGGAAGCTTGTTTGTTCCAGTGTTCTCTACTGTTCATATAGTAAGGAATTAATAAGATAAATTGCTCGGAATTTCATACTTTCGCAGAAATATTACATTACTAGAAATTAAAATTGATGAAGGCGTTGTTATTTCTTGCTTAATTTGATCATTTTACCTACAACATAATATTACGACGAAACTTATAAAATATTTGAATTTCTTGCTTTTAGCGTTAACTACAGAGCACATAACATTCATACATAATATTACTCTAAATGAGATTAATTTTCATTTTTAATCTTATTATTAAGGTCATGAATAAAGTGTTGCTATCTATTAATATAGATATAATTAATTATAATGCAATCTTCCTTTTTATACGTTAGTCACTACATCGTCCTTGATTCACTGGTTTCTGTTACCTTTCTATATTTGAACTCGTTACCACTGGTAACAAGAAAATTTCCTTTGGTAATTTGGTATTTGCGTTTGGTAGTAAACTTGTTTATACAAACTTTTTAAAAATAAACTAACATGTGATACAAATTTTATAAATCCATGCTGTCTTCAGATGGTAAGTATATACTCAGATAAAACCAAAATAAATTCTGCACAATTTTTCAGCACAATGCAATAATGAACTTTTTGACAGGAAGTTCCTAATAAACGAAAATTTCATAGCTGAACTGTGGAAAAAAGCTCATAAATTCTATTCAATATATAAATAACAAGAAGCAAATACTAATATTTGCGTCATAACATTTTAGTGCGAAACTAAAAACTAGAACAAAAAAAAAGAAGTCGCTGAAAAAAACAATACTGTTATTAAAATGAAATCTTCTCTTGGGGAGACAGGAAACTTAATGATATTCGAATTTTTTTTAACGCCGGAATGTACATGTTTGTGCTTCTCCATAGATAATAGTCTAAGAGGCAATTAGTATAACTACAGAATTGCAACAACTGTGGAACTTTCTCACCTACATTAAGATTAAAATTGTGCCTACTATCTCTAATATTACAGGATTTTATTAGGAAGAGGTATAAGAAAGGAAATATTGTTGAAAATATGCACAAACGGTGTTGATCTGTTTTTGAAATTACACGAAGTTTTCGCTTTGTAAGCTACCAAAGAACGCGAACTATTATTGTTGAAATATAGCCTTTGCAACATTCAATTACGGTATTTAAAAACTTAATTAGCGTAATTGATACGTAGTTAATAATTTAACCAGAATGTAGATAGCCAATGAACTTGCAAAAGCTATCTCACTTGCAAAAGGAATACAGCAGAATACAGCAGTCCAATATTTTCTGTAATTATGGAAAATCCAAAATCTGAAGAAGCACATCCTGGTATTGCAATAGATGATGAACAGTAATGTAGTCGTAATTTACATTCTTTTTGCCTGACAGAAAATAAGTATATATTTCAGCACATTCAAATTGAAAAACTTTATTTAAGTTCGAAAAATCCTTTACATATGCAAATCTATTTTTTGTTATCTACTTTATAACTTAGACCATTCGTTTATTACCTAGCGTTATTAATAATTATAATCGACAGCATTTTCCAAATTTATTTATTGCTTTATACATTAGATCGCTTGTTTTATTACCTTGGGTTATAGTGAACGAAGGGTTTAATCTGTACATTCATCCCAAAGAATACGGTTCCTAGATATGTATAATAAATTTTATTGCAATTAACTTTATTATTATTATTAACAAGGGATTATACGGGGAGATATTTAAGACACTATCGTAAGACTTAAGTATTATTGCCTGTAGACACAATTTCCACGAAGTAATAACTCAGAAATTCCCCGTTATTTACCTACTTGTAAAACAGTACAGAATAGATCAGTATCAATCAGAGTCTCATAGTAGCAACAAGAGACTGAACAGTATGAACTAAAACACAGTATCAACATCAACAACAAGACACAATATTTTAATAAGAGACACCAGTAGCAGTTTTATGTTAGTAAAAATCGTTGTAGATCCAAAAATAAATGTATGTATTGTAAATAAATATATTTAGATGAAATTACATTTATTCATTTATCAAACAACCACAGAAGATTTAAATACTAAAGTGTATACAGCCTTTTAACCTGTGCATGGTGAAGCAACATCAGGGTCGTGATTTTAGTAACTGAACATCCCCGCCAGAAACCGGAGTCATTGCAAACATTTGGTCCATGAGCCAACATCAATCATAACATTGGTCCTTCACGAACCCGCAACTCAACAAAGAGTTAATGATTTGATAAAGTAATGGCAAAATAATAATTATAGACATACTAGATATTAATTAAAAATAAATAGATTATCAACAACTACAAAATAGTAGAGAAACTGTAGTAAGTAGAAGATTAAGAGAAGATCGGGAATGATAAAATACGCAATTGCATAGCCATAAAAAATATGGTGAAACCATACATACAAGGACATAAAATGTTTCTTAAATGTCTCTGTTTTCGATGTATTAATTGGAATGTTGAACACAATCTGAAAATGACAGAATAATGAGAATAATTTGAACAACTAGGAAATTAAATGGATTTATTTTATGCACTATAAAACAAAAGTTTACTAAACATAATAATTACTCGTCAAATTCTGAAATAAATATTTAAATACAAAATAATAATGGTTTAGAGGAATTGGTGAAGTTAATAGATCTAGAGGAAGAGGTAGACTGCCGATGTGTTACGTTGATTTAATAAAGAAGATACAAATATACTTTCCAAACAATCCATGACCGTCACTGAAGACTGAAACACGTGGAGAACTATATTACGACTAGGTATTGAACAGTATTCATAATAAAGTCAGGATGCTTTTTATGGGCAGTGGATTTTCACTTTTTTAGAAAAAAGAAATCGCTGTGAGAAGAATGAACAAAAACACATTTTGTGAATATTGAAAAATTTTATATTTCAGAAAGTTATATATTCTATTCAACCATTATCAATAACAGTAGTTCTAAATATTTTAATTTGTTATTTATATTACTTTGGGGTCCATTCATGTGATCATGTTATTGAATTTGAAATAAACAGCTTTTGTACATTTGTTAAATAAATACTAAGATGGAATCAACTAGTGAAGATGATGTATTTTGGTTCTCAGTAATAAGAAAGTGGTGAACTGGTGAACACACATATAAAAACTTCTTAGTCCGATTGGTGCTACGCTTGCTAACAATCGACTAAAAATATTAAAGTCTGGACATTTCAAAGCAGTGTTATGAGCTTCTTCATCGAAGTCCCTCTACATTTTTACGTCTTTTTATAATGCTAATAAGACCTATATTCACCACTACATACCGAAGAGAAAGCAGCTGTCTAGATATGAAGGACAAACTGGTAGAAGATGATAAAAACAATTACATCGACTGGGAAGGTTGCTAATGGTTTTTAAGATGGACTGTCGACTATCTTGAAAAAGGAATATCTATCATAGCAGAGTATTACTTATCATTGCTGTACAAGTTGCATACTCAAACGAAAGACAAACAACTATATTTGATAAAGAAAAAGATTATATTTCATCATCACAGCGATGCTCATTGAGCCAATCATGAGCGATCATAACCCAAAAATTTTGATTTACTTTATAAATTATTCACATTATATAGCTCCTGGTGACCTTTTCCTGTTTCTGCACCTACTAAGGACTCGGTAATAATATTAATAATCATTTTATTGCCCAAATTGTACAGTTACAAAGTGCAATACTGGAGTTTTATTCCATATTAATGGTCACTCGCATGTATGTAACCTAGTTTATTATGAAATGCCCTGATGGGACTGTTATGTTGCGGATGATGATACCAATGTTATGGTTATTTCCGGTTTCTGACGATGTTTTAATGTCAGTTACTAGAATCACGACCCCTATGTTATTTCACCGTGCACAAGTTGTAAGGCTGTATCCACTTTACTTTTTAAATCTTCGGTGACTGTTCGTTATATGAATAAATGTACTTTCATATAAATATAATTATTTTCACTGTATACTTTTATTTTGGATCTAAAACGACTTATTCTAACATGAACTGCTGTTGAGATTGGTGTCTCTTGTTAAAGTATGATTGTTTTATATGAATTAAAAAGACTGCGTCTCTTGTACTGATGTTGATTTTAGACTCTGAATAATACTGTAAGACTGCGTGTCTTATACTGATATTAATTTGAGACTCTGAATGATACTGTGAGACTGTGTGTCTTATACTGATGTTGATTTTAGACAGATATGTTGTGTTTTGTTTTCCAAGTAGGTAAAAATACCACTACCCGTTACAAATTAAAAGCGTATTGATTGACAAATATGTTGTTTGACGTTACAACTGAAATTTTGTGTTATTTAAATTCTTGGAATTATACCTACAAGCAATACTAATCAACGTTTACGATAATGTCTTAAATATCTAATTTTAACTAATAAATATTAAAATGTCATTACTAATTATGTATTGGTAGGTAATATAAACCTAAGTATGCATTTCCGGCTGGTCCTTTGTTAGAATAATAAAATTTGTTGTATATATATATATATATATATATATATATATATATATTGTAGTAATCCCTTTAGCGAACAACGTAGAATAAGCTAGCAAAACAACCGCTACAATATGATGACTCGCGTACGGTCGGCTAAATAATGTTCAACGAGGGAAATTTACAACATTCAGTATAATAATGAGACTCTTACTGATAACTATTAAGTACCTCAGGTTCGTGTGAATTGGTCCTTGTTATGTGCTGTGGAAGTAAACATACATTTAAAAAAAAAAACAAATCTTTATTTATATTACCACTTTCTATATAAGATATTTATCGATATCGAAAAGACACATATATCGATCCTTCAAACCTTTGACGGACAAACTGACATCTATATCAGGTTGGCTATAACTCACAAGGTGTTATCCACAAGGCTTAGTACTACGCTAGATTAGGTAGACTAAAGAAACCTTTCAGCATATATTACTATGGTGATTAAATAAAACAAACAAAGCTTCAACTTCAGACAAAATGAAATAAAATATTTATTGAGTTAATAAAAAATTTGCTAAGCAAGAAAATGTAACAAATATGGTGGTAGTATATTGTATACCTTGACAGGTAGGTATTTGTTTTCTATATACTTACTTTCTATACTTAAATATTACAATAACCTAAGTTTTTTTTTTAATATTCTTCAGGAAATATAATTAATCAAAACTACTGAACGTTAGATAGGTTTCATCAAAGGAAGTATAAGTTATGAGGACACTAAATGTATGAATCAAAATTTACGATGCAATACTACCCTGATAGCAATGATAACCGAGGTGTTCGGAATAGGAATAACCTAGATGAGGTTATTCACATCTAAAATAAATCCAAGTAAATGATGTAGTTCTAGAATGGTCTATAAACTTTCAATTAATAAATAAAATGATCCCATTAATTTGTGAAAAAGTATTCTGAATAGTTTTTAAATGATTAAGTATTGTTTACCAAGTTTATCTATTTATTTTAAACTATTAACAAATTGATGTCTCCTTTATGTGTATAATTTTAGGTACCTTCTTTAATGGAATGCAAAGTTGAGTCCCTGTTGAGTCAAGTAGAGTTCCAACACAAGAGTTGAGTCAAAGTAGATCTGGAGATCTCCAGCTCTAACCAGCGACAGACCGACTAGCTCCTGAAGATGCCGAGTGCGATCTCGTTGAAACGTAGAGTAAATAGTCCTTTTCAGGACAAAACTCACACGCGGCCAAGAACCCGAGAAACTACACCTTCAGCGTACGTCTGCGAGAACATCAAGACTAACATATATATATATATATAATATACATATTGCTATGGATTTTTCATCAGAAAAATACTGAAGATTACGCGATATATTTGAATGTTTTAAAATGTACATTTTGTGACATGACTGTATAGGATAAATTTTGCGAGGGGTAACTGGTGGGAAAAACTGGTTATCCGGCGTAGAGGTCGAGTTCAATCGAGGAGACGAATTCTAGCTATCGAACGAAAAGGTTGTTTGCTTCGTGAAATATATTTTAAATATATTTAATTAGTTGGGGTTTTGATTGATTGAAAGTGTTTTATTGTTGATGTTTAGAGATATAAATTCCTGATATTTATAGAGTTAAATTCTCGTTTATATTGATGTTTAATTTGATTAAACGCCTTTTCGTGAGAGTCTCCATATTAATCTTGTAAGTAAAGTAAAATTTTTATGATGTCATAATTATCAGAATTACAGTTCTATTGTATTAAAACAAGTAGATAAGAGATTTAAATTTTAAGGATACAGATAATACTGTTTAGTATTGAAAATTCCTTGTTAAAATTATAAAAGAAAAGTTCGTCCGAGTGGAGTCAGGGTTTTTTGTGCATGGCAAAGCACAAAGCACGGTTCATAATCTGAATATACAGTGTGGTTTTCTTGGGGGAATTTAATATTAAGCTTGATTATTTTTAGATAAGTTTTGTTCGGAGTCATTAAGGAGGACGTTTTCCATTCATTTAGCGGTAAATTGTCAATGAATGTTTTTACTTCCAGTATCTTTGTTATATGATACAGCATCTTTATACTTTGTAAAGATATATTTTTTTATTTTTTCTTATTTTTGTATTAATAATAATAATAATAATTTTTATTTCTCCTTTTTACTTGTGTTTGTTTTATTTTACTCATTAAATGTTGCTAAGTAATTTATATATATATATATATATATATATATATATATATATATATATAAAGGAATATATTTAAAAGAAAATTAAAGAGAGATTAGGTCAAAGAGATTAGGTGCGTACAAGTGTACTGGCGCTCAACTCATATTTTAGACACGTCTTTCCTAAGTGGAACCCGAGAAGTTAGAGGTCTCAGATTTAAAAATTCACCGGCTGAGAAAACCTAATTGGTGAAAACTATTGGTGGATGGTGGCGTGCTAAATTATCAACCCACTATTCATAGCAGTATATTTGGCAAGACCAACGTGGGGCGAACAGAAGCAGTATTGGTAGTGAGTAAGAAACAGAGCTCGAAGATGGAAGCAATAATGACATCAGTAGGAGAATGGAGGTAGCCAAGACAAGAAACTGGAAGCGAGGAATCTGTGGAAGAAGCAAGGGCAAGAATTGGTCAAGTAAACACCATACATGAAGAGGGCACGACAGGGTAAACAGGGATATGATGATGGACATATTAATAAGAATGCAGGAAAGGATGGAGATAATGATGGAAAGAGAAAAAGAATGGAAGAAAAGATGGATGCGATGATGGTAAGACAAAAAGAAGTGGAGGTAGGTATTGTAAATAAGATAATGGCGTTAAATAACATGAGCCAAGACGAAGAGTTAACAAAGGGTATGGACTCCATGCAATTGTCTTCAGGACAACAAGTAGAAGAAAATATAATGTACTTAAATAGTAAACTATCAGAGGAAATAGAAAGAAGAGAATTCTCCGAACAAAGAATGGGTTACCTGGAAGAAAAATTAGAATAAAAAATAGAAGAAGTAAGACGAGAGAAGAATCAAGTTAATATGCCCACGTATATTCCTGTATCAATACCAATGGAAACATTACCAAAATTTTATGGAATAACAACAACAAATCCAATTAATTTTCTTAAAAAGATAAAAGCCAGCTTGCAAGGTGTGCCAGGGGACGAGAAAAAGTTGCTGATGATTGGAAGCTGCCTGAAGGATGATGCTTTGGTTTGGTGGCAGATGGTGTCTGATGAGGTGACGACCATGGACCAATTTGAAGCCAGATTCACCAAGCATTCTGGGGACAGAATAAGCAGACAAAGGTAAGACAAGAATTATTATTTGACAAATATAGAGTTGGTAATAACGAAACAAGAGAGACCTATGTCATGACGAGGTACTCCTTACTAAAATATTTGACCCCAAAGATAAATGAATTTTATTTGGTTTCACAATTAGTTAGACGTTTTGATTTTGAAGTCAACCAGGCAGTAGCTATGCATAACTCATATGCAACAGTTTCTTGAGTTATTAAAAAGGTTAGATGATGCAGAGCGTTGCAGTCTATATAATAATAATTGTTATTCAGAAAATAATATAAATAGAAATAATCAAGGAAATCAATATTCAAGAGTTCATTTGCACAACATGCCTCTGATATCTGAAAGACCTATGTTTAATGATCATATTCAAATAAATAATAATAAAATGGCTTCCCAAAACAGAGAAATACATGGCTCAGATAGAATAATAAAGCAAAATAAATATACAGGTACGAGATGTAAAGATACAAAGCCTAATCTTAATGCAGAGCCAGTAAAAGTAGACCAAAAGAACAAATCAGAACTTGCTTGCAGTAAGGATTTTTGTTAGGGCCAACCAAAAAGAATGATAGCTATGCATTGTTATATGATAAGTCAGATAGCGCGATTAATACTAGTTTGCCACATATTAAGGTTAAGATAGGAAAAAGGGAATGTTATTGGTTAATTGATTCGGGTAGTGAAGCGTCATTTTTAGATGAAAAAGTCGTTGAAGAGTTAATAAAGAATAAGGAAGGGAAATTTGTACCTACGAGAAAAATTACAATTGTATCAACTACTAAAAAGATAATAGCTGTAGTTAATAAAATTTATGTTACGGATTTTGAAGTAAAGAACCATAAATTTATGGGAGAATTTATTGTAATCAAAGGTTTAGGAAGAGATGGGATATTGGGAATAGACTTGTTAGAAAAAATTAAAGCAATAATAGATATAAATAAAAAGAAGATAATAATCAATAATAAAAATGTACCGTGGATCCAGGAGGCTGGAGAGGAAGAAAAAATAATAAATTGTATACAGAAAATGAATTGTAAGAATAAAATAAATAATATAAATAAAATGAAGATAGAAGAAAATGAAGTTGAAGAAGGAGTATTTGAAGAAAAGGAGCTAATGGTTTTAGAAGAATTGGATAAAGAAAATGATGTAGAAGTGGAAATTCCGGAAGATATTGATTCGTTAAAAATAGATTGTGATGAAAAGTATGAAGAAGAAGTTAAATTGATAATTAAGAATAATATTGAGTTAGTAAACAAGTTTCCCAGTATAGCCAGAAATTATCGACTTTCATTAGAAGTAGATGATATAAAACCTTTCAATGTTAAAAATTATCCTATCCCAAAGAATATGCAACAACAAGTTGAAGAAGAAGTTGAGAAGATGTTACGAGATGGTGTAATAGAACGAGGCAAAACTAGATATATGAATCCGTTAGTAGTGGTAAAGAAGAAGTCAGGAGACGTCAGATTATGTTTGGATGCGCGCAGACTTAATGTGAGAACAAAAGCTCAATTTGAAACTCCGATTCCGATTGAAGCATTACTATCAAGATGTAGCAATGCAAAAGTGTATAGTAAGTTGGACTTGAGGAGTGTTTTTTGGTTGGTACCGCTAGAAAAGGAATCGAGGAAGTATTGTGGTTTTATGGTAAATGGCAAGGTATATCAGTTTAGGACTGTACCACATGGATTAAGCAGTTCTGCTGCTGCGTTGATTGCAACAAATATTGGAACTCTATGAAGATTATGAAGTACATTACATAGATGATATTTTAATACACAGTACAAATTATCAGGATCATTTGGAGCATGTACGAAACATAATGGAAATATTGGTAAGAGAAAGTTTAAAATGAAATATTAAGAAGTGTGAATTTTTTAAGAGTGAAATAAAGTTTCTAGGTTATAATATAAGTCCTAGATATGTCAGTGTGGATCAAAGTAGGCTGGAGCTGATTAAAGAGTATCCACGTCCTAAAAATATAAGAATGTTGAGAGGGTTCTTAGGTATAATTAATTATTATAAACGTTTTATTCCGTACCTGGCACAGATAAGTGCACCACTGTATCAAATGTTGAAAAAGAATGTTAAATTTTGTTGGAATGAGGAAAGATTGAAAGCTCTCGAAAAATTAAAAAAATAATTTTATAATCAGTTAATTTTGATATTGCCAGATTTTGATAAACAATTTGTATTAAGAGTAGATGTTAGTGATGTCGCAATTAGTGGAGTTTTAATCCAAGTGAATAATGAAGGTGTAGATGAACCTATTTGTTTTATATCTCGAAACTTAAAAAGCTATGACATTAAATATACTATTTCTGAGAAAGAAATGTTGGCTGTAGTACATGCGGTTCAAAAGCTAAGATTTTATTTATTGGGCAAGAACTTCCTAGTTCATGCTGCGTTGACATCACTAATGAGTACAAGATTTGCAAATATTAGAGTGTATCGTTGGTCCTTATTACTGTCAGAGTACAATTTTGAAATTCGCAATATAAAGGAGTACTAAATGTTACTACCGATGCGTTATCTAGAATGTATAACAGTGAAAGTAATTTTAATTATATAGAACTAAATGCGTATAATAAAGATTATGCTGAGGGGGCATTTGAGTATGATGTGATCCTTCAGGTCCAACAGAATTAAAATATTTAGAGATCAAAGTTATGTGGTAGTTGATGATGTCTATGCTCGACAAGCAATGATACAAATACATGAGAATTTGGGATCGTATTCTTGCAGACAATGCAACTTATTTTAACAATGCTGTATTTATAAATGCCTTAAAAAATCGAGACATTGATATTTCTTTCTCTTCCATGCGCCATCCATGTGGAAGTCCATGTGAGAGATACATCCAGGAGATTATCAAGTTCCTGCGAATCAAGACTCACGACAACCATGAAGGATGGGTGACACATGTCCAGGAGGTTGAAGATAATATCAACCATTCTCCGAATACTGTTACTCTGGAGTGTCCTTCGACTGTGATGTATGGGATAAAGCCTGCCAGACCCTGGAATCAACAACAAGAAAGGGTAGAAAATATCGAGCAAATTTCAACCCAAGTGGTAAGAAGACTTGCGGATAAAGGGTTAAACTATGTCAACACACAAAATGACAAAATTACAAGCAGAACCAGATTCGTTGGCGACGTTATTGTAAGAAGTTATCGTTTTGGTAGACGTCGCCAAGGTAAATGCCAAAACTCGATCTTCCTTATATTGGACCTTATCGTATCACAAAAAGATTCAATGATGTCACATACGAGTTGTATACTTTGGATGGACGTCGAGAGAAGGGACGAAACACATTAGTGCAACCATTCGCTCCACAGGTGCGTGTTGATGAAGAAGACCCAGACTGAAACTGTTCATCAGCTGAGTGCGGGGACATATGTGTAGGTGTAAGAAACTGACAATTTTCGATGAGTGCAGAACACTATATAATGAATAAGATTTTGACTTATACAAATTTACTAATTATATATTTTTGGGGATGTGCTATGGATTTTTCATCAGAAAAATACTGAAAATTACGCGATATATTTGAATATTTTAAAATGTACATTTTGTGACATGACTGCATAGGATAAATTTTGCGAGGGGTAACTGGTGGGAAAAACTGGTTATCGGGCGTAGAGGTCGAGTTCAATCGAGGAGACGAATTCTAGGGTCGAACGAAAAAGTTGTTTGCTTCTTGAAATATATTTTAAATATATTTAATTATTTCGGGTTTTGATTGATTGAAAGTGTTTTATTGTTGATGTTTAGAGACATAAATTCCTGATATTTATAGAGCTAAATTCTCGTTTATATTGATGTTTAATTTGATTAAGCGCCTTTTCGTGAGAGTCTCCATATATCTTGTAAGTAAAATTAAATTTTTATGACGTCATAATTATCAGAATTATAGTTCTACTGTATTAAAATAAGTAGATAAGAGATTTAAATTTTAAGGATACAGATAATACTGTTTAGTATTGAAAATTCTTTGTTAAAATTATAAATGAAAAGTTTGTCCGAGTGGAGTCAGGGTTTTTTTTGTGCATGGTAAAGCACAAAGCACGGTTCATAATCTGAATATACAGTGTTGTTTTCTGGGGAGAATTTAATATTAAGCTTGATTATTTTTAGATAAGTTTTGTTCGGAGTCATTAAGGAGGACGTTTTCCATTCATTTAGCGGTAAATTGTCAATGAATGTTTTTACTTCCAGTATCTTTGTTATATGATACAGCATCTTTATACTTTGTAAAGATATATTTTTTTATTTTTTCTTATTTTTGTATTAATAATAATTATTATTATTATTATTTCTCCTTTTTACTTGTGTTTGTTTTATTTTACTCATTAAATATTGCTAAGTAATTTATATATATATAAAGGAAAATATTTAATTTATATAAAATAAACAAATAAATTCTTGTGTACAAGTGTACTGGCGCTCAACTCATATATTAAACCCGTCTTTCCTAAGTGGAACCCGAGAAGTTAGAGGTCTCAGATTTAAAAATTCACCGCCTGAGAAAACCTAGTTGGGAAAACTAGTTGTGGATGGTGGCGTGCTAAATTATCAACCCACTATTCATAGCAATATGTAAATTCCAAGATTTTTTTTTGGTAATGACAAAAGAGGAGGATAAAAGGTACTTTCTGTGGCATCTTTTATAAGATCCTATGCTACTTCTTTGGGGTCTTGAATCTATAACTTTTAATAGCTTGAGACTTTCTTGTCTACCATTCTTATCTGCTTAAAGACACAGACACATGAAATATATTTAAACGTTTTTTCTAGGACTACGTTCGACAAAGAAATGTTAATAGTTTCAAAGATATCATAATTTATGCGGACCCATGATTGGAGAAGGGTAAACCTAAAAGCTATCGATGGATTTAATTTATGGCTTTTGCAAATTTCAAATAAATTAATAGTTACTACTGATTAATTAATTTTTATCCAACGAAAACCTCGTCGGAGAACAAAATAAAGTTAAAATTAGAAAGTTTTGACTCACCTTATATAATAAAACATGGAAACAATAAATTACAAAAATTTTGCGAATTAATGGGCCTTAACTCAGATTATACAGTTGAGAACCAAACGCGATAACCACTAGACCTCGCACAATTTGAAAATTTTTCTAGCGGTAGTTCCTGAAAATAGCTAATAGCTCAGTATCTCAAGATTTTTAAAAACAGAAGAAAGTGTGTTTATTTCCGGAACAAATTTTCGTTTTGACAAGACTGAAACTTTGTTGCTTAAAGATAACACGACTCGAATAAATAACAAAAGGTAAAACAGCCCCTCCTTCGGTGTCGCGATTTTACCATGTTATTTGTTCTCGTCAGATACCAACCAACAAAGCTTTCGTTCAAAACGAAAGTTTGTCCGGATAAACACAAGCTCTTATAGTATTACCCCGATAAATTAATTTCTATATAAAAATGCCCATTTGATGGTGACATTTTTGTCACTTTGACAGCGATAGAAAGCTGCATAGCTTTTTATCACCGATAAAAATACTTCTTCCTCAAAACTGGATTACATATCTAATAGCCGGGCATCACTTAATTTATTTTAGAAAGTGTAAGTTGTAATAACTATTAAGTATCATTAAATGTAATATGTATAGTATGAGTCGGTTTGAGGAAATTTCAACTGAAGAAATTGTAATAAATATCAATAAATCAATACCGCAATCCACAAGAAATAAAAATATCCAAATTGACCCTGAACATCAAGAAAATCAAGTCAGTAATTTACACGAATCAGATCAAATAGTACAGAACAATTATTCAATATGTGTAGAAACCAACCAAGAAAATAATCTTAAAATTAGTACATCAAACCAAACAATTTGTACATTTAATAATTGTTCTCTTGCTTCCAAATAAAGATAATTATGCTTTTTGTTTATTCATATCGTTAATTTATCTTGCCAAAAAACACTGGAGCTTTTCTTTCACGAATAAATTTCTTTTTAATTGCCAATCAATAATTTTGATAGAAAAACTTACATTAGAAAAAATTTTTTGATGTAAGTTTTTCTCGTCATATTACTGATTGGCAAAATAATTTCGTTACAAAGAAAAATATAAGTGATAAAAAAAGATCTTTTGTTTTTACTTATGCTAATAAAATTACACAGGGTCATCTAAAGTTTCAGTGCAATACGTGCAGTGTGGTAGCTGCAACGAACAAGTTACGCGAAAAATGGATTTAAATCGTGAAATAATAATAATTTTTTATAATTTTCGAAGACAATTATCTCAACAAGAATGCCTCGCCGTGTTGGTTTCTGTTTTCAATAACGAAGCACCACGTTAGTCGTCAATTTCTCGTTGGTATGGAAAATTCAAACGTGGACGGATTAGTCTTAGCGACGATCCAAGAGCAGATGCACCAAAAACGACAATCACTCAGGAAAACGTCGATTCTGTGCGCAAGCTCATCAACACAAAACGACATGTGACATATCGCGAAATTTGGGCATTATTGAGGATTTCAAAGACCTCAGTTCAAAAAACTTTGCATGAATAACTGTGTGTAAAAAATAGCTTCCCGCTGGATACTGCATCTATTGAACGAAGAACTGAAAACAGCTAGGGTGAATTTTTGTCTAAAACTCTATACCGTTTCAACGCAGGAAACCATAAAAACGTATACAACATCGTCGTTGGCACTGCAATATCTGCTATGTGCATTTTAGGTGATTTTAAGTTATATATGTTGTTGCAATAATTGCTATGTGCCCGACAGTTGGCAATTAATGCTATGTGCTCAGCTTTCACAGACATCAAATCAAGTCTATATGTAATATCTGCTATGCGGTTGATGATCACAAAATTACCTGCTATGTGCTAATTGTGACACATAGCACATATTGTCCATTAACAATGGCATAACTCCACGCACAGAAAACAGAGTTTCGCACATAGCAGATATTTCATAACCTCAAAATAATAAGAAAAGTTTGTTGTGTTGTGTTCGATGTCAGTGAACTATTTTATTAATATCGACGAGTGTTTAATTAATTGTTCGAACAATGTCTTCGCGATCTGCTTTAGTTTTACAATTAGCTTTGGAAAAAGAGACGATAACCAGCATAAAGAGTAATACTATTGATGAAGGTAAGTTGTAGTTTTTTCTAACTGAAATAATATTATGCAAATTCAATTTTTAGAAGGTAACAAAAGTGAAATCTCAAAAAAAACATCCTACTTACTTTTGGATAATCAGAAATTATGTAGCGAAACTTTACAAAACGGATATTCTAATGGTTCCTTCGATTCGGACGATCAACCTTTGAGTACTTTAGCTAGAAACACTTGCCATCAAAATAACGGTGCTTTATTACTTATACTTCCTAATTTAATTATTACTGAAAATAATATGAATTTTAGACACTGGTTCTCTAATTCTTGATGTTATCAACGATTTACCTAACTCTACAAAACACGTAGAAAATGAAAAAGAAGAATGTTTATTTGAAATACCAACTGATCATCCTTTTGAGCTTCCCTTACATATCTTAACTGAACTGGAAATTCCAAAGATAACGTCGCAAAGTGGGGAAAGCCCACCCCAAGAAGATAATTTTTTGGCAATGGAGGAACAGGTTTTGATTTTACCAGCAGCTAAAAGTGCAAATAATACAAATCAAGCAAATAATGTAACTGACAATAATACGGATAACTACCCTATAGAAATCAATGAAGAGAATGGAATTATAACGAGTAATGACACAAAAAGATCCAGAAAGGCGCAAAGAGATGACTCTAAAAACAAACGATTAAATGGAGAACAATACATGGGTTCCACTCGTTTAAAATGTGGGAAAATAGAATACAATAAAAACCGTGAAGAAAGAAAAATGAAAGACAGATGTTTACACGTGATATCTCAGAAGAAAACTAACAGAACCTTGCTTTGTGGTCTAATATTGGACTCAACTCGTGAAAAAATATTTCATTATTTCTGGAACTTGCCAAGTTGGAGTGCAAGAGCAGCTTATTTAAAAGGTTTAGTAACAACAAAAGACCCAGAACGCAGAAGAAAAAACCGCAGAAATATACAGAATCGTAAAAAACAGTCGCACGATATTGTTCTTCCTACAGAGAATGGCGACAAAATTTTGGTATGTAGAACAATGCTACTTAATACCTTAGTCCTTGGAAGAAATACATTTGAGCGATGGACCACAAAGAATATTATCCAAAGTGAGCAATTAACACATCTTGAAAGAAATGAAGATAGCATATCTTCGGCTAAAAGAACCAGTAGTGCACTTAAGAAACAGGAACTTCGACAATGGCTTCAAGATTTGCCCAAAGTTCCAAGCCACTATTGTCGCAGTTCTTCTAAGAAAAAATACGTAGAATCAGTCTTTAGATCACCTCTACACATTTACAAAACGTATCAAGATTTTTTTAAAGAAAGAAAAACGTCGTATGTATCTCGCACTTTATTTCGGAAAGTACTGAAAGCAGAAAACATTGCTATTCATCAACCAACAAAAGATCAATGCGACCTTTGTTGCTCATGGAAGACCGGCAATGTTTCCGAAGTTACCTACAAAACACACATACTGAAAAAAATGCAGCTGACCAAGCTAAGAGAGAAGCAAAGGAATCTGCAAATGATGAGAAGTTGGTCATAACTATGGATTTGCAAAGTGTTTTATTGTCACCAAAGCTAGAAGCCTCTGCAATTTATTACAAACAAAAATTACAAATCCACAACTTTACTGTTTATTCACTTAATGATAAAAAGGTACACTTGTATGTTTGGCATGAATGTAACGGTGGAGTCACCGCCAATGAATTTACTAGTTGTATAGTACACTACATACAGACAACTCAAAAAGAGTACAAGTATAAGTACATTGTTTTGATATCCGACGGATGCGGGTATCAAAACAGAAATAGGGTTCTAGCAAGTGCACTGTTAAGACTTTCACAGAATTTAGTCATTACAATTGAGCAGCTAATATTGGAACGTGGTCATACAATGATGGAGGCCGATTCTGTTCATTCTTCATTAGAGGCACATTTTAAACCTCCCATTTATGCACCAAGTGACTACGTTACTCGTATGCGGCAAGCGAGAGATCATCGTCTATATCATGTAAATAACTTAGACTATACTTTTTTCTTAAATTATGAAAACGTGCCAAACAATTTAAAAAGTATTAAACCAGAAAAAAATGCAAAAGTGACAGATATACGCGGACTGCTCTATTTGCCGACGGGAGAATACAAATTTAAATTAAATCATGGCGATGAATGGAATGAGTTTAATAAAATAAATACTCGCACGAGGCCTCATATATCAAGTACTGTTATGTTAACTCCACTTCAGTTACATTCAAACCAACTGAAATTAAAGAAAAGTAAATACGAACACTTACAAGCATTAAAAAAAGTAATCGAAAGGGATTACCATGCATTTTATGACGCTCTGCCCCATTATTAATAGCTAAGAAAAGAAATGAAAATACCTTATACCCACTAATATAGTTTCCTTTATTTTGCTTTTTTGACATTTAAGTTGTTTTTGAAGTTCAATAAAATAATATAAGTATTGCAGTGTTTTATGAGTGTTATTCTATGACTTTTCAAATTACCCGATAAATTTGTAACATCTGCCATGTGATCAAAAATGCCAATCAAAATATGCTATGTGCAACTATATCGCTAACACACTAGTTTGTGGACTAATTTGTTAATAATGTCTTTCAATTGTTAAAGTAAAGTACTTCTATGTAAACAAAACATGTAACTCCTTAAAAATGATTGCAATCGGTGTAACTTGTTTACTGAGGCACACATTTTTTTATTTTCTGAATATCTTGTCATTTTCACATAGCAGATATTGCGGTGCCAACGACGACATATTGAGTGGTGATTAATTTTGGATTACTCATACGAGCCAGAAAATAAATGCCGGTTGTCTGTTTGGATGTTCCAAAGTGAGGAAATGCCGACAAAAGTCATCCGTTCTCTAAGTGTTTCCAAAAAGAGGGTCGCGAGATTTGTCTTGAAAGCAGATCATGTAGCAACAATTTCTCTACAAGATCAAAGAACTGATACTGCCGATTGGTATACAAACATTTTTTTTGCCGCAAGCTATCGCTGAGCTACGAGAAACTAACCCACAACAACGAATTATCCTCCACAAAGACAATGCAAGTTCGCACACAGCTCCCTAGACAATTTTTAGGGTAACAAAATGTCCAATTCATAGACCATCCTCCGTACAGTCCCGACCTAAGTCCAAACGATTTCTTTACCTTTCCGAAAATCAAGGACGGAGTGGTTCCAGTGTTGATTCGAACACATGCATATGTGCATAAATCTTCGTGGAAAATACTTCAAAAAACAATAAAGTCTTTAAAAGCTATCTACTGTTTTATTCCACCTCTAAATGCAAAATATAAAAGACAATTCTCGTATCATTAATATATATGATCAGTTTACATGAAGTAATATGACTTGAGTTTTATATATGATATTGGCTTGTCAGAGATTTATAATATTAAAACATTTACTACAATTCTGACATTCATAATCATTAATATCGTTGGAAATTAGATTACCAATAATATCCTTGATATATAATGGAATAATTTAGCAATAATGTTTGTTAGTCAGAAATACCGCACTTTCCTCAAAACCAAGAATAATATTTTACTTGACTTTTAAAAAATAATAATTTCAGCGAGCAGTTCACCGACGACTGAAACAACACACGATGTATTGCTTTCTTTTGTTATACGAAGTTTATTTCTTTTTGCTACAAATTCGTGTTTGATTTGAAACAACGTCTTTTGCTCCTTATTTTGCATTTCGTTTTGAGCGATATTAAAAAAAAAATATGATGTCTCTATAAATAGAGACCAGTATACAAAGGAGCCGTACAAAGAAAGCATTTGTTCCAAGCGAATAAAATCGATAGTGAGAATAATATATAGGGAAAGTTTTTACACGATCGTAGCAAACTTGGACTTGAATGAGATTGAAAATATTTTTGAATAGTTATAATCAACAAACTTTTTAGCTTGCAATTTATACCCTAAAATGTTTAATCAATAAATATTTTTTGTTATGCGGAACAATATACAGTCCTGCTATGATACGTCGAAATGTTTATGAAAGAGTCTGCTTGTGTATCTTGTTACATTAGAAAATCATTCTGCATTTTGTTAGCATTTAATAATCCATTTACCTCATTTCTAAGACCTTCTAGACTGCTTGGAACATTATTATGCATTATGTTCGATTCACTCTATTTTACCTTATTAGCTAGTTAATTATCACATCGTTTAAGCTCTTCAAAACATTAAGCCCTCCAGTTAAATATTTCATGTTCATCTATTTTGATTGAGTCCGTCCTTCATCCAAATTATTATTAACTATATTTAGTCTACGCCATCTATTTTTACTTATGCGAAGCTCCGAGGAAGGCATGCTTTACGTACTTTGTTTTGGTGCTTAATATGGTGTGCTGACCGTCTTAAAAACTCTCGTAATTTGTACTCTAATTTTGGGTTCCTATTAATTAGATTTTACGTTGTTTAAGTGCGCTTTGTGTCTAATTAATCCTTGTGTGGGAGGCGCCCTCTATTCGTCTCTTACGTTAATTTTCCGATTAACAGGTTTCTTTTCCTTTAATTTCTAAACATTTTATTTTCCCTGTTTTATTGCTTTTATCTTCAGTATTTTTAGTGTGATAACCTCAGTAAGCACCCCTCTAAATTTTGAGTTGGGTTTTGGAAATTATATCGCTTCTTTTGTTATTCCGAATTTTTGTAGTTTCACTTTCGCCGGCCATTTTTCATTAAGCAGGTGCGACTCCATTATTCCACCTTAAGTCTTCTTAGCGCTGCT
Organism: Melolontha melolontha; assembly: GCA_935421215.2. Classification (NCBI taxonomy): domain Eukaryota; kingdom Metazoa; phylum Arthropoda; class Insecta; order Coleoptera; family Scarabaeidae; genus Melolontha; species Melolontha melolontha. The sequence goes on along the minus strand of OW285239.1, from coordinate 83,250,895 downwards.
TGTGTGTTTCTCTTAAACGAAACTATATTTGCGGTGAGTTTTATTTGAATTTACTGAAACTTTACTTATTGCGATTTTCCGTCTTAGGATTTCTGCGATTAAAAGGGGAAAATTCCAATTTTCCTGCTTTTGTCTTGCCGATATTTTTTTATATAATTTTCCGGGAAGGAAAGATGGCTATGGTGTGAAGAAGAATCTTTGATTTATATTCTTCGAATTTTTGGTAACCCGAACTCTACGTCCTGGGTCATTTCTGGCGAGGCCATACTGATGCTGATAAGTTCTTACTGTCAGGGCTGTAACCAGGGAGAACGTGCTACCGTTTCTTACGAAGAAGATCCTGTGGAGAACTTTGCATCCCCCTAGGGATAGGCAGCTAAGTTTTATACTCATAATAAGTTTCTCTAATTTGGGGCCTACATTGAGGAACCCGTACGCTTAAGTGATATTACTTTTCTAGTTTAGATTTTGTTCTAATTTATGCTTTACAAACTTTCAAGTACTCCCGTGTGGGACTACATAAATTTAGAGACTTCTGATATAGTAAGGGCTTCACCCCACATTAGATTCCGAGAGGTCTGGCACTATTTATTCTGTTCTGTAATTTAGATCATATTATTTTGTGTACTTTTGTGGTTGTCTGGCTTCTCCAGTTAACCCCTAATTTTAATTCAAAATTACCGGTTTCTGCGCCCTCAGCACAGAAACTTGTAAATCAAAACTCTGAGGTTACGTCACGAATTTATTATAGAGTCAATTAATTTATATAACAGTTCTTGTACAGAGCCAAGTTAGAATTCTGAACAGGCGATCTATTTTGCTAGCATATTGTAATTTGACGTAATTTTGTTATTTTGCATCTTTTTCTTTTAACTCAATGTTGTATACGGGGAGCAATCATTCATAACTTTTGTACTTGTGTTATGGTTGCATTTAGCAACTTTACCTTTGGAGCATTTGCTGCTCTTCCAATCCGTTACCGCTTAGGTAATTGTTAAATTTCTATTAATTTACTGTATTGATATACCCGGTGGCCTATCCACTGAGGGGTATTGGAACTAGATAATTTTTGTCACTTGTATCGATTTGGTTCTTGTCAATCTTGTTTAATACCTTTCACAGGGTGACGTCATTGCCGCTGTGAACAGATATTTTTATTTTGTGTTAATTCAAATTTTTCATTAAACTTGTTTCGACTTAACTTATAATCTTGTTTACTTTGTGCATTCTTTAACCAATGCAAGTCTGTCGTTGGGAACTAGTCAATGTTTTTTTAATTTCTGTACTGATTTATAGAAATTCTCACTGTGCAATAAATTGTTGGTTTTGTTATTAGAAATTCTTGTTGTTTGATGACCTTAGGACCCTGTCAGGCAGAAGTGTTTGTGTTTTATTTAGATTCGTAGAGTTGCCGAACACCCCATTATTTAGCGCCCTTCAGGCCGTGGGTGTTCTACGTTGGCCAAGTCTTGCCAGACATAACGTAGTGGTGCCCGCCCTTACATCGATACGTTGTGAGACCCACGACGCATCCGCGTCCTTTGTACTGTCTGAGCTAGTCGGTGAGACTTTTCGAGAGGCCTTTTGAGACCAGGGGCGGAATTAGGATCCGTCCTAATTCCCACTGGGGTTTGCTGCCTACGCGGTTTTAGAGGTAGCAAATTGGCGACCAACGTTTGAGGCCTGTTTGTCTGGCCTATATTTTTCTTAAATACATGGACCTTCTGCTGGTTGGGGCTTGGGGTAATCAAACTGATTTTGGGGTTTCTCTTGGGTTATTTGCTGGGTGTAGCGATTCGGGGTTGGCGACGTTATTCGAGATCGTCGTTCAACGTTCTTGTTTATTTTTTTTTTGGTGATTGACGATACTGGTGTATCGATTGTTTTATTGGGTTGTTTGTTCCGGTTGTTGACATGGAAGGTAAGATCGAGATAAATCGGTTGGAACGAGAGGAGCTCGTGTATGAGTTGGGGGTTCGCGGGGCGAACGACAATGTACCCGTCAAGACTATGCGAGCGTCTTTAAGGAGTTTATTACAGTTGGAGTCTGGGGGTATTGAACTCGCTAAACCATCAAATCCTTATTCCTATGAGGACGATGCGCGTGAAGTTCGGCAGAAAATTATTGCAATTAAAGATCTTCTCAGTAAATTTTCCGAAATTGAGACTAGTTTGCGTTATCGCAAAATTCATACTAAGATAGTGCATGCTTTCTCGCGTATCAGGCGTGCAAAACCGGCAACTCCGGCAGATGAAGAGGCAGTGTCTGGTATGTTGGTAGAACTGGTTTCTCTTCAGGCGTCACTTAAGTCAAAGGCGCGGAAAGCCAGGAAGTCCGTGCTGACTGGTTCTGTTCCGGCAGATATGTCCTTCGTGTTTGCGTCAACTAGTGTTGCTCATGGTTCACCTGAATCTGGTAGTGAGCTGTCTGATTCTGAAGAATCAGTGGGAGAACCAATGTTATCGCCTGTTCATGCAACTGCGTCTCATGCGGTGAATGCTGCTTCTGTTTCGGCATCATCTTTTACCTGTAAAGTAGTTCCTGTGTCCCGTTGGAGTTTTTCCAAGTTCGATGGCGAAAGCTCCCGTCAATCGCTGAGTGCTTTTCTAGAGGCCATCGAGGACAAGTGTATTGCGAACAATATTTCAAAGGAACAGCTAATTCGATCGGCGACAGAATTGTTCTCGGGCAAAGCTTTAATTTGGTGGCGTTCCACACGTCACAAGGTGACGACTTGGGTCGATTTTGTGCGAGAGCTTCGTTTGCAATTCCAGCCTCCGAATTACAATGACAAGCTTTTCCAAGAAATTAAGAGGCGTACTCAGGGGCCCAACGAGACTATAGGAATGTATGTTGCTGTTATGAATGGTATGTTTGGGCGGTTGACTGTTCCGGTTGCCGAAGGTCTTAAACTAGACGTTCTGATGCAGAACATTGCTCCATTTTACCAGAGTCAATTGGGTCTTACCGAAATCAAATCTGTTGATCAACTTTTGGAAGTGTGTAGAAAACTGGAAGCATGCAAGATTTCGATAGAAGCTTATGCTCCTCCACCTCGTAATAAATCTTCTTTGCATGAGCCTGATATGGCCTACTCATACTCTTCGACTTCTTGTGCTGTAGCAGCAGTATCTGTGCCTTCGTCCTACATTGGTCCTAAATGTTGGAATTGTAATGTTCCAGGTCATTTGGTGAGAGATTGTCCAAATCCTCGAAAATCTCGTACTTGCTATATATGTGGTGTTCGTGGACATATCGCAAATTCCTGTCCTCGTTCTCGACCTTCTAGGAAACGACAGAAGGAAACGTCTAGGAGATCGTGTCCGTTTCCCAATTCCGTTTGTCATCGTGAAAGTGTTTTCCGTGAGCCGTTTCACACTCGAGCTCAACTTTGTTCAATGAAGGCCATGTTTAATACTTCTGATAAGTGGTATAATCGTTTGTTACATCATGTTAGGGAATCTCCTGAAAGATATTCAGCATTCCAGATTTTTTATGGTAAACTTTTTAAGTTTGTACGCCCTTGGCGTGGTAGTGTTGGTACCGTAAGCGATTCTTGGAGGGAATTGGTCCCTAAAGATCGTCGTTCCGATTTATTAAAGACATACCATAAACCATCTGCTAGTGGACATATGAATATCTCGAAAACTCTTGGACACATTTCACAGACATACTATTGGCCTAAAATGTCAGCTGATGTCATCCGCTACATTAATCGCTGTCGCACTTGTTTGCAAACGAAACCCGAGCAACGTAAACCTTTTGGTCGTTTGGTAGATCACTCTCGTGAAGTTAAGTCTTTGGAAGTACCTCGTATTGCTGTCGTTGATTCCCAGCTGAAATCTAAATCTCGATGTGATTTGATACATCGTGTGGTAGAATTCATTCCGAATCAGATAGTCTGGCGTAGGAACTTCGTTTGTCCTTATCGAATTAATCGTCGACTGTCTTCCGATTTTTACGAAATCAAAACCTGTGAAGGCGAACTTGTGCCTGGAACTTGGAATAGCGCGCATTTGAAAGCTCAACCGAGTGACGACTAGTATATGTATAGATATGTTGTGGCCTGACTGGGGGCTAGACGAATACTCAGTCGGGTGTAATCCGCCCTGGCGTAAAAGGCGACCAAAATGGAGTCGTCGTTTGTTCATTCTATCTCGAATATGTTGTGGCCTGTTTGAGGGCTGGACGAATACTCAAACTGGTGTAATCCACCATGTCGTAAAAGGCGACTAAACGGAGTCCTGTTTATCTGAGATCGTTCCATCTTGTTTAGGTATTTGTGGCCTGACTGGGGGCTAGACGAATACTCAGTCGGGTGTAATCCGCCCTGGCGTAAAAGGCGTCCAAAAAGGAGTCTTTGTCAGTTAGTTCATTCTATCTTGAGAACATTTCGTTTACTTCAGGTTTAAGTTAGGTCTCCATATTTTGACGTACAGTATACCGATTTTGTCTTACTTTTATTATTTTGATCTTCATTTGTCTATTCTAGATCGATTTCCGTGTTGACAAGTTTACGTTTCGCAGATCCTGTAGTTTTGGTATATTTTGGTTCTAGCTGTGTATGCTAGGTATTGTTGTACTTATTTTGAAATAAGTTTGTTATTCTAAATTTGGATCGGACTGCGTATGTTTGTTGGAACATTGATCGATTCTTGATACTGACATTTTCGTTTATGATTATGACTTTTACATTCTAGGATAACTTTTGTTATCGTGTTGACTCTGTTAACTTTCTTGTAGTTGGTTAACGTTTGTATTGTGAGTTTGGACGTTTTAAGGTTTAGAACTGTTGATAGTGTTGTTCTGTTTGATGTTATTGCATCTCTATTTAGAGGATTTGGAGTTCACACTTATACACAGATCTTTACAGTTTATTTTGTTCTTGTCGTATAGAGTTTTATTGTACCGTGTAGGTTTTCCTCTTGTGAGGGTTTTGTGAACTCATATACGTACTGGACGTTTGATTTTGTCTTTTGGATTTTGTAAATTCCGATTTTTGATTACCGATTTTGACGTTATCCGTTAGATAACTTGTATACCGCTATTGACTATTAATTTAATATTCTTTTAGAGATCTTTCACTTTAGTGTTATGTTTGGCATATGCGTTGATATTTTACCTGCATATTGCTGTTTACCGTTTTCTTTCTGACCATTGTGTTTGATTCTATAAGAATATCTTTATTTTGGACTGTGGGATACATCTCTGATGTGATCCATTTTTATTCTCGATTTTGACAACACTTTCGTGTAAAGAAGCGGGGTGGACGTCAAAAAAATTCCGTCGTCCATCGCCGTATGCTTCTTATAGGGCTGAGATCGACACCCCTCGTTTTGTAATCGCGACTTTTTCGTTTCGATCTTGGACATGACTCTGTTTGTTTTGATTTTTGGTGTTTTGGTCTTAAACCGTATTAGTGTGTTGGTAGGCCGCCGTTGCACTTTAAACTTTTGCTTATCGTATCATCTTATTTTGTTTGGCCAGATTAAGTTTCTTTTTGTTGTATTCTATCGTATGACGTAACGATTGTTAGATTGTTGGAACTCGTAAGTACACAGTGTCACAGTTACTCATTTCTTACCTTTTAGATTCTCACCTGTTTTTCCTTATCCAATTGCATCCCTTAATGTTAGTGATATACCTTTTTAGTTAAACCTGTTTTTTTGAGCTGCTACTGCTTCACGGTAGTTAGTCTCTTTAGAGCTGTCGGAAGTTGTTCCCTAGTTTTGGTTGTGACGCAACGATTTTCGTGACTTGTGTTCATAGCGCAGCTTTTTATCTTCTTTCGCCGCTAGGAGTAATGATCCCCTCCTAGTCTGTGCTTTTTTTCGGTGCTTTATGCAGCTTTTCCTTCCCCTTTCTTGTTTTCTTCGTGGCGCTTGAACACTCGGCATGATATCGGCTGTTGCACATTCTGATGCTGGGGTGACGACCGTTCAGTACTGTTTGTTTTGTTTTATTTGTTTTCGTTATTTGTAATCCTCGTACCGATTGAATGTCGAAGGGCCTCTGTGGTGGTTTAGGCCGAGCTAACTGTAGACATGGTGTGTTGGTTTGGTTTTTGTGGTACTAATGAGTTTCTGCCGTCGTTCAATCCGAGCGTTGATAGTTTTGCGGGACCTTATGTCAATTTTGCCGTCTGCATTTTGCTTTTCTCCTATCTAGTGTAAGATAGTTTTGCTTGACGTTATGTCAATTTTGCCGTCTGCATTTTGCTTTTCTCCTATCTAGTGTAAGATAGTTTTGCTTGACGTTATGTCAATTTTGCCGTCTGCATTTTGCTTTTCTCCTATCTAGTGTAAGATAGTTTTGCTTGACGTTATGTCAATTTTGCCGTCTGCATTTTGCTTTTCTCCTATCTAGTGTAAGATAGTTTTGCTTGACGTTTTGTCAATTTCGTCTTTGGGCGTTTCGTCTGCTTTCATCTTTAATTGGACAGTTTATTTTGTAATATATTATTTTGGGTGTTATTTTTGGTTTACTTCTGTTAGTATTATCTGGTTTAGTTTGGTATTAGTTTTACCGATTATATTTTTGGTTTGTTTTATCAGATTTTTGGTGGATAGCTTTGATGATTTCAGGTTTCCATATTTTTGATTTACTCCATTTATTAGCGTACTTCTCTGTACATTTCTTTTGCTTTTACTAGTTACCGACGTATTGATATTTGCACACTTTTTGTCTATCTCATTTCTTCCGCATTACCATGCTGTTCGTTCAGCTGCCGTTGTATCGGCTTACGTTATCGTTTATTGTGTTTCATCTTACCCTATCCTTAGCTTTAAGGAGAAATTTTTCGAGTAAATTTCTGGTTTGTAAGGGGGGAATTGTTACATGTAGAAAATCATTCTGCATTTTGTTAGCATTTAATAATCCATTTACCTCATTTCTAAGACCTTCTAGACTGCTTGGAACATTATTATGCATTATGTTCGATTCACTCTATTTTACCTTATTAGCTAGTTAATTATCACATCGTTTAAGCTCTTCAAAACATTAAGCCCTCCAGTTAAATATTTCATGTTCATCTATTTTGATTGAGTCCGTCCTTCATCCAAATTATTATTAACTATATTTAGTCTACGCCATCTATTTTTACTTATGCGAAGCTCCGAGGAAGGCATGCTTTACGTACTTTGTTTTGGTGCTTAATATGGTGTGCTGACCGTCTTAAAAACTCTCGTAATTTGTACTCTAATTTTGGGTTCCTATTAATTAGATTTTACGTTGTTTAAGTGCGCTTTGTGTCTAATTAATCCTTGTGTGGGAGGCGCCCTCTATTCGTCTCTTACGTTAATTTTCCGATTAACAGGTTTCTTTTCCTTTAATTTCTAAACATTTTATTTTCCCTGTTTTATTGCTTTTATCTTCAGTATTTTTAGTGTGATAACCTCAGTAAGCACCCCTCTAAATTTTGAGTTGGGTTTTGGAAATTATATCGCTTCTTTTGTTATTCCGAATTTTTGTAGTTTCACTTTCGCCGGCCATTTTTCATTAAGCAGGTGCGACTCCATTATTCCACCTTAAGTCTTCTTAGCGCTTGCTTGTGTGTTTCTCTTAAACGAAACTATATTTGCGGTGAGTTTTATTTGAATTTACTGAAACTTTACTTATTGCGATTTTCCGTCTTAGGATTTCTGCGATTAAAAGGGGAAAATTCCAATTTTCCTGCTTTTGTCTTGCCGATATTTTTTTATATAATTTTCCGGGAAGGAAAGATGGCTATGGTGTGAAGAAGAATCTTTGATTTATATTCTTCGAATTTTTGGTAACCCGAACTCTACGTCCTGGGTCATTTCTGGCGAGGCCATACTGATGCTGATAAGTTCTTACTGTCAGGGCTGTAACCAGGGAGAACGTGCTACCGTTTCTTACGAAGAAGATCCTGTGGAGAACTTTGCATCCCCCTAGGGATAGGCAGCTAAGTTTTATACTCATAATAAGTTTCTCTAATTTGGGGCCTACATTGAGGAACCCGTACGCTTAAGTGATATTACTTTTCTAGTTTAGATTTTGTTCTAATTTATGCTTTACAAACTTTCAAGTACTCCCGTGTGGGACTACATAAATTTAGAGACTTCTGATATAGTAAGGGCTTCACCCCACATTAGATTCCGAGAGGTCTGGCACTATTTATTCTGTTCTGTAATTTAGATCATATTATTTTGTGTACTTTTGTGGTTGTCTGGCTTCTCCAGTTAACCCCTAATTTTAATTCAAAATTACCGGTTTCTGCGCCCTCAGCACAGAAACTTGTAAATCAAAACTCTGAGGTTACGTCACGAATTTATTATAGAGTCAATTAATTTATATAACAGTTCTTGTACAGAGCCAAGTTAGAATTCTGAACAGGCGATCTATTTTGCTAGCATATTGTAATTTGACGTAATTTTGTTATTTTGCATCTTTTTCTTTTAACTCAATGTTGTATACGGGGAGCAATCATTCATAACTTTTGTACTTGTGTTATGGTTGCATTTAGCAACTTTACCTTTGGAGCATTTGCTGCTCTTCCAATCCGTTACCGCTTAGGTAATTGTTAAATTTCTATTAATTTACTGTATTGATATACCCGGTGGCCTATCCACTGAGGGGTATTGGAACTAGATAATTTTTGTCACTTGTATCGATTTGGTTCTTGTCAATCTTGTTTAATACCTTTCACAGGGTGACGTCATTGCCGCTGTGAACAGATATTTTTATTTTGTGTTAATTCAAATTTTTCATTAAACTTGTTTCGACTTAACTTATAATCTTGTTTACTTTGTGCATTCTTTAACCAATGCAAGTCTGTCGTTGGGAACTAGTCAATGTTTTTTTAATTTCTGTACTGATTTATAGAAATTCTCACTGTGCAATAAATTGTTGGTTTTGTTATTAGAAATTCTTGTTGTTTGATTACCTTAGGACCCTGTCAGGCAGAAGTGTTTGTGTTTTATTTAGATTCGTAGAGTTGCCGAACACCCCATTATTTAGCGCCCTTCAGGCCGTGGGTGTTCTACGTTGGCCAAGTCTTGCCAGACATAACGTAGTGGTGCCCGCCCTTACATCGATACGTTGTGAGACCCACGACGCATCCGCGTACTTTGTACTGTCTGAGCTAGTCGGTGAGACTTTTCGAGGGGCCTTTTGAGACCAGGGGCGGAATTAGGATCCGTCCTAATTCCCACTGGGGTTTGCTGCCTACGCGGTTTTAGAGGTAGCAATCTCATCTTTAATGAACGTTCATATCCGGAATTTGGTTGAGACAACATGAGTAACAATACAACTAACAATGAATACTTAGAACTAAAAGCAATTATAATTATGCATTTGTTTTGTAATCTGTCTACACGGATAATGTATGAGCGCATAGCTTCATTAAATATATAACATCAAGCACAGAGAATCCAACACCATTCAAGTACCTTTGATATGAATACAAGTACTGTAATGTAAACTTTATTTCGCAAAAGTTCTCATAGAAACGAATATATTTAAATCCAAATTGTGAAGGCACGTATCCCTAGTACTAGCCACATATATCGTTAATCTTTAAAAACAAAACTTCATCTATGAAGTTTTGTTTTTAAAGATGTAATATGTATATATATATATATATATATATATATATATATATATATATATATATTGTTATGGTTCAGCCAGCACACTTATTCCAGCTCTACAAAAAGAAATGCAGATTATTACATATCATAAACCCATGTATAAATATTGAATTAGTGGACGTAATTTGTGAAATTAGTTTCGAGATGTGTATAAATTAATACGACGATCACTTTAAAATTGATATTTAACTTATTTTGATTTTTAAACTTACTTTTTATATTTATATTTTTCCATTTCAAATTCAAATCATACGCGCCATATTACAGGTATTTCATTTATCCACATCAAGATTTATATCGAAGCGAGTTAACCACGCCCACCAATTTAAAATTGTCTCGAACCCCAAGAATGCGATTTTTACGATGCATATTTGAACTAATCTAACATTGAAAACCACATTATAAACATTTGTAAATTCTTTAATTAATTTTTCTATTATTTTAAAATTATAACATTATGAAAGTTCATATTATATTAGATGCAAATAAAGCATAAGCTTAGAGGCTTTTGCCGACATTTTAACACAGGCTAGGGAAAAACAAAAGCCGAAGAAAGCGTCTGATACTAAAGTTTTACAACGAATGGCCGCATTTTTATCTATCACAAAAAGTTTAATTAAAATTACTATTTAAAAATAAAGTAAATCCTACGAAACAGTATACATTTAATACCTTGAAATCAGGCCGAACTTTTGAGAGAAGAATTGGATCCGCAGCACGTCGAATATAATAAATATTGAACGAAGCATCTTTTCGGAACTAGAACTACATCGTACCGACAACGCATACATTGAACCGCTTCCGACACAGGGACTTCCATTGGAGCAGACAAACTCTGATCTATTCCACAATTGCGAGCCCAGAGAATACATCCAAGCCTAGACACAGGAAAAATACCAGGTTCTTTCCAATTATTTCCCATAAAACCTAGAACATCATTTAAAGTTAATATTAAATTTATATCACATCACAATATCAAACATTGTTTGCATCAAAATATAATACTTGAATTTCAACATTTCTAAACATCTATTTAAATATATATAATTATTCATTCATTCTTAATCTTTTATAAAACTTATATATGTAACTTACCTTTGTGTGTTTATTTTTAAGTAACTTTTAATATCTATTTGCACTGTTGCAGTATACATAACCTTAACTATTGTTATTAAACACATGTGCAAAATTGCATAATACCATTTTTTACCGTATAGTCCAGATAATTCGAGCATATGTACAGATTTCTTATTCGCACGTAATAATTGTTACAGTAATCTGTTTTTTAATTCTAATAAATTTTATTACTTTGATTTAGATTCGATCTTTTATTTGATTTGTTTGAATGTTGAGTTTGTGTCGAATTAATATACTATTTACATTGCATTTACGGGATATACAAACAACCGACTTTGAAACCTGAGATAGAAAATAAAGCATAAGTACTCAAGCTCTCCCGAAAGCTAGTGGGGTATTTAACAGATTGCGTTGGATCATCTAAGTACGTTAAAACTTGGCGCCCAATTTCCAAATTCAAATCTATTAAGTTTTTCTTACATCATTCATTTTTTTAGTTTTAACGCTCACATCATTATTTTATATTTACTTATTACCTTAGTCAGCGATCCATCGTTTTGTTACAATATATATATATATATATATATATATATATATATATATCATATATGTAATATAAACTTGATTTCGCAAAAGTTCTCATAGAAACGAATATATTTAAATCCAAATTGTGAAGACACGTATCCCTGAATACTAGCCACATAACGTTAATCTTTAAAAACAAAACTTCATAGATAGGTAAAATATTTAATAATTTTTTGCCTGGATTATATTTTTTCCTTTGAGAACATTTAAAGTTCACAATGGTAGACTTTTCTTCCCGCTTAGTTTTTCTTGAATTTGTAGTTGATACAATCCTCCTTTTTCTACATACCGTAGTCAACAAATTTTAACTCCGTATTCGAAAAGCAAAAGCGAGTGAGCATTTGATATAAAATAGAGACAAATACTTTGCGGCGATGCCAAATGTTCGATTTGTAGTGGAGAATGTGAAGATATTCCAGTGCGTGACAATGTAACTGGTTTATCGGCAGTTAACCTTTAGTAGGCGTGAGTATTGTTTAATTATAGTCATAATGTGTATTTCAAAATTAATTTTTTCTTTTTTTTACAGTGGCGTCAAATAAAACATGTATTTTCCTTACAGATATAAAATAAATTAAAGTTCTAACAGTTAATGCAATAAAATATACAAATTCAAATTAGATGTTCAAATAATGCACCCTGTTTTTCTTGACAATACGCCAATCTGTAATAAAATTCTTGCCGGACGTTAGCCAGCATTTCAGGAGCTATTGTACCAAAGGCGTTTATTATTTGAACACGCAGTTCATTTATATTACGTACTCTTTAGTGAGGGCATTATATTCTTCTTGTTTAATGTATCCACATAAAAAGAAGTCGTTGGGTGATAGGTCTGGTGATCTTGGAGCCTAACCAATTTTTACATATACTGCGATTAAGAAAGGTATTTCTTACAAACTGCTTCACAATTCTCACATTATGAGCGGGGCAACCGTCTCGCTGGAACAAAATGTCTTCAAAATTGATATTAATGCTATGGACAGCGGGAATAATATCGTTATTTAACATACCTAAATATTTGTCGCTGTTAAGCATATCGTCGATAAAAAGGGCCAACAATTCCGTTATTCAGACCATAGATTTTGCTGGATACTGTATGTGCGTTTCTGTACTCAGGTGTCTATTTTCCTTAGACAAATAACCTGTTATTTTGGAATTGTGGGACCCATACAATGGAAATTATGTTTCATCGGTAAAAAAAAATATTGTTTCTCTACCTTGCCTTTCTTCGTTGATATACCTATTTCTAGGCTCTTTGTCGTCTAAATGAAAACACTTTCGCCAATTTGTTACACGTCCACAAGTCTCAAACTTATGAATAATATTTACTACAGTATATTCAGTAGGAATAGAACGATTTTCAAACGCAAAGCAAATTGTCCAACGATTTCTCGTAAAGTACTACGTGCATAATACCACTTTATTATTTGGATCTTGTCTTCGGTGGTGTAAACATACATCTTCAATCGTAGTATTTAGAGATTTGTATTTAGAGATATCGTACACCTTACCCTAGGGACATACTAACGTCTAATGTCATTAATTATCGCGTTATTTGTCATAAGCACAATGACAAATGTAATGATAATTAATGACATTAGACGTTAGTGCGAGAAGTTGGCATCAATGTTGTATCAATGCATTGTATTGCCGTGGTAATGCCTATATTAATACCCCCACACGGAATTAAAATTTGTCGCTTACGGTATATGCATCCATATGTTCTTATTTCTAGAAAGTCTTGTTTTTTCTTTTATTTTCCTCCTATCATCTATTAATTTTTTGAATATTCTGTCCTAAAACTCAACTCAAAGATTATATCACTTTTCCTATTTCATTATTTTAATTAATCTAAGGAGCGGTCAAACAAATCCGAAGTCGAAGTAGGTTTTGGACGAAAAATAGTATATTGTGTAATGACTGACGAAAGTAACATTTTTTAAACGAGAGAACAGTTTACGAAACGAGGCGTAGCCGGGTTTGGTAATGTTCGCGAGCTTAAAAAAAAATATTTCGACGAGTTAAACATTATACTTTTTCTACGAACTCGCCTAAGGCATTATAGCAAACTTAAAAAATTATGTAAACAAATACTTTATTTTCAATTAAAAATTACAAAACAGTAGATCATATTTAAGTTATTTATAATTTAATCATTGGTACATAGAATGTGTAAACCATAAGTTCGATGGCTTCAAATTTATCCACAATTTGGCAAAATATGCAACCAGCAAAATTTACGAATGTGAATTTTCGCTATTATCAGTCCTCTATTCAATGAATTTTATATAAACTTCTTCATACCTCTTTCTCGACTTTTCTCGTAATAAGCCCGCACAGTACAAACTGATGTGATTTAAAAATGACGCGATATAGAAACAGCAGGCAACTAGACGCAGGTGAAATTTAACAGGTAACTATCGTGACTAGGGATGAAAGCTAACGTTATGGGATTATCTCTCACTAGTGACGGAAATCAAATTTTCGCTGCAATATGCGGTGACGAAAAATGTCTTTTTATAAAGTGTCGTAGAAAAACGTATTTTCTAGCTTAAGCATTTATAATATCAACAAATTTAATTGTCGATTTTTAAATTTGGTTCATTCAAAAGTCAAATGTCATCGAATGAAATAAAACGTTTATATTGTAACACAATAAGCATTTATTTATAAACTAGAAAATTAGATATGCAATTTTAAGAAGAATTAATAAACAATTTTACAAAGCATGCTAAACTTGTTACTACATTTTGTACATCTCCTTATTACGCTTTCAAAAACATTGGTTAACATACTATGACACACATACTACTGTCTGTTCATTGATTTCATTAATTTTTTATTGGACTTGGTGTCCAGATCTGGAATTTGTATGTTGATAAAATAATGTTTAAAATAAACCATAAAAAGAAATCGCATATGGTGATATCGCAAGATCTTGGAGGAAATTCCTGATCACTATTGAGGCTAATGAAGCAATTTTTAAAAAATTCACGTAACATGTTACTTGTATTTTGAACTGTGTGTCCTCTTACTCCGTCTTACTGAAAATATCATAGTGTTAACTTATTTACATAAGGCTCGTCAACAAGCGGCGTCAAAATTTCTTGTTGATATCTTTGTGCATTTATAGTTAAAAAAAAATCGCACCAATAATTCTTCTCCTACTTATGGCATACCAACTTTCTGAGGATAAGTAACAATCTGAACCTTAAAATTGTTGAGTTTTTCACCATTCAACATTCTCATATTCTGCAAATTAACATACCCATTAAAATAAAACCATGCTTTATTTGAAAGGAAAGTTTTGTCTAGAAGGTTATCGTCGAAATTATTTAAAAACCATTGACATAATTCTAATCTTCGGGGACAGTCGACTGGATAGATTTCTTGATAGCAAGTGAAATGATAAGGATATAAGTGTAGATCCTTCTGTAATATTTTCTGGCAAGTGCCAAATGAAAGGTAAGTTTGTTGTGACAGTACCCGAATTGAAGTTCCTGGGGCTTCGTCCATTAGTTCTCATCAATTACCTCTCGTGTAGGTTTTTTTGGTCGAATACTTCTTTGTTTACCTTCCACACTATCTGTCTTTCTAAACAGATTAATGCAGCGCTGAAGAGTGTTTTGAAATTCGTTCTTATTGAAATTCCACCAAACAATCGTTAACGGAGTACTTCCACTGACCGTCAATTTTCTGTTCATTTCGCAACTATAGTAACCGTAAAAATTCTCTGATTTTTTGTGAAAACCATTTCCAAATTAAATAACTAGATCAAAAATTAATTTAATTCTACAAATCGCTGAAATACGTTTAAAGTTATGTAAAATGTCAGCCTTGACAACCAAATATCAACTGTTAACAATAACAAATATGTTGATATTATAAATGCATAAGTTAGAAATTAGTATATTACATACCGAGGCGGAAAGTGGTTCATTACCGTCGAGAGATTAGACGCCGCGCGTCTCGGTGAACTTAATCTCGAGATGGGAATAAATATTTCCGCCGAGATTTGTATACTATTTTACTCACGATCGGTTAGTAATTAATTATTTTATGAACTATTAAATCACTAAATTTCAAAAATATGATAGTATTAAATTTCATGGCATTTTGATAAATACTTTTGATAGGTACTGTTGCTAAGTAACGTAACAACTAATAGTGATATTTTCTGACAGATTACTAAATCATTAACCTACGGTTTTAAATATGGTCTTTCTCTAACAGTAAACAGTCATGAAAATTCAAATGCGGCAATTAATATTAATTCCAAAAGCGAATAAATTTTGTATTAAAAAATTGTGTTGTTATTTACTTAATAAAGATTTGTGAATAGTTTTATTATAATTTGATTTATTTATTTAAATGCCACTGACGTTTCATAAATACTGAAGTGACATTACCTAGCCGAAAAGTTACATAAGTTAGCCAGTAAAGTGGTATTACCTACCTCGGTATACAATAGCGCATTTTCTAACCGATTTGAACCGAAGTTAGAAATGTTCAGTTACCTAACCGATCGTGAGTAATAGATATTTATGTATCAAGGCACTAAAATTTTATTTTTCATTAAGAATGTGTTTTTAATTGCCGAGGCGTTAGCCGAAGCAAATAAAACACATAAGTGATGAAAAATAACTTTAGTGCCAGTGCATATTAATTTTTTTCCGAAATCGCAAATTTGGAGAAAATATGTGTAAAACTATTTTTCGAGGTCAGGTCATTATTATCATTGATAGAAATAATTACAATATATTCAAACAAAATTACCTTAAACATATTGCTTGAAATATTTATTGCTTGGAGTTGGTTATTTGAACTTAAATTACTTGTCATTAAAGTTGAACGGTGACAAAATAACTTTCACTCACTAACACTTTTCAATCGAATTTATATAACAGCAGAGATGACAGTTAATAATTTGTTGATCAATGTTCGCAACCCGCAATACACAAAATTGTAGTATAATTAACTACTTTAGTGCAGGTTTTGGACACTTTACTGACGATTTTATGTGATTTTACTGACGATTTCGGAAAAAGTGTTTTATCATGCACAACATATTTCAACTCCGGATTTATTTGATCCTTCGGTATATTCTGTTTTTATTTCTAGTTTTATTTATTCCAGATCACAGCATAGTTTATAGAAAACTGTTCACTCCAACAGAATTATCAATTTCTGTTTGTTGATCATACCATACGATCTAAATATGTCATGCTCTAGAGATTCAAAATAACTTTTACCTTCAAATTTAAGTAGACAGTATACATGAGTGACACTGTTAAAAGATATTTTTTTTGATTTTTCGGTCATATATCATATAGGGTGTAATAAAATCATACACTTACTTACCACAATTTATGCGTTATCGTACACGCAAATGTCAGTTAATGTCAAATAATGTTTCAGTTTGGAAGTGATGGTAACATCGCTTGAGATTTCATTAAAGTGCCATATTAATTAACAGAAACGAGTTGGGTAATGATCTTGGAAGCTAAGATTAATTAACTTGCAAATACAAATTAAGCATTTTTATATTTTAGAGAATTCTTGCCAAGCAGTAACATCTTCACATAAGATATCTTATTGCGGAAGAAAATACAGAATCCTATTTATATACTGTTCATCCTTTGGAGATAATTAAAAAGAAAACGTAGAATTAAAGAAATAGGTTTAAAGCCGAAAGTTGTATTCATTCTATAATGATAATAGTCTATATAACATTAATTTAATATTAACATTTAATAAAATATTATACAAAGTGGTTTAAACACATGAAAAATTATAGTTGCATAAATTAACAACGATAATTACCATAATTTATAAAGCTTGTTTGAAAACTATCTTCCTTGAAGCATTTTATGCAACTCCTCCTAATACTACAAAAATATGTATTTTCATATCTACATTATCTTATACTGGCACTTGGTAATTTTTTAAAGGCCATCAAATAAATTACATGGTTAAGTATTACAATCTTGGAGGAAGTAAATGTTTGCTATTTAAACGAATTACATGATTTTCAAACACGTCTCGTATCATATTTGTTATTTCACGTGCTGTGTAAGCTCTAGCACTATCTTGTTGAAAGTAACCCGAAG